>OX336423.1:1483292-2683292 GCA_946903255.1 Schistosoma spindalis | reverse complement strand
GAACAATTTGAAATAGTACAATTTAGTAACGTAAGCATAACTTTGAAGTACACAAAATAATCACTAAACTAAAAGTATCTAGACTTCGCAGATGATCTGGCTCTTCTATCTCACACGCAAAAACAAATGCAGGAGAAGACGACCAGTGTAGCAGCAGCAGTAGGTCTCAATGTACACAAACGGAAAAGCAAGATTCTCCCATACAACACAAAATGCACCAATCCAATCACACTTAACAGAGAATATTTCGAAGATATAAAAACCTTTACATATCTGGGCAGTATCATTGATGAATACGGTGGATCTAATGCACATGTGAAGGTGCAGGTCGACAAAGCAACAACAGCATATCTACAATTGAAGAAAATCTCGAACTAAAACCAACTGTCTGTCAACCAACACCAAGGTCACAATTTTCAATACAAATGAAAAAACAGTTCTACTGTATGGGGCGGAAACCTGGAGAACTACGAAAGCCATCATACAGAAGATACAAGTGTTAATTAACAGTTGTCCACACAAAATACTTCAAATCCGTTGTAGAGACAGATACTATCAGCAACAACTTACTATGGGAAAGAACAAACCAAATTCTAGAGGAAAAAGAAATCAGGAAGAATCGCTAGAAGTGGTTAGGACACATATTGAAGAAAGCACCCAACCGCGTTACAACACAAACCCTCACATGAAAACCTCAAGGCCAAAGGAAAAGAGGTAGACCAAAACCACATTACACCGGGAAATGGAGATGGATATGAGAAGAACGCACAACAATTGGATAGAAGTTGAAAGGAAGTCCTATGACAGAGTGGTTTGGCGAATTCTGGTCAGCGGCCTATACTCCATTGTCGGTAACAGGCGTAAGGAAGTAATTCCCAACCAACCAGAAAAGAGTAGATCACATATATATATGGTTATTATTTCCAATGAGAGTTTACTATTCTTAATAAATAAAAAAAAACTTTGAATAATCTTATGATGATCATAGTAACTATTTAATAAAATAGAATAGATACAATATATTTGTAACAATTTCAATAATCTATCCAGTTACGTAATCATGAATAGACATATGTTACAATTGTATGTTAGATTATATAAGGTTAAAGTAATGGAGAATAATAATAATAATAATAATGTCTGAAGGGGTTTTGTGGAGATTGTAGTAATTTCAATGATTAAGACCATGAATCAGTTGAAGTCAGACCACCATGGATAACCTGAAAGCACTGGACTGCTGTTCCGTCCCATTGTGGGACTCCTCAGCAGTGCACATCCACGACCTCGCCCCCTGCGAGATTCGAATCCAGGACCTACTGGTTTCGCGCGCAAGCACTCAAACACTAGACCACTGAACCGGCATCCAATGGTGTTAATGTTTAACTTCAACTAATCCACGAAATTGAGCGATACATCCACCATTGTCTTCAGTGAGTTACTATCTCACAACAGACCTGGTTGAACTCCACTAGTCACTACTTCTCACTAGAACTCCAGGATATACCTCTTGAAGCCAGTCACTAGTGGTGGTCTGACTTCAACTGACTTATGATCTTAATCATTGAAATAATAATGTCTGTTTACATGAATGATTATGAAGTAGCAAGTGTGCTGATTATATATCAATTTGATTAGTGAATATTATTGATGATGAACAGTTTCGTCAGTAACTAAAAGCTACTCATCTAAATCATTTGATAAAGGTCTGTTGAAGGAATCACTTGAAGAAATTTGTTCAGATCTATTTATGTATGAACCAATCAAGTGGATAAGATAATAGATCTCTGGGATTTTGGCGCGAAATTCATTCGTCATTATGGTTGAATGTCGATTTATGATGAAAACCCCGAAATCTCATTTCTAACCTTAACCCCATCAATAGTAAATCATAGACCTGATTTGGTCCTAGTTATTAGGTGAACATTCCTCACTCTTATAGGTCATCCATAAATTGTGGTCTTATCCTCCTCCTTTATCCTTAACTTGTAGTGTCAGTTACTATGTTAAGCCCATATACCTTACCATAGATTTCGGACAGGTCAATCTATCAATTTAGGTGATGTGGAGATTGTCAAGTTTTTGATTGAGATCATGAACCGATTGATATTAGACCAGCATTGAAAACCTGGAAGCACTGGACGGTCGTTTCGTCCTATTCATTCTACTTGAGTCACATTCTAATCCTTGTTAATTATTCGCTTATCAATATCTTGACCGTCTTTATATGAGCGCGTAGGCGTATGTACACTTCTTATCCCATTACTCATCACATATCTGTAACTTATTGTTGTGTAACTATAATTATTGATTAACGTTTGACTAAAGGGGAGTTGACATACCCGCCATCCCCACGGTGCGTCGTTTCTCTTCTCTTTGTTCTATTCACTTCATATACAAAATATACATATCCAAAAGTCCATTCTGTTTATTTGACTTATTTAATTCTGTTATTGACTAACGCGATTTAAGTCAATGATTATATACGTGGATAGGCGATAACAACAAACAATCGTATGATCTACTTGGAGTCAGATCTCGGGCCACTAAAGTGGTGAGCCCTTCGACGAACATCTTCCGATCTAAATGATGAAAAAATCAAGGGCCCTACTAAAATGCTGTATGTAACTCATTGTGTAT
Organism: Schistosoma spindalis; assembly: GCA_946903255.1. Classification (NCBI taxonomy): domain Eukaryota; kingdom Metazoa; phylum Platyhelminthes; class Trematoda; order Strigeidida; family Schistosomatidae; genus Schistosoma; species Schistosoma spindalis. The sequence goes on along the minus strand of OX336423.1, from coordinate 2,680,655 downwards.
TAATTATTTATCCTAATGTTAATAATCTAATGTTCTGGCTTATAATTTACTTTTCAATCGTTAGATAAATGAGCTTTGTGTATTTGACATCCCTTGATATCATGTTGTAAACTAATGACTTAGTCTTCAGTCTAATCTCTAGTGTCTTACTTACTTACTTACTTACTTACTTACTTACGCCCGTTACTCCTAATGGAGCATAGACCGCCGACCAACATTCTCCAACTCACTCTGTCCTGGGCCTTCTTTTCTAGTTCCATTCATTTATTGTTCATTTTTCTCATGTCTATCTCATCTCTAGTGAATTGTATTGTATTTAGTATTAAATAATGGTTTTAGTTTCTTTTGTTAAAACTGTTATATCCCTATGAGAATAATGAATGGTAACTATTGGAACGATCTGCATATTCATGCTCCTTTTATTATAAGCTTCCATTTAATCCATAGACTATGAATATATAACTTACCGTTATTGAGTTATGTCCAGTCTATTCATTACAGTCTTCCTCAATCACAGTCACATTTAGCTAAATTTTGTACCAATGTTGTTTCCTATTTCATTGGTAAGATATGATCTGTTTGGTTAGTGTATATAAACCCAGTATGTATGAAATCCAGGATTTATATGGCAGTGTCTGAGATTGGTGTTTTTGGACTTAACAAACAAGTCTAGACAGGAAGAAGGACCGATAAAGACTCTAGAGTGTTCATACAGATTTATGTGTCATTGGTGTCTGGTTAATAAATCCCTATTCTCTAATTGGCGGTATCATTACGTCATATATTCTGATAGGGGTTTAAGGCATCAAGTTATAACAAATTGAATAGAAATATCTACCACATCAATACCGGAACCTTATTCCTCACGGATGAGAATCATTCAAACACCAAGTTTGTCATTATTTAATTAAAACAAAATCTATATTACTAGCAATCATTGATGTAGTTCAGTAGTCTAATATCTATATTCTATGCATATATATATATTATATTGATAATTATTGTCTATTTTAGTACTAGGGCCAATCATGTGATATACATCTCATTGTCTGTCTGATTATTTCCCCCCATTCCCACCCCCACCCCCACCCCAGTAACAATTTGAGCTGAATAGTATACCGTTTGACTGTTGTCATACTACTACTATTATTATTATGATTATTAATGGAAGTAACTAGACATGTTTTGTTCTCATTTTACGACACGTGTTTAAATTGATTACAATACACATTCATTTAGTGTCTTATTTTTAAAATTAAACTTATTAGGCTGTAGAGTGAGAGTTTACATTTATGAACGACCATTGAGCGATGTCAGACTAACCTTCAGAGTATCCACCTAGAAACTAGAATCAATTTAGGGTTATCAACCATTGTGTAAAGACGTAGTTGACGATTTTCGTTAGGAATTAGATTTACGGTTTTTCATTATGAACTGATATGAGCTAAATAGTCAAGATGCTAGTTTGACCAGATAGATGAATGAGTTTCACTCCAGTATCTAAGACCTGTTATCTTATACCTGATAAGTTTGTCCATAAATTGTGGAGATTGTTGAGTTTTTGATTGAGATCATAAATTATTCAATGTTAGATCATTATTGAAAACCTGGAAACATTGGACGGTTATGTTATTCTGGTATGGAACTCCTTTAAGGTGTTCATCCACGATCCCACACATAAGACTCGAATCAAGGACTTCTAGTCTCACGAGCAAACGCCTAACATTTAGATCATTGAGCTGGCATCAAACGGTGTTAATGCCTAACTTCAACTAATCCATGAAATTTCAAGACTATCTTTTATTATCTTCGGTGGGTAACTGTCTCATATCCAACATGAATTATCTTCGCTGGTCATGGCTTGTCACTAGAGCATATGGTGATTAACAGTATGTAGTTGTCAAGACTATTAAGTTTTTGATTGACATCATCAATCAATCAATCTTAGATGATACTTGGTACATTAATCAATATTAACAGTAGCAGATAATAACATACTCAAATGTATAGTCATTTGATTTTCGAATAGAAAATATCTGATAATTGAATAATGACCCAGTTTATTTTTTATTTTATTTTATTTAAACACATAAATATTGGTACAAGGGGGCACCAAATATATATGCGCCACACTTTTGTGTGTAGGCTGAGATACTGTCCGGGTGCCCAGACCGAAGCAGGTGGTTTTCTTAGGGGGCCACACCCCGAGCCTTCGACCTAAAGGTCTAACCAACAAGTCATTGGAGCATCGTAAAGAGATGCAGTCCCATGGAAGCCAGTGACCAAGAAATTGATTCATACGCCATTTGTTCCTTCAGGATACTGGAGCCCATGTGCACCATTGATTTAGGATCCGGTTATAGCTCCGGACGTTCGCTTTTCTTCCTCTCATTTTCGTAAACAACACCCGGTTAAATGTAATTGTGATATTGTACATAGGATCTTTTAAAAGTAACTTAGTAAATCATTGGAAACAATAAGGAAATAGACAATTAGTATCAGAAGAGGCTTTTTTGTGGTTATTATAGCAATTTTAATAGTTGAGATCATGTTTCAATTGAAGTTAGACCACTATGGAAAACCCTTCTGATATTAATCAACATATGCTCACTAGTGACTGGCTTCAAGAGGTAAATCCTGGAGTTCTAGTGAGAAGTAGTGACCAGTGGAGTTCAACCGGTTCTGTTATAAGACAATAACTTACTGAAGACAATGGTGGCGGATGTGTTGTTCAATTTCATGAATTGGTTCAAGTTAGACATTAACACCTTTAGATGCCGGAGAGCTTAGTGGTCTAATGGTTAAGCGCTCGCACTCAAGACTGAGAGAGCCATGGCTCGAATCTCGTGAAGAGGGATTGTGGGTCTACATTGCTGAGGAGTTTCAAAATAGGACGAAACAGCCGTCTAGTGTTTCCAGGTTTTCCATGGTGGTCTAGCTTCAATTGACTCATGATCTCAACTATTACAATAGGCAATTGTTTCTCCTTTCTTTGATACCTGTCAATAATGTGTTCCGATATCAAATCTAATTAAGTATTAAGTCGAAATCTATAAAGTTGATATCTAATGGTAAACATTTTTACACCTAGCGGAATATTTATTTGTTAACGCTAAACATGTCCAATTTTATATGTAAATTACTGCTTCAATTCTAGTATGGCTAGTTTTGTGGTTTCAGGTTCTCTGAATGAACTGTTGGAAATCCTTTTCAAAGATTGCTGTTTTAAGTGAGGATTTATTTAATTTGTATTATTAATACTGTTATGACGCGTGGTGTCTGGTTTCGATACACAAACATCCTACATGTAAACTCCCACCCGGTTACGGGTCAATTGAAGCTAGACTACCATGGAGAACCTGGCAGCACTGGAAGGCCGTTTCGTTCCATTCTGGGACTTATCAATGGCGTTGCGCATCCACAATCCCGCCTGTGAGATTCGAACCCAGGACGTATCGGTCCTGCGCGTGAACGCCTAAACCCTAGAGCATAGAGCTGGCATGTAGTGGTTTTAATGTCTAAATTCAACCAATCCAACTCTCAGCTAATAACATTCATTTTTCAATTACAGAATTTTGATAAGCACAAAGTGACCTTCTCATTTGTTGACTTTTGATTGACTTAAAATCAATTTAAAAGAAAATCCATTAATTTCACCACACACCGTTTTCGCTTATATCTCTAAATGAAACATTTAGATAGTATGAAATCTAATGATAGATGATAGATTTATTCCATGAAACTTGATTCATCTACATCTAATGTTGATACGTCTTGCAATTTGAACGCTATACTCAGTCCTTAAGCTATCCTGGTAACTCCCCCCCCCCCCAAGCTAGAACTAGACAGCGACCTGAACACGAGAGAGATGGGCGCAAAGTATGCGAGAAGTACTTTACTCCAAAGGTTTATTTTAATACAGAAAATATAGGGTTTTTTACAATATTTTTAAAAGTCCTTGAGTTGCTCGAAGATTCTGGAATGCTACTAAACATAGTAGCAGTATAGTAATCAGCCAAGCCAGAACTCGACATGTGACGTTTCACTTCCTTGATGTTTCTGGCTAAAACTTCAAGTAAGCGCTGATTGGATGAAATGCTTCTTAGTGTTTCCTGAACCTTTCTTGTCTTGTACGAGAAAATTACTGGATCCACCCAACAAATGTAATAGTAATACTAATGGTATTAAGTTTCAAAGAACCTTATCATATCTGTATGATGTAATATACCCTACAGTAATAATAATATTAATGTGAGTCTATTATTTATGGACAACCTTTAAACGACACCAAAGTGATCATGAGAGTGTCCCCCTAGAAACTAGAACCAAATGAAGGTTCTAAACCTGTATGTGAGAAATTTGAATTATGATATACAGTTGATGGAGTTAAGGTTAGAAATTAAATTTCGAGTTTTTCATCATGAATTGACATCAAAACTCTATTCAACTAAATGGATGAATGAATATTGCGCCAAAATCCAAGTCCTGTTATCCTACATCTGATTGGTTTGTTCATAAATCATAGTCTCGCCTAATAATAACAATAATATTTATATATCGTGATCACATGAAGTCGCCTGATGGAACCCGGGAAAATAGAAGCGGATATGACATGGATGAATAACAACTGGAAAGAGCTGGAAAGGATTGCCCAGGACATGGTTGGATGCAGAATGATGGTGAGCGGCCTATGCTCCTTCACAATGAGTAACAGGCGTAAGTAAGTAAGTAAGTAAGTAAGTAAGTGATCACATGATCACATTTTTGATTCATTTATACTATATGTAATGAATACATTATTGTAAGGTTATTTGTGCCAAATGTCATCACATGATTTAACCATATGATCAGTATTCTTTTAAGAAAAACAAACAAAATTAGTTTTAAGCAAGACTTCTATAATCTTTATTCGAAATCATGAAGGTGGTGATATTGTAGTGAACAAGAACATAAATGGATATAATTGAATGTATAGAACATCTTGTATGTGTACATCATTGAACAGCAATTCAATGGTTTAAAGGTTAAAAACCTACACTGTAAATTGATGATTTCTCATTCGAATCCTGATTTGGTCATACATGGTCACTATTGATCAATCTCATATTAAGATGAAACACATATAAACTGGTTTGAGGTTTCATTAGATTTGTTCAACAAAGGTCAGTCTGTGATGACATCTTTATAATGTAACTATTTCCACTAATGTTTTGATATGAAACCATAATGATAAACTAACTGTAAAGGAATATCACATTGTATTATTATTCATTTTATTGAACCATTGAATAGGACCTCTGGATAGTAACATACATTTATCCAATAAATTGTAAAATAGGTTGGTCACAGTTCTTTAGAAATTACTGTTTGTTTATGACAAGTCAGTTGATCCATCGGCATTCCCCATTGTCATGGGGGCTGTGTGAGTTTAATATTGATACACAAAACCTCTTATATGCCAGTCCCTAACCAACTACTCAGTGAGAAGATTTAGAATGAAGGAGCAAGTTTATTCGATATAAGGATATATATATACATATATATCTACTCCTTAGAATATTGAAGCATTTCTTGTCTAATGATAGTCATTTGACAATTGCCTTCATATCCACCAACTCAGTGAAAGCACAAGAGATTCGTTCTTCGTCCTCTCAATGTCGTAAATAACACCATCAACACAAGAAGGCAAAGAGTAATACTTTCTTGATCAGTGGTTGTATACGTGTTGCGATGTGAGAGCATTTATGGAGGTAGAGCTGACTCTCCCTACGTCCGGCCATACCAGGACATTTGGGGACAATTTACATTATTCTAAAAGGACGGTTAAAATAAAGAAATCACATTGAGATAATAAATAACGGAAGTATTTCCCTATCTTGTTCATGGATACAGAACACAGTTGTCTTCGGCAGTTCATTTAAAATCAAAATAATTTTACTGTAGTGAAGGAGAATACAACTGGGAACAATCGAATATATCCGAACACCGAATTACAGAATCTGTTAATAAGATCTGAGAACCGTACAGTGAATAGTTCATTTGAAAACTATCCATCAATTGTCTATGACTTTGTTGTTGCTTCTTTTCCATATCAATCATTCTTTGTTCTCGTTCTCTTTTCTTTGATCTTCTTATCCTTCTGCTCGTAGACATTTCATTTTGAATTGATTCCACATGCTATTTATATCTATCGATATCAGTAGCACACACTATACTACTACAACCTTTATAAATAGCTTCTAACATTACATCAATCTCTCTTAGATTATTCAACACAGTTAATATATCGAGACAATCCGTACAAGATGCATATAGGCCAACAACCGACTGATCAAGTTCAGTCTTGAATAACAATAGGAAGATACAAGTAAATACAACACCAAGTGAATTTAAACTTCCGCTCCCCCCCCCACTGAACAAGCAGATGTCTATCATGATTCAGTAACTAAGTAAATATTGCGATATCGTTTGAGGCAAGCACTACTGGGTTCCATTTTTCGAGTGATCATCAACTCTGAGATGCAGGTGGTACATCCAGCTAACGAATCTCAAGCCTTGATAAACGAGAAGGGTTAGGTATGGGGTTAGTCACCTCATTCCATAGAAACCTAACTCAGTAGAATAAAAAAAAACGCAAACCAGAAAAGATTAATAATTTAAACTGTAATGTTAGATAACTATACGACACCGATCAACTTGAATGAATCAATCAGACTTATGATATTGTCTTTGAAATGTATCGTTCGAAATTTACAGTACAATAGAGGAGAGTATGTGTCTAATGAAGAACCCAGTCAGAAAATTATTCACATTTAGTATCTAAGCCTAAACTTTAAATTAATGAAAATATCTATTATCCAATCACATAGTGATCAATATAACAGTGATCAGTATAAACCAAATAACTAGATCTAACTACCTCTGTAACCATTTGTATCTAAGAGAATCTACAGTGATATAATACATAATTAAGTATTATAACATGCTTAACTGAAACCTCCACTAATACTATCACTTAAATCTTAAATTTTCATAACTTTAACATTCCTAACTGTTCCGGTTATAAAGTTTTAACCTGAATGATGTCTGGTTCTCCTGTAAACGGGATTAAGCCATACTGCTTGGATTAAGTTTGAACGGTGTTTAGCTCTTCTGTTAAAGAGGATTGAATTGTACTGTTTGGATTATTATAAGAAAAGTTCGATAGTGTCTGATTCTCCTGGAAACGGGATTGAACCGTACTATTTAGGCTACAAATTCTAAGGTTGAATAATGTTTGGCTCTCCTGCAAAACACTATTGAACTGTACTGCTCGAGTTAAGCCTGAACGGTGTTTGGCTCTTCTGTGAAACAGGATTGAGCTGTACTGTTTGAATTGTCACATGAAAATTTCAATGGTGTCTTATTCTCCTGCGAAACAGGATTGTACTGTACTACTCAAGTTAAGCTTGAACGGTGTTTGACTCTTCTGTTAAATGGGATTAAGCTGTAGTGTTTGGATTGTCACATGAAAATTTCAATGGTGTCTTATTCTCCTGCGAAACAGGATTGTACTGTACTACTCAAGTTAAGCTTGAACGGTGTTTGACACTTCTGTTAAATGGGATTAAGCTGTAGTGTTTGGATTGTCACATGAAAATTTCGATGGTGTCTTATTCTCCTGCGAAACAGGAATCAACTGTACTGCTCAAGTTAAGCTTGAACGGTGTTTGACTTTTCTAGTAAATTCAATTGAATGGTACTATTTGGATCGTCACATGAAAGTCTGGATAGTGTCTGGTTCTCCTGGAAGAAATCAATATTTCTATATCTTACACTGATAGCCATTACTCATAATTCTAGCTAAATTCTCAACATTTAATTCTAATTCTATTCTCATCTATTACATAATAATATTATTTATTTATTATAATTATATTACTTTTTATTGTCAATAATGTTAAATAAAAAGCACCACATTCTGCTGATTGGTTAATACATCGTTCAAGGTCATTTATAAAATTGACACTTATGGGGTAATTTTTCATTTTTGTTTTTTGTTTTTTTTTGTGTTGTGTTTTGTAGATTGTTTATTCATGATCATCATAAATTGTAAAGATCACGTGTGTAATGCAAATTTTTTCAAATGTATTAAGTTAATATTACCTGTGAATGATTCTAATAAAGTGTGTGTGTGTGAGTGAGAGAGACAGAGAGAGAGAGAGAGAGTAAACAAGAATCATTAGGCTGATGAGCCTTAAATAGGACGAAACGCTCGTTTAAACTAGATTCCATTGATAGACAGATAATGTTCGTGAATCAAGGCAATATCGAGACAATCCATACAGTATACACATATATCAATAAGAGACAGATCAATAACATTTTCATAAACATCAATGGGAAGATTCAAGTAAAACACAATATCAAGTGAATTTTAACTTCACCCCATTGTACAAGCAAATAATTATCAAAACTCAATAACTAAGTGGATTATGTGATAACGTTTCAAAAGAACTGTATTGAGTTCAAGTCACAGATTGAAATTATTAACTCTGAAATGCAGGTACATCCAGCTGACGAGGTATTAATAAGACGAAACGCACGTTAAACTGGATTCCATTGCTAACCACTATCCATTAAGGTTTGAATACGTGAACAAATCAAACTTATAACATTTAACATTGTAAATAAACAATCCTTACATCAAAATAATAATAACAGACCTTTTGATATTTGATCTGAGAATTGTTTGTTTTTGTTTAAGTTTGAAGTTTGCACAGACTATAGTTGTATAGGTCTATCGATGTTTGAAAGATTTTGTTGGAGGGACTGTAGTTTGTTTAAGTAAAGAAAAAGAATAAAAACAAGTTCAAAAACAAAACAAAACAAATCTTCTATAGCTATCTAAGTGCATAATCATAAATTGAAACTGTATTCAAAATATTGTAGTTGATGTAAGAGATTGATGTTATTTGAATAACTATAGAAAACCATGAAGTATTGGACAATTGGATTGCTCCTGGTATATTGCCATACATGCATGAGTTCACCTTTGGACGTTGAATCCACGACATTCAGTTTTGCGCTTACTTACTTGCTTACTTACGCCTGTCATGCATCGTGGAGAAGCATAGGTTTCCCACCAGCACTCTCCATATAACCATATCCTGGGCAATCCTTTCCAGCTCATTCCAGTTGTTATTTATCCTTTTCATATGTGATTCTATGCCCCGATGTAATGTGTTCTTAGATCTCCCTCTTTCCCGTCTCACTTCAGGATTCCAAGTTAGTGGTTGCCTTGTGATGTAGTTTGATGATTCCCATAATGTATTTCCTATCCATTTCCATCGTCTTTTCCTAACTTCCTCTTCAGCTGGAAGCTGGTGTGTTCTCTCCCACAGAAGGCTGTTACTGATGATATCCATCCAATGCATGTTGAGTATCTTGCATAGACAACTATTTATAAATAGTTGTACCTTCTTGATGATGGTTGTGGTAGTTGCCCACGTTTCAGCTTCGTTCAAAAGGAATGTATTGACGTTCGTATTGAAGATTCTGACTTTGATATTGGTTAACAGATCTTTTGAATTTCATATGTTCTTCAGTTGTGGGAATGAGGCCCTTGCTTTGCCAATCCTCGCTTTTACGTCTGCATCTGAACCTCCTTGTTCATCGATGATGTTGTCCATGTGAGTGAAAATTCCCAACTCTTCCAGAGTTTCGCCATCAACTGTGATTGTGTTGGTGTTTTCAGTGTTGTATTTGAGGATCTTGGTTTCTACTTTGTGTATGTTGAGGCTCACTGATGCAGAGGCTGCCGCTATACCGTTTGTCTGGACATGCATTTGTTGATATATATGGGATAAAATGACCAGGTGATATGAGAAGTCCAAATCTTCTAAATGATACTGAGCCATCCATTTCATTCCGTGCTTTCCGTCAGATATAGAGGTCGAACACCAGAAGAAAGAGGACAAGGGAGAGTAGAGTCTGAACACTTAAATTATATATCATCAAGATGGGATCCAGTGGTATTAAATCAATTCGATATACTGCTCACGTATTTTGCATGATCAATATGATTGTTTATTCGAAGTTAGATATGAATGACCGTGAGTACCGACTCAGTGGTGTAAAGTATAGATGCTTACTGAGAGATCTGGAGCCTCTTGGTGAGATCGCCGAGGTAGTCATTGACACTTATTACTGAGTAGTCCCATACTAGGATGAAACATCTGTTCCATTTTTTCTAGTTGAGATCAGTTCTAGAAATAAATCGCGAGAATTTACAATCTTTACAAATCCACCTCTTAAACTAATAATGAGTAAAACATCGAACTTTTAAGGAACATCTCAAAGAGATACTGATGAATCAAATAATCCTAAGATAACAAGTCTTGGATTATTATGGGAAATTCGAAACAAAATGTCTTGCTTACTTACTAACTTAATTAGGCCTGTTACTCCCAATAGAGCATAGGCCATCAACCAGCATTCTCCAACACACTCTGTCATGGGCGTTTCTTTCTAGTTCTATCCAATTGTTGTTCATTCATTTCATGTCTCTCTCCATTTCTCGGTGTAATGTATTCTTTGATCTTCCTCTCTTCCTTTGGTCTTGAGAATTTCAAGTGATCATAACTTGACTTGTGACGCAATTCGATGCTTTCCTCAATGAGTGTCCTATCCACTTCTAGCGATTCTTTCTGATTTCTTCCTCCGCTGGAATCTGGTTTGCTCTCTCCCATAGTAGTTTGTTGCTGATAGTGTCTGTCTCGACAACGGATTTGAAGTATTTTGTGTAGACAACTGTTAATTAACACTTGTATCTTCTGTATGATGGCTTTCGTAGTTCTCCAGGTTTCCGCCCCATACAGTAGAACTGTTTTGAAATTATTCAAAACAAAATGTCTGATAGTTTATTATTGAAGCCAACCAGCATTTAATCACTAAGAAGCTTTATATTGGTAAACACGACTAAACTAAAGAATCGGAAAGAACTTGGGTAACTGTTAAAATCTCGATGAGAAAATGATTAGTCTTTCGTGGAAGAATTAATGGAAAACAAACTGATTTATAATCTGGATAATATTGTAATATGATATGTGAAATTTTCAGCTTAACTATAGATCCCTAAGATTTATGACCGAAGAACTTTTTTTACATAAATAAAAAGAGGTGGATGGTGGCTAACAGTGAAATCCTGGATACGTATTTCGTCCTATTTAGGACTCGCCGTCTGAATGTGCCTGCATCCTAGAGTTGATGTTGACTACAGGACTTGAATCCAGTACCGTTCGTTTCAAATGCCATCACGTTATCCACTTAACTACCGAATACTCATCATCACTAACTTGTGCTTGCGTTTGAAGTGAACGGTACTGTGTTCGAGCCCTGTAGTCAACATCCATTCGGGGATGTAGGTATATCCAACCGAGTCCCAAATAAGATAAAACGCGCTAAGACTCGAAGGAACATATGTTTTAGCCAATATAACACAACAAGGTCATCATGATAAGCAAGACAAACTATCATATAAACGTGGTAAGTAAGGTATGAGGATTAGGTTCTGTTGTATATGCAAACTAAAGATTGATCATATCCTATCATGGAAATTTACAAGGGAAAACAAATATTAATCCTTTTAAGTAATATCATACTAGTTGTAAATGAAGTTGATAACTATCTTAATTCATTAGCTTAATAGATAACAATCTCCACAACCTCTAAACTGATAATTACAATGTGCTCACTAGTGACTAGCTTCGTGAGAAAATTCTCGGAGTTCTGGTGAGAAGCCGTGACCAGTGGAGCTCATCCGTGTCGGGTAGAAACAGGTGTTTACCTCAGTACAATGGAAGATGGTTGCGCGATTTCGTGAATTGGTTAAGGTTAGACATTAACACCATTGGATGCCGGCCAGCTCAATGGTCTATAGGTTAGGCGTTCGCGCGCGAGACTGAAGGCCCCGGGTTCGAATCCTTTGAGCCGGATCGTGGATGCGCACTTCTGAGGAGTCCCACAATAGGACAAAAAGGCCGTTCAGTGCTTCCAGGTTTCCAATGGTGGTCTAACATCAATCAGTTCATGATCTCAATCAAAAACATATTATTACTTGAAGTGAAGGATACATGACTCAAGTTTCAATGTGAATGTCAATATTGAAATGCAAATACATTCAGTAGACAATTCCTAGAGTTGATGATATTTTCCCGAAAAAAAGGAAAAATTCCTCATTTAAATCATTAAGATCCCAGAATAAAACTTTAGAACAAACACCTCTGTAGTGAACGAGAAGTCAGGGAGGTACAATCAAGTATATTATAACATAAATTTACAGAATCACTTCATAAGATCTAAGAACCATACAGTAAATACTTCATTTGAAAAAAGGTTAATCAATCATCTCAGACTTCATTGTTCTTTTGTTTCCACATCAATCATTCTTTGTTCTCATTCTGTTTTCTTCAATCTTCTTAACTTTTTTGTTGCTAAGCATTCCACTTCCAAATGATGATACATACATACATACATACTACTACTACTACTACTATTCTATCGACATCAGTAGTATGCATCACATATCATCTGAACTAAAGATCTGTTTGCATCATTTCTTAATATTTAATCTCTTAGAGACTAATTGTTAATCATGACTTAAAATAAATAAATCAATATGATTGAATATGTTACTACCTCGTTTCAAATTGTCTGTTAAATATTCAATAACAAGTAATTATTTTGTTTACATTTTTTATTTACAACATGTAGCGATGTTAAATTATTGATCAGATCAATAATACTTGTCTGTATCATTTGAATAATCATCACTAATAGTTTTAACTAAGTTGCCCTCCTCCTCCCCTAATGCCTTGGTACGGTCGAGGGTGGGGAAAGTCAGTTACACATATATAACCATTGATCAGGGATATCTTACTGATTGCTTTCTCGTGGTGGGGGTGTTGTTTATGAAATTGAGAGGATGAAAAGTGAATGTCTGGTGCTTTGACCAGGTTAATGGATATGGAGGATCCATGTAGAGGAGTTGGAAAACCTTGATTACACATGGTCTTCAGGATGCTAATGGAATGAATGACGCATAAACCTATGGGATTGGATCTCCTGACGTTTCTCTAATGCCTTGTGACTCTCTAAGAAAATCACCTGTTTCGGTCTGGTTACTCGGGCAGTATCACATCCCACTGACAAAGCAAGTGACTTGTATGGCATATATGTACTCAGTGCCCTTTTGTGCCAATGTTCATGTGTCAAAATAAATAAATAAAGTTTAAATAATTCAATTCATGAGTCAATTAAAGCTAGACTACTATAGAAAACCTAGAAGCACTGGACAGTCGTTTAAGTCCTAGTATGAAACTCCTCAGCACTGCCTATCCACAATCCTGCTAGCAGTATTCAAACCCAGGATGGATCGATCACAGATGCAAACGCTTAAACACTAGATCATTGAGCTAGTCAATATCCAACGGTATTTATGTCTAACTTTAACTAATCTAATAAAAAATGTAAGTAAATTGATTATAACTTATAGTCTAACATCAAAACATCAAAATTATCGCGCATAAATGACATAATAATCATCATTACATTCTATTATTATTGTTTGTTTCTATTTAAGTTATTTCAGTCAGATAGTTACATAATTGGCGCCATGAAATCATAATTAACAACTAAACTAATATGAATCCATGTAGATTATGAAAAGAAGTTAATCTATCAATCGGTATAACAAAAAAAAACTATGTCAAAGAATTTCAGCTATTTATAATGAAATTATGTATTGAATAGATAAAAGGATTTTACAGAATGATGAAATAGAATTTGAATTTACTTCTGTTCTCCTTCATGAAGGAGTATTCGACGTTCACCAGTATTCTTCATCCAACCTTATTCTGGGTAAATCTTTTCTATTTCATTCCAGTGGTTATTCATTCTTTAAATGTTTGCATTCGATTTCCAATGTAGTGTATTTATCGATCTTTCATTTTAGCGTTTCCTTTCAAGATTCCAGGTAGGCACTTACTTCTTAATGTAGTTTGATACTTTTTGTAATGTATGTTCTATCTGTCTACAATGTCGTTATATAATTTCCTCCTCAATTGGAAGTTGGTTTGTTGATGGTTTATAAATAGTTGTACCTTGTACCGCCTGTAGCACTTCTAGGGTTACTGCCAGTTCCAGACCTGGGTAAAAGAGGAGGTTTGGGCATGGAATTGGTAACCCCATCGCGTAGAAGACCATTTTGCTAAAAAAACGCTAACCAAAATAAACAAATTCTGCTAAATTAAATCTCCTTTTTTCCAGAAAAAGTGTAGCAAATGATAATGTCACTGATTTAGTGCTTTAAGTAGTATGCTGCGTTTTTTTGCTTAAATATATATATCCCATTAAGATTACAGGTACACCTTGTATCAAATTGTATGAAACATAGATTGAGCGCTTTTGCTGACTACTTTCAACTAGCTTGTGACCGGAGGCAATATCGAGGCAATCCTCACAGAATTCACATATGCCAACAGTAGACTGATCAATTGCAATCCTAAAAAAACAATTGAAAGATACAAGTAAACAACACCAAGTGAATTTAAAACTACACCATATTGTACAAGCAGATGGTTATCATGTCTCAGTAGCTAAGTGGATAACGTGATGGCGTTTGGAACAGATACTACTGGGTTCGAGTCCCAAAGTGAACATCAACTCTGAAATGCAGATACATCCATTCAACGTGTCCCAACTAAGATGAAACGTGTGTCTTAGATTCCAATACCGGTCACTATCCATCTATGCTTATAAAGTAAAATATGCGTTGAAAACAAATAGCTATAGGCTAACAAAGTTTATATACAAATAAATATAACAGTAGATGAGGTGATAAACTAAATGAGGTCAGATCTAGATAGGGGATCATTAAACCTAATTATAGAGAGCAGGACAACTAGATTCTTAACTTTGTTATTCAATTTATTGACAATAGAAACTTTATTGGTCATTTAAAACATTATTGTATTTTTCATTGGTCTTAGAAACAAAAGAGTATAGGGTATATCGAATAAATTTCGAGAACAGAAAAAGAAAAAACTTCATTGTTTTACTCTTCATATTCTCATTTATTGATATGGAACCATTCGATGGTTACCATTATTATAGTTGTGGTGTGTTTTTCAATAGAGTTTTGTTCTATGACCTGGATGGTTTGGTTGAGGTCTACAGCACAAGCTGTGAACCATATGTGAACAAATTCAAACATATCACTTCTACCTGAAATTTGTGCCTATGATATCACTCCACGAATAAACCATCCAGCTTTAAGATTAAAACTTTATCAAAATCATTCACCTGAGTTATAAATCTTCTCTACCATCTCAGTTGTGTGTGTGTGTGCTACTGATTTCGACTGATATAAGTAGTATGTATCATCATTTGAAAGTGAAATATCTGGCAACAGATAGTTAAGAAGATTGACGAGAAGAGAGAATGATTACTAAGCAAAATGAATGAAATCTGAGACGATTGAGTGACATTTTACAAATGAAGTATTTACTGTATGGTTCTTAGAATTTACTAAGAAGTTCAGGTAATTTGTGTTGTAATACACTTGATTGTACCGACCTGTGTTCTCGTTCACTCCATAGTGAACCGTTCATCAAATAGCCTGAGAATTACGTAACCATCTCGAAGAAATCGTTTAAGCTAATTCCTATTCTATCTTAATAAAAATCTTTATAAAATAGACTTGTATATAATATTTAGAAAAAACTAATCAATGTTGGCATAGTATGGAAGAAATTTTTCACCCTAATCCTGTTATGTCTCATTTAGATTCATTCCCAAATTATGATTCCATTGATATACTGAATAATAGATATTATCTTTGCAACATATAGTATTAGATATCACTAGATGTCAGTTCAGTGGTCTACAGGTTAAGCGTTAGCGTGAGTAACCGATAGGTCTTGGGTTCAAATCCCGCAAGCGGAATCGTAGATGCACACTGCTGAGGAGTTTCATAGTGAGACGAAACGCCCATCTTATGCTTCCAGATTTTCTATGGTGATCTAGATTCAATTGACTCATGAATTCAACTATTGAAATTATGAATAGGTTGTGTAAATTCTTTAATACTCCAAATAAATATATTGTGCTAGTCGGTATACGATATACTCCTTAAATTTCGTATACTGTTCATCCTGATAATCGTCACTAGATAACACGTCAACGATGTATTAATCAGAAGGCAAATACGAAGTGTTGATTACATTTATTATTGCACCACAACTCATAGATAACCACAATTACAGGTACTCTAAACAAACATGAAACAGTGATATAGAAAGGCAATCAGGCAAGCAAGTGAGCGAGTTCATTGTGACAAGATTAAAATGTACATATATATCCATAAGGAAATCAATCAATTATTGGATGAATTAAGCGACTAATAGTAAGACTATCAATATGAATAATATGCCTAGACAGTAAACAATGCTCAAGTATACATATTCATACAACTACAATCATAATAAAGGTACAATTGTATAGATAAAGTGATATTATACAAATGAATCTATCCATTAAATAACTTAACAAAAGGACTTGAATCAAATTCAATGTGAACATACTCAATTGCATGAGATCTTCTATAATGAATATATAAATTGCTTACTCACTTACTTACTTACTTACTTACGCCTGTTACTCCTCGTGAAGGAGCATAGGCCGCTCACCAGAATTCTCCATCCAACCCTGTCCTGGGCAATCCTTTCAAGCTCTTTCCAGTTCTTATTCATCTTTTTCATATCTGCTTCTATTTCCCGACGTAATGTGTTCTTTGGCCTTCCTCTTTTCCGCTTCCCTTCAGGATTCCAAGTTAGCGCTTGTCTCGTAATGCAGTTTGATGATTTCCTCAATGTATGTCCTATCCATTTCCATCGTCTTTTCCTAATTTCCTCTTCAGCTGGAAGCTGGTTGGTTCTCTCCCACAAAAGGCTCTTGCTGATGGTATCCGGCCAATGGATGTTGAGTATCATGCGTAGACAGCTATTAATAAATACCTGTACCTTCTTGATGGTGGTTGTTGTAGTCCTCCAAGTTTCAGCTCCGTACAGTAGAACTGCCTTGACGTTCGTATTGAAGATTGTGACTTTGATATTGGTTGAAAGTTGTTTTGAGTTCCATATGTTCTTCAGTTGAAGGAATGCCGCTCTAGCTTTGCCAATCCTCGCCTTGACGTCTGCATCTGAACCTCCTTGTTTATCGACGATGCTTCCCAGGTATGTGAAGGATTCCACGTATTCTAGAGTTTCGCCATCAAGAGTGATTGGATTGCTGTTCTCCGTGTTGTGTTTGAGGACCTTGGTTTTCCCTTTGTGTATGTTGAGGCCTACTGATGCAGAGACTGCTGCTATGCTGACTGTCTTTATCTGCATTTGTTCGTGTGTATGTGATAGGAGGGCTAGGTCATCTGCGAAGTCCAAGTCGTCTAATTGGTTCTGAGCTGTCCATCGTATGCCGTGTTTTCCCTCAGATGTCGAGGTCTTCATAATCCAGTCGACCACCAGAAGAAACAGGAAGGGAGAGAGTAGACAGCCTTGTCTTACTCCGGTCCTTACTTGGAATGCATCTGTCAGCTGTCCTCCATGCACTACTTTGCACTGTAGTCCGTCGTATGAGTTCCGGATAATGTTATATAAATTGCTTGGTATTTAATAAATCAGTAGCTTAGTAAGTAGTCAATTGATGTTTAAAATTATTTATATTAGGATTCTAACCTTAGATTGATATTATAAATAAATAGATGTAGATAAATATATATTATTAGGTTGATTAGTTTTATCTATTTATGGTAATTAGAAGTAATTGATCTATAGTATGAACTAAGAATCCCAGGGATAACGCAATTGAATCAAGAAGTACTACACAAGCACTAACGAATGTATTGTATTTAGAATTCGAAATCAAACATTCAACAAGTACAAAGCAATCATTAGTTCATTCAAACACCACACTATTGTAATGTACTACATTAAAGAGTGAATCAAGATTTAAGTTGTAACATGAATTCAAAAGTTAAGACTATATAGTACATTCATTTAATTAATAACATTATCAAAGGGACTTTTACAAGATGATAACAACGGATTCATTGATGATTCTCTTGTGGAGCCGTTTATTCTGTTTACATTTTAATTGGACGATGTTGTTGAAAGGCTCTATACTTTAATGACCCCGGATCTGACCCCAAGTAGATCATACGATTGTTTGTTTTTATCGCCTATTCTCGTATATAATCATCGACTTAAATTATGTTAGTCAATCACGGAATAGACTTTTTTATACATATATTTTGTACAGGAAGAAAATGGAACAGAGAGAAGAGAAACGGTGCGTAGTGGAGATTGGGGGTAAGCCAACTTCCCTTTAGTCAAGCGTTAATCAATAGTTATAGTTACACAGAAATAAATTACAGACATATGTTCAATAGGATAAAAAATGTACACACACCTACGTGCTCATATAAAAGAAGTCAAGATTGATAAGCGAATAATTAACAAGATCAGAACAGAATGTGACTGAAGTAGAATGAATAGTTGACCTGTCCGAAATCTAGAATAAGATATATGGGCTTAACATAACACTACACTCTAACTGAAGTGATATTGAAAATGAGATCTATATTACAGAAATAAGAGAGTGGGAGAACTTAAAAATTATCTCAATCAACATGTTGTGGCATTTGGTCATAACCATACAACCTTTGAAATCGAGTATATAATTACTGAAAACATTTGTATTCAATAATGAATATGAATAGAAGGTTATGTGATGTTTGAATGAACTTGTAGTGACCAACTTTTGTCAGCAGAACGCGATTGGTTCAATGAAAACAATTATTATTATAACCAATGGTACCAGCGATTGTTTTATTGTGCTCGTTTGTTTAACTGTGCTAATAACAGCCATTTTGGTCTTCCATTGTACTCCATTACTTCTACGCGGTTTGTGACGTTTCCTTGCTGATTGCATTTGTACTCCTTCGGCATGATCTCGGTATTCTTTCGATACCACGAGATTGCCAGCAAATATATTTCAACTACTACTATTATCTGCCTTCTGATATTGGTCTACGAGGATCTTTTTGATTAATTGGCACGTAGTCTTGTAGCGCTGTTCATAGTCAAGCTTAACTCGACACCACGCTACAAACTAATGATCCCTTTGTATTTGTTGAATGCTTGATTTTGAATTCTAAATACAGTACATTCGTTTGTGCTTATGTAGTACTTCTTGATCTGATTACGTTATTTCTGGGATTCTTAGTTCGTACTATAATACAAATACTCCTAATCATCAAAGGGTAACAATGGAAAATGCGGGAATATTGAATTCAATCGGATGACATGACTAAGATTACAGGCATGGTCATTCTTGTGTAACTTAACTCTTTTATTCATATTGAACATATTGTTCTATCTTCAGCCTGAATATGTTCTCCATCATATATTGGTGACGATTATGATAGGACAAGTCAGTATAGACAATGATGTGACTTTTACGCAGGATTTTATAGATTGGGTAGTCACATTATGGTAAATCTACAATTTTAAGATTAGTTCTACTATTAGAACAGTATTCATAACGAAGTAGACCATAATTTAACAAACAAAAAAATGTAACTTTATTGTTGTGTATCATCAACTCTTCTATATTGCGTAGGAGAAGTAAGCTTATGCCTTTCGGTTGATTCGGGTTTGATGTTGAGTGCTAAGAGGTCTAATGCTTCATAGTTATAATTAGTCAAAACCTACAGAATTGATTAATTTACTCTCTTATGTTATACTTTACGAACCTATCCCAGTGATACTCTATGTTTGATGTCAGGCGATGGTTCACTTATGTTTCAAAATGAATATTAAACTCTTTAACAAGAGATATGAAAACAGCTGGTTCATAGATCTTAAATCGTTTTCATCTTAAGGCATTCATTATATATTGTTATACAAAGAGTTTACAGCACTCAAAAATTCTCGACTAATATGTAAACATTATTTACAATTGATGATTCATGGAGGAATCTAAGATACACGTTTTATTCTAATTTAGGACACTTCAATTAAGTATATCTAGATCTCAGTATTACTGCTTACATTGAAACATAAACCCAGTATATTTTACTCAAACTATCCATTGAATTATCGATTGAATTCATGGGTTCAAATAATCAATATATTGTTAATCAGGTATATTGTTCATTTTATTATTGGTAAGGATCTTTGTCAATTGATTGTCGATGTCGAGCACCAAATTTTTTAAGGGATTTTCTATTTCGTATGAATTTTAATTGTTTTACATGTTGTGCTTTATGCCCTGTTAATTATATGGATTGGAACACCAACTTATATGATCTTGGCACTGTGCCAAACCAATGAAGCGTTGACCAGTATGAGCAGCCTAGAGTCAACTCTGAGTTCTGAGTGAACCTTCCGTCTAAACCTGCCTGTTTGAGTTCAGAACATAGCTTCTTCTGTAATGAATCATGTATTTGAGGTATACATAGTTTTATATACAAGTACACCAAACCTATATGACTGAATTGATCATGTGACAGAAGAAACGAATACACTTATATATAATATGCAAAACAAACAAACAACTTGAGAGGTAATTCATGTTCAACTTTTGTTTACATTGAAAAAAATTTCATCTTCATACATTTTGAGTGTCTTTCCATTATCATAACCATTCTCATTATGAAATTTATTTGTTTATTTGAATACGTAAATATTGGTACGAAGGTGTACTGAATACATATTCGTCACACAAGCACCCAAATGCCCTGGTACAGTCAAAGATAGGGAGAGTCAGTTCTCCCTCTACAAATGCTCTCAAGTGGTCACGTGTATCCAGTCACTGAGCAGGGAAGCCTTACTCATGAAATTCTCGTGGTGGGAGTGTTGTTTACGAAATTGAAAGGACGAAAAGTGAATATTAGACGCTTTAAACGGGTTAGTGGATCTGGAGTATTTACCTAGGACAGTTGGAAAACCCTCATTCCAAACTAATGGTGTACATAGGTTTCCGGATCCTGTAAGAATAAATGGCATATGAACCTATTGTTGATCACCAACTATCATGGGACTGCATCTCCTTACGTCGCTCCACTGCCTTATGGATCAAACCTTTACGTCGAAGGCCCCTGGTGTGACCCCCTAATAAAACCACCTGCTTCGGGTAGTATCATTGCCCACCCACAAATCAAAGGACCCATTGTCAAAACACTATAGTTCATTTATTTACATTATATTTTAGACAAAAACTGACAAATATTACTAATGACTATTAACTAGAGTTGTAACATCTGTCGACATAAGTAGTATGTAACACCAATTGAAAGTGGAATACCTAGCAACAAAAAGTTAAAAACATCGAATTAAAAAGAATGGGAATGTAAACAGAGAATCATAGCAACGAGGGTAAGATGAAGTTAAGAACAATTGATAGACGATATACAAATGAAGTATTTAAAGTATGGTTTATCACATTTCACGAAAGAACTTTGTAAATTTGCATGAAACAATAAATTAATCCACCCAACTTGAGTTCTCGTTCAATAGATTTAGTGTCACTGGCAATAGGCAAGCGAATTTATGAAAGTTGACTGATAGATAAACAAATCGGACATTTCACTGATGTGGCTAATAATCAGTTTATTTATTTACACACAAACATTGGCGAGAGAAAGCAGCAAATACATCGGCACTACATAAATAATTCGATTTATATGAGGGCTTGTATACTACCCCGGTGCCCAAACTGAAGCAGGTGGTTTTATTAGGAGGCCACTCCCCGAGCCTTTGACCTAAAGATCTAATCCACAAGGCAGTGGAGCAACGTAAAGAGATGCAGTCCCATGGTGGCCGGTGACCATTTTGTTTTTTTAAGGATCCTGTAGCCAATGTACACCATTGGTTTGGAATGAAGGTTTTACGAATTTCCTAGGTAAATACTCCACATCCTCGAACCCGTTTAAAGCGTCTAATATTCACTTTTCGTCCTTTCAATTTCGTAAACAACACCCCCACCACGAGAATCCCATGAGTAGGAATTCCCTGGTAGTGACTGTATGTATGTGTCTATGTGAGAGCATTTGTAAAGGGTTAGATGACATTCACCACTGTCGACCGTACCAGGGCATATTGGGAGCAAATCCTAGTGATAATTCATGATCATGATTAATATTCGGTAACTTCAAAGGTATATTTTTTGAGGATGATTTAATTAGTTTGGTCAAACTATATAGAAAATGTCATACTTGTAGTGCCAGTTATAATGTTAAGCACATATACCTTATTCCACCTTTCGGACAGCTCAGTCTATTCATTCTACTTGAGACACATTCTGTTGTGACCTTGTTAATTATTCGCTTATCCATCTTCACTGTTTTTATATGAGCGCGTAGGTGTATGCACACACATCTTATCCCATTACTCATCACATATCTGTAACTTATTTTTGTGTAACTATAACTATTGATTGACGCTTGATTGAAGGGGAGTTGGCTTACCCTCCATTTCCACTGCGCGTTGTTCCTCTTCTCTCTATTCTATTTACTTCATATACAAAATATATATATTCAAAAGTCCATTCTGTTTATTTGACTTATTCCGATGATTATATACAAGGATAAGCGACATATATATTTCCACAACGATCATTCATAGATCAACTTGGAGTCAGATCTCGGGCCATTAAAGTGGAGAGCCCTTCTACAACATCGTCCTATCTAAAATGACAACAAACCAAAGGGCTCCAATAAATACTCATTATCAATTAAGAGAGTTATTCAATTGCTTAAGGATATTGAGTATTGTCTGGAATGTTGAAAACATCAACTCAGTGGTTGGTTATTTTTACCGTAAAACTCACAATTTCCAGGTTCGACCCCGTACAAATTCATAAATTTACACAATTCAGATAATGGAAAAGTTTTTCAGGGGATATTTAATTTCTATAAATGTTTCAGTTTATATTAGTAAATGATGTGAATATTTTTATCCAACCAAAAGCCTAATGTCAACGACAAGATACAAATCGTTATCAATCAATTTTATCCCATTTCCAACAAATCAGTGGGTACCTAGTTACAGTAACTCAGTGGATAACGATTTGAGCGTTTGAAGTGAAGTGTACTGGGTTCGAGTGCCTATGTGACGTTTTACAGTGAGATTTAGCAAGTCCATTTCGCTGTTAAGTCATAGATCAGAAAAATTGTATGTTGTTGATTGCGCTTCACTTACGCCTGTCACCCCTCGTGGAGTAGCATAGGAAACACATCAACATTTTCCATCCAACTCTATCTTAGACAATACTTTCTAGTTATTTACAGTTACTATTCATTTTTTTCATGTCTGCTTGCAATTCTCAACACAGTGTTTTCTTTGGTTTCCTTCTTTTCCGTTCCCCTTCAGGATTTCAAGTGAGTGCTTACTTCATTCAGACGCATTCCAAGTAAGGACCGGAGTAAGACAAGGCTGTCTACTTTCTCCCTTCCTGTTTCTTCTGGTGGTCGACTGGATTATGAAGACCTCGACATCTGAGGGAAACCACGGCATACGATGGACAGCTCAGAACCAATTAGACGACTTGGACTTCGCAGATGACCTAGCCCTCCTATCACATACACACGAACAAATGCAGATAAAGACAGCCAGCATAGCAGCAGTCTCTGCATCAGTAGGCCTCAACATACACAAAGGGAAAACCAAGGTCCTCAAACACAACACGGAGAACAGCAATCCAATCACTCTTGATGGCGAAACTCTAGAATACGTGGAATCCTTCACATACCTGGGAAGCATCGTCGATAAACAAGGAGGTTCAGATGCAGACGTCAAGGCGAGGATTGGCAAAGCTAGAGCGGCATTCCTTCAACTGAAGAACATATGGAACTCAAAACAACTTTCAACCAATATCAAAGTCACAATCTTCAATACGAACGTCAAGGCAGTTCTACTGTACGGAGCTGAAACTTGGAGAACTACAACAACCACCATCAAGAAGGTACAGGTATTTATTAATAGCTGTCTACGCATGATACTCAACATCCATTGGCCGGATACCATCAGCAACAGCCTTTTGTGGGAGAGAACCAACCAGCTTCCAGCTGAAGAGGAAATTAGGAAAAGACGATGGAAATGGATAGGACATACATTGAGGAAATCATCAAACTGCATTACGAGACAAGCGCTAACTTGGAATCCTGAAGGGAAGCGGAAAAGAGGAAGGCCAAAGAACACATTACGTCGGGAAATAGAAGCAGATATGAAAAAGATGAATAAGAACTGGAAAGAGCTTGAAAGGATTGCCCAGGACAGGGTTGGATGGAGAATGCTGGTGAGCGGCCTATGCTCCTTCACGAGGAGTAACAGGCGTAAGTAAGTAAGTAAGTAAGTAAGTAAGCTTACTTCATTATGCAAATCATACAATCCACTTAGAATACACATATATTAACAAAGAGAAGATATAAACACAAATTAATCTACATTTTTACTCCTCTTTAAAAAGTAACATGTTTCTGAAGACTTTCATAATAATTACTGTTAATGAATAGTTTAATAAATAAATATCAGGTATTTCCTGAAGTTCTGGTGAGAACCAGTCACCAGTAGAGTTCAACCATGTTTTGTTCGGAGACACTAACTCACCGTAGACAATGGTGGATGGTGGCGCAATTTCTTGAATTGTTTAGACATTAACATTGTTGGATGCCAACTCAATGGCCTAGATGTTTAAACGTTCGCGCTCGAGACCGTTAGTTCCCGGGTTCGATTATCGTGAGCGCTCTGCTCAGGAGTTCCATATTAAGACGAGATAGTTGTCTAATGCTTCCAAGTTTTTCATGGTAGTCTAGATTAAATCGACTGATGAATTCAATTCTTTTTTGTTTTAAGAAAACAAAAAAAAACATTTTCTTATTCAAGATTCTCGCATTATATTTACAATGTCTATCATCAACACTAATCATTAGTTCATAAGAGCAAACAACAATCAATCTTATTTACTTTCTTCTTCTTATTATTCTTCTTCTTCAAATGTCAAATAATAATTGACATTTATTCTACCTGAATAGTTATTTCAATCTATTCTAATAATAGATTGTGTTATATTGAACACCATGAAATGCATTAATTATAAATAAGGTATTAATAGAGATTAATCACTATGCAGGTACTACAATTGGTTGACATCTGAAAGGGTTTTTGTTAATATTATAGTAATTTCAATAGTTGAGATCATGAGTCAATTAAAGCAAGACCACCAATGAAAACCTGGAAGCACTTGACGACCGTTTCACCCTATTGTGGGATTCTTCACTAGTGCGCATCCACGATCCCGATCAAGCGATTCAAACCCAGGGCCTTCACTCACGCGCGACGACGCTTAACCTACTTGACCACTGAGCTGGCCGGCATCCAATGGTGTTAATGTCTAACCTCAACCAGCCGAAGAAATTGCACGACCATCTTCCATTGTATTGAGGTAGATACTTGTCTCTACTCAACACGGATTAGCTGCACTGGTCGCGGCTTCTGACTAGAACTCTGATAATTCCCTCACGAAGCTGGTCGGTAGTGAGCTCGTGGTAATTATCAGTATGAGATTGTGGAGATTATTGTTCTTAATTGAGATCATGGACCGATTGTTGTTAGAGCACCATTAAAAACCTGGAAGCACTGGACGGCTGTTTCGTCCTAGTATGGGATTCCACAAATCCTCATTCTGACAACGGTTCAGTGATTCAGTTAGCTATTTAACCGTTCAAAAAATTATTTCCTATAAAAAAAACATTTTTGTGTGTAATCATATATACTACTTAATTTGTTCTTCCAATACACATTAGTTATATGAATAATTTTTTAGGAATAGCTTGCATAGTATACTTATTCTTGTTTTCTCGACCGATTGTTTTCATTTTATCAGAGTTCTCTTTTAAAATAAGTGAATTTACGTGATGTTAGTTATCAGAATAAATATGTACGAAACTATGAGATAAAATCTTTCACTGCTGAGGAGTTTCATACTACGACAAAACGGCCGTCCGATGCTTCCAGTTTTCCAATGACCAATGATCTGACATCCAATGGTGTTAATGTCTAACTTCAGTCGATCTATGATTTCGCGCAACTCTTCATCCATTGTGTGAGTTAGATAACTGTCTCCATCCGACAACGGTTCGAGTTCTTCATTCAGGATCGTGGATGAACATTGTTGATACACATACTATGATGAAACGGCTGTCCAGTGCTTCCAGGTTTCCGATAGTGGTCTAGCTTAGATTGACTTGTAAATTCAACTGTTAAAATGCTTCAATCTCTACAAATCTTCATACTGATAACATCGAAATTAATAGTTTCCTCCTTTAGTCTAGTGTATTAACGTGACATATTTGGGTGAACAATGTTGAAAAACTTTAGTTAAACAGTTTTAGAAGACGAGTTACATCTGTATGTATAAAAATTTACAGATGAATAGAAACTAAGATATCAGGTAATATACTGTAAAGTTATTTGTTTCTAAGGTTAGCGAGTTGAAATGTTTCTGGCTACCATCGTATCAGTAATCAATACTCATTTAATTTCGAAGGGTTGATATCAAGATTGATTTCATCGAAATTCCAACAGTCAGTAAACTCAATTAACATCATAGTGAGACAGTAACTAGTCATTAGGTATAGATGATGATCAAATGAAATCCTTATTGAATAGATACTGAAAATTCTGTTCCATTGAATTATGGTTCAGTACTATGTATTCAATGATAATACTAGTAGGTAAATTTGTAGATCATAATCATGATCCTATCTAGGTGGCTAATAGGACGTGAGAATCCAAATATATGACATACTTAGGTCTAAATATCATTTCAAGGTGAAACTGTAGGTAAGAAATTTGAGACGGAATCACTCTATCAGAAGAAGTATATTATACATCTATGTAAGCTCTCAACCTATATTTTCATGCCTGCACAGGAACGACAATTATATATATATATATATATGTTTTCATTTATTCACTTCACGAATCAGTTCCTTAATTCATTCTTAAACTTCCTACTTGAAAAACCGGTCAATGGAAGACCTGGAAGCTCTGGAAGGCCGTTTCGTTCTTATATGTGACTCCTCAACAGTGCACATCCATGATCCCGCCCCCCGCGAGATTCAAACCCAGGAGAAGCCGTGACCAGTGGAGTTTATCCAGGTCTGTTGTGAGATATCAGCCCACTGAAGACAATGGTGATGGTGGCGCAACTTCAAGGATTGGTTGAAGTTAGAAATTAACACCGTTGGATGCCGGCCAGCTCAGTGGTCTAATGGTTAGGCGCCTGGCGCGAGACTGATAGGTCCTGGGTTCAAATTTCGCGGGGGGAGCGGGGTCGGATGCGTACTGCTGAGGAGTTTCACAATAGGACGAAACGGTCGTTCAGTGCTTCCAGGTTTTCCATGGTGGTTTAGCTTCAATTGACTCTCGATTTCAACTATTCTGTTTTAATCATTTACAACATATTAGTGTTAACTAGTAACTAATTTCTAAGTGTGAAACACACCATACATAAGAAAATAGATGATGTTTAGACAAAATCGTTAGTTGACTGAAGTTGTTAATGTAACCAACAGAATATCAATTCATTGCTCTGACGATTGAACAACTTCAGTAAGGATTTCCATCGAAGGAAAGCTCATAGATATTATACATTGTAGAGTCTCATGATGAGATAAAACTAAATTCTAATGATTAGTTTTACTAAAGTCAATTCGTGATGTAATTTTTTAGTGGTTTTGTTACCGAATGTTTAGTTAGGTGAATGATCACTACTGGGGAGTCCTGGACTACGACAAAACAACTGTCTAGTGCTTTTAGATTTTCATTGACCACTGAGCCGACATCCAAAAGCGTTAATGTCTAATTTCAATCGATTATTAGCTTTCTTACCGAATGTTTAGTTGGGTAATG
This sequence comes from Schistosoma spindalis, assembly GCA_946903255.1. Taxonomy (NCBI): domain Eukaryota; kingdom Metazoa; phylum Platyhelminthes; class Trematoda; order Strigeidida; family Schistosomatidae; genus Schistosoma; species Schistosoma spindalis. Next base: position 2,652,645 of record OX336423.1, on the reverse strand, counting down.
TTTATTCACTGACGGAATATCATCAATTATTGATAGATATTAGTATAAGATAAGATATTTGGTTGCGTTTGTCTTTTTATTGATGTCAGTTTAAACCTGACGGAAAACATGTACACAGTTTTTATTGTGTAGAAAATATTTTAGTAACTTCCTATCTCTTATTTCATTACTAAAATATATAATTCGTACTACATACATAGGAACGTTGACTTTATTTCTCAATGGAAGCAAGTTAGATTGTGTTGTGGTGTACGCTACTCATATCAACAGATATAAGTAGTATGTAACATCAGTCAAAAATCGAATGCCTGACAGCAGAAGGTTTAGAAGATCAAATAGAAGAGAAAGGGAACAGAGAGTGATTGGTATGGAAAAGAAGGACAACTCAGGACAAGGTCGGACCAGGTATATGTATATGCATTGATCGAAGTTGTTATACTTCATAAATACAACAAAATGAACACCAAATTCATAGAAGTAGTTACTTCAATGGCAGTAACATATAAAAGGAAGATTCTGTATAAGGACATAGTACAGGAAGAAAGAATTAGTTCTAACGGTTTAATGGAAGACAAAGAGTGTATATACCGACGCCATTGTGATCGATTCTGAGTCATGTCACCCACAGTCTCCAACCATTGGTTACGACAGTCTCGCAGACCCCGACCAAGTAGTCTGCATCTACCAACATGGCTCAGACTAGAAATTAGTGACTTCAAGGATTGATGCCACATTTTGGTTTGGCCATCACTAAATAAATCATTGAACGTATAGTATTCGCATTTTATCACATGTGATCTTGTTCACTATAGAGTGATATTTGTCTAAAGTATTGTGTTATCTTGCTTTCTTAGATAAATACTTTAAATAGGAGGATTTTATTGACTTTCTTAACCATACTATCAATACATACATAAATAAAAATTAAGCTAATAGCACGTCCTCACAATCTGTTAACACCTTATTCTGTAAACATGGAATTTAATTCGTTCTTGTCCATCTCTTTAACCTGATTTATGACCTTATCGGTGTTTATAGGCTTTATCAGTATAGATTTGTTGAGATTATTAAGTCATTGATTGAGATAGTGGACCGATTGATGTTAGACCACCGTCGGAAACCTGGAAGCCCTGGACGGCCGTTCCGTTCTGTTGAGATACTCCTTGTCTCTACCCAACATGGTTTAGCTCCACTGATCTTGGCTTCTCATTAGAATGGATACGCACTGCTGAGGAGTTCCACAATAGAACGAAACAGCCGTCCAGTGCTTCCATGTTTTCAATGGTAATCTAACATCAATCAGTTCATAATCTCAATCAGAAACACAATAAAGGTGTAATTTTTTAAAAGATATTTTGAAGTGTTTCATCGAGATTCCGGACTATATTCAATCAATTTCTGTATGCATAAAGGTATTCCATGAGTTAATACATCAACACTGACAATAGTTACAATGTTTAGTAGGATTTCTAGCAGTGTGAGAGTAAACACTGTTACTTAAATATAGATCTATTCATGTGATGAATCTAAAATAGGTTGAGACATTGTCTACATTCCATGATGAGTCACAATTAACAATACAACGATTGAGTTTGTTTAGATTAATGATCCCTTCATAAGTAATTCGAGAATGAAAATGAAGAGAAAGTAATAAATATACTTCATTTTCTTTTATGATATTAATAAACAATGAACTTTAAATTCACTTAGCAATGAAATCCAAGACATGCATTTCGTCCTATTTGTGACTCTTCAGCTAAATGTATCTGGATCACAGATTTGATGTTCACTTCAGTACTCGAAAGTAGTACCGTTCACTTCAAACGCCATCGCTTATAAAGCATGTAAGTTAAGTCAATATCGAGGCAATCCACAAAGGATGCACATATATATCAATAAGAGACTGATCAATTAAAGTTCTAAACACAACAATGGAAAGATACAAGCAAGCAGCATTAAGTGAATTTAAAACTCACTCCATTGCACAAGCATGTGACCATTAGGACTCAGTAGCTAAGTGGATAATGCGATGGCGTCTAAAGTGAATGATACTAGATTCGAGTTTTGGAGTGGACTACAAATCTGCAATACAAATACATGCAGTTGATGAGTCCTAAATAGGACGGAAAGTGTGTTTTGGATTCCACTACTGACCACTATCCATCCTTGTTTATAAACAATAAACTTATTCATTCCCATAAACATATATATTTCATCAAGTAAAACAATCTTATATAATCAGTAAGGGGTTTTGTGGAGATTTTAGTCATTTCAATAGTTGGATTCATGAGTTAGTTGAAGCTAGATCACCATGGAAAACCTGGAAGCACTGGATGACCGTTTCGTTTAGTATCGGACTCCTCAGCAGTGCACATCCACGATCCCGCCCCTCGCGAGATTTAAACCCAGGTGGTCTAGCTTCAATCGACTCATGATTTCAACTATTGAAATTTCTAAAATCTCCACAAAACCCCTTCTAATAATAATCATCTGCTCACTAGTGACTGACTCCAGGAGGCATTTCCTGGAGTTCTAATGAAAAGCCGTTACCAGTGCAGTTCAACCAGGTTTGTTGTGAGATATCAGCTGACTAAAGACAATGGTATGTGGTGGCGCAATTTCGTGGATTGTTAGAAGTTTGACATAAACATCGTTGTATGCCGGTTAAATAGTCTAATGGTTAAGCGAGACTGATAGGTCGTGGGTTCACAACTCGCGGGGAGCGGGATCGTGGATGAGTACTGCCACTGAGGAGTCCCATATTATGATGAAACGGCCGTCTAGTGTTTCCAGGTTTTTCATGGTGGTCTATCTTTAATTGACTCATGATTTCAACTATTCAAATCTTATATAAGTTTAAATGATTTGAGTTCAGGTTTATACAAATTATTTGGATTGGTTAATCATTTTTTAACCAATCATAGTTTGAGTAAAGAAATGGGAGAAAAACCTAATTTCTCCTCATAAATTATTTATTATACTTGTAATATGTACGTTAACATATACATGGTTACCATAAACATTTGGTTACCATATTACTAATTGGACTAGATTAGTTGTTACTAAGGGAAGTAAGTGAAATTTATATTTATGTAATGATATTCTTTTCATGATTTAAATCATCCATTGAATTTAGTTAGATTATCATTCAAACGTAGGAAGCGTTGGATATTTACTTACTTACATACTTACACCTGTTACTTCCAATGGAGCGTGGTCCGTCAACCAGCATTCTCCAACCCACTCTATCATGGGCTTTCCTTTCTAGTTCTATTTAATTCTTGTTTATTCTTCATTCATATTTACATCGTTGGACATTTCTTTTTGTTCAGCATTAAGGAATCGTGACCTTTATTTTGGAAATCAAATTTAAGACCTTTGGTTTCATTTGCGAATGATTAACTTTTAGATCATTGAGCTGAGATTTAATAATATGAGTGTTCATATTTAATCAATTCACGGTGTTGTACAATCCTTATCTATTTCCTGTGATGGATAATTGTCTCATACCGAACATTCCGTGAACTCCATTAGTCATGGCTTTATATTTGAACTCTAGGGAATCGTCACCAATGAGCTCATGATATATGTCTGTTTAATGAATAAAAAAATAATAATTACAGTATACAAATACAGATATTCGTGGAGGTTACTGGATGTAATAGATGTCTAACTTACGTCAGTCCATCATAATCAGTAAGCAATATTTCTTTTTGAGATCATGAATCAATTGAAGCTATTAAAATTACTATAGTATCCAAAAAACCCCTTCTGATATTAATCAACATATGCTCATCAATGACAGTCTCCAAGAGGTATTTCCTGGAGTTCTAGTGAGAAGTTGTAATCAGTGGAGTTCGAAAGGATCTGTTGTGAGATAATAACTCACTGATGATAATGGTGGATGTGTCACTCAATTTCGTGGATTAATTGAAGTTAGACATTAACATTGTTAGATGCTAGATCAGTGGTCTAGTGGGTAAGTGTTCGTGCGCGAGAGCGATATGTCCTAAGTTCGAATCCTGCGAGTCTGGATCGTTGAGAAGTTGAGGAGGCCCACTGTAGTACGAAATGGCCTTCCAGTGCTCCCGGGTTTTCCATGATGTTCTAGTTTGAATTGACTCATGGTCTCAACTAGTAAAATTTCTTCAATACTTGATTAATTACATATCTTACACAGTTGTACCTATTTTGCGCCCGAGACTGAAGGCCTTGGTTTCGAATCCCGCGAGCAGGATCGTGAAGGCGCACTGCTGAGGAGCCCTATACTAGGACGAAACGGCCGTCCAGTGCTTCCAGGTTTTCCATGGTGGTCTAACATCAGTCGATTCATGATCTCAATCAAAAAAAGAAAAATATTGATTTTTTGAAAACTTTCTCACGTTTATAGAGTAAATAGAATGTGAATTACAGTAAGACTCAGGATTTATGTTTCATCCTATATAGAATATTTTAGTTGGGTGTACCTGCATTATAGAGATGATATTCACTTTGAAATTTGATTCACTTTGAATTATGTTGAATGTAATTACATAAAGAAACATCGACTAAAAGACAAAACGTTTACAAGATGATAAAATCTTGTTTATTATAACTATTTTAATAGATCGTTTGAGCAATTTGTTGAGTTGCCCCCAAACGCCCTGGTACTGCTGAAGGTAAAGAGAGTCAGCTTTTTCTCTCCAAATGCTCTCATATAGCTACATGCATACAACCACTGACAATAAAGTCTTACTCATTGCCTTCTCGCAAAGGGGGTGTTGTTTACGAAATTGAGAGAACGAAAATCGAAAGTCTAGCTCTTTAACTGGGTTAGTGAATATGGAGGATCCATCTAAGACAGTTGGAAACCCTCATTCCAAATCAGTGGTGTACATGAACTCTAGGATCCTAAGGAAACAAATGGCGTATGAACCAGTCGTTAGTCATCGACCACCATGAGACTTCATCACCTGACGTGGTTTCATTGCCTTATGGATTAAACCTTCAGGTCAAAGGCTCTCAGTGTGGTCTTCTGAGAAAATTACCTGCTTCGGTTTGGGCACTCGGATAGTATCATAGCCAACGCACAAATCAAGTGACTTGTATAGCGTATATATATTTGCTACCCTTTTATACCAATATTTATGTGTACAAATAAAATGTTTAAATGCACAAATTGAAGAACTGTCAATAGATTCACTAAATTTTTATTTCTTCGTTTAAGCATCTGGAAACTGAAAATTTGTCCCAGATATTCAAGCTCTTACTGAAAGCTCGAACAACATTTGACTTACTTAGAGAGGAAAAGATGGAAGTTTAGCAGGCATACTCTAGAAAATATCATTTACAAAAATAACTGTGACAGACACCACTGTTGTTATAATGATATTCATGTCAGAATGGGATATGACATAATACTTTGGAGATATAAATAATGTAATTATTATTCATACAACTAATCTGTACCATTTTATCAACTATGTTGTATTCAACACTGAAGGATCTTTTGAGATCCTCACCAAACAATGTCTTCATAGACGATCATTTTATATATATTGTCAAAGATAATAGTGAAAGCTTTGTAATTGAAACTATTCATTCGAGTTGCAAATCTATTCTGTCATTTTAAAGTACTTTACGTTCATATTCAGCTACTAAACATTCATATATATATATATCCTCTAATTGAATAAACTGTTAAGAAAAAGTTTATTATGTACAGAGTATTTACCTTTTGATGGAGTTTTGTTCTGTGAACTGGATGATTTGGTCGCGGAGCTTTCATAGTTTTCCTTGAATGGCACACAAACTTCAGGTAAAAGTGAAGTGTTCGAATTTCTCCACATGTTCTTCATAACTTATCATGTAGACTTCAATTTACCTATTTACCTATTAAGTATATTTCTCTTAAGTAAATTATGATAATGAATAACAGTGAAATCCAAAACGCTCATCCAAGACTCATCCATGGAATGTGTATTTACACCTAAACGAAACATGAACCTCGCATTTCATTACTTACTTACACCTATTACTTCCAATGGAGTATAGGCCATCAACCAGCATTCTCCAACCCACTCTGTCCTGAGCATTCTTTTCTGGTTCTATTCAATTGTTGTTCATTCTTCTCATATCTGTTTCCATTTCTCGGCGTAATATGTTCTTTGATCTTCCTTTTTTCTATCGACCTTGAGGATTCCAAATGATGAAAGCTTGCCTTGTAACGTAGTTGAATACTTTCCTCCATGTATATCCTATCCCTTTCCAGCACTTTTTCGTGATTTCTTCCTCCGTTAGGATCTGATTTTTTCTCTCCTACATTACTAGGCACTATAAAACTACTTAAAAATGTTTGTAATTTAATAACAATAACAATTCAGTACATTAGATGGTGGTCGAAGGTAGTCGACAGGAAACCCTGGACCCGGGTTTCATGTTACTTAGCATTTGTCAGCAAGGTGTACCTGTAATCTTGAGGGAACTGGTGCTCCCTGGAGGATTCGATTCCGTCTCACCCAGCTTTACAGTCAGAGACGTTACCACTGAGCTATCCGGGCCGCTACCGACCTCCTGTAGGACTGAGATGTAATCACAATTGATTGATCACTGGGTGGTTATCAATGTCATGCGTGTCTAGTCCTTATTATTAATGCAGATCGAACGCTATCGACCACAATAGTGCCCACAGTGTTGAGTCCCCTAGAGTGGTGACCACATTGTAACATGATCGATAGAATTCGATCTGCACTAATAATAAGGACTAAACACCCATGACATTGATCACCACCCAGTGATCAATCAATTGTGACAATTCAGTATACTCAGGATGTATACAGGCCAATTAAGATTAATCAATTATAATCCTTAACATAAATTACTGAAATGATTCAAACCCTTTAGAAACAAAATGATCTAGATTTCTCTAAACTGAAAACATAAATAAACTAAAGGTTAAACACCAATTTAGGTTGTATTGTATGTTTCAGTTAAACATAAATCTAATTTTTCAACTGACCTTTACATAGAAACAGAATAGGATATAGATTTTCTTTTCTTTTCTGGTATATATATATACATAGATTGATTGAAAGTATTAACATACTTCATAGATAATTATTATTAGACACAGTAAAAACGTTAGATCCTTTCAAAGCTGTCCGTCGTTCTGTTTAAACGGCTTAGAACGACTTCACACAAAGCAGACATTCCGTATTTCAAATGCTATGTCCATTGAGTTACACGAATACCAGGTGTTCTCATATTTCAGTGATCTTTTGCTGAAGTATATCCACAAACTCATTACAAAGAACATTGATTTAGCTCTCTCCGTCTTGTAGTGAACACATTGGATAGCTTTGTAACTGGCTGTATATTAACCAGTCATGTAATATTTATAAATTGTTTAACGCTTAATTACTTCAACTTACATTTCATAAAGAAGGAATAATATCCATGTCCGACATCATTATAATTAGCGAAGTGAATCAAATGTAAAAGGTGTTAGAAGTCATTTTTACATAAACCTTTAATCGCAATCTATTGTTCATTTGATAAATGATGAATTTCACTACTTTCAATTAATATTGTTACAATTAACCATATTAGACTGACTAAATCTTCACTGAGGATGTAAGCAGCCAATACGTCAAACTACTAATAAACTGGAATAAAAGTCATTTACCAAGCGCAAACATAACAAAACTTGACATGTAACACAAAAAGTTCTGTTAATAGCCGATAAATAACAACATCCCCCAAATCCTTGAAAATATGTAACATGCGCGCGAAAACTCATGGCTTAACGTTTTGACTCTGCCTAATGATTACTGAGAAATATGATTTCTTAACGATAATGAATGTGCATTGGCTGAGGAGTCCTATACTAGGACGAAACAGTTATTTAATACTTTCAGGTTTTCATTGGTGATCAATAAAGTTAACAATCTTCACAACCCTATACTGATATTAATGATATATGGTTTGACCCACTATTTAATAAATAATATTTACAACTATTTCATGATTAATGAGAACAGTAAAGATCTATAAGCAAAGATGGATAGTGGCTAGCAGTGGAATCCAGTTTGACGCGCGTTTCCTCCTATTTGCGACTCGTCAGCTGCATGTACCTGCATCTCAGAGTTGATGTTCACTCTGGGACTCGAACCCAGTACCGTCCGCTTCAAACGCCATCGCGTTATCCACTTAGCTACTGAGTCCTGATAGCCACTTGCTTGTGCAATATCGAGGCAATACGCACAGTATGCACATATGCCAATATGAGAGACTGATCAATTGCAGTCCTAAACATCAATAAGAAGATTCAAGTAAAACAATATCAAATGAAGTAAAGATCTATGCTTTGTTTAAATAGTGTGACCATAATTTATGTATGAGCTTTGAGTGATGTCTTAGTGATCTTCAGAATATCTACCTAATTATTAAGGCTAAATGAGGGTTATCAACGAATGTAAGGAATTAAGATTCTGATTTACAGTTGATGCTGTTTCAACAAATGTGTGAATGAATTTCGCGCCAAAATCCGAGGTTGGTTAATTTGAATTTCATTGGTTCGTCCATAAATTATAGTCTTGTCATTTAAATTATACAAAACATTTTTGATTGAGATTATGAACAGATCGATGTTAGACCACCGTTGGAAACTTAAAAGCACTTGACGGCAGTTTCATCCTATTGTGGGACTCCTCAGTAGTGCGCATCCACAAAACCGCTTTACCATAATGCGTATGTCATGTGACTCATTGACATACTGTTCATGTTGGATATTATTCAAATTAGTTATAGTTGCTAGGGTCAGTGTCAACGTAAAGTGACATCAGGTAAGTGGCTTAACTTAAGGGATTCATTAATAAGAATGGCTAAACATTTAATTTTCCTGAAATCTCACTTGTGGAATAAGATACACTTACAGGTACTAGAACATTTAATGCATCTTCAGAGGAGCAGTATGTATCAATTCAACGAACAAAGGATGGGAGTGATTTTATGGTACGGACAGATTGTGGTAGATTATTCCAGAGCCTAGAAAGTTTACAAGTAATGTAATTCATATGGAGAGATGATTAAGAATGAGTTTGTTTCACTAATGACAAGGAGCTACGAATGTGGTAATGAGAAGTTCCTGCATATTAAATTACTTGATTGGATGTATTTATATATTTATATAAACACATAAACATCGGTACAAGGAGGCACCAAATAGATATGCATCATACAAATCATTCGATATGTGTGAGGGCTGGGATACTGGGGGGGCAAAACCCAGAGTCTTTGACCTAAAGGTACGAAGCAGAAAGCAGTAGATCAACGTCAGGAGATGCAAACCCATGGTAGTCGGTGACCAACAATTTATTCATACTACATTTGTCCCTATAGGATCGTGTAACCCATATACACCATTGGTTTGAAATAAGGGTTTTCCAACTCCCCTAAGTGGATCCTCCATATTCGCTAGCCCGGTTATAGAGTCGAATTTTCACTTTTCATCCTCTCATCTTCGTAACCAACAGTAATGCTGCTGTCAGAAGGCAGTGAGTAGGACTTCCTAGTCAGTGGTTCTATGCACGTGACCACTTGAGAGCATTTGGAGTAGGATAATTAACTCTTTCCACTCTCGGTCATACCAGCGCATTTTGGAAGCTAGTTTATTAGGTATTTTGAAGAAGAAGATAAGATTTAGCTTGAGTTTATTTTTCCACAAAGGGTTGAGCCCAAATGTATCACATCTAGAATTATAAGTCAAGGTACAATCAGTTCCAAGAATACAAAGTATATATCGTCTGTGCATTAATTTCAACCTTAATTTATCCTTTATACACTCACTACTAAGAATAAACGTGCAGTATTCTAGGACTGGTCAAACACATAATTTATACATTAAAATACATAACTCATTGTTATAAAGATTTCGAGTTATGTAACTGTTATAACTTGTAGGCCTTGTGACGTAATGATACCACCAATTAGAGAACAGTGATTTATTGACCGGATCAATGACGTGTAAACCTGTATAAGCACTCTAGAGCCCTTATCGATCCTACATCCTGTCTAGCCCTACCTGTTCGAGTTCAGAACACCAATATGAGCCTCTGTGATGTAAATCATGTATTACAAACACATTGGGTTTATATACAAATCAAACAGGCCACATCGTACCAGAAAATGGAAAATACACATTTGTACGAGATCTAGTCAAATGTAGCCTCCAAATGCCCTGGTACGGTTGAGAGTGGGGAGAGTCCGCTCTCCCTCTCGAAATGCTCTCACATGGCCATGCGTATATAGCCTCTGCCAGGGAAGTCCTACTCACTGCCTTCTCGCACCACGGGTGTTGTTTACGAAAATGAGAGCACGAAAAGCGAATGTCCGGCGCTTTAACCGGAACCCAAACCAATGGTGCACATGGGCTCCAGTATCCTGCGGAAACAAATGGCGTATGAACCAATCGTTGGTCACCGGCTACCATGGGACTGCATCTCCTTACGATGCTCCACTGCCTTGTGGGTTAGACGTTCAGGTCGAAGGCTCGGGGTGTGGCCCCCTAAGAAAACCACCTGCTTCGGTTTGGGCACCCGGGCAGTATCACAGCCCTCACACAAATCAAAATTGATTTATGTGGCGCATATGTACTTGGTGCCTCCCTGTACCTATACTTATGTGTCAAAATAAAATAATAAATAAGTCAAATGTAGCTGTGAATGTAGGAGACTGTAATAATTGGACTGAACCTAACCCAAGAATGGTAAATCGTATAATAATCATCTATGAGTCAAAGTAAAGCTTATGATAAAAGGAATACGAATATGCAGACAGTATAGTTACTTAACCATTATACAATAAGAATATACGTAAAGTATTAGTTCAGATATAGATCCCAACAGTTACCATTTATGAATAATAAATAATTTCCTTTTTGTTTGTTTTACATTTATTCTATTGAACTAATGAAAGAATAATAATGGAATTGTAATGATCCATTGAATAACATCAACTAGATATAAGTATTATCTTTCATTTTATGTTAACTTCAATTCAAAGTAATCCAAATACTACAGAACATAATGAATTCAATATAGAATCTATTCCATATACAACTTTTCAACAGTATACTATTCAATTGAATGATTTAAACAAATCAACCTTAAATCATCCTCCTCCTGCTCCTCTTGCTCCTCCTGCTTCTCCTCTTGCTCCTCCACATCATCATCATCATCATCATCCTCATTCTCATACTGATCCTGATAATTGTATATTGAAATCTAATTCATATTATACAAATCATTCACTTAATCTACAATATACTAATCATTGTATAGATCTAGATAAGACCATGCAGAATGGATATAATCGAATTGATTATCATAATAAACAATTAATTACAAATACTACTAATAATACTACTACTAATACTACTACTAATACTACTAATAACAGTAATAATCATGTTCCCAGTTCATTACAGACATCTAATTTAATTACATCATCTACCATAACACATCAAATGGATCCTAAACTAAGACAACATCATCGTATCTCTATCAATCATTTAATCTATCAATGTAAATTATTATTTATATGGAATATATTAATAACTATTATATTAATTAGTATAGGAATTAGTTTATATTATTATTATTATAAAAGATTACAATTTATTGAAAATCAATTAATCAATAAATTTGAATGGATTCATCCAATCAATAATAGTAATGCATTAGATCAATATTTATTATTGATTTCTAATCATGATCAAATAAATGGTGATTATAAAAAGGATTCTATTAATGATGATAATAATAACAATCTATATATAGTAAAAAAATCTTTATTATTGAAAAGTATACAAAATAATCGATTATGGCCATCGGTGAATGTGAGTTTCATTATTTTTGTTTTAGAAAAAAAACACAATAAGAACTATCGAAATTGGGGTTGGTGGGTGGGTGGGTGGTGTGTGGTGGTGGTGGTGGTGATGGTTTGTGAAGATTGTTGAATTCATGAATTAATGAAAGTTAGATTATCAGTGAAAATCTGGAAGTATTGATGATGCTTGTTGTAGTTCTACAAGTTTCAGCTCCATACAGTAGAACTGTCTTGACGTTCGTATTGAAGATTCTGACTTTAATATTGCTCGAAAGTTGTTTTGAGTTCCATATGTTCTTCAGTTGAAGGAATGCCACTCTAGCTTTGCCAATCCTTGCCTTGATGTCTGCATCTGAACCTCCTTGTTTGTCGATGATGCTTCCCAGGTATGTGAAGGATTCTACATCTTCCAGAGTTTATGCATCAAGAGTGATTGGATTGCTGTTCTCCGTGTTGTATTTGAGGACGTTGGTTTTCCCCTTGTGTATATTGAGGCCTACTAATTCAGAGACTGGTGCTATGCTGGCTTTTTTTTATCTTCATTTGTTCGTGTGTATGCGATAGGAGAGCTAGGTCATCTGCGAAGTCCAAATCGTCTAATTGGTTCTGAGCTGTCAATTGTATTCCGTATTTTCCCTCATATGTCGATGTCTTCATAATCCAGTCGATCACCAGAATAAAGAGGAAGGGAGAGAGTAACCAGCCTTGTCTCACTCCGGTCCTTACTTGGAATGCATCTGTCAGCTGTTCTCCATGCACTACTTTGCACTGTAGTCCATCGTATGAGTTTCGGATAATGTTGACAATCTTGTCAGGAACTCCGTAGTGTCCAAGAACTTTCTATAACGTTCTCTTGTCTACACTGTTAAATGCCTTTTCGTAATCAATGAAGTTGATGTACAGTGACGAATTCCACTCGATTCATTGTTCGACGATGATCCGTAGTGTCGCAATTCGGCCTGTGCATAACTGTCAACTAAACAAGATAAATATAGAAGGGTATTTAGTATAATGTGGTATATCAAAATTAATTATGTAATTGATTACTTATATCCTACATGGAAGTTTCTACAAATTGTCATTTAATGTCATGAATATATTCAACTTATGACATTTAACCTTCTGTTAATGAAATTAAGTATTGACATGAATAATTAATTAATATACATAGATTTGCTTACAGATACCCTGGTACGGTCGATAGTTGGGAGAGTCACCTTTTCCTTTCGAAATGTTCTCATATGGCAATGTAAATACAACCACTGATAGGGAAGTTCTATTCACTACCTTTTTGCATCATAGGTGTTGTTTACGAAATGAAGAGGAAGAAAAGCGAATGTCCGATGCTTTAAACGGGTTGGTGTATATGAAGGATTCATGTAGGGTAGTTGAAAAACTGTAATTCCAAACCAATGATGCACATGGACTCCAGTATCTTGAAGGAATAAATGGCGTATGAACCTAATTGTGGTCACCAGTTACCATGGGACTTCATTTCGTCTTAGTATGGGGACTGCTCTTTAGTGAACATCCATGATCTTACACGTCGGACTCGAACTAAGGACACTCAGTCTTGCGCGTAAATACTTAACCTCTAGTTCATTGAGCCAGCATCCAACGGTTTAAATGAAGTAGTGCGATCATCTTTTATTGTCTTAATATCATTATTAAGTCACAAGTATTATAAATGGAGAGGGATGATAGCTAACGGAAGAATCCATTGGTAACCACTAACCATTCCTGTTTATAATATCGTATTAGAATTGCATAATTATCATGTAAAGTATAATTTGTGAAATGACAATCAGAGTAAAGTGTATATTTCTCTTTGAAAATTAGAAGCTATAAAAGCTAAAATGTGTTTCTTCTTGTCAAGAGTTGTAGGATATATCCAGATTCTTGAAGTTATTTACTGATAATAGATGTAACCAATAAGAGATGATCAGTTCAGGTTCTTCTTTTGTCATAACTCTGACAAGTTCTTTAGAAAGATCGAATGAATGCTTCCGTTAGATTCAATAATAATACATTATCATAAGTAGTATATACATCTTCTGGTAAAACTACCCAGCTAGAAATCATTTCAAGTTGTATATTTGAAAACGTTTAAACCGAGTCGTTTTAAAGGGCTAATTCACTAATGTACTGAAGATGCTTTATTATTCAAATATTTTTTCAAAAATAAACAATTCGATTCCTGGATGCAAAGTCGTGGATGTGCATTGTGAAGTGGGCCACCTTTATTATTTGAACACAGAAATATTGGTATGAAGGGGCACCAAATACATATGCATGTGGTCTGTGATACTGTCAGGATGTCTAAACCGAGACAGGTGGTTTTCTTAGGAGGTCACTCCCTCAGTCTTTGACCTACAAGTCTAATCCACAAAGTAATGGAGCAACATCAGATGCCAACACATGATAGTCGATGAGCATTAATTGGTTCATACAACATTTGTTTCTTTAAGTTCCTGGAGCCTATGTGCACCATTGGTTTAGAATGGGTGCTTTCCAACTCCCCTCAGTAGATTCTCCATATTCACCAACCCGGGTAAAGTGCCGGACATTCGCTTTTTGTTCTATCAATTTCGAAAAACACACCCACACTTGGAGAAAGCTGCGAATAAAACTTTCTTGTCAGTTGTTGTATGCACGTGGCTATATGAGCATTTCGAGAGGAAGAGTGGAATTCCCCCACCTTCAGTCATGCAAAGGCATTTGTGGGCTTTTTTTAAAGCTGGCGACACCTGGTATTCCCAGTCGATCACCTATGCAAGTATTTCCCGGGCTCAATGTTTCTTAACTGTGGTGATCAGACAAGAACTGGTGTTTTCAACGTGGTATGGTTGCCAGCTTGTCATCATGATATGGTCACCGGCACTGTTAAGGAGTCTCATACTTTAACTAAACAATAATCAAGTATTTCTAGATTTTCACTGGTAGTTCAATCTAAGATCAATTCATAATTTAAATAATGAAAATTCTACAAATTCCTGAAAGTTCCACTCCCCTTCCCCCCCCGTCTACACTAATTAATGTATCATCAGTACACAAAAATGATTGGCAAAACCACTTGACCTCTTTCTCTCATATTAATTATACACATCAAATTTCTTTATGTTTTTTTATGCTTCTGGTTAGATAGGGAGGGGGGTAAAAAGAAAAGAGGGAGAGATAGAGTTGAATAGGATGAAGAACAATATTGAGAATAAGTGCTGGCCTACCAACTAGAGAAAGAAAGAAAGAAACAGCAACAACAACCACCACCACCAACCCCACCACCACCACCACAACAACAACAACGACCTAATTTAGGTCAATTTTAATTTTATTTCTTGCAATCATTTCCAAGAAGGAAAACAAATAAGGAACAACATCATTGAAGAGAAATATTAAGATTTTATTGGGGTCATTGTTTATTTATTTATGAATTGGTTGAAGAGAGTGTTGGTAAGAAGGGAAGAAACAATATTAAATAGATGATTATTATGATTATGATTATGATTTAAGACATTAATAAATTAGATTTGTATGCATATGAAAACATACAATTATCATAAGTAAAAATGAATGATGGCTAGTAGTGGAAATCAGAACAAGCGTTTCGTCCCATTTGAGTTTCATCAGATGAATATAACTGCATTACAGAGTTGATGTTCCCTCTGGGAGTCGAATTCATTACTGTTTGCTTCAATTGTCATCATGTTATCCATTTAGCTACTGATTCCTGATAGCTACTATCTTGTACAATGAAATGAAGTTTGAATTCATTTTATATTATTGGCTTCAATCTTCCAATTGATGTTTCGAACTGTAATCGATCAATTTATCATTGATATATATGCATCCTGTGTAGATTAAATTGATAATGCTTTAAATCACAGGCTGATGAGTAGCAATTGGGACGAAACGCACATCTTGCAAGCGACTATCCATTTCTGCTTATAATGCTTGTAACTTTAGGCAATCCTCATAGGACGCACATATACCAATAAGAAACTGATCATTTGTAGTCTTAAACATCAATAGGAAGATTCAAATAAACAATACAAAATCAATTCATACAATTATCATTCTTTACCAATTAAATTTAATTCATGAAGGATCAGTTAGTTACTTTGATTGTGTTGATAATGTCTAACTTTACTTACTTACTTGCTTACTTACTTACTTACCTACTTACTTACTTACTTACTTGCTTACTTACTTACTTACTTGCTTACTTACTTACTTGCTTGCTTACTTACTTACTTACTTACTTACTTACTTACTTACTTACTTACCTACTTACTTACTTACTTGCTTGCTTACTTACTTGCTTACTTACTTACTTACTTACTTACGTACCTACACCTGTTATTCCCAATGGACTATAGGCTGCCGACCAGTATTCTAAGTTGATGATGAAATATTGGTGGAATAGGTAGATTATTATTCTCTGATTATAATTTAATTTCGTAGTCAACTTATAGTGGTTCCTCATTTCAAGGATAAGTTGCTTAGTTTCACCACATCCATGTATATATAAAAATTCAGCTGCTCCTGACCAAACTGACCGAATGAGTTAGTGACACAAATAAATTTGTGGTTGTGAAAGGATATGATTGAGACAGCTTACAGCTCGATTCTGTCACATTTGATCTATAGCGGTTATGTAGTAGACATAAATAGACCATTTAGAGTAGTTTGGTCGTATCATCTCTAACACACATCAAGTGCAACAGGGATTTGAGCTAAACACTCAAGTCCTGAAATAAAAAGGTCTATAAATACATTCGTTAAAATGTGAATTTTACTCGTGAACAAACGTCCCAATGTTAACGAGTAAGCAGTAATATGAGATACTACGTTTAGATAATTTACCTTTATGGTATTGTGACAAAAATTTGAGTTACTAAACAGGAAAATGTTGTTCAATACATTCATATTCATATTAGCATAACAATTGATCAGTATAGTGGTTTAGTGATGCATACTACTTATGTTGACAGATATAAGTAGTGTGTAACACCAATCGGAAGTGGAATGCTTGACAGAAGAAGCTTCAGAAGATTGAATTGGAGAGAACAGGAATGTATAAAGAGAGCAATGGTAATAACAAGGGAATTGAAATAATCATAATATACGTAAAGGACAATGCAAAGAAGATATGGAAATAACGTATTTAATGTATGATTTTCATATGTTCACATGACTTCTCGTCCACGACGGTGACATGATAATTCCTTGAGATTTAGTGGTCATCTGTAACAAATGGGCTTCTACCGGCCTAGCAGAATTAGTTGGACGATATTGCTGTTTGGTTAGAAATAGTTTGATAGAGTTTTGTTCTTTGAGCTAGATGGTTTGGTCGTGGAGATTTCATCATCCTTCTGAATGACATCATCAGCGCAAACTGTAAGTAGAAATATTTACATATGAATGACAGTTCAGCGGTTGAAAAGTTAAGTGCTCACTAAAAGACTCGAAGAATCTTGATTTGATTATTGATGGATATTTGGACACATATTCCTGAAGAGCACTACACGTTCAACTATATGTTCAACTAAGATCAATCTGTGATGAAAACTTTAAGAATTTATCTCCAACACTATTAACATTTTTGATTGAGATCATGAACCGATTGATGTTACATCACCATCGAAAACCTGTAAGTACTGGGACTCCTCAGAAGTGCGCATCCACGAACCCGGCTAAGGGATTCGAACCCAACTCCTTCAATCTCGCGTATGAACGCTTAGCCTACTGGATCACTGAGTCGGCATCCAATGGTGTCAATGTCTAGCCTTAACAAATCCACTAAATTGTGCGACCATTTTCTAATGTACTGAGGTAGACACCTGTTTCTACCCGACACAGATTAGCTCCACTGGTCACGACTTCTCACCAGAACTCAGAGAATTTTTTCATGAAGCTAGTCACTAGTGAGCACATTGTAATTAACAGATCGGTTCATGATCTCAATTAAAAACTTGACAATCTCCACAACCCCTAAACCAACTATTAACATTATTGATACCTATTCTTAGATTAACTGTATTTCATTTTGATTGAAATCATGAATCAGTTGATGTTAAGCCCCTCCATCCATCGAAAACCTGTACGCACTCAACGGTCGTTTCATCCTATTATTGGATCCACGATCCCGCTTACCGGATCATCAACCGATTCATGATCTCAATCCAAAACACTAATTAACGTTCATTGTTTGTCTTAATTCCGCTAAGATTTTGGTATCCACTTTGTTTTTTTTTAATCTTATAGATTGATATGTTCCGGGATATTTGTCGTGGTCTTTCAATTGATTGTAATGAAATGAAATTTTATGAAGGTAAACCTGGACCTCCAGGTAATAGTTAATTATTGATTATTGTGAACCTTTTTAAACTCATTTTATTATTTCGTATTTAATATAGATGTAATAAGGATACTTCAGTAAAGTATACTTAGTTGACATCACAATCTGATATGACTAAGATTACTATTGAAGACCTGGAAGCACTGAATAGAATTATCGTCATAGTATGGTACTCTTCAGTGGTTCATCTCTATGAATTTAAAACCAGAAATCAAACTAAGAATCTTCAGTCTCGTGCTTGAACACTTCAACTATGAATTAATAAGCCGGAATCTGGTAGTGTAAAAAGTTTATCTTCAAATCAATCCACGATATTCTATGACCATCATTTACTGTCTTCTGTAATTCTCATACTAACATTCCACTTATTACGGATTCTTATTCCATAACTCTATGCTGTTGATTATCATGCGTCAACTAGGGATTATTGTTAAGAGGGCGTTTACAGGATTTGATTAGGAACCTGTGATCAGTGAAGTTCAACTACTGGTACACATATTGATGTAATTTTACTTACATCAATTACCCTTCGTCAAGGAGCATAAGCTGCCCACCAACATTTTGTATTCAACCCTGTCCTTGGCAATCCTATCCAATTCTTTCTAATTGTTATTTATTCTTTTCATAACTGCTTACAATTTCCGATATAGTGTATTCTTTGGTCTTCCTCTTTTCCGTTCCGCTTTAGAATTCCAAGTTAGTACTTAACTCGTGATGCAGTTTCATGATTTCTGCAGTGTGTTTTCTATTCACTCTTTCAACGTCTTTTTTTCTGATTATCTCTTTAATTGAAATTTGGTTTGCTCTCTTCCACAGTAGGCTGTTGTTGATGGTACCCTATGAACGGACATTAAATATTTTATGTAAACAATTGTATATAAATATTTGTCCCTTCTTGATGATAGTCGTAGTAGTTCTTGAAGTTTTGAGCATTGCACACTAGAACTATCTTGACGTTCGCATTGAAGATTCTAAGTTCGATATTGGTTAATAGACAGTTATTTTAAATTCCATATGTTCTTCAATTGTAGCAATACTGTCCTTACTTTGCCAATTCTCATATTTACATTTTCATTCAATTCTTCTTGTTCATCGATGATACTACATAGATACATGAAAGTTTCCAACTAGAACAAGTCGGAAACTAATTCTCAATCAATTATGAATGAGTTACTGTTTTCCATATTGTTATAATACGAGTTGATACGATCATAATCATAAAAAAAAAAATGATCAGAAAACAAATTTATTTTATTCATACAACAACAACAACAAGAAGAAGAGGAAAAAAAAGAAAAGTCTCCGAGAAAGGAAGAAAGAAAGAAAGAAAAACTAATCAATCAGGTGAAAAGTTCAAAAAAAAAATGAGCGAAAGACCGAAAACAAAATAGAAAAATAAAGAGAAAAATATTATCAGCGAGAAAAACAAGAATACAAAAAACAGAAGAGAATAACATTGAGTACAGTTTAAAAAAAAATTATCATCATTAAATTAGTCCAGCTTAGAGATAATAATAATAATAATAAAGAGAGAAAAGAAAAAAGAAAAGAAAAGAAAAAAAAGAAGAAAAAGAGCCATTTTTTTTTCGATTGATCGATGTATTTATTTCTAAATTAAATTAACTGGATAATTTATGTTAACGAGTAAATGAAGTAAGAATAAATAGGTGGGGTGGGGTGAGGTGGGATGGGATGGGATGGAATGGGGTGGGGTGAGATGACATAGTGGAAAATGTCAATGAAAAGGGGTGAAGAGGAAATGTTTATTTCATTAGGTATTATTTTCTTTCTTTCTTTTTTTTAATTTTTATTTATTCATGAAAATGTTTTTCTAAGATTTTAATGTTTATTGAATTTTTCACAAGTGTTTTTATCTTATTTTCATTACTCGTCATGTAAGTTACTTACTTACTTACGTCTGTCGCTCTTAACGGTGCATAGGCCGCCGAATAGCATTCTCCAACCCACCCTGTTCTGGGCCTTCCTTTCTAGTTCTATCCAATTGTTGTTTATTCTTCTCATATCTGTTTCCATTTCTCGGTGTAATCTGTTCTTTGATCATCCTTTTCTCCTTTGGTCTTGGTGTCATGTAAGTTGGTAAGAATATGCTTGTTATTGTACAAATGATGACTTTACAATATATATTTTTATATATGTGTATGTGTACTAAATGAATAACAAAGATTGGTGAACGGTCAGTTTTTTATGTTTAAGATCATGAATCGATTGATGTAAGATCATCATTGAAAATCTAAAAGCGCTGAACGGCGGTTAGATATTAATACTATTGTATGGTGGTTTAGAGATTAAACGTTCGTACTCGAAATCGAACATCTTTGGAATCGAGTCCCATGTGGGAGATAGTCGATGCGCACTTATCAGGTGTCTCATACTAGGACAAAACTGCAATACAGTCCTTTCAAGTTTCCAATGATGGCGTAATGTTAATCAATTCATGACCTTTTTAGTGTCTTTATCAGTATAAATTTATACGATTAACAAGGAGTCAGTTCATATACATTAAATGTTTTATAGAGTGTGGTACTACTAAGTAAGTAAAAAGGATCAGAACATCAACAGCAGTTTTTTAACAATAATCACTAAGCTGAAAAAAAACTAGGATAAACAGAAGTGTCCACTTGAACTTCAATTAGTCAAAATCTGAGAAGTATCCTTTAAGAAGTTGTGTAATTCAATTGTACTGAAGGTGTGAACCCCCAAATGCCCTGGTGGAGAGTCCCCTCTCCCTCTCGAAATGCACTCACATGGCCACTCTTATATAGCCTCTGCCAGGGAAGTCCTACTCACTGCCTTCTCACACAAGGGGTGATGTTTACGAAAATGAGAGGACGAAAAGCGAATTTCCGGCGCTTTAACCGGATCCCAAACCAATGGTGCACATGGGCTGGCTCCAGTATCCTGAAGGAACAAATGGCGTATGAACCAATCGTTGGTCACCGGCTACCATGGGACTGCATCTCCTTACGATGCTCCACTGCCTTGTGGGTCATACGTTCAGGTCGACAAAGGCTCGGGGTGTGGCTCCCTAAGAAAACCACCTGCTCCGGTTCGGGCACCCGAGCAGTATCACAGCCCTCACACAAATCAATTGAGATCCGTGTGGCGCATATGTATTCGGTGCCTCCTTGTACCAATATCTACGTGTCAAAATAATAATAATAATAATAATAACTGAAGGTGTGAACGTTGATATATATATGGGCAAAAAAACTTACATAAAAAAAGGATTTACTCCTGAAAATGTCTGAACTCACTAGATTCTATACCTAACAGTTCTACATGGTATAGTTACGGCCAAATCACGTTTGAAGTATTCCCTGCTTTACAAAGAAACAAACAAACAAATTACCTCTTATTAATATATGACGTAATAATACCGATAATTAGATAACAATGGATTATCAACCGGATCAATGATGCATAAACGAAGTACAAGCAGTCTAGAGTCATTATCGGCCCTATAACTTATAATCAAGTATGGATGACACCTAGTAGTAGAATATAGAACGTAACCTTTAAGATCAAAACAACATAAATATAAGCATACAATATTGTTCTCAGTTAGACCTTTATCAGATTTCATTCAAAGAATATACAATAATGTAATGATATACATCTGTGAAAGTATTTAGTTGGATAGCGAGTCCAGGTGAGTGGTTTCTACTCTTCCGTGAGAGGTAAAAAACGTAAGTAAGTACGTATGTTAGTTTATGAGTCAATGAAGTTGATCAAATATTATCATAATTACATAGCAATAAGTAATCATTTGATGAGAGGTTGAAAGATATGGATTCGAAGTAGGAGTGGTACCACCAACAGTGGACAGAGTAATCTCTACCTCTCTCACCAAATGTTCACATATGGCCACGTGCATACAACCACTGCTGGCAAACTCCTACTCACTGCCTTCTAATCGTGAGGGTGTTGTTTAAAAAATTGAGAAGACGAAAATTGAATGTTTGGTGCTTTAACCAGGATGTTGGATATGAAAGATCCATCTAAGGCAGTTGGGAAAACCTTGATTCTAAACCAGTTGTGCACATAGACTCCAGGATCCTGAAGGAAAAAATGGAGTATGAACCTAATTGTGGTCACCGACTTCCATGGGACTACATCTCCTAACGTACTCCACTGCCTTGTAGCTTAGACCTTTAGGTCTAAGGCTCGGGACTTCACCCTCTAAGAGAACCGCCTGCATCGGTTTAGGCATAGTTTAGCTGCTTAACAATAAGCAAATACAAGAATCGTATCTTTCCATAAATAGGTCTCAAGTGTAACCATTCATTATTCTCATTTGGATATATGAGATTCGTTGAGGGATACAATTATTAATTTAATAGGGTTCGGAGTTCATTGTTGTCTATTCGTATAGAATTTCAAAAGAAAAGAAAAGAATTTTTACATTAACGTTTAATGATTGATTGAACTATTTATTCTTCTTCTACTATTAATATGATGTAAGCTACTTATATATTCAGTGATAAGTAGTATGTAACACCAATAGGAAGTGAAATCATTGGTAGCACAAGATTGTGAAGATCGAATCTAAGAGAATAGGAATGTAAAGAGAGATTAGTTGTAATAGTAATGAAGGGATGATGAAGTAAGTGACAATTGATGGAAGATTTGCAAATGAAGTATTTAGTGTATGGTTTTCACATTTTATGAAACCACTTGACTTCTCGTACTACTCCTACTTCTCCTCCTTCTCCCCCTCCTCCTCCTCCTCCTCCTCCTCCTCTTCCTCCTCCTCCTCCTCCTCCTACTACTACTACTACTAATACTACTATCGTAGTTATCACAGAAACGTACTGTAGTTTACTTACATCTATTCAGACAAAAAAAAACAAGATGAATGTTTGTGGTAACCACCTAAATAATTAAAAGTGAATCTCTAGTTTTTCATTGTCAATATTGTAGAAAAATTACTTTATAACTTATTTACGCGTATTACTCCTCATGGAAAAGCGTAGGCCGCCCACCAGTACTCTCCATACAACCATGTCCTGGGTAATCCTTTCCAGCTCATTCCTGTTGTTAATCATCCTTTTCATATCTACTTCTATTTCCCAATATAATGTGTTCTTTAGACTTCCTTTTTTACACATCCCTTCAGGATTCTAAGTTAGTGCTTTCCTCGTGGTGCAGTTTGATGATTTCCGTAATGTATGTCCTATTAATTTCCATCGCCTTTTCCTAATTTCCCCTTCAGCTGGAATCTGATTTGTTCTCTCCTGCACTAGGCTATTGCTGATGGTATCCAGTCAATGAATGTTGAGTATCTTGCCTAGACAGCTATTGATAAATACCTATACCTTCTTGATGGTGGTTGTTGTAGTTCTCCATATTTCAGCTTTCCTACAGTAGAACTGCCTTGATGTTGGTATTAAAGATTCTGACTTTGATATTGGTTAACAGACAGTTGTTTTGAGTTCCATATGTTCTTCAATTGAAGGAATGCATCCTTTGCTTTGTCAATCGTCATCTTTACATCACTATCTGATCTTCTTTATTCATTGATGATTGTAGAATAAGGAAGTGAATAATGCAAAACCAAATAGATAAAGATTTACGATATTCATCAGAAAAGAATATCAAATAAGGAAACAAAAAAGAGAGAGAGAAAGAGAGAGAGAGAGAGAGCGAAAGAACGAGAGAAAGAAAAAAAGAAAAAGGAAAAGAAAAAAAAGAAAAAGAGAAAAGAAAGTAGGATAATTAAATCAAACTTATGATGGTCAAGTACCATCATAGAGACTATTCTTGTCTATAATATGAAATGAATAAAGAGTATTTGTCTCGATTCATCCGTTTAGCATACCACTTCACAATAGATTGGATAGGATCAATCTTTGTTTAGTTTATTTTTTCCTCTTTTTAATACTTATCTTGTATTATATACAATGTATTATTCTTTAGATGAAAGTAGTCATTTCAATTTGTTATTTCTAGAGACTGATATATCGTGTGTTCGAATCTCGCCGGCGGCGGGATTATGGATGTGCACTGCCACTGAGGAGCCCCATACTAGGACGAAACGACCTCCTAGTACTTCCAGGTTTTCCATGGTGGTCTAGTTTCAATTGATGGATGATTTCAACCAGTGAAATTTTTAAAATCTCCAAAAAAACCCCTTCTGATTTCTCTAGTTTGTTTGTTTTTGACAGATGAGTTGGATGGTTTGATCGTGGAGCTTTCATCATACTTCTTGAAAGACATCATCAGCATCAGCATAAACTTCAGATAGAAGTTTGTTTGTTTTACTTTTTTTTTTTTTTTGGAGAAGAAAAACTTCTAAAAGAAAACCAAATATCGATTGTATGACTAAAATAATAAAAAAAAATAGGTATGAGTATCGTTTCAGTTGTAGTTAGTTATTCAACAAAAAAAAAGAAGAGGAATAATAAGTGGAAGCATAAAGAAACTTTTAACAGTTGTGATTATGGGTCGATTGAAGCTAGACCATTATGGAATACCTTGAAACATCGAACGGCCGTTTCGTCCTATTGTGAGACTCTTCAGCAGTGCACATCCACGATCCTGCCTTGCGGGATTCGAACTCAGGTACTGTAAGTCTTGCCCGCGAACGCTTAACCACTAGACCACTAAGTTGGTATCCAATCGTATTAATGTTTAATTTCAACGAATCCACAAAATTGAGCGACATATCGATTATTGTCTTCAGTGAGTTACTATCTCATAACTCATCTGATTGAACTCCACTGATCATCAAGAAAATCTGATTAATTCATTGATTAGTTTTATTTGTATAAAAATAAATCCAGTTTTGATAAAAGTACTTGAATAAGTAAGTATCGTCCTAGAAAAAAACTTCTTTTTCAGAATTTTCTTTTCTCTTTTTTTCTTTTTTTCTTTGTTCTCCGTATTCATCTTTGTGATTCCATGTGTGCATGTGTGTATATGTGTTTGTGTGTGTGTGTGTGTGCCTATGCTTCATCGACAATGTTAGATAGTTGAATTATTTTCAGTGAACGAATAACCTAACTGATTGTAATACATTTCATCTGTGGATATTTGTTACATGAGATGAGGCCACACAGTGAAGAAGGATATTGAGATCATAATGAAGAAAGTAAAGAAGAAATGGAGGGATAAACAATCAATGAAGAGCAATGATTCAAATGACCGCCTATGTACACACTCACATATTCAATGTACTATTATGTATATTGAACATTGATAATGATATGTATATCTATATAAGTAGTTAATATGTAAATTGTATAAATTAAATGTTTTTACTTATTGAGATAAATAATGAATGAATGAATGAAAGACAATAGATGGTAAATAAGAATAATAAGTAGTATATTATTTGACCTAGAAAGAAAAATAAACAAATAAATATATAAGAATAATAACAGAAAGGGGGGTGGGTTGTGGAAATTGTAGTAATTTTAATCATTGTGAATTCATTAGTTGATTAAAACTAGATCACTATGGAAAACCTGAAAGAATTGTAATGGTCGTGTCGTTCTAGTATGGAACTTGTGAGTAATGCAAATCTGTGATACTATTCGTGGTATTCGAATTCAGGACTTCAGGTCTTACGCATGAATGCTTAAGCATCAGACCATTGATATGGCATTCAACAGTGTCAACAATAACCAATTTACGAAATTGAGCCATCGTTTACCTAGGTTCGAATCATGTGAGTGAGATCGTGGATGAGCATTGTAGAGAAAGCCATATTACGATGAAATTACCGTCCAGTATTTCCAGAGGGATCAAGTCTCTCCATGAACGCTCTACTCATATCACTATGCTGTTACTCAATAGTGTACATGTCTAACTCAAATGAATTTACAATTTTGGTTTATGATTTTTATAACATTCAAAAATCTCCACAAACTCTTATGCTGAAAGTAATCTGCTTATTTTATTTATTCATTTAAAACCATAAATATTCGTACAAGGAGGCACCAATTAGATATGCGCCACATAAATCATTCGATTTTTTCGAGGGTTGAGATACTGCCCGGGTGCTCAACCCTATGCAGGTAGTTCTCTTAGGGGATGAATTTTGGAGCCTTAGACCTAAAGATATAATCCTTAAGGCAGTGGAGCAACGTGAGGAGATGCAGTCCTATGGCAGTAGGTGACCAAAAATAGGTTCATATGTCATTTATTCCTTGAGGATGATTAAGCCCATTTTTACACCACTGGTTTGGAATCAAGGTTTTCCCAACTGCCTTATATCGATCCTCCATATCCAAAAACCTAGTTAAGGTGTCAGACATTCAATTTTCGTCTTCTCAATTTTATAAACAACACTCCCACATTGATAAGGCAGTGAGTAGGAGTTCTCTGGCAGTGGTTGTGTGCACGTTACGATGTGAGAGCATTTGGAGAGAGAGGTCGAGCTGACTCTGTCCGCTGTCGGCCGTACCACTTCTACTCCGAATCCATATCTTTCTATGTCTCATGAAATGCTTCCAGGTTTTCCATGGTGGTCTAGCTTCAATTGACTCATGATCTCAACTATTGAAATCCTTGTTTCCAATCATACTTTGATACATAATAAGACTTCGGTATGCTTGTTATGGTTTTCTTAACTACTCAAAATGATTTTTCACTCATCTCTAGTTTTTTTTCTAAAAAATGATTTATTATTTTTACTGACATATCTAGGACCCCCAGGGGAACCAGGGAAACCGGGACCACCAGGACCACAAGGACCAATTGGTAAGTTAGAATATATTTATCGAATAGGTAAATGTTGATATAATAAAAATATTAATACAATTTGTAGTGACATTTCTTGTTTATCAGAATAAAATTATATACAATACAATAGTTGATTCCCTGAACTACAATAAAGAGGTTTGGATCAGTTACCTAGGCGAAACGTTTAAATGATGTACACTTCAAACTCTCTAAGATATAAACTATCAAGGTATACTTTTACACTGGACTGGTTTTGGTTATCAATGAAATCCATGATGGGGGGGGGAGAGACGATTTGGAGCTCAGGTGGATGATTTTGATAGACTTTTGTTCTCTGAAATGGATGGTATGGTCGCGGAGTTTTCGTTGTTCTTCCCGAACGAAATAATCAGTACAAACGTCTACCTGAACTTCAGGTAGATGAAAGCTCCAAGATCAAACCATCCAGCTCATAGAATAAAACTCTATCAAAATGGAATCCATCATAAACATTTCATTCTACTTAAAACTTTTCAATTGGATAAAACAATTTCTCATTGTTGATAATCAAACTAGAACTCAAATGCCGTACATTTCAACAAAAATATTATAAACCATTTATTTACTGATCTACTGACTTCAAATAGTCTACATTATTACTAGTTCAAATTTCGTATATCAACAGTATTCGTATGCATCAAATCATAAAGTGCAGATTGACAAAGCAATAGCAGCATATCCACAACGGATGAACACCTCGAACTCAAAACAACTGTCGGTCAAACAACATCAAAGTCAGAATTTTCAATACAAATGTAAGAACAGTTTTACTGTATAAAGTGGAAACTTGGAGAACTACAAAGCCATCATTCAGAAGATACAAGTGCTTATTAACAGTTGTCTACGCAAAATACTTTGAATCCGCTGTCTAGACAGACACTATCAGCAACAACCTACTATGGGAGAGAACACACCAGATTCCAGCGGAGCAAGAAATCAATAAGAAGCGCTAGAAGTGGATAAGAGATATATTGAGGAAAGCACCCAATTGCTTTACAAGGCCAGCCTTCACTCGGAATACTCAAGGCCAAAGGGGAAGAGGAAGATCTAAGAACACAATACACCGAGAAATGGAGACAGACATAAGTAGAATGAACAACATTTATATTGAACTAGAAAGAAAAACCTAGGACAGAGTGGGTTGGAGAATACTGGTCAGTGACCTATGCTCCATGAATGGGGGGATAACAGGCATATGTTAGTAAGCAAATTATAAAGTTAGTGATATTTAATTAGAACAAACTAGCTTCCAAATGAAGAGTAAATTAAGAAAAAACTCTGAAAGTGGATAGGATATATATTACGAAAATCAACAAACTGTATCATGAGGCAAGCGGTTACCTGGAATTCGGAAAGAAAACAGTAAAGAGAAAGACCGAAGAGTCTACTGCATAGATGGATAGTTCAATGTTTATTTTCATTTTGTTTCGGACTCTTCAGTTGGACGGTTCTACGCTCTCATGTTGATATTCACACTGGGATGCCTAATGTGTACATTTCTGACCTACTGAATTCAGACAACCAGATAACAGGAATAAATAGAAGACTTAAGAATGTAAACCATTTGGCATCAGGAGCAATGGTTTAAAGATTAAGTGTTTGAGTACAAGCCCGGAGAATCTGCATTCGATTCCCACTTGACAGGTCTTAGATTAGTACTGAGGAGTATTTTGATGCTTTAAGGTTTTCAGTGGCAGTCTAACATTGACCGGTTCATCATTTCAATAAACTTTGGCGATATTTTCAACAAATGTGCGTCCTCAGTAACCTAATGACAATAATGAGGTAATCATATCAGGATGCATGTGTAACGAGAAGATAATGTTCAATCACAGTTCTTAATACCAATGGAACGATTCAAATCATTAGAAGATGTAACATGGTAGAGATTGATTCAGCGAAGAGTTATATATATATATATATATATATATATATATATATATATATATATATATATATATATATATATATATATTAACACGTAGATATTGTTACAAGTAGGCACCAAATAGATACGCGCCACAGAGATCTCATTTGATTTGTGTGAGGGCTGTGATACTGCCCGGGTGCCCAAACCGTAGAAGGTGGTTTTCTTAGGGGGCCACACCCGGAGCCCTCGACCTGAAGATCTGATCCACAAGGCAGTGGAGCATCATAAGGAGATTCAGTCCCATGGTAGCCAGCCGGTGACCAACGATTGGTTCACACGCCATTTGTTCCTTCAGGATACTGGAGCCAGCCCATGTACACCATTGGTTTGGAATCCGGTTAAAATGCCGGACATTCGCTTTTCGTGCTCTCATTTTTGTAAACAACACCCGTGATGCGAGAAGGCAGTGAGTAGGACTTCCCTGTCAGAGGCTATATAAGCGTGGCCATGTGAGAGCATTTCGAGAGGGAGAGTGGACTCTCCCCACTCTCGGCCGTATTAGGGGCGAGAGAGTTCTCTAATTGGCGAATTCATTTCCATAGCTATACAATTCTATATATATTTAGTTTTCAAAAATCCTGTCAAACATCGTAACTATGAGTTAGAATAAACATATAAAGACATGAAATCGTTATTATCATAAAGGAGACTAATAATTATTTTCAACAAAGATAATGGTGGCTAGCCATGGAATATAGAACGTATGTTTCATTCCATTTGGGACTCGTTAGCCGAAGGTACCTGCATCTTAGAGTTGACAATCACTCCGAGACTCGTACAGAGTAGCATTCACCACAAACAACTAAATACAAAAGTAAATGTAATAATAATTTTGTCACTGAGGGCATGTATATTCATCATGAAAGTAGATGAGACAAAGAGAATAATCATTGTGATAAGGTAAAATGTTAAAAGTGAGATGATTTGTAATTAGGAGGATCATAGAAACAGAAATAAATTAGTTTGCGGTAGAATAAGTCTACAGAGAAGATAGCAGATGACTGTGAATGAAGAAAAGGATGAAGAAAAAAGAAAAATCATTACGGCAGATTAAGACCATAGTTGATGAAGAATAATTTTTCTGATTAGCGTTTTTTTAGTGAGTTAATTTTCTACAGGATGGAGTCGCTAACCCTATAACCAACCCTTCTCATTTATCCGGGCTTGGAAACGGCAGTAGCCTTTGGAGGGACTCCAGGTAGAGTAGGTGAAGAGGTTTTATCGGTTTCTTTTGGACACAAATCTGATTTTTACAAATGTATAGATGATACTTTACTAATGTTAAGGAGATGTATTATAAAACTGTTATTGATAGCTTTCTGCATACATTGTAAATGTCTTTAGATGCAAAATGCACTTTCATTAAGTGACTTGTCTTCAGAAGTTGTTTGATTATTGAACTTCTTATCAAGTGATTTTGACCATTTTTCAGTGAAGCCGTCTTATGTTCACGAATTTGCACTAAACGACTTATGTATTTGGCTTAACATGAACATACAAATAGATAAGTGAATATGAAATTGGTCAAATGGGATAATTTATCTTTGAGATTATTAGTGAACATTAATGAACTGAAGAAGATAAATCCAAAAGTCTCTATGAAGAATATCCTATTGAGATAGTTGTGAATTCGCTACTTCAGGATATCTGCAACTACATCAACATTCAAATTGACGTTCATATACATAGTATTATTTGCTATAAGGGTTATTTGTGCTTTATGCGGTTTAAGTTTTCTATTCTTGTCAATGAAAACTTGTTACCAATAAGTATTTTCTTAGAAAGGTTTATCTATGAACTCGGGACTACATGCTCTTTCTATCGTTATTACGAGGGATATAATTAAGTTCTGCTTCCGACCCAGGTGTGAAAATGCTATAGCGGATCATTCCATGTATGTTTCCTATAGATAGATCTTCATAGAGTTCTATCATAATTCGTAGATGCACACTACTGAGGAGTCCCACTATAGAATGAGAAGGCTGTTTAGTGCTTACAGGTTTTCAGTGGTGGTCTAACATTAATAGGTTCATGATTTCAATCAAAAAGTTAATAATCTCCACAACCCCTATACCAATAATTACCATGTGCTCATTAGTGAGTAGCTTCATAAAAGACGTTTTGGAGTCCTAGTGAGAGGCTGTGAACAGTGTAACTGATCCGTGCCGGATAGAGACAGATATCTACTTTAATACAATGGAAGATGGTTGCACAATCTCGTGGATCGGTTGAGGTTAGACATTAACATTATTGGGTGCCGGTTCAGTGACCCAGAAGTTAGGCGTTCTCAAGCAAGACCGAAAGCCCTAAGTCCGATTTCCTTGATTGGGATTGTGGGTGCGCACTGCTAAGGAGTCCCACAATAGGACAAAACGGCTTTCTATCGTTCCCAGGTTTTCTCTAGTGGTCTAACTAAGATCAATTCATGTTTCAAACGGTAAAACTTCTACAATATTCACAAATTCCTTATACATATAAAATCTAAATTGACAAATTTTTATTTTTTCCACTATTCCAGGACCACCTGGACCACCCGGTCAACCCGGTACACCAGGTGAACGAGGACCTCAAGGTATTAAGTGTAAATAGATTTTAATTTATTGATCATTTTTTTAAAAAAACTTTTTCATTACTTTTTAAGATACTACTTATTTACTAATTTTTGACTCATGTATGAACTAATATAAAAAATAGGCGAGACTATAACCTATGAACGAACCAATCAGATATAAGATAACAGGTCTTGGATATTGGTGGGAAATTCATTTATCCATTTGGTTAAATAGAGTTTTGACATTATAGCTGATATCAGTTCGTAATGAAAACTCTAAATCTAATTCCTAGCCTTAACTATCAGCTGTAAATCATAGTTTCTAGGTGGACTCACTCATGGTGACTTTGGCGTCACTATATTGTAACCTTCATATGGTCCTAGTTATTAGGTGAACACTCTTAAGGTTAATCTGACGTCTCTCGAATGTCGTCCATAAATTATGGTCTCACCACTCATACTATTACTATACAGTATGCTAAATGTTACTATTAACTGTAATGCAGTTATTACAAAGATCATATTTATAAGATCATACTCTTAAGAATTCTAAATAACAGTTTAACATATGAAAGTATCATGTATACAAAACATTGAAGGACTTCATACTAGAATAGAATAACTATCTAGTTGTTCTATTTGTTTTTCTTGACTGTTCCAAGTGAGCTATTTTAAGATTGTCATGGAATACATTTATAAGAATGAATCTAGAAATCAACGTTAAGGTTATGACGCGTATGTGGAATTTCGGTGAAACTAATCACTCTCAACAGTATTGATTTCGGTAAAGAAAATATATAGTACTAATTGGTTATGTTCCTACCTCTTTGGAAGAGAACAGTACATTGTGTTTGAAGGAAAGTGTTCAATATCTCTATCTATTTCATGAAAGTGTACCACAATGAATCGTACTTTCATCTCTTTTGTTCTCCTTTTTTTTCTACATAATCTGTCATCTTCCACAGAAAACACTTTTGTGAAATATGTGAATGATCTAACTGTGTGTTTACCGATTTCTACCTTTTTACATCCCATAGAAATCAGTTTGTGTCTCATTTTGAATGGTCGTCTATTGTTGATGGTCTCACACTTGATCCGTTTAAATGTCAAGCTGTTAACTTTAGCATGAGATATGAACAGCGTCTAAATACCATTTTGGAATCCCTTAATGCTTATGCCATTGGAGTCTCTTTGATAAACACAGTGTCGAGGGTCAATTATCTTAGTGTTACCTTATCCTCTGATCTTTCTTGGTGTTCTCATGTTTTTCCGTTCGACTTACTACACAAAGAGACTGAATGCTCTTCAGATTACTCATCATTTGCTTTTACAATTTGTTAATTCTTGCATATTACCTATTATTCTTTAATGTTCTCGATTATTCTTTCCTGAGCTTTTGAGAAAAGATGTTGCTGTATTGCGGAGAGTGCTGAAGGCGGTTAGCAAAGTGTGTGTATGCTGAATCTTTTGAGATCATTATTCATATGGTTATGGATAGACATTTAAAGTCTTGCAAACTCCTGGAAGCTGTTTTCAACTCAGATACTAACCATCCCCTTCATTTATATCTTTCTTCTGATAGGACGAGACGGGAACACATTAAATGTTCCATAATACTCTATACTCTATAACGAACGGGTTATTACAGTCAACCTAGTCAATAAACTGTATTCTTATACATGTCTCTAATTTGAAAAGTTGTACAGATCCAGATCATTCTTGTTCACCTTTCTTCTTTTCTTTTATTGTTGTTTTTTTTCTTTTTGTTTTTTGTAAAAGAAACTTGTTGAAATAGCTGGTGTTTAATTATAATGTAAATTTGTGAAAGAAATCAGTAAATCGATATTTGTTTCAACGATTGATTGATCAATGGGTGATGATCAAAGTTATCTATGCCGGGTCCTTCTTGGCGTTGATCGATGTCCATTGATTTAGTACATCTTGCTGAATAGTGTCATATGTCAAGAAACCTATGTCGTTTAGGGTTTCCTATCGACTGCCTACAATTTACACTTTAAGTGTTTCAATAGTTGAAATCACCATAGTCGACTGAATCTAAACCACCATGGAAAATTTGAAATAACTGAACGGTCGTTTCGTTCTATTATGGGACTCTTCAGTGGTAGTGAGCATCCACGATTCCGCTATTTGCGAGATTGGAACACAGGACCTATCGATTTCGCGCGCGAGCGCTTAACCACTAGACCATTAAGCTGGCACCGGACACCATTGGATCGTGTATGTGCACTGTTAAGGAGTCCCATACTAGGAACAAACGGACGTCCATTGCTTTCAGCTTTTCCATGATAGTCTAGCTTCATTTGAATCATGATTTCAACTATTGAAATTTCTATAAAATCTCCACAAAACCCTTTCTGACCTTAAATGTTTTTTCCTTTTTGTTACGTCAAGTTGGAACTCAAAACAAAGCTTCTTGTAATACAATATGGGATAGGAACTAAAATAAGTTGCTATGAGAGTGGGTAATTGATTTTGTTGTTATTGTTGTTGTAATTTTAATAATCATTAGGGGAGATCAATCGAATGCATGGAAGTTATTCATAATGATTCACTTTAATATTGTGCTTCTTTTTCCATAAAAAAACAACACAGGTGAAACAGGACCTCAAGGGCCACCTGGTCTACGTGGATTAATTGGTCTTCAAGGTCCAAAAGGTAAGTTTGATTAAATGATACTTTAGGAAATTCAACCTAATTATGATAATGATAATAATAATAATAATAATCGCTTTAATCAATAATAATGTGTTATGTGCTACTTATGATGTAGATATAAGTAGTATATAACACCAGTCAGTAATGGAATACTTGGCAACAAAAGGTTAGGAAGATCGAATCAAAGTAAATGGGAACAGAGAATAATTGTTATGGAAATGAAGACACAATGAAGTTTAAGACAGTTGATGGATAAATAAAGCAAATAAAGCATTGAACGTATGATTTTCACATTTTAGTAAATAACTATGTACTGAAATACGTTGATTGTCCATAGTTATGTTCTGGTTCACTGCATTATGTATTACATACTTACTAACTTATGCCTGTTACTTCCAATGGAGCATAGACCGCTGACCAGCATTTTCCAACCTACTGTGTCATGGGCCTTCCTTTCTAGTTCTATCCAACTGTTGTTCATTCTTCTTATGTCTGTCTCCATCTCTCTGTGTATTGTCTTCTTTGATTTTTCTCTTCCCCTTTAGTCTTGAGGAATCTAATTGATGAGGGCTTATGTTGTGATACAATTGGATGCTTTTATCAATGTGTGTCCTACTCACTTCCAACGCTCCTTCCTGATTTCTTGCTCCGCTGGAATCTTGTTTGTTCTCTTCCAGATTAGGTTGTTCCTGATAGTGTCGAGTCAATGGGTTCTAAGTATTTTGCGTGGACAATTGTTAATGAACACTTGTATCTTCTGAATGATGGCCTTCGTAGTTCTCCAGGTTTCCACTTTATACAGTAAAACTGTTCTTACATTTGTATTGAAAATTCTGACTTTGATGTTGTTTGACCGACAGTTGTTTTGAGTTCGAGGTGTTCATCCGTTGTGGATATGCTGCTCTTGCTTTTTCGATCTGCGCATTCACATGTGCATCTGATCCACCGTGTTCATCGATAATGCTGCCCAGATATGTAAGGGTTTTTACATCTCCCAAATCTTCTCCGTCAAGTGTAATTCGACTGTTGCATGCTGTGTTCTATTGAAGAATCTTGCTTTTCTCGTTGTATATGTTGAGACCTACTGCTGCTGAGGGTTCTGCTTCACTAGTCTTCTTCTCCTGCATTTGTTGTGAGGTAGAAGAGTTAGATCATCTGTGAAGTCTAGATCGTTCAGCTGCATCCTAACTGTGCACTGTGTCCCATGCTTTCCCCCAGTTGTTGACGTCTTCATGATCCAGCCGATCACCAGGAAATAGTGAATCATGTATTAAGTACAACATAAAGTATTCAGCATAAAATATTTTGTCAATACATGTTTATAGAGGTTGTCGAATATAATTAACGTCACAATGTAATCTCATTTAGACTACCATTTGCGATAAGCAAGCACTAAATGGCTGTTTTGTCCTAGTATAGAACGATTTAACATAGTTCATTCACAATCGAACAACATTATTCGGATGTTTCATGTACCTATAAAAGTTGTTGCTCTAATTGTTAGAAAGCGCATCGGCTTCGTGACTTCCGAAGGAACTCGGCTTTCACCATACCTAGGACAGGGTTGGATAGATACTGCTTGTTGGCGGCCTATTCTCTTCCACGAGAAGTAACAGGCGTAAGTAAGTAAGTAAGTCACAATTCAACCACCAGTAGTCAAACTCACCACGCTCAATTTCAAATATGTATTCTTAAACTGCAAATCGATTAATCAGGACTCAACAATACACAAACAAACGTTTTCTATGCGCAAATGTTGCTATAAGCCAAATCTATACAGTAAACAACAATAAATGTATAAATACGTATAAAGTCTGGTTTGTTAATTTCTTTCATTGATGTTTAGCACTTCAATTTGTCAGTCTGTTTTGACATATCTATATCCTATGAGAATTACTTCAATGGTGCCATTAATCCATAAGCACAGATGGTTAATAGCTAGCAGTGGAATTCAGGACAAGCATTTCGTTCTATCCAACTGATGAGTCTCAAATAGGACTAATAGCGTATTCAAAATTCCAGACATAACCAATAGCCATCTCTGCTTATAAAATAGAATGCTCAAAATAATACCTATTTAGTATTTATCATCAATGAAATCAATTCTGTCTAGTATAAATGGTTGGTGATTGTTGGCTCAGTATTACTCATCATGTCACAGATGAATTTACATTTTATCTTTTTCATTATTCCATTAAACATACCACTTCACTCTATCGTTTCGTACTCTATTCACAATGCTTCATCATCTCATTAACATGGTTACGTTATTGTTTCAATCTGTTTGGTTATTCATCTTGTTTAGTTTATCTCCTGTCAATAATATAATCCAGTAATTTGGGCCTGATTTGTAACTGAGGTTGATAAGGATTAGTGATTTGATTAGTCAAACTAGTATACAGTCTAACAAAAGTTAAATGAGTTATATATTCTCCTATTCTTATTATTGTTGTTGAGTTGTGTAGGATTGCTGTCGGTTTTTTGATGTAGAATATACTTATGTTCTAGTTAGGCTAACCATATATTCTTGACATGAGTTGTGTTGAAGTCCTGTAGAATATAGACATTGTGAAGGAATCTATTGGAGATATTCGTCTAAAGCAAATTAATGTCCCGTTCAAGTAGACATGGAAAGCCGAAAATAATAACAAGTTCACCGATCATATATGCCAGGTTGTGCATTGATGTTGGCTATTAAATGACAAATATTATGAGAAAGAGGGTTTTATGGAGAGTTTAGTCATTTGATAGTTGATTTCATGAATCAATTAAATCTAAACCGTCATAAAAGATTTGGAAGCACTGGATGGCCGTTTCATCCTGGTATGGTCTCTTCAGCAGTGCACATCTACGATACAACCCACGGGATTACAATACTGAATTTATCAATCTCGCACGTAAACGCTTAACCTCTAAACCACTGAGCTAGCCAGTATCCAATGGTGTTAATGTTTAACATTAATCAATCCACAAAATTCCATCTCTGTCCACCATTGTCTTCCATCAACTACTTAAAACTATTACCATCATTTATTTTATTAATTATTCATTCAAAGTATTACATTTCAATTCAATTACATTATCTCTTCCTCGTCTATTATCTTTCTCTTCCCCCCCCCACACACAGACATAGGTTCACACACACACACACACACACACACACAAACTCATCTCTCATCTTTCATTCTTATTTCAATTTACATTAAATTTAAATTTTCCGCCTTTTATTCCCGGCAAATTTGAATTTGTTGTTAAATTCAATTTCATAAGAGATAGTTTTTAAATGTATGATGTGATAGGGATGAAGGAAAAAAATCGATTGGATTTTTTGTTTGTTTAGGATTGAACATTCTTTTTTGTTGTTGTTGTTTAAATTCAATTACGGTGAATCGTTCAACATATTCAATATGGAATATTCATTTAACTGATGTAAATGAAGTTTTATTATTGTTATGTAATTAGTGGTTCATTATGTTTTATAATAATAATGATTTATGATATGTGCTACTGATATAGATTGATATAAGTAGTATGTTAGATTAATCGAATCACTCTTGACAGCGAAATTCTAGAAGATGTAGACTCTTTCATATACCTGAGAAGCATCGTCGATAAACAAGGAGGTTCAGATACAGACATAAAGGCGAGGATTGGCAAAGCAAGGACAGCATTCCTTTAATTGAAGAATATATAGAATTCAAAATAACTATCTGTCAACCAATATCAAAGTCAGAATCTTCAATACGAACGTCAAGGCAGTTCTACTGTATGGAGCTGAAACTTGAAGAACTACAACAACCACCATCAATAAGGTACAAGTATTTATAAATAGTTGTCGACGCAAGATACTCAATATCTATTGGCCGGATATCATCAGCAACAACCTACTGTGGGAGCGAATAAACCAGCTTCCAGCTGAAGAGGAAATTAAGAAGAGAAGATGGAAATGGATAGAACATACATTACGGAAATCATCAAACTGCACCACGAGGAAAGCACTGACTTAGAATCCTGAAGGGAAGTAGAAAAAAGGAAGTCTAAAGAACACATTACATTGGGAAATAGAAGTAGATATGAAAAGGATGAATAAGAACTGGGATGAGCTGGAAAGGATTGCCCAGGACATGGTTGTATGGGGAATGCTGGTGAGCGGCCTATGTATTTCCACGAGGAGTAACAGGCGTAAGTAACTAAGTTATTAAGTATGATCAATCGAAATATCTGATGGTAGATGGTTAAGAAAATGGAAGAAAAGAGAATGAGAACACAGAATGATTAGTGTGGAAACGAAGGAACAATGAAGTCTGTGATGATTGATCGACATTTTACAAATGAAGTATTTACTGTATAGTTCTCAGATTTTACTAAGATGTTCTGTACTCAAATAAATTGGATTATCCCCACTTATGTTCTCGTTCACTCGAAGATTAAGTCAACTAAACGAGAAAACCTTTGAAATGACCTCAGTGAGACTATAATTTATGGGTGACCTGGCGGTGATGCTAAAATGAGAATGTCCACCTGTCAACTGGAACTAAATGATGGCTATAAATGAGTGTAAGGAATTAGACCTATGATTTACAATTGATGGTTAGGGATAGGAACTAGATTCAAAGTTTTCATCACGAACTGACATCAGCTAAAATGTCAAGACCACTGTCTAGCTAGATGGATGAATAAAGTTCGCAACAAAATCTGAGACCTGTTATCTTGGATCTGATTAGTTCGTTCATAAATTATAGTTTCACGGTGTACTCTTTTTATTGAAATTGTTATTCTTTCTCTTTGTCATTCCTACTTTATGAATGCTGCTTAGTATTAGAAAGAAACTAACAATAGAGAAGTACACTGGTTTATCAAATGTTTTTGTCTTATTGGACTAATACTCTTGACAAATATTGTTTTAATATCGGAAGAAGCTTTTTTGTGGATATTATAGTAATTTCAGTAGTTGAGATTATGAGTCATTTAAATCTACACCACCATGAAAAACCTGGAAGTACTCAATGCCCGTTTTGTTCTAGTATTGAACTCTTCGGCAGTGCATATGCACGATCCCGCCCCGTGGAATTTGAGCCCAGAATATTAAGACAGTTGGATGCCAGATCAGTGGTCTAGAGTTTAAACGCTTTGCGCCCAAAACCGATAGGTCCTGGGCTCGAATCTCGTGAGGCGGGATCATGGATGCGCACTACTGAGGAGTCCCATAATAGAATGAAACGGCCGTCCAATGCATCCAGGTTTTCAATGGTGATCTAACACCAATCAGTTCATGAACTTAATCAAAAGTTTAATAATCTCCACAACCCTGTACTGTTAATTCGTTCCTTCGGTTTTATTTGTGACCAATAATCTTCATGAGTTCTATAAGTGCTTTTCTTACTTCGTTGAACAGCATCAGAATAACTTGCTGAGGGTGTGGAGCATTTTCTTCTTCATGATTAGAGTATGGTAGTATTTCTTCTGAATCCAAACTTTACTATCCAGCTTGAGTCCAATACGTTTCACTGCTTTTGAGAAGCGCTAAGTTGGCTAAGAAGAAATCCAATTCTATATAGAGTGGTCTAGCATAAGAATAAAAACTTAATAATTAAACCATTTATCTCAGGTTTTAGTGTGGTCCTTCATTTTGACGTCAACTACATCGAACGATGATGTTAGCAATAGGCTCATCACTTTTATTAGCTCGTGATCAGATTCCAGGTAGATTGTTGGTTGATTGTGACCGACTTATACATATCATCAATCCTCGTATATAATCATTGATTTAACACACGTTAGTGAATAAGTGAAATACGAGAATGAATTTTGAACACGTGCATTTCATACAATCATTAATCCAGACAAACGATCACAGAAACAAAGTGAAGCGAAATGACTCACGGTGGAGAAGTTGAGTGAATGTTCATGTAACTAAGATAGATATAATAGTTGAAATCATAAGTCAACTGAAACTAGACCACCATCGAAAACCTGGAAGCAGTGGACATCCTTTTCGTCCCAGTATGGGACTCCTCAGCAATGCGCGCCCACGAGACTCGAACCCAGGACCTATCAGTCTCGCGCGTCAGCGCTTAACCATTAGACCACTGAGCTGACCGGCATCCAACGGTGTTAATGTCTAACTTTAACCTATCCATGAAATTGAATCACTGTACACCATTGTCTTCAGTGAGTTGATATCTTACAACAGACCTGGTTGAACTCGTGAGTTATAATGGCAAAATTCTACAAGTTCCACAAACCAACTACATTAATAAATCAGATTTGATGAATATTGACTGTAAAAATTAAGAGTGGTAAGACGTATATACATGTGTTATATAAAGTCATTGTATAAAAGAAACTAATTTTATGCTAAATGAATCTAAATTCACCCCTTTAATAACTCAGTGGCTATTTGGACTCAATAGCTAATTTGATAATATGTTGGATGTTGAAAGTGAAATATGTGGGTTTATGATCACGTGAGACCATTAAATGGAGAGTACAGATTCCTCTATTGAATGAGTCCAAAATAGGATGGAATACACTTTCTGGATACCTGTACTGACTACTAACCAAACCCATTCATAATAACCATATGATGGCACTCTGCAACAAGACAAATAAATCATTGCGTCATTAGTTCTAAAATTAGTCAATATAGAAAAAATGACTGAACCTATCTTCACTGTATAAAATGTTCAATATCATTGTACTAATGATAATCTTTGTCATTCCAATCATTCTCAATCATTAATTCTAATAATATAATGTTATCATTCAACCTGAAATAGGATATTGTAATCAATGAAGTCAAATCCATGCAATTGAATGAATTCATAATTTCAATAGTTGAAATCATGAATAAATTGAAGCTAGACCACCATGGGAAACCTAGAAGCACTGGACGTCCATTTCGTCCTAGTATGGAACTCCTGAGCAGTGCGCATCCCCGGTCTCGTCCCCCCGTGAGATTCAAAACAGGACCTATCAGTTTCGCGGGCGAACGCTTAACCTCTAGACCACTGAGCCCGTATACAGCAGTGTTAATATCCTGGGTTAGAATCTTGTGATTTCAACTATAGAAATTTTTAAAACCTCCACAAAATCCCTTGTGATAATAATCATCTACTCACTAGTGACTGACTTCAAGAGACATTTCCTGGAGTTCTAGTTAAAGGCCGTTACCAGTGCAGTTCAACCAGGTCTGTTGTGAGATATCAGTTCACTGAAGACAATGGTGTACAGTGATGCGATTTCATGGATTGGTTGAAGTTGGACATTAACACCATTGGATGCTGGCTCAGTTGTTTAATGTTTAAGCGCTCGAGCGCGAGACTGATAGGTCGTGGGTTATAGTCTCACAAAGAGTGGGATCGTGTATGTGCACTTCTGAGGAGTCCCATTCTAGGATGAAATGGCTATTTAATACTTCCAGGTTTCCCATAATGGTGTTACTTCAACTATTAATGAATTGATAATTATTTTTACTTCAACTATAATTTATACTTTATTCATTGTTTCACTTTGACATAATCATCATTAATATTTGATTGTTTTCATTCTAGGTCCTCCTGGTCCAATTGGACCACCTGGAAAAGATTGTAAGTAACATTCAATACTATTTTCATGATAATAATATTGATAAGATTATGTAATAAACATTGACAATTGATATTTCCATTCAGGAAATACTGTAAAATTATCTGACAGGTCATATATACCTGACATGTCAAACATGATAACCAGTCGAGTTATGAACAATCTTTGAGTGATGCTCAAATGATCTTTAGAATGTTCACCTTTATACCATGGCTAAATGAAAGTTATAAACTTGTTGCAGGAATTAGGATTAACATTTATAGTTGATGATTAGGGTTAAAAACTAGATTTAGAGTTTTCATGCCAAGATACTATTAAACCAAATGGTTAAATGAATTTCGTGCCAAAATCCAAGATCTGTTATCTTATATCTGATTGGTTCTTCCACAAATTATAGTCTTGCAGATTAAGCTTATTGAGCTTTTAATAGTTGAAATCGTGAGTCAATTGAAGCTAGACCACCATAGAAAACCTGGAAGCACTGGACGGCTATTTCGTCCTAATATGGGACTCCTCAGTAGTGCGCATCCACCTTCTTGAATTTTCGATTTCATCAAATGTTATTATCAACAATATGGAGAATATTTCGTTGTGACTTTAAGCCAAGCTAATTATTATATGACTTATTCAGCAATCGAAATACGATTTATACAAATTTAGCACTGTGACAAACCAATGACGTTCCACCGGTATGAGTAGTCTGGAATCTTTATCGGTCCTCCTTCCTATCTAGCCCTACCTGTTGAGTCCAGAACACTATTAATAACTTCCACTATGCTAACGATGTGCTTTGGGTGCACAGAAAGTTTTCACAATTACAGCAACTTCGATGTCACATTCAGCTACACACTACATAGTAAAATCCTCGTAAGTAGCGTCCACTACAGTATAACCTCCTAACTTACGTAGAAGTTATACTTCACG
This sequence comes from Schistosoma spindalis, assembly GCA_946903255.1. Lineage (NCBI taxonomy): Eukaryota > Metazoa > Platyhelminthes > Trematoda > Strigeidida > Schistosomatidae > Schistosoma > Schistosoma spindalis. Next base: position 2,610,009 of record OX336423.1, on the reverse strand, counting down.
ATTAACACCCTGTCATGATACTCAGGTACTGCCACTACTTTAGTGATTGCATAAAAATAATTAGTATTGGTAATTAAATATTAGAGAAGTACTGTGCAAGGACATTAATTCATAAATCAGATTTGCATACCAATGAAACCATTAGGAATTGAATGTCTCCAACTGATCTGGTACGGTCGAGGGTGGGGAGAATCATCTATCCCTATCCAAATGCTCTCATATAGCCACGCGTATACCGCCACCGTCAGGGAAGTCCTATTCACTGCCATCTCGCAGCGGGGCAGTTGTTTACGAAAATTGGAGGACAAAAAGCGAATGTCCGGAGCTGTTATCAGGTTGGTGGAAAAGGAGGATTTACCTAGTTGATTTGGAAAACCCTCATTACAAACCAATGGTGCACATGGGCTCCGTGATCCTGAAAAAACAACTGGCGTATAAACCTATTGTTGGTCACCGGCTACCATGGGACTGAATCTCCTAACATTGTTCCACTGCTTTATGGATTAGACCTTTAGGTCAAAGGCTTCGGTCATTCAGTTCTCATGACCAACGTATTTATTGCATTGATACTTGTAAATAGACTTACATTAGCTTAAATTTTCAAAGTAATCATCCTATTTTATTTAACTCTTCACAGCTCCACCTCATACATGTAATGTATTATGTGAAAAAGAAAGTTATCGATATGGTAAAGATGAATCAGGTTAGTGACATGTTTGTAATATTGTTTCCAAAAACAAAAAGTCATTTAGAAAACTATTATGTGAATAGATTTAATTCAGATTGGTTGTCACCATGGCAACGTAGGAGCAGGCGCATAGATACATCGATCCAGGTTCTCATAACTTATTCGCACAACAAGATAAACACCAAATTCATAGAAGTAGTTAATCCAAAGGTAGTAATATATAAAACAAAGAAGATTGTATATATGGATATAGTACAGGAAGAAAGAATTAGTTCTCACGGTTTAATGGATGATAGATAGTGTATACACCTACACCGTTGTGATCGATTTTGACCTATGTCACTCAGAGTCTCCAACACTTGGTTACGATAGTCTCGCGGACCCCGATCAAGTAGTCTGCATCTACCATCAACATGGCTCAGACTAAAAGTTAGTGACTTCAAGGACTGATACCACATTTTGATTTGGCCGCCCCTAACATATAATGTAACGTTCGGAAATCTGAATTATAGTGATTGTATATTGTTATGACATCGTAACTGTCAAGTATTCTTTGATTTTATACATCGATTTTTCAATATGATATCAGGTCATAGAGAGTTATCCGAAATGCTCAAAAGATCAGTGATATAACAAACAGTACATTTATTTCATCGATAACTACAAGTCGTATTCAGTTGAGAAGGTAAAAGTGGACAATGTCTGAGAATCAACCAATAATGACCTAAATGTATTGATTAGTAATCTTTCTTTAGATTTAGAGTTCCATTATCACTGATATACACAATTCCATATCATCTTTTACGAACTGTACTACAAATCGGTCAGTTTTTATTTTGCCTTATGTTGACTATTATGACGATTTCGACTCTTTGGATATTTATTTAATCATTTAGATTCTGTTGTACTGATTTCCCATGGTAACTTAGGATAGCAAACATGGTTACTAGACTTCATGGTAATTGTAGTTGAGTAGATGAGATGAAACAATGTATCTTGAAGAGGATTTTCTTACCAAAATCAATCACATAACCAAGTTTTTTATTGAGTGATTCATAAATATGATTTGACCACTGAAAGTAGAAGAAAAGATAACTTTTGACCCTAACTTATGTTCCAGTTATTCAATAATGTAATCAAAATTACATTGCTTTGAAACATACTACTTTCGTTATCAGCAAAAATAGATGGTGGCTAAAATAGGAATCTATGACATGCATTTTGTCCTATTTGGGACTCATCAGTCGATTGTGTCTGCTTCCCGGGGTTGACGTGTTTACTCCGGGACTCGAACCCACATCACTTTCCTTTATTAATGTAATAACGTAAATATTTGAAGTAATCAAAGTTTCATTTGTTTATCGTCCAGAATGAATAGAATAAGTTCATCAATCCCCATCGTTGCATTACAAGTAGATTACCTCCGTAACTACTCATATTAGCTATTCAACACTTATCACTGTTATTACATTAATCATTCCAATTACTTTCAATTGTCTTGATATATTGATATTTTAGCTTGTGAAGTGAAATGTACAAATTATATTAAACATAAAGAAGAATTAACCTGACATATTCTTCTTTTATAGGTGAGTAATAGATATTTCTAATAGATATATGTATATGAACAGTGATTTTTGTGGATATTATAGTAATTTCAATGGTTAAGATTATGAGTCAGTTGAAGCTAGACGACCATAGAAAACCTGAAAGCACTGGATGTCTATCTCGTCCTATTTTGGGACTCTTCAGCAGTGGGCACTCACGAACACGCCTCGTGAGATTCGAACCCAGGACATATCGGTCTCGAGCGCAAGCGCCTGACCACTAAGTTGGCATCCAACGGTGTTAATGTCTAATTTCAACTAATCCATTAAATTGAGCGATACGTCCATCATCATCTTCAGTGAGTTACTATTTCACAACAGACCTGGTTAAACTCCACTGGTCACTGTTTTTCACTAGAACTAGAATTTATTTTTTCTAGGATATGAATACTAATAATAAACAGAAACTAAAGGTGTACGGATTTGTTGTAACTTATCTCTCCAAAGTAAGAAATGATGTAAAAACAGGAAAAAAACTTTTGTGTGTAACACTTCTCACATGTAGCGACTTTTAAAGATGCTCGAATTGAGTGCGAGCATGAGTGATGAGACTTTATGAATGACATTTGAGCAACGCTAAAAAGTCCTCGAGGTTGTCTACGTATATACTACGGCTAAATCAGGGTTATAAACCAATGTGAGGAATTGAAATTATGAATTACTGTTGATGGTTAGGGTTAGCAATTAGATTTAGGGTTTTCATCACAAGCTGTTAATCAGCTACAATACCAAAACTCTATTTAGCCAAATGGATGAATGAATTTCGCGTCAAAATTCAAGACCTGTTATCTTATACATGATTGGTTTGTCCATAAATGATAGTCTCGCCCACGGTTTAACATTCAAGATATCGATCTTAATTTTAACAAGAACTAGAGATAAGACTTTATCATAAGTGATCAATAGTTTATGCAAAGACAGATAATGGCTAGCAATGGAATCCATTACACGTGTTTCGTTCTATTGTAGGACTTCTCAGAAGTGCTCATCTACGATCCCACTCAAAGAATTCGAACCCACGGCTTTCGATCTTGCGCGCCTAACCTATTGACCACTGAGGCGGCTGGTATCTAACGATGTTAATGTCTAACTTCAACCAATCCACGAAATTGTGTGACGATCTTCTATTTTACTGAGGTATATATCTGTCTCTATCTGACATATATGAGCTCCACTGGTCTCGGCTTCTTGTGGTGTTTGAATGAACTAATGATTGCCTTGTACTTGTGGAATGTTTGATTTCGAATTCTAAATACAGTACATTCGTTAGTGCTTGTGTAGTACTTCTTGATTTAATTGAGTAATCCCTCGGATTCTTAGTGCATACTATAATTCAATTACTCCTAATTATCATACTTCTCACTAGAACTCCGAGAATTCCCTTACAGAACTAGTTACTAGTGAGCACATGGTATTCATCAGTATAGGGTTGTGGAGATTAGCTTCATGCCAGGTAGAGACAGATATCTACCTCTTTACAATGGAAGATGGTCGCGTAATTTTGTGGATTGGTTGAAGTTAGACATTAACACCACTGAATGCCGACCGGATCAATCGTTTAGAGAATAAGCGTTCGCGAACGAGACTGAAGGCCCTGGGTTCAAATCCCTTAAGCGGGATCGTAAGTGCTCACTTCTGAGAAGTGCTATAATAGGACGAATGGGCCATCCAATTCTTCCAGGTTTTCAATTGTGGTTAAACATTTCAATCAAAAATCTCCATCTCAGAGTTGATGTTCACTCCAGGAAGATACAAACCAACAACACCAAATCAATAATAAATAGTTTGTTCTATCTAATTAGTTATTGTTGTTCTTGTTTACAATCATGTTGCCTTTCTTCATATATCTACTTGGATTAATATCCTAACTAATTTGATTTATCATCTTATACTGCTATTGTATATTCCTTGTTAACTAACGTAATCTCTCTATTATGATATATCAACAACAAGAGGACCAATAACTGGGCGAATTTGCATGCATATTGTTATAACTTGTGAATGGAATTGCTACTTTTTATATCTGGTCGTCACTGATTGTTATGTCGGAATCGCTAATCACTTATACTCGGAACAAAGGGACCTCCACAATTCCTCATGACATATCGATTGATCACTTAATGATTAAAGCTATAGAATTCTGACAATTCTCTATTCATGATAGATTGATATAAATACTTACTTACTTACGCCTGTTACTCCCAATGGAGCATAGGCCGCCGACCAGCATTCTCCAACACACTCACTCTGTCCTGGGCCTTCTTTTCTAGTTCCATCCAATTCTTGTTCATTTTTCTCATGTCTATCTCCATTTCCCGGCGTAATGTGTTCTTTGGTCTTCCTCTCCTCCTTCAACCATGAGGATTCCTTATGAGGGCTTGTCTTGTGACGCAGTTGGGTGCTTTCCTCAATATGCATCTTATCCACTTCCAGCGCTTCTTCCTGATTTCTTCCTCCACTGAGATTTGCTTTGTTCTCTCCGACAGTAGGTGTTTGCTAATAGTGTCTGGCCAACGGATTCGAAGTATTTTGCGTAGACAACTGTTAATAAACACCTGTATCTTCTGTATGATGGCTTTTGTAGTTCTCCAGGTTTCCGCCCCATACAGAAGAACTGTCTTCACAATATACTACAGGCTTTTTTCTTTATATCTAACTTGAATGTTCATACAACAGGAGATGATAAACAGACACATCATCTTGCCCTAAATGTTGTTTCTCTTTCTTTCTTTTTCAGGTACCATAATCATTCTATTCATTTATCTAATACCGATATCCGGTTGAATACACTCGAAACATCATATAAACTATTCTGATCAAGTTAATATTTGAATAAAGAATGTTTTTCTTTTCTGAAAAATATACTGAGTTACCCTAGTAACTAAACAGTTATTTGAATTGTACATTATTTTTTAGTTATATCCCTTGTTTATTGATATTTCTAACCCCCTCCCCTCTCATAAGTTTTCTTGATTTCTAACAACTTACAAGATATTTGACAAATAACAGCAAGACTGTAACTTATAAACGAACCAATCATGTATAAGATAACCGATCTTGAATTTCATTCATTTGATCAAATAGAGTTTTGTCATTGTTACTGATTTCAGTTCATGATGAAAACTCTAAATCTAATTCCTAACCTTAATCATTAATTGTAAATCATCATTTGGATTCCCCACCCACTGGTATATAACCCTCATTTGATCTTGATAAACACTCTCAATGTCAGTATGGAGTCGCTTGAAGGTCGTCCATAAATGATAGTCTCACCAGATAAACACTGAAGTATACTACTGATATATTTCCATAATATTACTTAAATATTATTGATAATTATACATATAATATACGTGTAAAAAGTCGAACAATTTGTTCGTCATACAATGAGACATTTTCATACATTTTGAGAAGAATTAATATAACTTTGCCGTTTCGTCCGAGTGTAGGACTCTTCAGCAGTGCACATTGACGACCCAGCCCATGGGATTCGAATTTAGGACTTTTGATGGAGCAATTTTGCAGATTTGTTGAAGTTAGACATTAACATGGTTAACTACCGACTTACTAGTCTGACCGTAGGTTTTGAGTTCAAATCTCGCGGGGCAGGATCATGGATGTTCACTGTAGAAGAGTACCATACTAGAACGAAACAGCTATCCAGTGCTTCCAGGTTTTCTATAGTGGTCTAGCTCTAATCGAATCATGAATGCAACTATTAAATTGCCACAATCTCCAAAATACCACTGTAAAGATTTCCTATAATATTCATATTTATTTAAACACATAAATATTGGTACAAGGGGGCATCAAATCTATATGCGTCACACAAAAGAATGATAATTTAAAGAGAAGGAGAAAAAAAAAGTAATGAACGTAGGGAATTATAAAGAAAAAGACAGAGAAAACAGTAATAGGGGAAACGGAAAGGTACAATCAGAAGAGATCTTTCAGTTAAGGAAGATACAACCACTTTTTATGAAGAAAGTAAAAGAAGGTTACAGCACGATCGCCACTGGCTTATATTCTGAGCCATATCTGATAACGTCTCTAGCCACTGTGTTACACCATCTCTCGGACCCCAACCAGGGAGTCGTGAAGGACCAACAGAAGCTAGCCCTCTGCAGCTTTCTTTCATACCACGACACCATGTCATATACTGACCACCTCTCCGCTTTTTCCAACCAGTCCCAGAGTCGGCAAATAATGCACGACGTGGAATTCTCTGGGACGACATTCGTAAAACATGTCCAAGCCACCGAAGTCGGTGTTTCAAGATGGTGACACCAATTTCATTATCGTCTCTGTGACCGAACACTCGATGTCGAACCTCTGCATTACTAACATGGTGTTGCCACTGAATGTCAGCAATCATTCGGAGACAGCGATGATCGAACACAGAGAGTCGTCTAACTTCCTCAACTCGGAAAGGCCAGGTTTCACAAGCATAGAGCAAAACTGCTCTCACCGACGCGTTGTAGATCCGACCTTTTACAGCCAGACTAACATCACGAAGGCGCCAACGATGGTCCAGATTGGCATGAGCCGCTCTGGTTTTCACTATACGTGCATTGATCTCATCACTCACGCCACCACAAGCACTTATGCAGCTACCTAGATACACGAACTTCTCGACTACTTCTATCTGCTCACCATCCAGAGTGAGTACAGGATTAGAATCCTGTCAGTCTTGTAGGAGTACTTTGCACTTCGAAGGTGCAAAGCACATACCATACCTACGGTCACTGATTGCTAACTGAATAAGTGCGGATTGCATAGCTTGGGCATTCTCGCACAGTAAGACAATATCATCCGCATACTCAAGGTCGAGAAGTCTTTCTCCAGGCAACAGATCCACACCACCATTACTTACATCCATCAGAGCTGTTTCCACAATGTCATCGATGGTAAAGTTGAAGAGGAATGGTGAGATTGAGCAACCCTGCCTAACTCCACTGCTTGAATGGAATAATGGAGAAAGGTGGTTGTATGCCCTCACTCTGCCTGAGGTGTTTGTGTATCGGGCTTTTAGGATGTTAATAAACTTCTCAGGCACACCCTTCTTCAATAGACAATTCCAGAATGGTGTGCCTGAGATTGATAATTATACACATAATATATGTATAAAAAGTCGAACAATTTGTTTGTCATACAATGAGACATTTTCATACATTTAGGGAAGAATTAATAGTTGATGATCTTCTCTGAAAACTTTGTTCACGCAGCGATTTATTCAAATATTTAAACAGTTCAAAAGTACCTTTCATTGACATGATCAAGGAATCATAATTCTGTATTTCGACAACTTTGTCCTAAAACACTATGCACATGTGAAGTTAATGCGTTTCTGTATAATCTTCGTAAAGACACTAAAAAGTATTACATTGTCTGTTGTATATTGGCACTGTTGTAATCGCTAAAATGAATGGGTTTATTACGTAGATTTCATTGTTGATCTTAGCAACATCATCAGTTGATACTTTCAAGAGAAACGGATTAAACTAAAAATCTTCATTAGTATTTTAAAATTCTAAGAATCAGGCATTTTGGAAAACGTAGCACTTTAACAGTTGAATTCACAGGTCAATCTAAGCTAGACTACCAGTGAAAACCTAGAAACACTGGATGACCATTTCGTCCTAGTATAAGACTCCTCATCAGTGCGCGTATATATACCTGCATGCGGGACTTGAACTCAGGACCAATGATTGCTCGCACGAACACTTAACTCCTAGGCTACTGAACTAACATTTGGCGGTGTTAATGCCTAACTTTAATCAATTATTATAAATCAGTTTAAATACCGAATTCAATTTACTAGATTCCTATCTGTGAAGTAGTAACATTTCCTAATCACTGTGAACATTCTATTGAACAACTCTCTAGCATCGTGGTATAAAACACATATATTTAAACAAATTAATAAAACCCGACGAGGGGAATGAATGGTAACTGTTGGGATCTATTTATAGGCTAATACTACCCACGTATTTTTATTTCATAACTGTTAAGTAACTAAGCTATGCATATTTATGTTTCTCTTGTTATGAGATTTATTTTGACCCATAGACTATTATCATAGATTTACTGTTCTTAAATTATGCCCTGTCTATCAATTACCATCTCCCTCATTCACAGCCACATTTGGCTAGATCTTGTACAAATGTGTATTTTCTATTTTATGGTACGATGTGGTCTGCTTGGATGGTATATAAACCGAGTATGTTTGAAATACATGATTCATATCACAGAGGCTAAGATTGGTGCTGTGGACTTAACAGGCAGGGCTAGGCGGGAAGTGGGACCGATATGGACTTTAGACTGCTCGTACTTCTTTTATGCGTCAACGGTCCGATCGACAATTCGCTGCTCCCTAATTGGCGTTATCGTTAATTATACATTAACAGGGCACACAGACCACAAGTTATAACATCAACAAATAGATTTTATGAGGAGGATAGCTGTTTTCACTCGACACGGATTAGACTCCACTGTCTATGGCTTCTCACTAGAAATCCAGAAAATCCATGTTAAAGCTAGTCAATAGTGAGCATATGATAAGTATCAGTATGGGGATTTATGTGAATTTTAATATTTCAGCAGTCAAATTGACGATTCGATCTTAGCTAGACCACCATTGAAAACCTGTAAACAGTGGACGCCCGTTTCGTTCTAGTATGGGGGCCCTCAAAAAGTGTTCATTCACGATCCTGCACGTGGGGCTCAAACCTGTGCCGAGTGGAGACAGTTGAGAAATATTATAGATAGATTGAAGTTATATATTAAAGCCATCGGATGCTATCTCAGTGGTCAATTGATTAAGCATTTGCGAGCGAGATAAATTATCCTGGATTTGAGTTCTGCGTACAGGATGAGTCCCATACAATAACGTAAACGGCCGTTCAGCTTTTCAATGATATTCTAGCTCAGATAGAATTATGAATTCAACTATTATTATGATACTACAATCTCCACAATCTCCACGAATATATTTTTGTTACAGTCATCTGTTCATAAAATTATTATACTTCCGATAACCATGTGTCAGTCAATAAAATGAAGTTATAAAATGTATCACATATTTTTAAACTACTTATTAGTAATATAAATTTTATATTAAAAAAACTCATGCCATATATTAAAAATTTAATTATGAAATAATGATATACATGACATCAAGCATAATAACCGTATAAATTATTCAGTATTATTCTTCTTCAGTAGTATATTATTATTCATTTACAAAAATGATGGAGACAATATCAACTAAATCATTTAATTTCATTGAAAATTCTTCTATTAACTTGTTTGAAAAAGGATACTAGAAAGGTGATTTTTTGGAAAGGAAAAGAAATGGAAAAAAAAAAAGAAAACAGGAGAAGAAGCAAATTATTAATCCATGAAGATAACGATTAAAAATAAGGGTAAATTGGTTGTCAACTTAATAGGACTTATAAATGATTAAGGTTAATTGTCTATGACATCCACTGTGAAATTCAGTATTCTCCATAAACTTGACAGTCAACTACGACGTAGGACTAGGCATATATATGTATCGGTTCAAGTGTATACACTGACGCCATGGTGATCGATTTTCAGTCATGTCACCCAAAGTCTCCAAACATTGGTTACGATAGTCATGTGGACCCCAACCAAGTAGTCTGTATCTAGCAACATGGCCATGTACACTAATAATAATCATTCGTTCACTAATGGCTAATTTGGAGTAGTAATTCCTAGAGTTCTAATAAGAAACACATAGATATTGGTACAAAGAGGCACCAAATACATATGCGCCACACAAATCTCATTTGCTTTGTGAGAAGGCTATGGTATTGCCCGGGTGTCCAAACCTAAGCAGGTGGTTTTCTTAAGGTGCGTCACTCCGAACCTTCGACCTGAAGGTCTGATCCACAATGCACTGGAATAATGTGAGGAGATGTAGTCCCATGTTAGCCGGTGACAAATGATTGCTTCATACGCCATTTCTTCTCTCAGGATACTGAAGCCCATGTGCACCATTAGTTTGAAATGACTATCCGTGTTCACCGACATAGTTAAAGCACCGGACATTCGCTTTTCCACCTCTCAATTTCGTGAACAACACCGCCGACACGAGAAGGCAGTGAGTAGGACTTCCCTGATTAATGGTTGTATACACGTGTTCACTTTCAGTCGTACCAGGGCATTTGGGGGCAAATAAGAAACTGTCACTAGTTGAGCTCAACAATATTAAATGTGAGGCAGGTTCTCATCAATCAAATTGGAAAATGACTAGATAATATCCCTCATTGATTAACATTATAGATAACATGATTGAAATGTAAAATTGTAGAATATTGAAAATTATAACTGTCGAAAAAGTTGAAAATTCTATGTTTACCTAGTGGATAACGCGATGGAATTCGATACTAATGGTATTGAGTTTGAGTCCCACAGTGAACATCAACTTTGTGTTGTGATGATCTAGAAAATTTCTCGCAAGACACTTAAGCATCAGGAAACACTAAAAAGCATTTCATCCAATCAGCGTTCACTTGAAGTTTTAACCAAAACCATCAAGGAAGTAAAACTTCACATGCAGAGATTCTGATTGGCTAATTGTTATACTGCTACTATGTTTAGTACCATTCCAGACTCGTTGAGCAACCCAAAGACATTTGAAAAAAAAAAATTATAAAACCCCTTTGGAGTAAAGTATTTCTTGCATACTTTACACCTTCTCTCTTGTGTTCAGGTCACTGTATAGTACTAGCTTGAAGGTTTCATAAATAGCTTAAGAACTGAGTATAGCATTCAATTAGCAAGACTTATCACTTTGAGATGGAGGTACATCCATAGTCGATGAGTCTCAAATAGGACAAAACACATGTCATAGATTCCATCTATCTAAATACTTTACAGTTTCTAATAACATTTCTAATTGAATTCATTATATCAATGAATCAATTCACTTACATCTTTTAATAGTTTTTCACAATGAATAGACCATTTTGATAAATTATCTATATATGAATTTATAGTGAATTTTGATAGAATTCTATATTGATTAAATGATTTCATTTTATTATTGATTAAATTGATTGATTCACTTTTTATTGATTTAACATGATCAAGATCATCATGATGATTAGGATCATCATGATGATGATTATTTTGATTTAGAAATGTTAATTTCTCTAAATCATTTAATGATAAACATAAAATTTCAGCTGCTTTCATTTTAGCTATATATAAACTATCTTGACTTATTGTAGACTTTGGTTTATCTAAAAAAACACAAAAAAAGAAACAAACATACTAATTGTAAATGATTATCTTCAAAGAAAAAGTACATGTTCGGCTCTTGAACCGGGTCGGTGGACATAAAGAGTTCAACTGAGAGAGAGAGAGAAATGGAAAACTTTGACCTTAAATCAGTGGTACACAAGAAAAAAATTGATGTATGAAGTTATTGTTGGTCACTGACTACCATGAGACTGCATCTCCTCACGTTGCTCCACTGACTTATGGATTATATCTTTAGGTTGAAGGCTTCCGGTTACATTCCCTAAGAGAACCACCTGTTTCGATTTGGGAACCCGGGTAGTTTTTCAGTCTTTATAAAAATTGAATGATTTATGTGGTGCATATGTAGATTATTTTCATAGAAGGAGCAAATATCCGGCGCTTTCAATGGGTTGACATATACGGAGAGTTCACCTGAAGGAAAATAATAATTACTGATCGTTTTAACTAAGTCATCCCTAAATGCCCTTATAAAACCGAGAGTGGGGACAGTCAACTCTCCCTCTAAAAGTGCTTTCACATGGACACGTGTATACAACCACTGATCAAGGAAGTCTTACTCACTGCGTTCTGAATGTGGGGTGTTGCTTACGAAACTGAGAGGAAGAAAAGCGAATATCTGGCGATTTACCCAGGTTGGTGGACATGGATTATCCATCTAGGGGAGTTGGAAAACCCTGATTCCAAACCAATGGTGCACATGGGCTCCAGGATCCTGAAGGAACAATTGGCGTATGAACCAATCGTTCATCACCGGTTACCATGGAACTGCATCTCCTCACGTTGTTCCATTGCCTTGTGGATCAGACCTTTCTGTCAAAGGCTCCAGGCGTGGACCCCTAAGAACACCGCTTGTTTCAGTTTGGGCACCCGGGTAGTTTTTCAGTTGTCATTCAAATCGAATGATTTACGTGGCGCATATGTATTCTGTGCCCCTTTGTTCCAATGTTTATGTGTTTAAATAAATAGATTATTTTCATCATAACAGTTTGTGGAGATATTTTCGAATGTTATTAAGATTATTAACCGAAATTGTAAATTGATTGGATTTAGACATGTACACTATTAAGCGACCATTCAGTGATATGAGTTGAGCATTCACTGAGAAACTTGATCCTTTGAGGGTTCATGTATATTCACCGTTGTGTTGTAGTTCCTTATTAGGGTAGAACAGTTTTATAGGGTTTCCCCCCACTCCGCTTTTCACTGGTTGTCTAATTTATGTTCATTCGTAACCTCAGTAAACGTTAAATAGATCTCTTAGAATTAAATCCATTGTCAAAATATACAAATCAAATGTTGGTCGTTTTATTTCGTCATATTTGTAAGAATACTTTTATGTTATGAATTGTGTACTCAATCACATGTGTGTATTACTCAGTTTTGTGCTAGAAACAATCTTGTTATGAGTAAGTTGCCTATTTTTATTGAGATCATGAATCGATTCAAGTTAAACAACCATTAAAAACCTAGAAACACTGAACACTCATTTCGTCCTTGTGAGTAACTCCTTAGTAATGTGTATCGACGGCTGTGCAAAATAGAGTCGGACCCAGAATCTTTGATCTGTTGTGAGAACGCATAACCATTAGATCACTTAGTCAACGGTGTTAATGTCTAACTTCAGTCGAACCACGATACTGTACAGTGATCTTCTGTTGGCTTCTGTCATTACCTTCCTCATACCCAACACGACTGAACTTCACTGGTCATGTGCTCTAATTAGGACTCCGAGAATTCCCTCTCAAAGCTAGTCATTACCAAGCACATAACTAATTTATCATTTATACTACTCTGCATTCTTGTGATTGATACAAATTGTCATGTTGTTAAGTCATTTATTTAAAAAATTTATTGGCTATTATTCTCTGATTGTATATATTCAGGACAGAAAGAACTTGCATTGACTGATACGTTTCATCAAATTTAATGGGCAGAGTGATTACGTAAAAGTTATTATTGTTAGTTGACATAAAGAGGACTCATTATTTGTCCATTCAGTACTTTATCGACTTCATTAAATGGGTATACACAAATTGAAATTGGTTATAGTCTGCGGTTAGTGAACCTGAAGGCTTTCGGTAGAACATGTTTTAAATTTATGCTTTATCTTAGGATAGTTAAGCGGCAGTATATAAATATTTTCAACATGGAAAATTGTATTTTTTTTAACTTCTCAAGTGAATAAATGAAAAATCTTTAGATCTTGTTACTAAAGTCAATCAGTGAGTTATCCTCTTATAGAGTAGTCTCTATGATACATTCGGATGAAGGGAGCTTTATGGAGATTTTATTAATTTAATAGTTGAATTCACGAATCATTTTATGCTAGACCATTATTGAGAACCTTTAATCACTGGACGGCCGTATTGTCCTAGTATGAAACTCCTCAGTAGTGCACATCCACCATCCCGTGTGCAGGATTCGAACTCAGTATCTCTCAATCTCTAGCGCAAACGCTCAACCTATAGTTATTATTTTATTTTATTTTAACACATAGATATTGGTACAAGGAGGTACCAAATACATATGCGCCACACATATCTCATTTGATATGTGTGAGGGCTGTGATACTGCCCGGGTGCCCAAACCGAAGCAGGTGGTTTTCTTAGGGGACCACACCCCGAGCCCTCGACCTGAAGAGCTGATCCACAAGGCAGTGGAGCATCGTAAAGAGATGCAGTCCCATGGTAGCCGTTGACCAACGGTTGGTTCATACGCCATTTTTTCCCGCAGGATACTGGAGCCCATGTGCACCATTGATTTGGGATCCGGTTAAAGCGCCGGACATTCGCTTTTCATCCTCTCATTTCCGTAAACAACACCTCCGCCACGAGAAGGCAATGAGTAGGACTTCTCTGGCAGAGGCTATATACCTATAGACCACTAAGTTGACAAGTCATAATAATAACAATAATAAAACTTCGCTTAGATTAGTCAAATGAATATTCCACAATAAAAATAAAATTAATCTTTGTCTCCAACTATTCACCGTAATTGATTTAAACTAAAAAAAGGAAATGTAACAGTAAAGAATGTCCAACCTAAAACAAAAACAATCGATTTCTTTCCCGAATCCCCTTAACATCACTATCTAAACTACATCTTATTGCATTCTAATTTATGTTTTTTTTCTTCGATTCCTTTTGTTAAAAGTTTGGAATGTTTGAATTCATTTTTAAATTCAATTTTACCGGGAATAAGAATGCGGAAAGTTTAAATTTAAAGGAATGAAAGATTGAATAGATCAAATTTCAATGAGAGATGGAAAGAAGGTGTGTGTGTGTGTTTGTGGAAAAAAGAGAGAGAGAGAGAGTGGAAGAGAAAGAAATAATGTAATTTATTTGAAATGAAATCCTTTGAATGAATAATTAATAAAATAAATGATGGGAATAGTTTTAAGTAACTGATGGAAGACAATGGTGGACAGAAATGCAATTTCGTGGATTGATTAATGTTAAACATCGGCTCAGTGGTTTAGAGGTTAAGCGTTCACCCGCAAGATCGATAGATCCTGGGTTCGAACCATGCAGGTTGGGATCTTGGATACACATTGCTGAGAAGTCCCATACTAGGATGAAATGTTCGTTCATTGCTTTCAAATTTACCATGGTGATCTAGCTTTAATTGACTCATGAATTCAACTATTAAATTTACTAAAATCATCACGAAAACCTCTATAGTGTCAGTTACTATGTTAAGCCCATATATCTTATTCTAGCTTTCAGACAGCTCAATCTATTCATTCTACTTGAGTCACGTTCTAACATTGTTAATTATTCGCTTATCAATCTTGACTGTTTTATATGAGCGCGTTGGTGTGGGTACATTTCTTATCCCACTACTCATCACATGTATGTAACTTATTTTTGTGTAACTATAATTATTAATCAACGCTTGGTTAAATGAGGAGTTGGCTTACCGGCCCATCTCCACTACACGTCGTTTCTTTTCTCTCTATTCCATTCGCTTCATATACAAAATAAAATATATTCAAAAGTCCATTCTCATTATTTGACTTATTTAATTCGATGTTTATATATGAGGATAGGTGATAACAATCATTCCTACGATCTACTTGGAGTCAGATCCTCGAGCCACTATACTGGAGAGACTATCAACAAACATCATCCGATCTAAATGACAACAATATAAAGGGTCCCACAAAACCTCCTTTCTTTCTAATAATAGATATTGATCAATAATACACAATACAATTGTAACTAATCAATTAATCATTTAATATTAATAATAGATTACCATGAATCTGTACTTACCATTATCGATTGTTGTATATTGGTTACATAATACATTTTCCCTATTGATCATTGTTGTAATCCTTAAAGTGTGGCTACGTAATTGATAAATCGTTTTAATTGTTTTAATTAATTCATTTGCTAATATTAAAATGAATTTTTCTAAATGATCAATACGATTATTCTATAGGTGAAAAATCCCCCCCCCCAAGAAAAAAGAAAGATATATACAAATTATAAATGAGTAGTATAATATATACTTTATTAGTAGTAAAAATTCTAGTTAACTTATTGTTAATACTACTGACAAAAGTTTGAACAGAATTTCTTAGTATATATATATAGATACATTATCGATGGATCCCGATGAGAATGATGAAAGACCACAGATGCCTTAGAAATATTACTGGCATCTGCTGGGATCAGATCAACGGGTAAGTAATATTGAGGTTAGACGTAGGGTATTAAGGAATGATGATGGTAAATCAGTTGATGAAGTTGTAAATCTTCATCGACTGAGATGGTTAGGCCACGTGTTACGTATGCCAGAGCACTGATTATCACGACGTGCAATGCTGACTAGTGTTGAAGACGGTTAAAAGAAAGTTAGGTGCGGCCAAACCGAAACGTGGCATCAATGCTTGAAGACACTAACTTCTAGTCTGAGCCAGGTTAGTAAATTCAGACTGCTTGTTCGCGGTCAGTGTGACTATCGTAACCAATGGTTGGAGACTCTTGGTCACATGGCTCAGAATCAATCACAATGGCGTCGGTGTATACACTCTTTGCCTTCCCTTAAACTATGAGATTAAAATCGCTTCATATCTTTCTTTCTACGAACTAATTCTTTCTTCCTGTACTATATCCTTATATGCAATCTTTCTTTTATATATTACACGATTGACTTAACTACTCCTATGAACCCGGTGTTTGTCTTGCGGTGCTAATGAGGTACGGCAACTTGGGTTGATGCATAAATGTGCATATTCCTACGTTGTAGCTAACTGACTGACTGAACTGTTGTGATCGATTTCTGAACTAATTTTATACATATAATTTTTATTGTGTAATTATTACGTAGCTAAAATTTCTGGATGCATTTTGACCTATAAATTGTTATTATACGATGTATCATTCTTGAGTTATGCCTAGTCAATTCATTACAGTCTTCAATATTCATAGCCACTTTTGGCTAGATCTTGTATCAATATTATTTGCTATTTTACGATTGTGATGTGCTCTGGTTGGCTTGTATGTAAACCCAGTATATTTGAAATACATGATTCATATCGCGGAGGCTAAGATTAGTATTCTGGACCCAGCAGGCACGGCTAGGTAGGAAGAAGGACCGATAAGGACTGTAGATTGCTCGTACGGATTTATGCGTTACTGGTCCGGTTGATAAATCACTATTCTTTAATTGGCGGTATCACAACGTCATACGTTGATGGGGGCAAAAGACCACATGATATAACAGATTTAGTTATTTATTACAGGTTATTAAGAATAGATGGAGTAACGCTAACAGTGAAATTCGTCTTATTAAAGGTTCATCACCTGAGTGTAACTGTATTCAAATGAATGAATGAATGAATGAATGAATGAATGAAATTAAGTTTTGAGATAACTTAAACTGTAACCAATACTTATATATCGGCATCATGTTTATTGGAAAAGTTGTTAGCTCTTCTTGAATAAGTTACTAAATGGATATCGCATAGGCAGCTAATGTGAAAGATACTGGGTTTGAGTCCCAGCAATACAAAGTCATAAATCTATACACATTGACGTAGATAAATATTCTTAAGAAACAGGTTATCATAGATGTATTTCCTTTCGAGTTATCAAACTATATTGGTATGCCAATGTGAAAATAATAAGATAGATTGGAAAAAGCATCGAAATAATGGTACAGTAATGACAAAAAGAAAGACTAAACCTTGGGAATATAGTTCAAAAAGACAGAGTGATAGAGTATGTATGAAGGAATATTAGAATTTTTATAAGCAATGATGAATATTGGCTAGCAGTGGGATCCAGGACGCGCGTTTCGTCCTACTTGGGGCTTGTCAGCTGGATGTTCCTGCATCTCACAGTTGATGATCACTCTGGGACTCGAACTCAGTACTGTTCGCTTACAACGCCATCGCATTATCCACTCAGCTGTTGAGTCCTGATAGCCACTTGCTTGTGCATTGGGGTGAAGTTTAAATTCACTTGCTATTGTTTTACTTGAATCTTCCTATTGACAGACTGATTAATTGCAGTCTTAAACCTCAAAGGGAAGACACAAGCAAAACAATACCAAGTGAGTCCTTATAGATAGTTCTTAACATTATTGGTAGATGTAGACCGCTTGATTGAGGTATGTGTAATAAATACGATTAATGGTTGGAAAACTTGTACAATAAAGTTCATTATCGGTTGCGATGTCGTAGATGAATACACTTTTCATTTTCCTCTCGATCAACAATTCTAATATGGCAAGACTATAATTTATGGACTAGCCAATCAGAGGCGTTTGAAGGATTTCAAGGTCACGGCGCCAGATACGATCAGTTCATAGCGGATTTTAGAGAAAACGTGGTAACTGAGCGGACACAAAAAATGGGACTACTACAAAATTCATTTTTTTGTGAATTTGGAAATCAAATGATTTGTGGATCTTGTACAGACTACCATGATGACGTTGTGTTTCGATGTAATATGTGTTGGAGGAAGAAGTCTGTTAGAATAAGATTTTTTTCGCTCGATCCAGATTGAGACTAAGGCGAACTGGATAATAAAGTCATCAGTAACACTGGCTAGAGCCGGGGAATACAATATATATGGATGACTGAAGAGCGTACAGATGCCTACACAGAATGGTTATCTGCATCGTGTCGTTTCCCATAAGCGGTATTTTGTGGATCCAGAGACCGGAGTGCACACAAACAATATTGAAGCTATGTGGCTTCGGCTGAAACATTTTTTGCTACCTTATCATGGCTTCAGAGGTCAACTATTATGAAGCCATATGGATGAGTTCCTCAACCATAGGCATTACGATTTCAGAACCTCTGAACCTATTTCTAACTTTGACAAGTTTTTGAACCATGTAAAAGAATTGTATTCATTTCAATAGTTGAAAACATGAGTCAATCGAAGCTAGACAACCACTGAAAATCTAGAAGCACTGTCCGACCGTTTCGTCCTATTTTTGGACTCTTCACCAGTGCATATTCACAACTCCGACTCACGGGATTCGAACCCAAGACCTATCAGTTTCACGCGCAAACTCTGGCGTGACATCCAAAAGTGTTAATATCTAATTTCAAACTAATTCATAAAATTCAACGATATATTCATCATTGTCATCAGTCAGTTACTAGTTCACTTGAATTCTTTGATCTTCATATTTAATATATGAACTTATTTCTGATTGGCTAATGTTTGTCAAGGTTATTTAAAGGTCGTTTAAAGGTCATACTCTCACCAATGAATGATCAGATATAAATACATATTACTTACAGCACAAATACGATTAAATGGTTTCACTGGTTTCACTATTTTATTGTCTGTTTGTTCAATGGAACACTTTTCATTTTTCAATTTTTGTAAATTTAAAAAATCCGCTTTTAATTGATTTAATTCAATCATTAAATGATGATGTGATTGTTTTAATTGATTAAAATTTTCTAGAATATTCTTTTTTTCATTTATTAAAGTAATTAATTGAATATGTTGACATTTTTTAGTTTGTTTTAATTGATTTTCAGATAATTTTAAATTTTTATTGATTTTTTCTTGAGTTAACTAAAACAAAGAAAAAGACATTAATTAAAAGAAAGATAGAAAGAGTAGTGGAAGACCTTTGAAAGGGAAAGAGGAAGAGAGGGGACAAAATGACCTTTAGAGAGCACACTTACTTTACTTACTTACTTACTTACTTACTTACTTACTTACTTACTTACTTACTTACGCCTGTTACCTTCTAATGGAGCATAGGCCACCGACCAACATTCTCTAACCCACTCTCTCCTGGATCTTCCTTTCTACGTCTATCCAATTGTTGCTCATTCTACGCATGTCGGTCTCCATTTATCAGCGTAATAATGTGTTCTTTGATCTTTCTCTTCTTCTTCGGCTTCGAGGATTCCAAGTGATGAAAGGTTGACTTGTGTCGTAGTTGGGTACTTTCCTATCCACTTCCAGAGCTTCTTCCTGATTCGTTCTTCCATTGGAATTTGGTTTGTTGCTGATAGTATCCGACTTATAGATGTTGAGTATCTTGCGTAGGAAACTGTTTATAAATACTGGTACCTTCTTGATGGTGGTTGTAGCAGTTCTCCACTTTTCAGATTCGTACAATAGAACTGTCTTGACGTTCGTATTGAAAATTTTGACTTTGATATTGGTTGACAGACAGTTGTTTTAAGTTCCATATGTACTTCAATTGCAGGAATGCTTTGCCAATCCTCGCCTTTACGTCTGCATCGGATTTTCCTTGTTGATTGATGTTGCTTCGCAGATTCGTGAAACTTCCCACCTTTAACGAGTTTCTCTATTAAGTGTGATTAGGTTGGTGTTCTATGTGTTTATTTAAGGATCTTGCTTTTCCCTTTGTGTATGTTGAGGCCTACTGGTGCAAAGGCTGCTGCTAAACGAGTTGTCCTCGTTTGCATTTATTCGTGTGTATGCGATAGAAGGACCTGGTCATCTGCGAAATGCAAATCTTCCAATTGATTCTGAGCTATCCATTGTATTCCGTGCTTTCTCTTTCGAGGTTTTCATAATGCAGTCGACCACCAGAAGAAAGAGAAAGGGTAAGAGTATGCAGCCTTGTCTGACTTCGGTTCTCACTTGGAATACATCTATCGCATTTGGTTTATATTGGTCAACATGAAATATATTTCATTACCAAAGAAATTCAATATTATCATCATTATATAATTAATAAACTGGCTTACTAAATCATTTCGAAGATCTATTTGTTCATTAAGGACACATTGAAGACGTATTTTCATTTCTTCAATATATTGACGTCGACGTTTTGTTTCAGTTTCAAGTGTATTAATTTTATTCTTCATGTTGGTATGTTCAATTCGTTTATGATCTATTGCTTCTTGAAGTTCATGAATAATATCATCAGAGAATTCTTTTATGAATCTCTACACACACACACACAAACAAAAGAAAAAATATGTGTGATCATCTTTGATAGATACTTCAAAAATATTAGCCAATTAAAGATCAATTCATATAGAAGATGAATCCATTATAGAGCCTAGAAACTTCTGAATGCTAGAGATAGGTGTAACAATTTAGGTATCATAATGAATATGGTAAAGAATTTCATCTGTGTTATTTGACAATAATCGACTTTTGGAACTGTAAAAAGGTCATAGAAATGTTTTTAGTCTTGACTATTCCTGTTCCATATTACTCGCGCAAACGACCATTGTTTAATCTATCTACAAAGCATCTTTCGTGAACGATAACACTATGAACATAGATAAATCTGAATAGTTCAGTATATTACTTACTTACTGACTTACGCCTGTTACTCCCAATGGAGCAAAGGCCGCCGACCGGCACTCTCCAACCCACTCTGTCCTAGGCCTTCTTTTCTAGTTCCATCCAATTCTTGTTCATTTTTCTCATGTCTATCTCCATTTCCCGGCGTAATGTGTTCTTTGGTCTTCTTCTTTTCCTTTGCCCTTGAGGATTCCATATGAGGGCTTGTCTTGCTTTCCTCAATGTGTGTCCTATCCACTTCCAGCGCTTCTTCCTGATTTCTTTCTCCACTGGAATCTGATTTGTTCTCTCCCACAGTAGGTTGTTGTTGATAGTGTCCGGCCAACGGATCCTAAGTAAGTCCAGTATATAGTTGTACCTAATTGGACATACTCCTTTATAACTGGTACTAACGTTATTGACCGGTAGTTTCTGATGTTTTGAAAATGTTCTTTCTGTAATGTTCTATCACGTATATCGAAGATCTGATAAGTAGATTTAAAGAACTGTTGTTTACCCAATCTTCTTGTATACTTCTTGCTCTATTAAAGATCTAGTATTCCGGATGACCGTTTTGTTGACTTCCACTTTTCTTCTGATAGCTCTGAACGATAGATTTAAATGCGTTATCTTTGTATCGGATGTAGCTTTGCAATACTCATACCACTGAATAATTGTAGCTTCAGTAACATCAGCAAACGTTTCAGCCGCTGTTATTGATTCTTTCATGATCCAATTTGTAGGAATCAGCATGATTTGCCTGAACGGTGATCAAAAACGAGAAAAAAATGCTTCCGTTCTCGTAGATTACTTTTTCCAGTATTATTGCATCGAAATACTGCATAATCACGGTAGCATATGTATTGCCAAGTCGTCATTTGAAATTCGCAATCATAAATAATGGAGCATTTTGAAAATTCCTGTTGTTATAAACATCTTTGGAATCTTTGGAACCAGTGATAAATCTATCGCAGATACGGATTTACATTTATACATTGAACGTGACCTTGAATTCGCTCAGTCATTTATGATTCGCTCGTTCATTAAGATTAATCGCACCATTCTTTCATTTAACATATAGTGTGCTTGCTGTACTACGCAACTCAATGATGACAAACCAGCATGATTAGCGTTATAGGTTATTAGAAGTAATATATTTAGCATCAAATCTCATCAGTGAATCAATTCTTTCAGGACGCCAAATAAGTCTTATTGTATAATACTAAACATTAGTGGATATACAGTACCTCACCTTCACTTAAGTGTGTACACATTTGATTTTGTTAAAACGTTCAATTAACTTACTTAACAGACAGTATCGTTCAGTCAGTAAACATTTTTCTATATATTTGTATGATCATTATCTTATTTGTATGAACATGTATGCTTGATCACTGCTTATAGGCTATACCCATATCCCTTTAATACGCGATGGCGTTTGAAGCGAACGGTACTGAGTTCGAGCCCTAGAGTGAACATCAACTCGGGGACGCAGGGATATCTAGCCAACGAGTCCCAAATAGGACGAAACGCGTGTCCTGGATTCCAATGCTAACAACTATCCATCTTTTCTTGAAATGCTTGTGAATTAAGGCTATATAGAGGCAATAAGCATAGTACGCACATATGTCAATAAGAGACTGATGAATCGCAGTCCTAAATAACAATGGGAAGATTCAAGTAAAAGAATAACAAGTGAATTTTAGCATAAATGTTAGTTGCTTATATCATTCAACGACACATTAACCTCACTGTATATAAATCTGCTTCTTAAGTTCTATTATTGCGCTCACTCCCATGCATTTGTATTCTCACTTCTATTCCTATTCACTTCGTGTCCCTAAGCTCTTGTGAACTGTGCTATACAAAAATAAACTGTGATCATTGCCTCGTATTCTTTTTTAGAAATTTACTGTTGAGAGTTATCTAATAAAGCAATTATCCCAAAGATACATTGTAGTGAACAAGAACTCAAGTGGGGACAATCGAATGTGTTGGAATACAAAATTACAGGATCAATTATTAAAGTGCTTCGTTTGCAAAATGTTAATCAATCGTTTCAGACTTCATTATTCTTTCAATTCCACACTAATCACTCTCTGTTCTCGTTTTCTTCTCGTTGATCTTCTTAATCTTCTACTGATATGTATTTCATTTTCGATTGATGATACATACTATTTTATATCTATGGACATCAGTAATACACACTACACTCGTCCTTGCTTTAAACACAGTCGTTCTTGCGATGGTTCTGCTCACAACAACCATATTATAATTAGTAAGATATCAAGTATGTAGAAAAGATTCAATTTAAAATTAGCTTACAGCACAGATAACTGTATTCAGTTGTCTCTATCAACAATGTAAACTCATGTACCTGAAATGGATCATATCTGTTTACATATGTATTGTATCGTATATAGAAAAAGATCCATGCTTCAAACAAACTAAAGTAGAGAGTATAAAACACACAATCTAACTCACTTTAGAATTCATATTTCCCAATGATTGTGATGTGTTATTTTCAGATTGATTATTATCTATATTCAATTGTTTGATGGTATCATACAATTTGATTAAATGCACTTTAATACTCTGGAAATTAAAAAAAATATGCAGATATAAATGTGTTTGAACACAATATTACAGAATGTTTTAATAAAATCTGAGCCCCCCCCCTCCAAATGAACTGGTACGGCCGAGTTTAGGGAAAGCCAACTGTCCACCAGGGTTCTTGATACCTGTGTGGTTACGCCACAAAATTGAGTTCTACTAATCAGATTGTAGTGTTAAAGCCTATACGATGTCTGGTTCTCCTGTGAAGCAGGATTGATTTTTACTGCTCGGGTTATAAAATTTAAACCTGGGAGGTGTCTTGTTCTCTTGTTAAACGGGATTGAGCTGTACTGTTTGAACTGTCACGTGAGAGTCTGGACGGTGTCTGGTTCTCCTGAAAATCAGTGTAAAATTATTCTGACCCACAATGGAATGCTATATAACTATGAGAGTCAACGGCCACTCTTGAAATGCTCCTACATGGCCACATGAGTACAACCACTGATCAGGGAAGTTCTACTTACTGCCTTCTCGTGATTGGGGTGTTGTTTACGAAATCAGGAGGATGAAAAGTGAAAATTTGGAGCTTTAACCAGGTTGATAGATATGGGGGATCCACCTATGGCAGTTGGAAAATTCTGATTCCAAACCAATAGTGTACATGGGTTCCAGTATCCTGAAGAATTAAATGGCGTACGAATTTATTGTCAGTCACCGGATATCATAAGACTTCATCGCTTAACATTGCTCCACTGCCTTGTGGATTAGACTTTTAGATTGAAGGATCTGGGTGTGATCCCCTAAGAGAACCACCTGCTTCGGTTTGGGAACCCGGGCAGTATCATAGCCCACACATAAATCAAGTGACTTGTGTGACGCATAAGTATTCGATGCCACTTTCTACCAATATTTATGTGCTCAAGTTAATAAATAAAACAGATATAAGTGGATTTGTTGAAACATTCTAAATTTATGGTGATTATTACTTACTCCAATCTGACATATACTACTTAATGAAGCTGTTAGTACAATAGTATTTTCATTCATTTGTAAAGTGTCTTTTAAATGTGTAGCACATAGTTAAAACATACTGATTATGTTTATTTGGTATTGTTTGTTTGAATCAACTGACTAATGTCTAGGACTGCAATTGATCAGTCTCTTATTGGCACATGTGCATACTTTGAGTATTACCTCGACATAGCCTTAAGTCACAAGCTTTTTAGGAAAAGATGGATAGTGGCTAGCATTAGAATCCAGGACAGACTTTTCATCCTACTTTGGACTCGTCAACTAGATACGCCTGCATCCCCGAGTTGATGCTCACTCTGAGACTTGAACTCAGTGCCATTCACTTCAAATGCTACATACACCAACAAGAGACTGATCAATTGCAGTCCTAAACAACAATGGAAAAATGCAAGAAAACAATATCAGGTGAATTAAAATAGTTATTGTCACAACCGAATTTCTTATGTTTAATAACAAGGATAAGTGCTTTTGAGTAACCTATACTCAATAAGTTGATATATTCGTGGAGTTTAATCTAGTTTTTAGTCAGCTCTCGTCACGAATTCACGTCAACTTGAATACTATGAAAAATTCGGCAACAATGGTTTATCATTTTGTTCTAAAATACGACACCACAAAACGTCAACTTGCCAGTGACAGGACGCATGACATTTAGTTCGCGAGCGAGGCCGATAGTTCCTGGGTTCGAATCCAGAACCTTCAGGCCTCACTATAAGCTATTAACTTTTAATCACTGGATAAGGATTCAATAGTCTAAGTATCAAACTCCATTCAACACTCATGATTGTTCGATCGCTTAAAATTTCATGAAGTAGATAATAATATCACATTCAACAAGAACGAACTCCACTTTATATTAGAATTCTACGAATCGCATTACATAGTTAGTCAGTTGTGAGTATATTAACTATTCATAGTAAAATAGAACGGTTATGAACATTCTTTTAACTATAAAAAATATTTAAAAATGGATAGTGACTAGCATCGGAATCCAAGACACGTGTTTCGTCCTATATGGGACTCATCAGTTGGTCAATTGATCAATTGCCGTTATAAACATTTATGAAAAGATTTAAATAAACAATACTAAGTGAATATAAAAAAGGGGGAATTCATTATAAAATGAACAACATGTTATTAACCTACATTTTCTTACCTCAATTGTACGTTTAGTTCGAATATTTTGTTTACGACTTCTATGTAACATATTACGTAATGATTCAACTAAATTATTCAATTCATGATTTGATTGTTCCGCTGTTAATTTCAATTTTCTCATAACCTGATACTATATAAAATTACAATAAATTTATTATAAGCAGTGTATATTGTCATAACAAACATTGATTATAAATATAATATAAAATGATTGAGGTGAATTAGGTTAACTATTGATTACAATTGATTAATCAATTGGCGGTGGGTGATCAATGTCATGTGTGTCAAGTCCTTCTTTAGTGCAGATCAAATGCTATCGACCAAGTTGCAATGTGGCCATTAGTCTGTCTAGGTGACTCGACATTACATGCAGTATGTTGAGATAAGATGGTGGTTGGAGGTAGTCAACAGGAGACAATGGATCTAGGTTTCGTGCTACTTGACACTCATCAGCAAGGTGTATCTATAATCTTAAGGGAACTGATTCTCCCTAACGTATTCAATCCTGTGTCACCCAGTTTCACAGTCAGAAATGTTACCACTGGGTTATCCGAGCCACGATCGACCTCCTGTTAACTACTGATAATTTATTGTGTTCTGCGATCTAATTCGGTTAGCAGTATATACTCAAATAGTAGAGATTTTTAGTTCAGGTGGATAATTTTGATGGAGTTTTGTTCTCTCAATTCAATAATTTGATCGTGGAGGTTTCATCGTTCTTCTGAACGACATCATCAGTGCAAACTTCAGGTAGAAGTAAAGTGTTCGAATTTCTCCACATATGCCTCACAGCTTGTACTGTAGACCTCAGTTGTTGACCTTTAACCTGTCATTGTCTACTTTTTTATTTTGGTTGTTGGCTAGATTTTCGTTTCTTGATTGATTGATAAATTGGATCGACTTCGATGTGCAAGTTGATTGATGATTGACCTGAGTCCCAAGCTTCTAAAAATTCTCTGGTGTTTATGGAATTGCCTCTATCCAAAATCTCCACATTTTTCCAGTCGAATGTGTGTCCGCAGTTGTTCACGTGCTTTGATATAAATGAGGATATGCCATAGCATTTGATCTCCAATTGATGTCCATGCAGAAGAAGATGAATAGGGCGTCCGCTTTGTCCGATGTAGTGTTTTTCGCAGTTGGTACAACTTATTTTGTAGATGATGTTTGGTTTGTCTTCTTCTGTCATTTCATCTTTTGGTTTGCATAGGGTTGATTGTAAGGATTTTTTTGTTTTTGTGTGCAACACATATTCTGAAGGTTTTCAGTGGTCTCGTTGTAGTTTCTGATATGCTAATTATCTATGGTAAAGTGATCTCTTTTTGCAGTACATACTTTCTAACACTGACCATCACAGCTATGAAGAGAGAGAAGATAGCTTATGTACATAACTTTTATGTATAGATATATGTGTGTGAGATGAGCATGACCAAATGAATAAAAGTCGGATCTACAACGCATCAGTGGAACCAGTTTTGCTGCGTGCTTGTGAAACCTAACCTCTCCGAGTTGAGGAGATTATCGGTGTCTCCAAAGGATTGTTGACATTCAAAGACAACATCACGTTAGTAATGCAGAGGTTCAGCATCATGTGTTCGGACACTTCGCTTCGTATCACAATCTTGAAACATCGACTTCGGTGGCTTGGATATATACTACAAATGTCGTCACAGAGAATTTTCATGTCGTGTATTATTTGCAGACTCTGAGAATGGTTGGAAAAAGCGGATGTGTTCAGTATATGATATGGTGTCGTGTCACAGTACAGGAATGGTTTCTGTTGGTCCTTCATGACTCCCTGGTTGGGATCCTAGAAATAGTGAAACACAGTGGCTAGAGACATTATCAAACATGGTTGATAATAGAAGCCAGTGGCAATCCTGCTGTAACTTCCCAGAAGTTACCCATAGTTTATTCTTCACTAGGATAATAACAATTAAAACAGCCGTTTGACAGTTCTTCAGGCTTAACTAGATTAAAACTAACCTTTTCCTGGAAAAGAAACCCATATCTTAAAATTCATAGTATCAATTACCGTTGAAAGTGAAAAGCATATCATATTTGACTCAGTTGTCTAAAATCATACCATAAGCACTGGATAATGTGTAATTTCTAGTTTCAATCTCCTGTTGGTACCTAAGTCAGATTGAGGCAATGAAATAGTATGACTGTTTATTTTTACTTTATGGTTATAGATATCTCATTTAAGTAGTTACTCCTTTTATCATTCAGAGAATTTGGTATCTCACTGAATTCTACAAGCTTTTTAGTTTCAAGGTTCATATTTCACTAATATTGATCATCACAGTATTGAATTTATCAGTTGCCATTGGGGAATGAATTGTTTCAATAAACACTTTGATATAATCTATCTATGCAAGTTAAATTACACTTTAAATTGTAGCTAGAAATAGGATTCAGAGAACATGTTTCATCTTATTTGGATCTATATCTACATAGATCATTCGAGTTGCATGAGAGCTGCGATACTGTCCGGTTGCCTAAACCAAAGCAGTTGGAGACACAATGCATAAAATGTTGTTTAGTGACAAATATGCCTGGATAGTTTTGGCTATCAATTTATTTATTTGAACACAAATATTGGTACAAAGAGGCACCGAATACATATGCGCCACAAAAGTTACTCGATTTCTGTGTGAGCTATGATACTGCGGGGTGTCCAAATCGAAGAAGGTGGTTTTCCTTGGGGGCCACACCTAGAGATTTTGACCTAAAGGTGGAATCCGCAAAGCAGTGAAGCAACGTCAAGAGATACAGTCCCATGGTAGCCGGTAACCAACAATTGGTTCATACGCCATTTGTTCTGCTTAGGATCCTCGAGCCCATATCTACCATTCGTTTGGAATTAGGGTTTTCCAACTCCGCTAAATGAATCCTCCATATCCACAAACCCTATTAAAGTGCCAATATTCGTTTTTCATCGTCTCAATTTTATAAACAACACCTTCACCTTGAGAAAGCAGTGAGTAGGACTTCCCTGATCAGTGGTTGTATGCACGTGACCATGTGAGAGCATTTAGAGAGGGAGATCTGACTTTCTTCATTCTAGGTCATACCAAAGCATTTGGGGGCTTATATCCAAAAACGGCTGATTATCTTAATTCTGAATATTATATTCAAATGTCACTGTAAAGATTGATTGAACAAGTCGCAGAAAAGATAAAACATTTATTATGGTTTCTATTAGTACTCATTAAGTCCAGTTAAAGAACTTATCAAAGTATCTAAGATAGAAATCAATTTCATACCTGTTGTATTAAAGAATTATAACGTTGATTCAATAATTCATAAGAACATTGAATTTCTGATAAGTGAGGAATGTTATTTTGTGCTTTGAGTAATTCAATAGCACGTTTCCTTGACCTATTTATATGTTAAACAAAAAATTTAAAAAAAAAAAGAAACAAAGTTCAAAGATAGTTCTCATCACGGACTGGAAATGAGTATGAAACTGATTGTTGCCATGACACTAACATGGTAACACATCATGTAGAACTCGAGAACCTCTAACATTTAACTGTTCCACTGTGAATTCCATCTGTATCGCAATGATTATGAAATTTATGAATTTGAGTTATGGGCATATAATCATGAACTTTCACAAACTAATAAGAAACAATTATTCAATGCTCTCTAATCTGATATTATCTCTTCAACAGATATTAGCTATATAATGAAAATCATCATCATATTGTGATGTGTGCTACTTATATCGACATAAGTAGTATGTGATGTTAGTCGTGAACAGAATGTCTAGCAGCAGAGAGACAAGAAGATCGAACAGTAAAGAATGGAAACAGAATACAATTTGTATGAAAATGCAGGAACAATGCAGTCTGAGTCATTTTGAGACAATTGATGGATATTTTGTAAATTGATCATTGAATATATGGTTGTTAGATTTTATTAACAAGTTCTGTAATTCTGAGTCAAATACATTCGATTGTCCTCCACTTGTGTTCGTGTTCATTGCAATAGTACAGCAGGTTACTAAAATGTAAACAATATAGTCATTAGGATTCCCTTCAGTGGTATTCAGTAATTATGGAAGCCAATTTGGTTCGACATTTCTAAGCACGGTACAGTCGCGAGTCTATTAACTTGGTGTCTATCAGGAATCACAACATGAATCATTTTTAAACCATTGACGACTATCTTAATATTCACTTGATATTGTTTTACTTGAATCTTTCCATTGATGTTTAGAACTGCAATTGATCATATGTGCATACAGTGCGTATGCCTTGATATTGCCTTAAATCACAAGCTTTTATAAGCAAGGATGGATAGTGACTAGCAGTGGAATCCAGGACGCGCGTTTCGTCCTATTGTATAAGCAAGTGACTGTCAGGACTCAGTAGCTGAGTGGATAATGCGATCGGGTTTGAAGTGAATGGTACTGGGTTCGAGTCCCGGAGTGAACATCAACTCAGATGCAGTTATATCTAGCTGACGAGTCTCAAATAGGACGAAACGCGCGTAATGGATTCCATTGCTACCCACTATCCATCTTTGTTTACTATCTTAATAGTTTATATGTTCAACCTCACTCATTTCTTGATATCATGTAATTATTAACAGGGATTACTAGTTGATTTTGTAGATGATAGTGTGGAATTCTTTATTTAATATGAAAAGTCTCCACTTACGTTTCTCAATCATCTAGCATGTTTGAATTCAACTAACAACACTAAAGTAGTGGTAAATGTAGCGGTAGTAGTACAGTCAGTCAGTAATAACGTGGAACTTCGTACGTACGTACATCAGTTCGAGTTGCCATACCACATTAGCACAGAGATTCAGTTATCGATTCAAATCCCATAGTGGTAGAGGTACTGAAAGTATAAGTAGAGATAGGGGACATTAAGGTTTGATGATGTTATTAAAGGAGTATAGTCCAGTGGAATAAATTGGGAAAGGACATGAATAATTCAGAAGATTAGAGTTTGGGAGAACACAAAGAGTGGATGCATCTGCGCCATCGCAAACGATTTTGAGCCATGTCATTCAAGGTCTCTAACCATCGGTTGCTATCGTCTCGCGGTCCCCAACCAGGTAGTCTACACCTACCAACATGACTCAATCCACTTGTCAGTGACTTCATGGATTTCTGCCATGTTTTGGTCTGGCCGCCCCTAGCTTTCTTCCAACCTACTCCTACACCATAAAACATAGCACGTCGGGGCAGTCGGTGGTCGGGCATGCGCAACACATGTCCCAGCCATCTCAAATGATTGAGTTTCACTACTTCATCAATTGATTTGCCATCCTTACCTAGTACCCGTTTCCTAACAACTGAGTTACTTACTCGGTGGTCCCAGGATATACGAGCAATGTTTCGAAGACATCTATGATCAAATACTAGTAACCTACGAATATCCTCTACTCTTATCGGCCATGTTTCACTGCCATAAAGTAGGACGGAACGAACTGCTGCGCAGTAAATACGTCCTTTGGTTGATAGACGGATATCTCGCCTACGCCACAAATGACGCAAGTTGGCAAAAGCTAGTCGAGCCTTTTGTATCCGTGCTGAGATTTCGTCACACACCAAACCACAAGGGCTGATGAGACTTCCAAGATAAGTGAAGCGGTCGACACGCTCAACTACTTCACTCCCTATCACTAGTTCCGGTGTCGACGCAACCCAATCCTGAAGTAACATTTTGCATTTCGAGGGAGAGAATCGCATGCCGAATAGGCTTGCATTGTTGCTTAGAGTGGTCAACAGACTCTGCATTTTGTCAGCGTCTTCACCAAATAGAACTATGTCATCGGCATATTCTAAGTCAACAAGTGGATCTCCCGGTAAAAGTTCAACTCCTGGAAATTTAGATGAGGAAAGTGTCATCTCTAAAAGGACGTCAACGACAAAGTTAAACAAGAATGGAGAGAGTGGACAGCCCTGACGAACACCACTTGAGGTAATCAATTCTGATGACAGTTCACCATAAGCTCTCACTCGACCAGTTGTGTTCGAGTAGAGAGCCTTTATAAGGTTGACGTACTTCTTTGGTACTCCCTTCAGTGACAAACATTGCCATAGAACCTTACGATCAACAGAGTCAAATGCCGCCTTAAGGTCGAGAAATACTACCATTGTGGGGCGTCTGAATGTGTGTCTATGTTCTAGGACCTGACGTAATGTGAATATTTGATCAATGCAACCACGTCCAAGTCGAAAACCAGCCTGGTTTTCTCTAGTCTGCTCTTCACGAGCTTTGGTTAGACGTCGAAGTATTATTGAAGCTAATATTTTAGACACTATATTAGTCAAACTAATTCCTCTGTGATTGTCACAGGAGGACTTTTATCCTTTCTTATAGACTGGTACAATCAGTGATTGAGACCAGTCAGATGGGATTACGTCCAGTTCCCAGATTCTACCTAAGACCTCAGTCAATCTCGCTGCTAATACTGGACCGCCATCCTTAAAGATCTCAGGGGTAAACCTGTCAGGGCCTGCTGCTCTCCCACGCTTCAGATTTCCTATAGCTTTTTCAACTTCGTAAAGAGTCGGAGGACTTACATCAACTTGCCATTCAGGTCGACTGGGGATCGTGGGAAACCGAAGTGTGGCTGAGGGCCAGTTGAACTGATCCCTAAAGTGTTCTGCCCATCGATCCAATCTCCTGGATTGAGAATGAATAATATGTCCATCTTTCTCTGAGATTGTTGCGCTAACAGTTGGGTTCCTAATACCGGTTTCCTTAACAAGTCTGAACAGTTGCCTGCTGTTACCTATTGCCGCTGCCTTTTCCATCTCTCTTGCTTTCGCTACCCACCACTGTTCACGATCTTTGCGTAGGCTTCTAGTGAGCTTACGCTTAAGCTGACTCCGCTCTTCGTTATGCTCAGAGCCAGATGGAATGAGTTTTCGAGCATCTATCAGTGCGGTAGATGCTGCTGAGATCCAGTGTTTCTCCCTAACCTTATGGTTTACCGTACTTGCCGACATCACTGCTGTTTCTACAGCTTTTCGGATGTCATTCCATGCTGCCTCGGGGTGGGTATCACTTACATGGCTGCCTAACTGTTTTTCTAGATGTTCCTGAAATATACTCTTAGCTTGACTATCATTAAGTAGGACCCTATGGGGTTTCCTTGCAGCATGTTTCCTACGTCCAGTAAGACGTAGACAAATACGCGCTCGCACTAGAGCATGATCTGAGTCTAAGCATGTGCTCCAGAATGAGCGACAGTCTTCTATCGAGCCCCTCCATCGGTGGCTGATAGCAATGTGATCTATTTGGGTCCAGCGTTGAGACGAATTAGGGGGTCGCCATGTCAAAAGATGTTTTTCCTTATGCTTAAAGTTAGTGTTTGCAAGAAACAGGCGGTTATCTGAGCATAGCTGCAACAGACGGTCGCCGTTATCTGTTCTTTGAGCCGCGACACCATAAGATCCACCCAGGTGTCTTTCCTTTTCGCTTAGTTTACCTACTTGAGCATTAAAGTCACCAGCCACTATTACTACATCTGAACGCCTAGCTTTTCGGAGAAGGTCGGAAAGCTTTCTGTAAAACTCATCTTTTACATCATCTGAGCTGCAGTCAGTGGGAGAGTAGGCAGAGACGACGAAGAGGCAACGACGAGTGTCCCTATCTTTTCGAATCCTTACTGTTCCGTTTAGTCGGACAGCACACAAACGACTGTCTACTGGGATCCAGTCTAAGAGAGCTAGTTCCACCCTAGGACTCAATGCTATACCTACGCCAGCGAGGCCATGGGATGCAGCATCAGGGCTTCCAGATACACGAAGCGTAAATCGAGTTGGTTCGTTACTTTGACATGGTGCAGTCAAATGAATGACACTACTAGGATCCTGTGTGCGCGTTTCGGAGACGCAGCACACATCGATGGAGCGAGATTCTAAAGTCTTAGCTAAGGAAGCCTGTTGTCCTATTCGGCACAGTGTTCGGACGTTGAAAGCTCCTACGTGTAGTTTAGAGCGTGGTTTCAGGAGACCAGGAATAACGTCCCGCGTACTCGAATCGTTCGCACTAGCGGGGCGGGGTGATAAAGGGACGTGAGAAGGGTTAGTCGTGGAGATAAGAGAGTCATTGAGAGGTGTAGGAAGGATTTGAATGTGACCAACTTGGTCTCGTGTGCTGTTACGGGTATGAGGGCTGATATCACTTCCCGGTTGCCCACACCGTGGAAGGGTATTTCTTGGGGGACCTGAAAAGGAAATCGGATTAGTGTTGGTCTTAGCGACCTGAGTGCGTGACCGCAGAGCCCAAGGGACAACTGCTTGAGGCCGGTCGCGCACGGCTTTTTTGTGGGAGGTTTTTAATGTGTTAGCTCCGTTCTTCAAAGGGCCTTACCGCCGGAGACGGAAATCCGTGGGGTAAGGTGAGGTGTGACATTTTTAGGGTCAACCTTTTCTAACCCCTTCCTTCCTTGTGAGAAGGCAGCATCGCTGCAGATGCTGGTTGTCCGAGGGAAACACTTTACTGCTGTCACACCTCTGTACAGTCAGCAGTACGACTTCGCCCTCAGACCTTGAGTTGCTGCTTTTAGTCTTACCGTTCTCCAATCGACCTGCCTGGCATGGTAGAACCTGCAGGAACTTGAGTTCCAGCCAATATAGCTCGGTTGGGTCATCACGATAGGCAAGCCCGACCACCACGTCAAGGTAGCAGCTACGGTCGGGAGTAGTACAGTAGTGTGTGCTACTTATGTTGACATACATAGGTAGTATGAAACACCAACCAGAAGTAGAGTGTATGGTAGCACAAGATTGAAAAGATTGTAATGAAGTGTACAGAAATGTAAACTGAGAATAATTGTAATAACAACAAGAATGAATCAACGACGATGTTTGTAAGAAACAATTGATGGGTGATGTATTGATGTTTCCCACTTCAATGATTGTTCACATCAGTGCTATTAGTATAAAAATAAAGAATATTCTCAGAATACACGTTGACGCAGTAAATGTGGCAAAGGTCGCAGTAAGGCTAAGGCAAGGTCAGCGCATTCAGGTCTTCAGTTCCTTATTAGTCATGTACATTGTCTTCTACATAAGGGCAATTACAGTGAGCGAGTTGTTGCTGGTGCTACAGTCTATCTATCTACAGTTCTCAAATACCTGGCTGCAGAAATTTTGAAGTTAGCTGGTAATTCCATTCGTGATAACAAGAAAACTCACATCATCCCAAAACATATAAAATAGTTTTACAATTCATGATTTAAGGATAAACTCAAGATGGAATGGATCTACACGATTTTGATCTATGGTTGTTTCTCTTAACTAGGTAGTCTGAGATTATTAACGAGGTTTAGGATAACAGTAAATGAATTTATGAAATCAAATCATGTTTTAGTTTGGGACCCCCCCCCCATGATCTTATTATTTATAATATTAAACTTGTGAAAGAAATTCATAATTATGAAGAAGAATTTCGAATATGGTATACCATCTACATTGAATAGTTTAATCAAGACGTTTTTATTGAAATACAATTTCTATCAATAGAGGTGAATTCAAGAAGAAACAAACTATTATATTTGGATCAGAAGGGGTTTTGTGGAGATTGTAGTCATTTCAATAGTTGAGATCATGAGTCAATTGAAGCTAGACTACTATGGAAAACCTGGAAGCACTGGATTAACGTTTCGTCCTATTGTGGGACTCCTTAACAGTGAGCATCCACGACCCCGCCCCGTGGGATTCAAACCCAGAGCCTATCGGTCTTGCACGTGAACACTTAACCACTAGACCACTGAGCCTGTATCCAACTTTGTTAATATCTAACTTCAACCAGTCCAGAATCGTGGGTGCACAATACTGTAGAGTCTCATACTAGGTAGAAACAATCATCAAATG
Organism: Schistosoma spindalis; assembly: GCA_946903255.1. Lineage (NCBI taxonomy): Eukaryota > Metazoa > Platyhelminthes > Trematoda > Strigeidida > Schistosomatidae > Schistosoma > Schistosoma spindalis. Next base: position 2,574,075 of record OX336423.1, on the reverse strand, counting down.
TTTTGCAGGTTTTCCATAGTAGTCTCCACAACTCTCCCCTGTCCTTTTTTTTCTAATAATTTTCAAATTAACATTATGAATGAATTGACTTACTTTATTAAACTTGTTTTATAATTATTGATCCATTTTAATTTTGGCTCATTATTTAAATTTTGTTTTATTATTAATTCAGAATATGTAATATCAGATTTATTCTGATCATCATGATCATCATTACCATCATGATTCAATGGATCATCATTCTTTGTAGAACTATTCATATCTTGATATTGATTACAATCCTTAGGAGAATTGAAATTCTTTTGATTTACATTTATATTCTTAGAATTCAACTGAAATGTTCGTCTTGAATTAGATTTGAATTTTTTCAATGGAACAAGTATATTCAATGATGATCTATGTCAAAGAAATGATAAGATCATTTAAATGGATATAAATGGATAGTTTTCAGAGGGATTACATTCTGTAATGTTTGTAGAATACGTGGGGGAGGGGGACGATGTGGATGGAAGGTTTTTATTGTTATTCTAAACAAAATGATCTTTATAATCGTAATCTTTTCGATGATTGTTTATACTTTTACTATCACTACTACTAGGGGATTGGAATGGACAATTAGTATCTTTGTGGTAATGTGATATGGTAAATTGAACTGATATACGTACTTACGTACATACGAAGTTCTACGTTATTGCTGACTGATTAAATGATAATATTATTAGTAGTGAGTATTATATTGAATAACAAATATACCTTTGTCATTCATGCTTTATTACAGTTTGAATTGACAATTAGTATCTGTTAGGTCCCGATAACCATAATGGATGATAACTTTTCGGATCCATTTATGAACCAATAATATACGTATATTTTTATTGTATAATTGTTAAATAACTAAACTATCTGCATATTCATGTCCCTCTTATTATGAGCTTTATTTTAACCTATGAACTATTACTCTACGATTTACCATTCTTGAATTATTCCCTGTCTATTAGTCACTGCCTTCCACATTCACAGCCATATTTGGCTAATTCTTGTACAAATTCCGTTTCTTATTTGATGGTACGATGTGGTTTGTTTGATTGGTATATAAGCCGAGTATGTTTGAAATACACAATTCATATTGCAGAGGCTCGGATTGCTGTTCCGGACTTAACAGGCAGGGAGAAGAACAGATAAGGACTCTAGACTGCTTGTACGGGTTTATTTGTCACTGGTTCGATCGATAATTCACTACTCTCTAATTGGTGGTATCGTTACGTTATACATTAACAGGGCACTCAGGTCACAAGTTATAACAGTATCTTTGTGGTAATGTGTTATGACAAATTGAACTGATATACGTACTTACGTATTTACGAAGTTCTATGTTGTTGCTGACTGATTAAATGATAATACTATTAGTAGTGAGTATTATATTGAATAACAAATATACCTTTGTCATTCATGCTTTATTACAGTTGATTGCGCAATCAAGTGCATTACTTACTTTATTGATTCAAAAACTAACTTGATCGGTATAATGCTTGTTTTAATTCGTATATCTCTAGAAAGCTCGTTGAAAAATTAGCTTAAAATATTCTTGTGCTTTATAGTTTGAATCGCAATCTAACCCTAGTTAGACCGTCAATGAAGAACTAAAAGTACTGGACGGCCACTTTGTTCTACTATAGGACTCCTCAACAAATCTGCTCCCAGATGCCCTGGTACGATTTAGGGTGTGGAGAGTCAGCTCTCCCTCTCCAAATACTCTTATTTGTCCACAAGCATACAGACATTGACAGGGAAGTCATACACACTGCCTTCTCATACCACAGATGTTGTTTACGAAATTAAGAGGACCGAAAGTGATTGTTCGGAGCTTTAACCAGGTTGGTGGATATAAAGGATCCACTTAGGGCAGTTGAAAAACCCTGAATTGAAACCACTGTCGTACATAGGTTACAGGATCCTGAAGAAACAATTGACATATGAACCAATCGTTGGTCACCGGCTAACATGGGACTGGCATTGATCCATTGCCTTATGGATTAGACTTTTAGGTTGAAGGTATCGGGTGTGATCCCCTAAGAAAACTACCTGCTTCGGTTTGGGCACTGGGGTAGTATCACAGCCCACACACAAATCAAGTGACTTGTATGGCGCATATGTATTCGGTGCTCCTTTGTACTAATATTTATGTGTTCAAATAAAATAAATAAATAAATAATCCGGAAATCGAACCTAAGATATTTTGTAGCTCTCAAGAATGCTTAACCCCTGGATCACTGAACCAATATGTACTGATGTACATGCCTAATTCACTATCCTTTATTGCCTGTGTTGGATAACCGTCTCATACTTGATATAGTTGAGGTCTATTGGTCAAGGTTTCTCACTAATTCTCTAGAGATCGCATCTTGAATCTAGTAACAAGCAAGCACTTGATTATTATCAGTATAAAAAGGTTTATGGAGATTATAGTGCTACCAGTTTTTCAATCATGATCTAGCTAAAATAAGTTCCTGATATAAACAATCGACTTTCTACAAAATCCATAAATCTGTCTATCCTTACAATAACCTTATTCGTTTATATCCCACATAAACAACTAGACTAAAAGCTTCCTACGACAAATGTGTTGATAAATAAACCTAAAACAAAACACTGACAATTTGTCTGTATTGTGTTTGTCACATGGTGATCTCAGTTGGTGTACCACTAAAACACGGGAAATAATGGATAGCTGTTACTTCTCAGTATAAGAATTCTTAATAGGATACACCAAAATCCTCGCCAGAGACTTAAACCATGATTTTTAAGTGTTGTGGTCAATTGTTTACCATTAAAATAACTGGATCGGTGTCCAATAATGTTTAGTCAACATGTGGTACAGTCTGAGGATTATTCGACACCATCCGGTAACATTTGTTTTATTGTTGACATATATGAATCATACTTGTCACTACTTCACATTAAGACTTCAAGAAAATCAAAAATTAAGTCACTTGTAAGCTGACTATTGTAGTTCTATTGTGTCTGTTATTATATTAAGCTCATATGCCTTATTCTAGCATTCGGACAGCCCATTCTATTCATTCTGCTTGAGTCACATTCTGACCTTATTAATTATCCGCTTATCAATCTTGACTGTTAGATGGTGGTTGGAGGTAGTCGACAGGAAACCCTGAACCCGTGTTTCGTGCTACTTGGCACTCTTCAGCAAGGTGTACCTGTAATCTTTGAGGGAACTGGTGCTCCCTGACGGATTCGGCCCCGTTTTACCCAGCTTCACAGTCAGAGACGTTACCACTGAGTTATCCGGGCAGCAACCGACCTCCTGTAGGACTGAGATGCAATCACAATTTATTGATCACTGGGTAGTGACCAATGTCATGCGTGTCTAGTTCTCACAATAGTGCCCGCAGTGTCGAGTCACCTAGACTGGTGGCCACATTGCAACATGGTCGATAGCATTCGATCTGCACTAATAATAAGGACTAGACACGCATGACATTGATCATCACCCAGTGATCAATCAATTGTAATCTTGACTGTTTTTTATATGAGCGCATATTTGTGTATAAACTTCTTATCCTATTCATCACATGTCTGTAACTTATTTTTGTGTGCCTATAAATGTTGATTAACGTTTGATTAAAAGGGAGCTGGCTAACCCGCCATCTCCACTGCGCGTTATTTTTGCTTCGCTTTATTCTCTTCGCATCGTTTCCCCGCTCGTTTGTCTGGATCAACGATTATACAAAAATCAATGGGCCCCACAAAGGTTCAAATTAAGAAATTTTATGAACATGAGTTTAATTTACAGATTGTATTCGTCGCAAGTTAAATGGATCCCGAAAAACAACTCGTTACACTTTTTAAATAACAATCAAACTTACTTTAACCAAGATATTTTATGATGTTGAACTGAACGATGCTTCGATTTCATGTATTTAAGTCTAGCTGAAAGTAAACGACAATGATCTTCTAATTTTCTAAAATAAATTATATGTAAAATTTATCAGTATAAGGTTATGGAAATTGTTGAGTTTAGATTGATATCATGAATGGAAATGATGTTAGACCACCATCGAAAACCTTGGACCACTGGATGGTCATTACTTTCTAGTGTGGGACTCCTCAATAGTGTGCATTGGCGAACTCTCATGCAGGTTTGAGTCCTGGAGTTTTAGTGAGAAGCTGTGATCAGTGGAGTTCAGCCACAGCTGTTGTGAAACAGTTGTTTAAACTTTCCCACAGAGGTTCAGGAGTGTATATGGTCAATCTTTTGTTGGCATATGTGCATCCTGTGTGGGTTATAGAATTTATGTAACCCCATAGATTATTTAGTCTTTAAACAAACGTTTGGTTTGACTTCTAGTTACATCATCATTTTTTATCTCACTCTATGTAAACCCTTATCGTAAACTGATTAAAGTTATACACATACACCATAAGTAATTTAGAGGTGAGGCGTTGACGACCAAGACTGAAGGTCCTGGCTTGTATTCTCAGTGTCGGACCTGTGATTGCGCACATTGTTTAAGTCCCATACTATAGTGAAATAACCATCCAATATTTTCAGGTTTCCAGTGGTTGTCTAAATTAGACCAATTCATAACATCTGTATACTCTGGAATCATTCAGTGGATATACTATTACCACTATCTGATGCATGAATTCTGTAAGAGATACAAACAAACATATGTTAGCATTCACTGAAACTATCATCTTCACTTCATCCCTAACTATGAGTTTAGAATATTCACATGGATCTCATAAGGGATATATATATATATATATATATATATATATATATACCTGGTAGATCGTTGACTGCTTCTTATCGAAATATACATGTCTCCAATCCTTGTATATAACTCACGTTGTATGTGTGACTGATTCTTCCTAACTTCTAATAATAATAGTAATAACATCCTAACTAAGCTGTAAGCTATATTGCTATGTAGAGCTGAAAGTCTCATATGAGACTGTAGACCTGCCATTGATATTGTGGATTGTTCAACATTAATTTGGCAAGTTTTGCTGACTGTTCATACACAAAATTGGTTTGCTGGTTAACCGATTTTATTCATACTGGTGGTTGCTTTTCAATATTCCCAAAAGTCATTGTCATTGGGACATTGTAAGGCATGTCGCTATTGCTAACATGAATGAGTTTGACTATCATGTAAGTGGAATAGGTCAATTTTGGCCTGTTCATGCTGTGCATAATTGATTCACGCGATCATTGACCAGAACAACTATACATGTGACGTGAATATGGTGTGAATGGTCCACCAGGGTGCTTAGTACCTGTGGAGTTGCACCACAGGATTGAGCTCTACTATACAGATTGTAGCGTTAAAGCCTATATGGTGTCTGGTTCTCCTATGAAGCGGGATTGGGTCGTACAATTTGAGCTACAAATTTTAAGCCTGGGCAGTGTGTGGCTCTCCTGTTAAACGTGATTGAGCTGTACTGTTTGGGTTGTCACATGAAAGTTTGGATGGTGTCTGGTTATCTTGGAAACCAATGTAAAATTACCCTGGCCCACAAGAGTACATTATATAACTAAGCTTATTCTGTAAAAAAAAAATTAAATGTAGTTACAAACAATCTACACTTTAATTCACTTCATTAAAACATACATTTTACTTACTTTTGTTTTTCTTCCCACAACGAATTCATTTTATTTAGCTGAGATTTCAATTGTTCATTCTCATGTTGAATGTTTGACCACTAAAAAGAGATTGATTAAGAAATATTGGCTGAAAAATGTTTCTGTTTACCTAGTGTATGGTATGTGCTACTTATGTCAACATAAGTAGTATATAATGCTAGTCAAGAATAGAATATCTGGCAGCAGGAGGTTAAAAAAAATCGAGAAGGAAAGGACGGAAACACAAAGCAATTGGAATGGAAATGTAGGAACAATGAAGTCTAAGACGATTGATTGATATTTACAAAAGCAACAGTCACGTTTGAGACAATTGATTGATATTTTGCAAATGAAGTATTTACTGTATGGTTCTCAGATTTCACTAACATGTTCTGTAATTTTGTGCACGATCGCATTCAGAAAGGGTTTTGTGGAGATTGTAGTAATTTCAATAGTTGGGATCATGAGTTAGTTGAATCTAGACCACCATAGAAAACCTGGGAGCACTGGATGCCTGTTTCGTCCTTAGCAGTGCGCATCCACAACTCCGCCTCGCGGGATTCGAAACCAAGTCCTATCAGTCTCAATTTTTCTCTTTCAGCCCTATTTATTTTACAGTGCAAGAAGGATAAATTAACTCATTCTTTAAAAGCATGTAACTTGTCAAAGCATTTTATACTCCATCATTTTACTGAATTTACAACATTTCGCAGATGACCTAGCTCGTCTATCCCATACTCAGCAACAAACACACGTGAAAATAACCAGTTTAGCTACAGTCTTTGAAGAAGTAGACCTCAATACACATAAAAGAAAAACCAATACCCTCAAATACAACACGAAGTGTACCAACTCAATCACACTTGATAGAGAAGCTCTGGAAGATTTGAAAATTTCACGTACCCGGGCAGCATCGTCGATTTACAAGCAGGATCAGATGCAGATGTAAAGACAAGGATTGGTGGGGGAGGGGTAGCATTCGTCTCATTGAAGAACATGTGGAAGTCAAAACAAGTGACAACCAATATCAAAGTCAGAATCTTTAATTCAAACGTCAAGACAGTTCTACTGTACAGAGCTGAAACGTCGAGAACTACCACAACCTTCATCGAAAATGTACAAGTATTTCTAAACAGTTGTCTATGAAAGATACTCAATGTCTATTGACCAGATATCATACTATGAAACAAAACAAACTTACTTCTAACTGAAGAGGAAATTAAGAAAAGACGATGAAAATGAATAGGACATAAATTACGGAAACAAACAAAATGAAATACAAGAAAAACCCTAACTTGAAATTTTCATGGAAAATGGAAAAGAGAAAAGCCAAAGAATACTTTGAACACGGAATCAGAGGCAGGCATCAAAAGGATGAATAGCACTTGACAACAACTGAAAAGGAGAACCGAAGATAGAGTCATTTGGAGGATCCTAATCTGCGGACTATCCTCCAAGAAGGGTAACAGGCGTAAATAAATAAGTATGTAACAATATTTCTCAACTAGGCTCAACAACACTTACATTCAACATCATTTTAAAAGGAAGAATTTATTAGTCAAGATATTAAATAATGTTTAACATGAAAAGAAATTGTCACTTGTTCAGGTTGAATAAATCGCCCAATTGAAATAAATGATAATTATTGATCTTGAAACTTTCATTATTCTCATGAACAGAATCATTCATACATACTTCATAAAACTGACATCTTGTCTTGTTGACTTTGATATTAGTCAACCATAACCAATCAAGATTAACGTTAACAAAACTAGTTGCCAGTTACATGTGAAGTAATTCATATACTTCATTTTTACCTGAAGTTTATACTGATAATATTGTTCAGAAAGTTTTATCATTAAGTCATTCAGTTTAGAGAAATGAAACTTCATCTAAATCATCTATCTGAGCTACTTATCTTCTTCATCTTATCTTGATATAGATTCTATTTAAAATATTGAATTAACTCAAAGTATACACAGTTAACAACAATCAAAATAGTAAAACAAGAACCTCATTTATTTGGTTAAAGTGAACTTCAATCTGAATGAGGACAAGAATTTATATTACCAGTACAGGTTTCAACTAATCTATTCTATTAAAACAATGATGGATAATGGCTAGCATCGTAATCCAGTTTGAAGCACGTTTCGTCCCATTTGAGACTCGTCAGATGGATGTACCTACGTGTCCTAGCCATTATCCATCTTTGCTTTAAAAAAATCTTGTGACTTAAGGCTATATCGAGATGATTCGCACAGGATGCATATATACCAACATGAGACTGATCAATTGCAATCCTAAATAACAATGAGAACATACAAGTGACACTAGTTACTGGCTTCAAGAGGTATATCCTGGAATTCTAGTGAGAAACCATGAATAGTGGAGTCCAATCAGATCTGTTGTGAGATAGTAACTCACTGATGACAATGGTGAATGTGTCGCTCAATTTCGTGGATTAGTTAAAGTTAGACATTAACACCATTGGATGCCAACCGGCTCAGTAGTGTAAACGCTAAGTGTTCACACATGAGACTGATATGTCCTGGGTTCGAATCCCGCTAGGCGAGGTCATGGATGTGCACTGCTGAGGTGTCGCACAATAGGACGAAACGGCCGTCTAATCCTTCCAGGTTTTCCATGGTTGTCTAGCTTCAATTGACTCATGATTTCAACTATTGAAATTACTACAATCTCCACAAAACCCCTTAAGATGAAACTAAAACAACACCAAATGAATTTAATCTATCCTATGTTGAATGTTAAGTATATCCGATTTGAATATAACAAAACTATATTGCATGACATTGAATATTCTATCAAGGTTGTTCATGATCATGAACCAACTTGAAGTAACCTTCTTTAAATGTGAAATCAAATCAGTATACAGAGTAAAGCAAAACAAACTACTGTATATTAGATGAGAATGATATTTGTTTTTACCTTTGATAAAATATTATTATTGAACTTATCTGAAATATAAAAGAAAGAAAGAAAGGGTATTAATTCATTCAATGAATAGATATTACTATATCATAATGTATGTTTACCTTTTAAACAACTTTCGAATAGAGTTATTATGGGTTAGAGTAATTCAGAGATAATCTGGTTGTTATTCCAGAATGTTCGACCACATTGTTGAGACATTTTCAAGATTCTCTTATGACTTATAGCCTTAACAGTTCTAATTTATGGCTGTGAAATGTGGTTATTAATGGTAGAGGATACTTGTAAGTTATTACTATTTAATCATAGATGTCTCAGAAATATTGCCAGCATCTGCTGCGATCACCGGGTAAGTAATAATTGTCAGGTTAGACGTAGGGTATTAGGGAATGATGATGGTAAATCAGTTGATGAAGTTGTCAATCTTCATCGACTGAGATGGTTGGGCCACGTGTTACGTATGCCTGAACATCGATTACCACGATGCACAATGCGCTGTTTTCGGGATGATTGAAAGAAAGTTAGGGGTGGCCTAACCAAAGAGTGGCATCAATCCTTGAAGACACTAATTTCTAGTCTCAGCCATGTTGGTAGATGCAGACTACTTTGTTAAGGTCCGCGTGACTATCGTAACTAATGATTGGAGACTCTGTGTGATATAGCTCAGAATCGATCACAATGACGTCGGTGTATACACGTCCTGTTTTTCCTTAAACTATGAGATTAAAATCGCTTCACATCTTTTTTTCTTACTGTACTATATCCTTATATACAATCTTTCTTTTATATATTACCACCATTGAAGTAACTACTTCTATGAATTCGGTGTTCATCTTGTTGTGCCAATGAGGTAGGGCAACTTGAACCGATGCATATATGTGTCTGGTCCTATGTTGTAGCTGACTGACTGATGACAAAAATCATTGATCAGAATATCGATTTCTATGGATCTGTCACTGAGCTTATCAGTAATAGTAGCTTTGAGTCAGTTCTAAACCCTTGGTGGTCTTTGATACAGTAGTATCTATCCTCCCCTTATTCGTTCTATCTAAAACACAATACTCAGCCTCCGTTATACAAATAGTGTATTTTAAAAATACTAAGTTTATATACAAGCAGATCAGACCGCATCACACCATAAAATGAAACATAACACTTATATTAGGATCGACAAGTCAAAAATGGTTGTCAGTATAGGATTATGTAACTAGTAAATGGGAAATAAATCAATATAAATTAACTTGGTATTGTTTTACTTGAATCTTTCCATTGATGTTTAAGATTGCGAATGATCAGTCTCTTATTAGCATATGTGTGTACTGTGAGGATTGTCTCGATATTGTTTAATTTAAAAGCAAAGATGAATGGTGGCTAGCAGTGAAATCTAAGACGAGCGTTTCGTCCTACTTTGGACTCGTCAGTTGGATGTGGCTGCACCCCACATTTGATGTTCACTCCCAGACTCGAACTACAGTAAGTAAGTGGATAATGTGATGGAGTTGAAAACGAACGGTACTGGGTTCTATTCTCATTGTGAACATCAACACGGATGCACGTAAATCCAGCTGACTAGTCCCCAATTAGGACGAAACGCACGTCAAACTGGATTCCACTGCTAGCCACTATTCATTTTCGCATATATAATAATAGTCTATGAATAGATTCTGAAAGTTACCATTCAGTTAGTCTTCTCTGAATGTAACTGGTCCCACTTCAACTAACATTATACTGAAATAAGCGAGAACGAATTCAGTCATTGGGTGAAAAATCGACCACAAATTTATATTAACTGATCATACACTGAGCTGTGTAGTTCATTAATCATATAGACATACTTTTATTGACATATACTGACTGTAGAGGCTTTGTAAAAATTGTTTAATTTAACATATTGTATCATCAACTGATCTAACTTAAACATTCATGAGAGACGAAAAGGTACTAGACGGCTGTTTTTCCTAGTATCGGACTGTTCGTCTATGGTCATAAACAAACCAACAAAGAGTTTAATCTAAGATCTTCAAGTTCAATAGCAGGCGTTCAACTTCCAGTTCACTGAGGACAATATCATAATTCAGTTACAATTAAACATGTAAACCACTGGATAACAGTTCAACAGTCAAGAGTTTAAGCGATCACCAAAAACCCTTGAGGATTTGGATTATACCCCTAGTAGGTTCGTGAATGTGCACTGCTAAGAAGTCACATACTAAGACAAAATATGTGATCCCTGGTTTCAATAAATGTTGACCTAGATGTCTAATCCACGAGGCAGTGGAGCAACTTTAGGATGTGCAATACCATGGTAGCCGCTGACCAACAATTGGTTCATACGCCATCTGTTCCTTCAGGATACTGAAGCCCATGTGCACCATTGGTTTGGAATCAGGGTTTTCCAACTCCCCTAGGTGGATCATCCATATCCACCAACCCGGATGAAGCCTCTGCCGGACATTCGCTTTTCGTTTTCCCGATCTCGTAAACAACACACGTGATGCGAGAAGGCAGTGAGCTGGACTTCCCTGATCAGTGGCTGTATACTTGTGACCATGTGAGAGTATTTGGAGAGGGGTAGCTGACTGTCCCCGCTCTTGGCTGTACCAGGGCATTTTTGGGACAGATTGAATGACTGATGAATAATGAAATTTAAAGATAAAACGTGCTTTTTTAATGTTTTCACTTTGTACATTGTATAATAAAAAACTTTAGGGAACACAAAGGCCTATAAACACTTACTTAATTGACTATCGTCTGAACTGCCTGATCGACTGATATGCTTCGGATTAGTTAAACGTTCATTTCGCCTATAGAATTAGTAAAGTTAAAAGATGTATTTATTTGATGATTAGTAGTACAATCATCTGAAGTCCTAGAATTCTAGTGAAAATCCGTGACCAGAGGAATTTAACTGTGTCTGTTGTGAGGCAATTACTCACTGAAAACAATGGTGGACGGTGGCACAATATCGTAAATTGGTTGAATTTAAACATTAACAGCGTTGGATATCGGCTCAGTGGTCTCACCGTTAAACGTTCGTGCACGAGATCAAAGTTTGTGGGTTCGAGTCACGCGTGTGATATAGTGAATGCTCACTAATTAGGAGTCCTATACGAGGACGAAATGGCCATCCAGTGCTTTCAGGTTTTAAATGGTGGTATAGCTTGAATCGACTCATGAATTCAACAGTTAATTTACTTCGGTTATTGTAGAGATTTGAAAAATTCACTTGTGTCAACTTCTATGGAATACATGCTGACTATAAAGTGATTGATCAAATTAAGTATGATTGAATAAGACTAGCTTAAGTTAAAGCCGACAACTCAAAGTTTTGAAACAGCTATTGTATATGATTGTACATATATTATACATATTCATCTCCAATATATCCAATTTTTGTGTTGATCGGTACTCCATTTTACCTGCCATTTTACCGGGTTACAGTCACGCATCTACCACTGAATTATTCAGGTTAAGATTAAAATTCTTTAACACTGAGATGTCTGTTTTGACACTAGAAATGTCAGATCTATTCTAATTCTTCAGATCGCCCGTATCATTAAAAGATATTTCTCATTGAAGTATGTGAAGAAGAAATTGTATTTGTAGTAATCCTAATGACATCATGGCATGACAGCAGTGTTAAATGGATAACTGGTTGACACTAGTCACAGAAGACCTGTTTACGAGTGCCTTTTCATGTGTTAGCTCTTTGTATTAAATTTTCTTTGAGCCTGGATGAAAATGTTTGGGACAAAATGAGGTGTGCTCTCTCTTTATGATTGGCTTTTTCTAACCAAACCCTTTATTTCTCAAAAAGCACCATAATTCCAGATGTTGGTTGTCTGAGGATAAACCATACTGTTATCACAGCTCTATACATTCAGAAATACAACTTTGCTCACAGATCATGAGTTCTCTACTTTAAGTGTTATCACTCCTAAACTGACCTGTCTGTCATGGTAAATACTCAAAGAGTAAGCTTCTTAGCCATATTAACTAGATCGGGACATCAAGATAAGCAAGCTCAATCATCACGTTAAGGTAGCAGTTACGATCAAGAATTTTATGTTAACTTTACATATGAACTGTTATATCCGAACAAAGAATGAATGAATGGTAACTGATGGGAATTATTTATGGACTGTTATTACATATGATCCTATTGGATAATTACTTAGTAACCGGATTATATACATATTCATATTTCTTCTATCATAAGTTTTCATTTGACCTATTGACCATTGTTATTCTATTTACGTCTTGCTAATTGAACGCTATACTCGGTTCCTAAGCTATTCTCGTAACCCCCAAGCTAGAACTACACAGCGACCTAGACACGAGAGAAAAGGCGCAAAATATGAGAGAAGCACTTTACTCCAAAGGTTCGTTTTAGTACAGAAAATATAGGGATTTTATGGTATTTCAGATGTCCTTGGGTTTCCCGAAGATTCTGGAGTACTACTCAACATAGTAGCAGTAGAGTAACCATCCAATCAGAAACTCTACATGTGACTTCTCACTCCCTTGATGTTTCTGGCTAAACTTCAAATGAACGCTGATTGAATGAAATGCTTCTTAGTGCTTCATAAGCCTTTCCTGTCTTTTGCGAGAAGTTTTCTGGATCATCCTAACACCTGACTTATTTCTAATTTATCAGTTACAGTATTTTATACTCACAGCCACTTTTGGCTTGATCTTGTATGATGATTGTTTTTCATTTTATGATATACTACAGTCTGATCTATCTGGTAGCATCATTGATGAACACAGTGGGTTTGATACAGATATGAAGGTGTCGATCAGAAAAGCAAGAGCAGCATATTTACAATTGAAGCTCATCTGGAACTCAAAACAACTGTCCGTCAACCAACACCGAAGTCACAATTTTCAATACAAATGTCGAAACAGTTTTACTGTATGTGGCAGAAACTTGGATAACTACGAAAGCCATCATTCAGAAGATACAAGTGTTTATTAACAATTGTCTACGCAAAATACTTCGAATCCATTGGCAAGACACTATCAACAACAACCTACTATTGGGAGAGAACAAACCATATCCCAGGGGAGGAAGAAATCAGGAAGAAGCGCTGGAAGTGGATAGGACACATATTGAGGAAATCACCCAACTATGTCACAAGGTAAGCTCTCATCACTTGGAATCCTCAAGGACAAAAGAAAATAAAAAAATCAAACAACAAATTACGCTGAGAAATAGAGACAGATATGAGAAGAATGAACAAGAATTGGATAGACCTAGAAAGGAAGGCCCATGACAGAGTGGGTTGGAGAACTCTGGTCGGAGGCCTATGCTCCATTGGGAGTAAGTAAGTAAGCAATTTAATCTGCTTGTATATGAGTCATGTACCTTTGAAATATACGATTACAATAACGGAAGTTGATATTCATGTTCTAGATTGAACGAGAAGGGGAAAGAAAGAATCTACTACATTAACGAACATTAAACATTCGGAGTTGATTCATGACTACTAGTACTAGTTAGTATGTCATTAATTAACTCGATATTCTAATCATTGATTTTGTCATATGATATAAAAAAATGCCATAGGATATAGCAACAATAATATAAACAATTTACCTTATATATTTTGTACTACAGCATTTATTATGTTTATTTCCATGTTCATTAATTGATGAAGAGTCACTTGATAATAATGATGAATAATCTGAATGAGATTTCATTAAAGTTTCATTTAAATTAACTTTTTCATTGGACTGATCATTAACATCAGAACTTTTGATTGACTAAAACATAAATAGCATAGTGTATTTTATTCATTATTCAATATATTAGTCAGTCAGTTTAGTACAACATAGGACTAGGCACATATATGCATTGGTACAAGTTGCCATACCTCATTAGCACAACAAGATCAACATCAAATTCATAGAAGTAGTTACTTCAATAGTGGTATTATGTAAAAGAAAGATTTTGTATAAGAATATAGTACAGAAAAAGAGAATTGGTTAGTAGAAAGAATGATATAAAGCATGATGGTCTAGCTTTAATTAAATCATGAATTCAACTATTAAATTACTAAAATCTCCACAAAACCCCCTTCTGATAATAATCAGCATATGTCCACTAGTTAATCGTTTCAGGAACTATTTCCTGGAGTTTTAGTAAGAAGCAGCAACCAATGGAGTTCAACTAGGTCTGTTGTGAGGTAGTAACTTACTGAAGACAATGGTGGACGGTGGCGCAATATCGTGAATTAGTTGAAATTAAAGAACGACAACATTGGATACCGGATCAATGGTCTAGTGATTTATCACTCTTGCGATAGACCAAAGGTTCTGCGTTCGAATCCCTCTAGTGTGTGATCGTGAATGAGCTCTGCTGAGGAGTTCCATACTAAGAGGAAACGGCTATCTAGGGCTTCCAGGTCTTCCATGGTGATCTAACTTTCATTGTTTTCAATTTGTTCTAACTGACTAACTAACTAATTTACCTGTCTTGAAAGAGGTTACACTTTTTCATAAAGCTAATTGTTAACTTAGTCACTGTGGCAACTTGAAGAAGCGGGAAGTGACTACAATCAAATTTATTCAGGCAATATATCTATCCAATGGAAGTTTATAAATATTCGGTAGATTATTCGTACTACTTATATTATTATTCAGTAGTATACACCAGAAGAGACAAAACGTCATGAAGATCAGTAGTTCTGTCACTTACTTGATCTAGTTTTGAACATATTTTATCGTTTGTAATATTTTGCTTCATTTTCTCTGTCAATTCTAAATAGAAAAAAAAACGCAATGAAGAGAATCTTTAACAACCAGTTTATGATAACCCACCTTCAATTGAAGAATTGTCTGAAATATCTTGTATATTTGGATCAATTAATTCACCATATAAATAAATGTAGGCATTTAATTGTTTTTGTAAATATTCACAGTTGGAACATTCATGACCGTCGGGATGATAATGATGATGATGACGATCGTCTTCCAAATTGTTTGACTCCTAATAATGACAATAAGAATAACAATATAAATGGGACAAATTCATTAAACTTACTGTGGAGACCTGTAATAATATAATCAAAATATACAAATCTTAGATACCTGTTTTTCATAGCTTTCATCACAGATTTATCTCAGTCACATAACCTTTGAGAAACAGGAGGTAGTGGGTTAGCCATTCATTTTAGTATGAGAATCTTCAGCAGGGCACATCAACGGATCTTGAGTCCGATACCTAACGTAATTTGTATCCCAAAGGGATGACAGAAATTATTTTTTTGGAAACCACGCTAGAATTTCGAAAATACATTATAGGTATTTGTCGTCTATCCAAGAAAATAAGTAGAAGCACAATACAGATGGTTCGTCCTACTGAATGTGTTTATCAAGTGACACTTATGATAGTTTTGCATGGTTTAACCTTCAGTTCGAAGAGTTAAAAATCCATCAACCCAAATATAATTGTTTACTCATTATAAGCGTATAGTATGTGCTACTGATGTCGATAGATATGAGTAGTATGTAGCATCGATTGAGAGTGAAATGCCTGGAAACAGAAGTTTAAGAAGATCGAAGAAAAAATGAACGAGAACAGAGAGTGATTGGTGTAGAAACGAAGGAACAATCGATTGATATTTTGCAAATAAAGTATTTACTGTATGGTTCTCAGATATTACTATGAGATTCTTTAAACTTGCATTGAAATACATATAGTTGTCCTTACCTATGTTCTCATTAATTACAAGAGTACTTCATTTCAAGTTTTCAAGGTTCCTATTAAGAACTCATAATTGATGAAAATTAACCATATTGAGAATATGAAATTCACCATCAAATATTGATAGATTGTCGTTCTAAATTTTTGAGAGAGAATGAACCAGATTCCAGCGGAGGAAGAAATCATGATGAAGCACTGGAAGTGGATAAAACACATTGAAAAGCACCCAACTGAATCATAAGGCAAGTTCTCAAAACTTGGAATCCTCAAGGCCAAAAGAAAAGAAGAAGATCAAAGAACATATTACACCGAGAAATAGAGACAGACATGAGAAGAATGAACAACAATTGGATGGAACTAAAAAGGAAGGCCCAGAACAGAGTGGGTTGGAGAATGCTAGTCGATAGCCTATGCTCCATTAGGAGTAACAGGCGTAAGGAAGCAAGGAAGTCGTTCTAAATTACAAAATTTTACATATCAAACTCTGAATATCAACTCACAGATTTAAATTCAAAATA
Source organism: Schistosoma spindalis (assembly GCA_946903255.1). Lineage (NCBI taxonomy): Eukaryota > Metazoa > Platyhelminthes > Trematoda > Strigeidida > Schistosomatidae > Schistosoma > Schistosoma spindalis. The sequence continues at coordinate 2,557,253 of OX336423.1, read as the reverse complement.
TGCTCATAATGAGACTTAGAAAAAATCTGAATTCGGTAATCGCTATAGTTGTGGGTGCTCAGTGCTAAAAAGTTCCATACTTTGAAAAAACTACCGGCGAGACTATAATCTATGGACGAACCAATCAGGTATAAGATAACAGGTCATGAATTTTGGCTCGAAATTCATTCATCCATTTGGCTAAATAGCGTTTTAGCATTTCAACTGATGTCATCTCGTAATGAAAATCCTAAATCTAATTCCTAACCTTAACCATCAACTGTAAATCCTAATTCGAATTCCCCACACACGGGTTTATAACTCTCATTTGGTCCTAGTTATTAGGTAAACACTCTCAAGGTCACTTCAGTGTCGTCACACAAGGGTCGTCCATAAATTATAGTCACCCCAAAGTACCAAGTTTTTTGTAAACACTAGAAAAGATATCAATTCATGGTGTAGATCTATTTGAATTGAGAAAATAATACCCAGTTACATCATCAAATAAATTGATTAAACAAACATAGAAATTATTTCAAAATAACAATGTTTGTTAATCTTTCATTTTCATTCTATACTTTCTAACTTACATCTGATCTTGTCTTGTACATAGTACATGTAGTGAATTGTTCACGTAAATCCTATGAATAATGAACAACAATACGAAATATATTGATTATCAGTTAGTATCATAAGGGGGGAGGGTTATGGATATTATAGTCATTTTAATAGTGAAGACCATGAATTCTAGTGAGAGAAGCAGTGACCAATGGAGTTCAACTAGGTCTGTTGTAAGATAGTAACTCACTGATAACAATACTGGATGTGTCACTCAATTTAGTGAATTGGTTAAAGTCAGATAATAATACCGTTTGATACCGGCTCAATAGTCTAGAGATTAAGCGTTCACGTGTGTGACTGATAGGTCCTGGGTTCGAATCTCGCGAAGCGTGATCGTTGATGCACACTGCTAAGGACAACTGGGCGAAACAGCTGTCTAATCCTTCCAAGTTTTCAATGATGGTTCAACATCAATCGATTCATGATCTCAATCAAAATAAACAGTCTTGGTTCAAAGTATTTGTAAATCGTAATGTTTAATAACAATATGAAGAAGAAGAAGAAGAAGAATAAACAAAACAGTGAATTCACTATTGAACGCATATACACAAAGACTAATTAATTAACAACTCTGTAACATTCATGTCAATAGCGTACTTTATAAAATTGATTGATTGATTGATAGATAGATAGATACCCTTCAATATAACAAAATATTTACAAATGATGTGAATAATTATATTACTAATATTACTACTACTACTACCTCTTCCACCACCACCACCATCATTATTATTATTATTATTATTACTGCCAAGAGTAATAATTTATTCACTTAAATCAATATTTCTACATATGATAAGTTATACGTCACGTGATGCAACTACCTAATAGGTCAATACATGTTGCTATGCCTATGTGTATTGTCTTCGTCTGTATGCATACGTGTATATGTATATGTAAGTGTTACCTATACTATACATTTCTTGATTAATTTCACTTAGATTACTTAATAAATTTTTTATTGATTTAATTAAACTGTTTAATATTTATGTCAAATTAAAATGATGAATTGATCAATGTTAGATTACCATTGAAAACCTGAAAGCATTAGATGGCTGTTTTGTCCTAGTCCCCACGTGGGAGATCAGCCCTTGTGGTCTAGTGGGTGACGAAATCTCAGCCAACTTGCGTCATTTGTGGCGTAGACGAGATATCCGTCTATCAACTAAAGGACATGTTTACTGCGCAACAGTTCGTCCCGTCCTACTTTATGGCAGTGAAACATGGTCAGTAAGAGTAGAGGATATTCGTAGGTTACTAGTATTTGACCATAGATGTCTTCGAAACATTGCTCGTATATCTTGAGACCACCCAGTAAGTGACTCAGTTGTTAGGAAATGGGTACTATGTAAGGATAGCAAAGCAATTGATGAAGTAGTGAAACACAATCAGTTGAGATGGCTGGGACATGTGTTACTCATGCCCGACCACCGACTGCCTCGATGTGCTATGTTTTATGGTGTGGGAGTAGGTTGGAAGAAAGCTAGGGGTGGCCAGACCAAAACGTGGCATAAATCCATGAACTCACTGACAAGTGGACTGAACCATGTTGGTAGGTGTAGACTATCTGGTTGGGATCCGTGAGATGATAGCAATCGATGGTTAGAGACTTTGAATGACATGTCTCAAAATCGTTTGGAATGGCGCAGATGCATCCACTCTTTATGTTCTCTCAAATTCTAATCTTCTGAATTCTTCATGTCCCTTATTTTCTTTCCAAATTTATTCCACTGGATTATACTCCTTGAATAACATCATCAAACCCTAATGTTCCTGATTACTACTTATACTTTCACTACCTCTACCACTACGGGATTTGAATCGACAATTGTATCTCTGTGCTAATGTGGTATGGCAACTCGAACTGATGTACGTACGTACGAAGTTCTACGTTGTTACTGACTGACTGACTGAGACTACTGAGCCGACATTTAACGGTGTTAATGTCTAATTTTGACCAAATCATGAAATTGCGCGATGATCTTTCATTGCTTTCGATAGGTAACTGCCTCACATCTTACATGGGTTAGCTTCACTGGTCATGACTTCTTAGCAGAAGCTCTCAATTTTAGTCATCACCAGTGAACACGTGATCATTTCAGTATAAGGTTGCGGAGATTATTGAGTTTTAATTAAGATCATGAATCGGTCAATGTTAAACTACCGTTGAAAATCTGAAAGTCCTACACTAGGTTGAGACGATCGTCCAGTGCTTCCAGAGGTGTTCAATGGTGGTTTAGCAATGATTTATCCATGATCTTAATCAAAATTTAGTAATCTTCACAATCTTATACTGATATTTTATTCACCTAACAATTATTCAGAGAATCGCTTTATTGTGGTAAACTTTTAACATAAAGCTAATTATTTAAAGTTGTTCTACATGAAGTGATTGTTTATATCTTGGTTGTGTGATTACTAAACACTTGAATGATAACATCTTTATATTCTTCTACTTGTAAGCTTTATGATGATATATGTCGTTCTTATTTTACTGATAATTTATAACGGACCTATCATTCAGTTCTGGTCGACTTATGGAGTAGTTTTGCCAGTACTGTCATTTCTTAATTATATTGATATAATATCATGATTTCACTTTATACTATTGTATAAATGAATGCTATAGAATTAGAAGTTACCTATTCGCTATACTGTATTTGATTCTTACAATCAAGCGATTGAATGAGTGTGGAAGAACTGTGTTATAGACTAATAGCTGTTAGGTATTTTTCTCGGTTATTGATACCACATAGACAATCTAGATGAAATAATCAATATTTGAACAAAACCATACAACTGACCTCCTGTAGTTACTGCGATAACATCCCTAATTGAAGGAATAGGTTAAGAATTTCTTGGTTAAAGGATCAATTCTGACAAGATAACAAATGTAGCTAGACACCAACATTAGAAAACATAATACAACACTATATCATTCCATACAATTCAGTCAGCATTAGGAATTATTAAGTTGTGTAATACTGGATCGTTGGTCAATAACTATCAATAACAACTAACTATGGGAGAAAACAAACCAGATCCCAGCGGCAAAAGAAATCAGGAAGAAGCGTTGGAAGTGGATAGGAAACACATTGAGGAATGCACCCAACTACGTCACAACACAAGCCCTCACATGCAATCCTCAAGGCCAAAAGAAAAGAAGAAGATCAAAGAATACATTACACTGAGAAATGAAGACAGATATGAGAATAATGAACAAGAATTGGATAGAACTGGAAAGGAAGGCCCATGACAGAGTGGGTCGGAGAATGCTGAACGGTGGCCTATACTCCATTGGGAGTAACAGGCGTAAGTAAGGAAGTCGTTCTAAATTACAATTATGGAGTTTGTGTACTTATCATTGACCATCTTCTAGGTACATTACTAATGTCTTGTTAAGAAGCTTTGATCTGTTAGAACTGAGGTATCTATCATCGATTATACAAAATAGCGACTGAATATTAGCTCAAATTGACAGAAGTTAGAAATATGCGCTATTGGGTTCTAACTAAGTGATATAAAATTAATGCGTACTTATCATTTCAGTCCCTGATTACATAACATGTTCTCATTATTTTAGTGTTCGATATTAAAATGGAATTCCTTATTGGTTTTCAATGATTCTCAAGCTGATGTCAGTCTACAATAAAACAAGAAACCAACTTCACACTAGACTAATCTTCATAGTTTATTTAATTACAAATTAATGGATTTCCAAACTGTTAATTGTTTTCAGTAGTTGAGATCATGAGTCAATTAAAGCTAGACCACCATGGAAAACCTGGAAGCACTGGACGGCCGTTTTGTCCTAGTATGGGACTCCTCAGCAGTGCGCATCCACGATCCCGCCTCGCCAGGTTCGAACCCACGATCTATCAGTCTCGCGCCATGCGCTTAACCAACTAGATCACTGAGCCGGCATCCAATGGTGTTAATGTCTAACTTCAACTGATCCACGAAATTGAGCGACACATCCACCATTGTGGATGCGAACTGCTGAGGAGTTCCACAATAGGACGAAACGGCTTTCCAGTTTTCCATGGTGGTCTAGCTTCAATTGACTCATGATCTCAACTATTGAAACTACTACAATCTCCACAAAACCCATTTTGATGCTAATCGTTTGAATATTATACACTGTGAAGCTAAACGATACGAGTTTAGATCTTAAAAGAAACATCAACTCCTTTAAGACTTCAGATATATCCTGATAGTAGATGCAAACTGGTCTAGTAAACTACTTTTGATGGAATTTTGTTCTTTGGGCTGGATGGTTTGATCGTGGTGCTTTCATCGTTCTTCTGAACGACATCATCAGCACAAACTCCAAATAGAAGAATGATGAAAGCTCGACGACCAAACCATTCATCTCATAGAATAAAACTCCATCAAAATCATCCACCTGAGCTACAAATCTTCTCCATCATCTCTAGTAAACTACCTCTAATCACCTAACATTACTGAAATGGTTGTTACCCGACCATTAACATAATAATTATCATCATTCATCATTAGCATTGTCTAACGATATACCATTGGATTGTTTCATAATTATTATTATTAAAAATTCAGTATCTATTCCAATTATAAATAACGTTATTGAATAGGTACATTAAACAAACAAAATAAAATAGCTAACCTAATGTAATAGTCACACGATTCAAGTATCAAATTATAACAATAACATGATTATTCATTTACAGACTAAACATGTACCTATTTTGTACCTTTGGATGATATATGTATTTGTGCCAAATGATTAGATTCTCTCGATGATAGAGTTTTCTAAGTAGTTTTTATTAATATCAGAAGGGGTTTTTGTAGTAATTTGTCCTATCCGGTCTCACGAGTTTCGAACCCAGAATATATCGGTCTCGCTTAACGGTGAGACAACTGAGCCGGCATCCAATGATGTTAATGTCTAACTTCAACCAATCCACGAAATTGAGCCACAAATCCACCGCAACAGACTGGGCTTCAATAGGTATTTCCTGAAGTTCTAGTGAGAAGCAGTGACCAGTGGAGCTCAACCAAGTCTGTTGTGAGACAGTAACTCACTGAAGACAATGGCGAAACTTCGTGGATTGGTTGAAGTTACACATTAACACCGTTGGATGCCGGCTCAGTGGTCTAGTTGGTTAAGCGCCTTGCGCGAGACTGATAGGTCTTGGGTTCGAATCTCGTGGGGCGGGATCGTGGATGCTCACTACCGAGGAGTTCCGTACTAGGACGAAACGGCCGTTCAGTACTTTCAGGTTTTCCATGGTTGTCTGGTATTTTTCTTTAAAAAAAATCGGTTAATATACAATTGGAGACAAATATTAAGCTATACAATTACTATTCACTCTAGCTGTTAACAAAATTTAACTCTCATCTAAAAAAAATTGATTTTGTTTTAGAGGAATTGACTGTGCGTCACCTAGTCTACATATCCTAGTGTTACATTAATTCATCCAAACCATAATTTATGAACAAACCAATCAGATTTAAGATAACAGGTCTTGGATTCACCCATTTGGCATTATAGCTGTAAATGTTGTAAACTCATACTTAATGTTATAACTTGTGCCCTGTGTCCTATTAATGTATAACGTAGTGATACTATCGATTAAAGAACAGTGAATTATCAACCGGAGCAATGACGCATAAAAACCGTACGAGCAGCCTAGAGTCTTTATCGGTCCTGCTTTCCAACCTAGCCCTACCTGCCTGTTGAGTCCAAAACACCAATCTCAGCCTCGATGATATTAAGATTTAATGAACATAATGTAATTCAACTTACTTGAATTAATTTATCTAAAATTTGATTATCTTCTAGTAATTTCTTTTCATTTTCTATTTTTCCTAAAATTATTTGTTCCAAATGTTTATTTGTTTGGATCAGATTTTCTTTTTCTACATGAAGCATTTCTTGATCTGATTTCATAGACTATAGTAATGAAAGAGCATAGAAATACAATAGTTAGAAAGTTAGGGGTGGCCAAATCAAAACGTGGCATCAATCCTTGAAGTCACTAACTTCTGGTCTAAGCCAGGTTGGTAGATGCAGACTACTTGGTTGGAGTCCGCGTGACTATCGTAACCAATGATTGGAGACTCTGTGTGATATGACTCAGAATCGATCACAATGGCGTCGGTGTATACACTTGTAGTGACCTACTTTTATCAACAGAACGCGATTGGTGTAGTGGAAACAAATATGATTATAACCAATTGTACCAGTGATTGTTTTACTGTATTTGTTTGTTTAACTGTACCAAAGACATTCTTGCTTCCGTTGATTGTGACCTTGTACGCGCTTACGTTTGCTCAGTGAATCCGCTTGTACTCCTTTGACACGATCTCGGTATTCTTTCGATACCACGAGATCGCCAACAAATACATCTTGACTACAGCCATCATCTGCCTTCTGATATTGGCCTACGGGGATCTTATTGGTTAACTGGCACGTAGTCTTCTTGTCATGGTGATCATAGTCAACCGCGACTCGATGCCACGCTACACACTCTCAGTTATCCCTTAAACTCTGAGATTAAAAGTGTCTTACATCTTTCTTTCTACTTGTACTATATCCTTTCTTTTATATATTACTACTTCTACGAGTTCGGTGTTCATCTTGCTGTGCTAATGTGATACGGAAACTTGGATCGATGCATATATGTGTCTGGTAATACGTTGTAACTGACTGACTGACATATCAACACATGAAATTCACATGAATAAACCAGTGAAGGAGTTGAACATGTTGAGAAGTATAGATCTATTGGACATTTAAACATAAAAATCACAGTTCAGAATAGCACAATTGAGAATAATAAACAAGAGTTTAGACTGACAATAAACTTAAAATTTACAGTAAGAATGAATGCATATGGACTATTGTGACTGGTTTGCTCTATTCTGCCTAGCATCCTTAATCAAAAAATACGACTGGTAATCTCTACTTGCTTTGTTGATGTGTTGTGACATTTCTAACCGATACATAAATATACCAGATTCCATGTTGCTTATGACTGAGTGATTGACTGAAAACGCCTATCTACAGCTTCTGTGACCAGCATACAACAGATGGAATGTAGCTAGCAATAGAATCCAAGAAGCATTTTTCTTCCTATTTAGAACTTGTCAGCTGAGTGTACTTGCATCCCCAAGTTAATAACCACTCCTTAACTCGAACATAGTACCATTTGTTCAGATAGCCACCCCTTTGTGCAACCGGTATGAGATTTAATTCAATTTCGAATGAATTAGATAATCTTGTTATTTATATATTTGACCGAAACTCAATCATTCTTAGTTGACTAATATTAATGCAGACACATTCAGCTGATGAGCCTCAAATAAAACGAAACAGCCTACTTGGATTCCATTACTAGTCATTATCCAACTGTGTTTATAAATGTACAAAAATTAGCTTAACTATAATTGACAACAATCTGATCTATCAAAATCATTGTTCATATTAATTATAGTAAACATATAATCAAGTCATATAGCTTTATGTTATTAAAATACCTACTGTGATATGATCAACTCAGAAACACCTACATAAGTATCCATACCCACACACACACACACACACACACACAAAGCCTATACTACTAAGATACTATAACTCAATGAATCCGTTATTGTTTTATATTCTATTATATTAAACATATTCATACCCATGTGAATATGAGTATATACTATTAAACTCATTCATCCCTATTGAGATTAAAACAAAAAGAAGAAGAAGAAACAAAGAAAAATGATCAGAAAGAAAACTTATTTCGATATTGATCATTGAATAAAGTGGTAAAATAGTTTGTTTCATTTCTTATATTAAATAGTTGGATAGTTTTTCTTTTCAACTATGTGTTAACTAGTGATTAATGAGAAGCTGTGATCAGTAGTGTTGTCTTATGTCAGGTTTGAGGTAGTTACCTACTAATGGCACCGAAAGATGGATGAATATTATTACTCCTCGTGGAGGAGAATAGGCCACCCACCAGCATTATCCATCTAACCCTGTCTTGGACAATTCTTTCCGGTTCTTTTCGGTTATTATTCATCCATTTCATATCTGCTTCTATTTCCCGATGTAGCGTGTTCTTTGGCCTTCCTCTTTTATGCTTCCTTTCAGAATTACAAGTTAGTGCTTGTCTCGTGATGAAGTTTGATGATTTCCATAATGTATATCCTATCCACCTCCAGCATCTTTTCCTAATTTCTTCTTGAGTTAGAAGCTCGTTTGTTCTCTATCACAGAAGGTTGTTGCTGATAGTATTCGGCCGATAGATGTTGAGTATCTTGCATAGACAGCTATTTATAAACACTTGTACATTTCTGATGATGGTTGTATTAGTTCTGGAAGTTTCAGCTCCGTACAAGATAACAAGCTGTCTTGACGTTCGTATTGAAGATTGTAACTTTGACATTAGTTGACAGTTGTTTTGAGTTCCATATATTCTTCAATTGTAGGAATGCTGCCCCCCGCCAATCCTTGCCTTTACGTCTGCATCCGATCCTCCTTGTTCATCGATGATGCTCCCCAGATACGTGAAACGTTCCACCTGTTCTAGAGTTTCTCCATCAAATGTGATTGTATTGGTGTTCTCCTTGTTGTATTTGAGGATCTTGCTTTTTCTTTTGTGTATACTGAGGCCTACTGGATGAACAATATCCCGAACTGAAATTAGATGTCTAAAACATTGGACGTCGATTTAAATGTCTGAAGGTGAAGAACTCACTGTGAGACCTATAGTCGAGGGCTTGATCCTAGTAGCAGGTTCGTGGATGCACATTGTTTAAAAATCCCATACTTGAACAAAACAACTGTTCAGTAATTCCTTAGTTTTCAAAAGTCATTCCTCGATGTTACATTCTAGTTTGGGATTGTGCACAGAGTGAAACTAAAGATCATGACTTTTCATAAAAACTACTATATATTTAAACAAATGATTTTGATATCATTCGACTGGTAGTATAGTGGGACCCTCAAATCAATGTCATTTTAATTATTGTAAGGTGATTCAATCAAAAAGAAACTAAATGATTACATTTTTTGATGGCTGGCAAAAAATATAAAACGCATTGGATCTTACAGAAATCAATGTTACTTGAATACAGTTTAGATCATGAGTCAGTTGAAGCCAGACCACCATGGAAAACCTGGAAGCACTGGACGGCCTTTTCGTCCTATTGTGGAACTCCTCAGCAGTGCGCATCACGACCTCGCTCCTGCGAGATTCGAACCCACGATCTACTGAAGTTAGACATTAACACCGTTGGTTGCCGGCTCAGTAGTGTAGAGGTTAAGTGCTCGCACGCGAAACCAGTAGGTCATGGGTTCGAATCTTGCGGGGGGCAAGGTCGTGGATGCGCACTGCTGAGGAGAGTTCCACAATAGGACGAAACGGCCGTCCAGTGCTTCCAGGTTTTTCATGATGTTTTGGCTTCAACTGACTCATGATCTCAACTGTTGAAATTACTACAATCTCCACAAAAACCACTTTTGGTACTTGAATAGTTCAAACTCGTGTTATCCAGGATTATAGTGTAAGTTGTTATAACTGGTCTGTTTGAATTACACCTAGAGTGACGTAATTAATATAGTTCATTCAGTAAAAAGAATCAAAGAACGTAACACTGGCATACTCTAAGTTCCTAGTTTTTACGCGTGTTATGTTCTTTCATTTGAATTGATTAGTCGTGAAACTTTCATTGATTCACTAGACAATACCATCAATATATACATCAGAAAGTAATAAGCTATAAATGTTTTCTACGACCTGATCAACAGTTTAGTCTGTTGACTTGGAATCTGATTAGTTGTTGTTCAAAAACTATTTCATTGTTATTTGCATCTTTATTTAGACTGTTTTCCTGATGACCTGAACTATGACTTTGTAATTGTTTGTCATTTTTCTTAGAAGATGATAAACTGGGTCAGATCAAAGGCGATAAATGTGTAAATGATAACAGTAAAATTATTCACAACAACTAATCAAACTCTAAGTCAACAGAACTGGCTATTAGTCATTTGTAGTACTCATTCAAACCTCTACTTTAGACCATGTCCAGGATCTATAGGTTTCACTAATAGGGCTTAATCTCTGGGCTACTAGGGTTGCATCCAGTTGTGTAAGTGTGCAACTTTAATTAATTTGCAATGATTTGATTGCCTACGGTGGATAACTATCTCATGCTCGATATGACTGAACTTCACTGGTCACAACTTTTCATAAGAACTCCTGGAAATGCACTTGGACATTAGTCACTAGTAGAGATATTATTATTATTTGTGTAAGTAGTTTATAGAAATCATTGGATTATCATTATGATCTACAAATTAATCATGTACTCTTGAAGCTGAAGGCTTTGTGTTCGATCTGCGGTGTGACCATGGATGTTCAGTGTTAAGGAGTTCCATAATAAGATTAAAAAAACATCTGTCTGGTGCTTTCTATCTTTCAATGATATGGTCTAACTTAGAACAACGGATGATATAACCTATGACAATATAACAGTCTCTATAAATTCACTCTACTAAGAATAACAACTCATACACATGGTTCCCTTTATTATCTTGCAGAGAGCAAGAACAAAGATTTATGTAGAATAATATGAATTCCTTTTATCCTGCTAAGTTCTCATCTTTATTTCAACTCTATCTGCAGTTTTGATTACATGATTGTCATTTCTCGTTAATTCATAACTGAATGATTTCAATTCATATCTTTCTTTATTACCATTAACCTGTTCTCAGCTAGCTTATTACACAATCAAATTAAAGCTAGACCACCGTGGAAAACCTGGAAGCACTGGATAGCCGTTTCGTTCCAGTATGGGACTCCTCAGCAGTGTGCATCTGTGATTCCGCCTCGTGGGATTCGAACTTAAGTTTTCCACGGTGATCTAGCTTTAATTAGTTCATGAATTCAGCTATTAAACTACTATAATATCCAAAAAAACCTTTCTGATTATTACACAATCATCAAATGTTTGCTTACTCTATGATTTCTTATCACTAGTTCGATGTTCTGGAACTTTCCCTCACAAACTTTGTTTCTTTATTTAAAACAAACAGTTTTTATCACCTTATTAACTCTATTGGAATCTTCAGTACAACATGATACACATATTGAGGTGATAATAAACTCCGCTCTTGTTTGCAATTTCGACCTTGTGGCTGGCAACCAACCAAAATGAGGTGGGAATTATCATTTACACTATCGTAATCTGTGATGGAGAGCTGATTACTCTGTCTGTTATTATTGCTAGCTTACATGATAAATGTAAAGGTTTCTACGACAAAACATCACTCCATGATGTGACGGACGTGTCAATTGTAGTTCAGTCAGTCGTGATGAAAGAATGATTACAATATAGCAAAATTCATACCTTCAATGAATTCTATAATAAAAATTATCCTAAAATATCTACAATTGAGTGGAATCATAATCGATACACTTAGATGAATAAACAGTGTAGAATTAATCTCTAGCCAATTTCTGTGATAAATATTAGTATAGGGTTGGGGAAATTATTAAATTTTGATTGAAATCATCAATCGATCATTCTGGAAGCACTGGATGACCATTTCGTCATGAGGAGTCCTATACTAGAATGAAACAGGCGTTCAGTGTTCCCAGATTTTTAATGGTAGTCTAACATTGATCGATTCATTCCTCCACATTCCCTCGTACGGCCGAGAGTAGAGAGAATCCTCTCGCTCTCTCTCTGGCCACAAGTATACAGCCACTGCCAGAGAAGTCCTACTCACTGCCTTCTCATGAATCGGGTGTTGTTTACGAAATTGAGAGGACGAAAAGCGAATTTTCGACACTTTAACCGGGTTGGTGGACATGGAGAGTTCACCTAGGGAAGTTAGGAAACTTTGATTCCAAACCAATGGTGTACATGGTCTCCTGGATCTCCTGACGTTGCATCATTGCCTTGCAGATTAGCATAATAAAATGAAAAACCATACAGAAACTAAATATTTCATCAACTTACTTGTATTAAGTTATTTAAGATCACATTATCTGATTTCAATTGTTCATTTAAATCTTCTTTCTTATTTAGTTCCATTTTAGTTTCTTTCAATATCATATTCAATTTCTTTCATTCATTTAACATGAGATTTCAAAGGAGAAAAACAAACAAACAAACAAACAATCAGCTTTAATACATAGATACATTTATGCATAAGAATGAAATGATCTTCAATGGGTAACTGCCTAGCAACTGATATGTATTGAACTTCATTGGTCAAAGCTTCTGATTAGCACTTAGAGAATTACCTGTTATAGTTAGTTACTAACAAGCATATGATGAATGAAATTTAGTTTATTTAATACAGGATAAAATTGTATTGATCATGTTATCTAATATGGTAGTGTCACGTTCTCACAAATAATAGTTGAGTTATGATTATTAATGATTGAAAACATCAATCGGTCAACGTTAGACTACTATTGAAAACCTGGAAGCACTAGTTGGCCATTTCGTCATGGGGAGTCATATACTAGAGCAAAACGGCCGTTCAGTACTTCCAAGTTTTCAATGGTGGTCTGTCATTAATCGATACATGCTGCCAAATGTTGACATTTTTGATCGATATCGATTAGTTTAATGAATATAGATCATATGCTTACTAGTAATTATCTTAAAGATATGACATTGGGAGATTAAATCAAGTGCCATAACCATTAAATTTCGATTATGTCAAGTGTGAAATATTTACTCATCCATTGTAGGTTGTAAATGAAAGTTGTGCAATATTGTAAACTTATATGCTATTAGATACTAGCTCAATGGTCGACAGGGTAAATGTTTATTTCGTTTCTATACATTATCGATAATGGCGTTTGAAGAGAACGGTACTGGGTTCGAGTCTCGGAGTGAACATCAACAAGTCTGGGATGCAGGTACATCCAGCTGACGAGTCCCAAATGGAACGAAACGTGCATCCTGGTTTCTACTGCTAGCCACTATCTATCCTTTATATCTTTCAATTCGATCTGTTTTGAAATTGAAGATGCCTTCTGTTAGGTAGTTATAATCTAATATTAAAAAATTTTATTGTTCACTATTTTTCTTTGAGATCATGAACCGATTGATGTTAAAGCACCATTGAAAACTTAAAAGCATTGAACGACCGTTTCGTTTCATTGTGGGACTCGAGAGCGGGATCGTGGATGCGCACTACTGATGAGTTCCACAAAAGGACGAAACGGCCATCTAGTGCTTCCAAGTTTTCAATGGTGCTTTAACATCAATCGGTTCATCAACTCAATCAAAAACGTAATAATCTCCACAATCCTATACTGACACTATTTTTCTATACGGTTCTATCTGAAGTATTAGTTTGTGGTTAATTATGTTTCCGAAAAATGTACTAATTAAGTAAATGTGAACAAACAGTCTTACCGATTATCTTATAGAAGACAACGAATTGAGAAAACGTTAAAATAATAAGTCTAAAACATTTTCATAGTTCGTATCACGAACAGATCTTGCTTAGAAAACTATTGAAATCTAAGAACTACCGAATAACTATTTCATCTTAGTATGGAACTTCTCATCAGTAACTGACGACAAATTCACAACCAAGATATTTAGATTTCATAATTAGCTCTTAAACTTTAGAACACTTAAATGTCATATTATTAGTTTACATCTTTAACTTCAAACAATTCATGATATTGAATCGTTTTGGTCAGTGGATTCATTTGAAATAGTTAAAGATGTTCTTGATACAGTACTAATGTATTTGGTTAACTTAGCGTAATTATGTTTCTTCATATCTGACAATCAATTCAAAATATATCATGGAAAGTAGAATTGATAGTGTATATTTCAATCTTAACAACGACCATTCGATGACGCTGAAATGACCTTGAGAGTGTTCACCTACTAAGTAGGACTAAATGAGGGTAACAAACCTCTGTGAAGAACAAAGATTATGATTTACAGTTGTTGGGTTAGATGTTAGGAATTAGATTTAAAGTATTTATCATGAATTAACATCAGTTATAATACCAAAATGCTCTTTAACCAAATGGATCTGTTATCTTAACCGATTTCATTCATACTGGTGGTTGTTTTTCAGTGTTCTCAAGGGTCATTGTCATTAGGACATTATAAGGCATGTAGCCATTGCTAACATTAATGAGTTTGACTGCCGTGTAAGCGGAATAGGTCAACTTTAACCTGTTTGTGCTGTGCATAATTGATTCACGTGATCATTGATCGAAACAACTATATATGTGACGTGAATATGTATATGAATGATTCGAATGGTCCACCAGGGCGCTTAGTACCTGTGCGGTTGCGCCACAGGATTGAGCTCTACTATATAGATTGTAGTGTTAAAGTGTATATGGTGTCTGGTTCTCCTGTGAAACGTGATTGGGCCGTACTATTTGAGCTACAAATCTTAAGTCTAGGCGGTGTCTGGCTCTTTTGTTAAATGGGATTGAGCTATACTGTTTTGGGTTGTCACATGAAAGTCTAGATGGTGTCTGGTAGTCAAGTATATGATTATGTAATTGATTTTAGTTTTGCATAATTTTTGCAATGGTAAGTCATTTTACCTGAATAATTAAATTAAAACAGAACTATTTGAAACATGGTAATATCATTCTATCGAATTACTCGTTTATACAAATTTCTCATCCTTTTTTAGCTAATTAAACCCAAGTAATAAAGATGATTGAATAAATAAACTAACAACCATTTCCGGTTTATAAAACTAATTATAAATTAGGTTTAATAAAACTATAAATTGACTTGATATTGTTTACTTGAATCTTTCCATTGTTATTTAGGACTACAATCGATCATTTTCTCATTGGTATATGTGCATACTGTGAATATTACCTCGATACTGCCTTAGTTCACAAGCATTCTAATCAGAGATGAATAGTGGCTAGCAGTGGAATCCAAGACGCGCGTTTTGTCAGGACTCAGCAGTTAAATGGATAACATGATGACGTTTGAATCAAACGTTACTCGGTTCGAGTTCCAGATTGAACATCAACAAGTCTGGGATGCAGGTACACCCAGCTGACGGGTTCCAAATAGAACTAAATTTCGTGTCTTGGATTGCACTGCCAATCACCATCCATCTTTGTATAATAGAACTATGTAAAGTGAAGGATTTAGGTTTAGTCTATCTTACTACTTATTAAAATAAAATTCAGTCGCTGGTAAACATTCAATGATAAATGTTTCTTTAAAGTCATCAACTCATTACGATAGTCTCGTGGTTTGAAATTGAATCACAGTTGTAAGAATTTTACGTGACAATTTTTAGCGAAAAATGGTTGTGACTTCATGAGGATCTAGTGAGATCGTGGATTTAACCTGTTGAAGTGTTCTTTACTGTGATGAAATAATAGTCTAGTTCTGTCTATCTATTATCAAATGAATACAGATCTTGATTCATCTATCATATCAGCAGAGGTTTCGTGGATATTATAGTAATTTCAATAGTTCAGATCATGAGTCCATTGAGGCTAGACCACCATTAGAAACCTGGAAGCACTGAACGGTTGTTTCGTCCCATGTTGTGGGACTCCTCAGCATTTCGCATCCATCATCCTGCCCCTCTCAGCGAGATTCGAACGCAGAATTTATCATTTATCATAAATTATTTCACTATACAACTAAATGATTAATATAAGTGATGCATATTTAATTTTCATTATAATAAAGTTATTAGTACATATGATATAAACAAAATAAGTGGTACTATTATGCAACAATACAAAATCTTAATGAAATCAGCATTTACTGGCAACAACAACAACAACAACAAAATAAAAATTCTCTCATTTTAGGACTAAATTAATCAATCGATAAAGAAAAACAAAACAAAACAAACATACTATGACTATAGTTAGTTAATCAGTATTGTACTAACATGGTACTACGTCTACTATTACTACAACTTAGATAACCACCGAAAATCGGAGGGGGGAATGTACAGGTGTACTACTACTACTACTACTACTACTATTATTAATATTATTATTATTACTATTACTACTACTACTACTATTAAAAGTTAGATAACCACCGAAAACCGGAGGGGGGAACTGTACAGGTGTACTACTAATACTACTACTATATGGTATCTATCAATAAAGAAGCTTCATAAAACATAGTTTGAATAATTGTTTTTTTTTCTCTTAAATCGTTTACTTTCATTCTCTTAAATAATGTTTTCCCACTGCTTTATTATTATTATTATTATTATTATTATTATTATTATTATTATTCTGCTACCATTGAGACCTTGATTAATTGAAGTTTATCACTAATGAACATTGAATAAATTAAATGAAATTGGTTCAGTTAAACAAATGAAATTGACAAAAATAAAGAAAAAAAGAACAAGAAGAAAGTACTTTGCAATATCACCACATGCACATACGCACACACATATGCACATATATACATAGATACATACATATTTCTTTTCATTATTGTTCTAGAAAAAAACCGGAAAAATATAGTTCAAAAGAATGCACATAATGTTATGATATGTAGTGTTGTATATATCATATTTCGCATATGTATATATATATATATATATATATATATATATATATATATATATATACTACTAATAATAATGCCATAATGACATAATAACATGTTATAATATAATATTAAAGTGTTTAACTGAATTCTAACTTTATGACGATACATTTTTCTCACTTCTTATTTTATAAATAGTTTATTTATACTACCAGTAATCGTAATAGTAGTAGTAGTAGTAGTAGTAGTATTAACAGTGGTAAAAGTAGTAGTAATAATATAAGTAGTATGAGTATTATAAGTAGTATAAATCGTAGTAAATAATAATCATATTAAAATTAGATCTTTACAATATATAATGTGTATATAGTGAAGTAGTAAAAGTGACATTAAAAGAAGAAAAAACAGAAAAAAGAAAAGAGAATTCTTTTTCTTGGAATTTTCTTTTCTTTTTTTTTTAATACAGAAATATTTGTTTCTATAAGAATTTTCTTTTAAAAAAAAAAGAAAAAGAAAAAAAGAAACGGTAGATAATCATGTAAAAAGTTTTTTTTTGTATTTTGTATGTTGTCAAGTCTATTTGAAGGATAAATTTTATCTTCATTCTATACAAGATGAAATGATAAATAGTTTTATGTTTATTAGAATAGATTAGAAACAGATTATGAAAATGAGCAAATATGAATGGTGGATAGTAGTGGAGTACAGGACGCGCGTTTCGTCCTATTTTGAGGCTCTTCAAATGGATGTACCTTTATCTCAGAGTTGATGTTCACTCCAAGACATAAACCTAGTACTGTTTGATTTAAACGCCATCACATTATCCACTTCGTTATTGAGTCCCCATAGTCACTAATGTGGATAGTCTTTCATGCTGTTTATTTACAAAATAACATTTTAAACAGTATAGGACTCGTCAGATAGACGTACTTCAACTGCAAACCATCATCTATCTCTACTTATAATGTTTGTGACTTTAGGCAATATCGAGGCAATGTATAAAGGATACATATATATCAATAAGAGACTAATCTATTACAGTCCTAAATATCAAGGAGAAAATTCAAACAACCAACACCAAAAAATGAATTCATCAGACAAAGCATTATTATTTATGAATTCTTCATCGGTTAAACTGTTTCGAATCTACAATCATAGGTAAACTAGATGTAAATTATAAACTGATTAGTGAGATGGTGGAGGAGATTTTTAGCTCAGATGGTTGATTTCGGTGAAGTTTTATTCTCTGAGTTGGATGGTTTGGTTGTGAAAGTTCCATCGTTTTTCTGAACGACATCGTCAGTACAAACTTCAGGTAGAAATGAAGTGTTCGAATTTCTACACACATGTGGTTCACAGCTAGTCCTGTAGATCTCGATGTTGACAATGATTCATGTTCACCTTAAACCTATCATTGTTTACTTCTTTGTTTAGGTTGTATCTTCAATTGGTTTGATTCTTGGTTCAAAGTTTTTCCATAATTTTCCTGATTGATTGATTTCAATCAACACCGAGGTGTACAGAACAAGTTGTGAACCATATGTGTGGAGAAATTCGAACACTTCACTTCTACTTGGAGTTTGTACTGATGATATTGTTCAGATGAACGATGAAAGCTTCACGATCAAAACCATCCAGCTTAGAGAACGAAACTCCACCACAAACTGTTTAGTAAATAATTCAAGTATGAATTAGATTTTATTTCGAAAATCTTACACAAACTTCGTTCATAACAGCATTATTTTACATAATTTGGATTAACTGAGTTATTATATCCTTGAAAAGACATTCCATTTATAGAGTTAAACTTTTATCATATATACTTACGTTGTTGAAAACATTTTTAAAAGTCTTCAATATGCAGATACAATATTGTAATTTTAAGACTAGTACTCATTTTTATAGTTGAAGTCATGAGGGAATTGAATCTAGACCACCATTGAAAACCTGGAAACACTGGACAACCATTTCGTTCTAATATGAGACTCCACGATCCTGCACACAACATTCAAACACAGGATCTTTGATTATGCTCACAAACGTTTAACCTCTAGAACACTGAATCGGCATTTAACGGTGTTAATGTCTAACTTCAACTTTGAATCTTTATTGTCATATGAATAAACAAATTAAAACAATCTTCAAAACATTACCATTATTAATAGTAATATACTCACTAGTGATATGGTGAAAAATGAATTTTCAAGGATTTAATAACAAAATATGACTCATGGAGCTCAACTATGTCACTGACACACACACACACTTGTCGATAATATCTGATATTTAGTATACTTTAGTACACTAATTGACTAAATCTGAAAGTATGGAATCTAACATTACTCACTGCTGAGGAGTCTCGTACTAGGACGAAACGATCATCAAGTACTTCTAGGTTTTCAATGGTGATCTAACATTGATCAGTTCATGATCCAAACACAAACTCCCTAGCCATATATATCAATAAAAAAGTATTGTAACTTATCAGAATATTGTGGGTTTATTTACTTCTCTTCAAGGTACACTTTTCTTACATAGTTTATAATGTAGCTAACTGGTTGTGTATTTTGAATTAAACGAATTATGATTGAAAACTTTTGTACCCAAATGATCTGGTACGGCCGAGAGTGGGGAGAGTCCACTCTCCCTCTCCAAATGCTCTCACATGGCCACGCGTATATAGCCTCTACCAGGAAAGTCCTACTCACTGCCTTCTCGTGGCGGGGGTGTTGTCCGGCGCTTTAACAGGATCACAAACCAGTGGTGCACATGGACTCCAGTATCCTGAAGGAACAAATGGCGTATGAACCAATTTCTTGGTCACCGGCTTCTATGGGAGTGCATCTCCTCACGATGCTCCACTGCCTTGTAGATCAGATCTTCAGGTCAAAGGCTCGGGGTGTGGCCCCGTAAGAAAACCACCTGCTTCGGTTTGGGCACCCGTGCAGTATCACAGTCCTCATACATATCAAATGAGATCTGTGTGGCGCATATGTATTTGGTGCCTCTTTGTACCAATATCTATGTGTTAAAATAAAAATAAAAAAGTAAGGATATTCAGAAAATTAACCCAAAATTTATCCTGTTAAGTCTAATGCTTTCCTTGAACGTGAAATGGTGTCATTTTCCTATTGGTCAATATTCACGGTCCTCCTAACTGTATAAATATGCATTTGTTTGTAAAGTATTATTATTCTTCTCTTGACCCCATAAACAATTTTCATCTAACGGTTCGTGTTCTGATATATTGGAGATTGGGGAACAGTATTGGGATCGTACTAGGATATCTGCAGTTGGTCAATCGGTAGAATTTAGTGTAGCCACTACGCGGTTCACAATAGTACCATAATCCGTATTGATCACCACTCCATCCTTGCAGTATCGAATAATACCATAGAAACATTAATATCTATTCATGTGTAACAAATCAATAAGTTTCATAAAGAGAAGAACAATTTCATTGTAAATCACAATACTACTTCATTCAGATTGAGAAAAAGAAACAAAACAAGAACATTCAATAAGATTATTCAAACAACACCAACATACTCACAATTGAAAGTGTTATTCACAAAGAAGTAACCATCAAATATGTCGTTACTACCTGAAAATGGATTGATACAAGCACACAAACACACATATATATGTATACACAAGTCTTTACATTCAGTATATTGTCAAATTTGTAAGTTTAGATAATGATGTTGATGAGATTATGGAAGTAAATGACACCAATCAAAACAACCTACTATTTGTAATCATTAAAATAACAAACTTTTGTGAATAAATAGTTTAAAAGAAAAACATTAATTAAAAATTAGTAAAGTAATAGTTGAATTCATGAGTCGATTAAAGCTAGATCACCATGGAAAACCTGGAAGCATTGAATAACCGTGCTCATTCTCGGCCTCCCACATGGGATTCGAAACCACGACCTATCGGTCTCGTGCACGAACGCTTAACCTACTAGACCACTGAGCCAGCATCCAGTGTTGTTAGTGTCTGATAACAACCAATCCACGAAATTGCGCGAGACCAAAAGCCCTGGGTTCAAATCCCGCGAGCGGGATCATGGATGTGCACTTCTGAAAAGTCCTACAATGGGACGAAACGGTCATCCAGTGCTTCTAGGTTTCCAACGGTGGTCTAACGTCAATCGATTCATGATCTCAATCAAAACTTAATAATCTCCACAACCTTATATTGATACTTCAACCAATCTACAATGTTGCGTGACTGTCTACTATTGTCTTTACGGAATAACTGCCTCACAGGTCATAATTTAATGAAATGCAGAATTTTCTTGGACAAAGAAAAACAGTACACTTTTTAGTGAATACTTTCGTTCAGTTTTTATGCCAGCAGGCTCAGTGGTCTAGAGGTTAAGCGTTCGCGCGAAACCAAAGGTCCTGTGTTTGAATCTCGTGAGGCGGGATTGTGAATGAGCACTGCTGAGGAGACCCACAATAAGACGAAACGGCCGTCTAGTTCTTCCAGGTTTTCCATGATGGTCTAGCTTTAATTGACTCATTATTTCAACTATTGAAATTACTATAATATCCACAAAGACCCTTTTCTAATACTTTCATCATCACAAAAGTACTGAAATACAATAGAAGTAAACTGAATTCAACTAACAGAGCATACTACAAATAAATAACATTGAAATCAGTTTGAGTAATGATGAATGAATGAATGAATGAATGAATGATGAAAGTCATATGACCTTGGAAAGATACATCCTACTTTATTCTATAAAGTAGTATTTTAATTGTTTAATTAATAATAGACAAGTAAATCAACAATAGATATCATTAATTAATATGGTAATTATTATTATTATAGTAAATAATTCACAATCATATTATTATAAGTAGATAATTACAAAGAGAAGAATAACTGAAATAATAGACAGGCTCGTGATTAGCAAAGCAAGGGTCGCATTTCTACAATTGAAGAATATATGGAACTCAAAACAACTGTCTCTCAACTAATATCAAAGTCAGAATCTTCAATACGAACGTCAAGACAGCTTGTTATCTTGTACGGAGCTGAAACTTCCAGAACTAGTGCAACCATCATTAGAAGTGTACAAGTATTTATAAACAGCAGTCTACTCAAGATACTCAATGTGAGTTTGCCTGATACCATCAGTAACAATCTACTATGGGAGAGGAAAAACCAACTTCCAGTTGAAGAGGAAATTAGGAAAAAACGTTCGAATTGGATAGGATATACATTACGGAAGTCATCAAACTGCATCACAAGGCAAGCGCTTACTTGAAATCCTGAAGGGAAGAGGAAAAAAGGAAGGCCAAACAACACATTACGTCGGGAAATAGAAGCAGATATGAAAAGGATGAATTACAACTGAAAAGAGCTGGAAAGAATTGCCCAGTACAGGTTGAATGGAGAATGCTGGTGAGCAGCCCATGCATCTTCATGAGGAGTAACAGACGTAAGTAAGTGAATGAATCAAAATACATTCAATTAGTTTTAGAAATAGTTGAAAGAAAGCCTACTTATCATAAAACTTAAAAGTAAACAATCAAATTAGTCATTGTTTATTTATTTATTTGAATACATAAATATTGATACAAAGTGGCATCGAATACATATGAGCCATACAGGTTACCTGATTTGTGTGGGCTATGATACTTCCCGGGTGCCTAAACCGAAGAAAATGATTTTCTTAGGGGGCTACACATAGAGCCTTCGACCTAAAGGTCTGGCTTATAAGGCAGTGAAGCAATGTGAGGAAATGCTGTCACATGGTAGTCAGTGACTAACGATTGGTTCGTATGCTGTCTGTTCTCTCAGGATTCTGGAACCCATGTAGCCATTGGTTTGAAATCAGGGTTTTCCAACTTCCCTAGATGGACTTTCCGTGTCCACCAACCCGTTTAAATCGAGGGACGTTAGCTTTTCACAGTCTCAATTCCGTAAACAACAGTAATGCCGCAAGAAGGCAGTGATTTGGACTTCACTGGTAGTGGTTATATTCACGTGGCCATATGAAAGCATTCATCCTCGGCTGTACCAGGGCATTTGGGGGCAAAAATACTCACTAGTATATTCGCCTAGTTCACAGAACTTATCTTCGCCAACATAAGAGATTACAACTAGAATATACTTAAATAGTCATTAGTATATTCTAGTAGTAAGTTCTTATGTTGGCCAAGTTAAATTCCGTGAACTCGGCGATTGGTTCAGCTGATATTTAAATAATTGTGGTTTTTATGTTTATCTCAACAGTTAAGTATTGAAGATATGACTATAAACATTAAGAAAGAGTGATTGTCTTAAATGTTATCGAAGTATATGCCTGTTTGAAAATATAGGCTACCTGTTCCTATCATCCAGTTATTTCAACAAGTTATCTGTGTTCTTTGTTTGTTTTAACAGATCATTATGCCTATTAGTTGTATAATCTATTCAGGTGCATTTGTGCAAAGTAACAAAAAAAAGCCAAATCATAGACATTGTGGTTGCTAGCAATATGCATTTGAAAAGAATATACATTATTCAGATGTAGATTCCTAAACTACTTACATCTACCTGGTGACCACTCAATACTTATCTCGTTAGGACCAATCAAGAATATAATATTAAATGAAGCCACTAATAATAATAATAATAATAATAATAATAATAATAATAGTAGCAGTAATAGTAATGGTAATAATACTAATAACGTACATTTTCTTTCAGTTAAATATCCGAAGATATAGCATGGTAACCAACAAATTGTCTCCGACTGTAACTACACTTGAAATTTGAATCTAAACTATTGATTATTGTCATTTAGAAGTTAATCACTGAATATCCATCTTAAAACAATAAGTAATATCTGATTATATCATTTTTAGAATTCTTAATGATCGATCGAACTTAGACCACCATTGAAAATATTAATCGATTCATGATCTGATAATTACCATGCGCTCAATAATGACTAGCTTCGAGAGGGAATTCTCGGAGTTCTAGTTAGAAGACGTGACCATTGAAACTAATCCATGTCAGGTAGAGATATGTATCTACTTCAGTAGAAAGAAAGATGGTCGCTCAATTTCGTGAATTGGTTAAGGTTAGACATTAATACCGTTGGATGTCAGGTCAGTGGTCAATAGGTTAAGCGTTTACGCGCGAAACTGAAGGTCTAAGGTTTGAATCCCTCGTGCAAAATAGTGCTGAGGAGGTGAGACTATAATTTTATGGATGAGCCAATCAAAAATGTTTGAGGGATTTCGAGCTCGTGGAGCCAATTTCAAAATCTGATGCTCACGTAAAATCGGTTAACAGAGGATTTTAGAGGAGATATTACAGTAAGTGGAACTACTAAGAAGTTTCTTTATTTATGATTGTGATAATCAAATGACTTGTGGATTTTGTGCAAACTACCATGATGATGTTGTCTTTCGGTGTAATATATGTTGGAGGAAGAAGTCTGCTAGAAGAACTTTTCCGCTTGATCCAGATTGAGACTAAGGTAGATTATTATCATTGTTGCGAATTGGATAATAGAAGCACCAGTAACAGTGGCTGCAACATTTGCAGATGTTTAGTGATATGAATATTGCAGTAAAAATGACAAGCTTACACGATTCGTTTAGGGGAGTCGTGAGAACCGTTCTTAGTAAACGAAAATTTAACAGAGGACGTAGTGTTAAAGAAGACTGGGTAAGTAGCATAAATATAACTTATAGGTCCTTGGAATATACGACAAGTCATCCCAAAAGGGACACTGAACAAGTTAGAAACCGACAGGCTACAACGATAATACCAATTATACGGGAATATATGCAGCCGGGCACTACTATATATACGGGTGACTGGAAAGCGTACCGATGCCTACATAGACTTGGTTATGTGCATCGTGATGTTGTCCACAAGCGGCAATTTGTGAAATCAACAACCGGAGTGCATACAAACAATATTGAAGCGATGTCGTCGAGGTTGAAATAGGTTTTGCGACATTATCATGCCTCCAGAGGTCGACTATCATGAATTCATAAGGATGAGTCCCTCTGTCGTATGCATTACGATGCTAGAACCTCTGAATCTCTTTTTAACCTTCAAAAGTTTTTAAACCACGTCAAAGAAGTTTATTCACTCTAACTATTTTCTGATTGGCTAATATTTCCCAGTCACTTAAGATTTATTCACAGGTCGTCCATAAATTATAATCTCGCCGTTAGTCATATGCAAAAGAATTTGAGTAGTCCACTTCTACCTGAACTGGATGATGATGATCTCCGGTAGAAATGAAATAAAAGCTTCACAATCAAAGCCGTCCAGTTCAGATTATACCATTCCACTATAACCAATTTCATTCATCTTAGGAACTATTCTTAATTTAAAATTAAATAAATAGTGAAATTATACAGTTTCAATGCTTCACTTATCAAAGTAAGTTCAGCCTTTCTTTTTCATATTTGAGGGAAATAATCAAAAGTGAGGTTTCAATGGTTAAGATCATGAGTCAGTTGGAGCTAGACCACCATGGGAAACCCGGGAGCACTGGACGGCCGTTTCGTCCTATTGTGGGACCCCTCAGCAGTGCGCACCCACGACCCCGCCCCCTACGAGATTCAAACCCAGGACCTTCCGGTTCCGCGCACGAGCACTTAACCATTGGACCACTGAGCCGGTATCCAATGGTGTTGGTGTCTAACTTTATCCAAGATAAACTAGGATAAATGAAGAACATCTATCAGCTGTCTATAGATTAGATGGACTATGGCTGGCAAAGAAATCCGAGGACATGAGTATCTTCTTATCTAGGATTCATTAACTAGATGTAACGTTTCAAATATCCAACAAATTTATCCACTGAACTAATGAGTGTAGATAGTCACTCCTAAAAATTAAATTAACTATTGATATCATAAACGGACTGTTAGACCATTGAAAATCTGGAAACAGTGGACGGCCATTTCATCCGAGTATGGAACTTCTCAGCACGATCCCGCAAACGGGATTTGAACCCTAGACCTTCAGTCTCGCTCGTTAACGCTTAACCTATTGACCACTTACCTGGCATCCAACGGTATTAATGTCTAACCTTAACCAATTCACGAAATTGAGCGACCATCTTCCATTGTACTGAAGTAGATACATATCTCTACCTGACATGGATTAGTTTCAATGGTCACATCTTCTAACTAGAACTCCAAGAATTCATTCACGAAGCTAGTCATTATTGAGCACATGTTAATTATCAGTATGAGGTTGTGGAGATTATTAAGTTTTTGATTGAGATCATGAATTGATCAATATTTTCAATGGTGATCTAAGATCGATCGATTCATGATCTCAAAACATGTAAATATATATTTAGTTATTGTTAAGTGTTAATTTTTCGTTGATTTTTCATAGCTTCATTTCAGGTCAGAATGTGAAATGTTCTTTCTACGATCATATGACTTATATCACTAATTTTACTCCAATTTAATCAATATAGAATATTGATTTTTGGCTACCTCTACCAAATAATACACATATTATTAATGCCGAATACTACCACTCTAAAATACGGATGTATCCAATCAATCAGTACATGGGGGAAATAAAACACGGATTATAAACATAATTATATTGTTTAGCTCAAATTACTAGTATCACAAAGATTAAGACATCCGTTCACAAAAATTACAAATCCAACAAAAAGTAGCTTTACAAGTAAAGATGGATGGTGGCTAGCAATGGAAGCCAGGACGAGCGTTTCATCCTATTTGGGACTCTTCAGCTGGTATTTTGTACCTGGACGTACATTCTAGTATGGAACTTCACAGCATTGCGTATCTATGATCCCGAATGCCTGATTCGAATCCTAGACCTTAGGTCTCGCGTGTGAATGCTTAACCTTTAGACCACTGAGCTAGATGTACCTTCAGGTACGAAATACCAGCTGACAAGTACCAAATAGGACGAAACGCGTGTCCTGGATTCCACTACTAGCCATTATCCATCTTTGCTTATAATGTTTGTGACTTAAGGCTATATCGAGGCAGTCCGCATAAGATGCAGATATACCAACAAGAGACTGATCAATTGCAGCCCTAGACAACAATGGGAAGATACAAGCAAACAATACTAATTGAGAAAAAATAGTGTTTAAACCTTTTACATTGTCTCTTTGGTATTTCAATTTATTGACGAAATCATTCATTCCAGTATGATAACAGATTAACATGACTTATTGTTTAGGTAATGCAATAGTCCTATCCAACTTCTGAATCATCATCTTTCCAAAAGTTTTTGATTGAGATTATGAATAAAATATTCATATTTAAAAGTAAGTTTATTGTGAAGCTCAAGAAGTACCACTATGATAGTTTGTACAATCTTCTCTCCTTTCCTCTACCATTCTCTATCCCTATTACTTATGCCTGAAAATGAGGAACCACTACAATTCCTATAACATAAAGTAAGAGCATAAAAGACTAGGTCTCTCTAAAATACGATGACAAACTTAGTCGAAAATATACTCATGGATATTTATTAGCTGATGAAATGAGATGTCACTAAGACAAGCTCAATTGATCGTAAATATATACAGATAATCAGAGAGGGATTCTGTGGATATTATAGTAATTGAATAGTTGAATTCATGAATCAGTTGAACCTAGACCATGGTGGCACAACCTCATGGGTTGGTTAAAGTTAGACATTAACACCGTTGGATACTGGCTGGCTCAGTGGTTTAGCGATTAAACGCTCGCGCACGAGACTGATAGGTCCTGGGTTTGAATCTCACGAAACGGGATTGTTATTGCGTACTACTGAGAAGTCCCATACTATGACGAAATGGCCGTCCATTGCTTCCAGATTTTCCATGGTGGTCTAGCTTTAATTGACTAATGAATTCAACTATTAAATATACCGATAAGTACGAATGGCTATTGATCAATGTTTAAAAGTGTTACACATATAATTCTTGAATATTCACAAGTTAGACATTCATACAAAGAGGGACTCTATTGAAATATTGTATGTATTGTGTTAAGAATTCTTTATAGTAATTGAAATAAAGGGGACTATTATTGTTATTACTTATTCTGCTTTCTGCTTAGATGAATTGAATGAAGAATACGATCATCATTTAGCCATGATCAATTAAATTCATCGAATGAATAGTTTACTTATTGTCTGACGAATGCATTACTTTAAATGATTGACAATGATCTAATGGAAGCTTTACTTAATCTATATTTCATGTTTAGTTAACATTCATCAGTAATACACGACTTTAATCTTTATGAAACTGATAATCTTTGTGAAATTCAAAAACTCATCTTCTAATGTCACATTTAGAGAAGTCATCAGTATACTAGTTGATCAGCTACTGATGTCATGTAACACTTAGATATTGACACTAGTTGACTATTAGGTAGTAATCAATGTTATGTTTTTTAAGCAAAGATAGGTAGTGGCTAACAATGGAATTCAGGACGCGCGTTTCGTTCTATTCAGGACTCGTCAACTGGATGTAACTGTATCCCAGTGTTGATGTTCACTTCGGGACTCAAACCCAGTTCCGTTCGCTTTAAAGACCGTTGCGTTATCCACTTAGCTACTGAGCCCTGATAGCTACCTGCTTGTGTAATGGGATGAAGTTTAAATTCAATTGATATTGTTTTACTTGTATCCTCCGATTGTTATTTAGGACTGCAATTGATCAGTCTCTTATCGGCATATGTGCATTTTATGCGGATTGTCTCGATATAGCCTTAAATTATAAACTTTTTAAGCAAATATGGAGTGAACATCAACTCTAGGATGCAGGTACACACAACTGAAGAGTCCCGAATAGAACGAAACGCGTGTCCTGGATTCCACTACTAGCCATTATCCATCTTTGCTTATACTGTTTGTGACTTAAAGCTGTATCGAGGCAATCCGCACAGGATGCACATATAGCAACAAGAGACTGATCAATTGCAGTCCTAAGCATCAACGGAAAGATTCAAACAGCTATCATGAAGATAGTCAATAATAATTAAATACTGAATGCTTTTAGTTGAATAATTGAATAAATTATGATCTTTTTAGATCACGAAAGTTTCACAACTAAACTTTATAGCTTAGAGAACATGAAAATCCACAAGCTTGATTTATTAATAATCCTGAGCTATAAATAGTCTAAGTTATTGAAATGACCAATCAGTAGAATTTGATCAATACTACAAAGATTCAATAAACATAATGTCGATTACTACGAAATGATCAATCAATACAATCGAACGGCAGATCTTCATTGTTAATCTTGATATGATGAAGAAGATTTATAGCTTAAGTGAAGTTTGTGCTATTGATGTCGTTTAGAAGAATGATGAAAGCTCCATGACCAATTCATCCAGCTTAGAGAAAAAAAACTCCATTAAAATCATTATTAATCAGCATATATTGATTAACTTACTTTTGAATGATCTTCATTATTAAGAATCATTTCTTCTAACTCTTCATTTTTTTCTCTTAAAATAGAATTTCTGTAAAATTAATTGAAGAAGAAGAAGAATGAATGAAAGATGAATAAATATGCTGTTGATATTCAGGACTGAGATCAATCAATTTCTTATGTTATATGTGTATCTAAGTATATTTGGTATGTAACTAGTAGAGAAATCCAGGACAAGTGTTTCATAATATTTCAAACTTTTCAAGTGAATTTATCATCAATTGGGATGGCTGGGACTCGTGTTGTGTATGCCCAACCACCGACTGCCCCGACGTGCGATGTCTTATGGTGTAGAAGGTTTGGAGAAAGCTAAGGGCGGTCAGACCAAAACGTGGAACAAATTCATGAAGTCACTGACAAGTGAACTGAGTCATGTTGGTAGGTGTAGACTACTTGGTTGGGATCCGTGAGATGATAGCAACCGAAAGTTAGAGACCTTGAATGACATGGCTGAAAATCGTTTGGAATGGTGCAGGTGCATCCACTCTTTGTGTCCTCCCAAATTCTAATCTTCAAAATTCTTCATATCCTTTATTTTCTTTCCAAATTTATTTCACTGGATTATACTCCTTCAATAACATCATCGAACCCTAATGTTCCTGATTACTACTTATACTTTCACTACCTCTACCACTACGGGATTTGAATCGACAATTGTATCTCTATGGTAATAGGGCATGGCAACTCGAACTGATGTACGTACGTACAAAGTTCTACGTTGTTGCTGACTGAATGACTGAGTGAAGTGAATTTATCTCTTCTAAATGGAGATCAAATCAAGTAATTTTTTTATTTTAAGTTATCCATTGAGCTATTTAGTCCAAACAGGTAGTAGGTTGTTTAATGAATATAAAAGCATTTCTACCAGAGTTTGTAATTTCCTGTAGTTGATAGTCAAGATTTCAATCGATCTTTTACTTGCCCCCCAAAAAGTAACCTTGGTCTCGTTTGGTTACTTTAATTACATAACTTTCTTATAGATATACATGTGGTGGTCGAACTCATGATGCTCTTCAGAATTTGAACATTAACATCATGTATAATAAGTAATTGAGAGAACTAGAAGACTTCAAATTAGTGGCTTAGCGTCTAAGGCATTTTACGTTTAACTACTGAGCCGTATAATCTAATACTTTTCCCTACTGAATATAATAATGATGATGTAAAGAAGCAATGACGAACAACAACGGAAGGCGATCTTTCGGGGCATCATTACACTTAGTTCAAAGTATATCAAATACTAACATGAATTACAAGCTTTCGTACAATATATAATTCACTGTTATATTCTTTTCTAATCCAAAACTACCGTACTTTTAACGTAACCTTTGTATTCTGTTTTTTCTACTCTGATGCCTTAGTTTGAACATAATTGTATTTTTTTATTATTCTTCGTGGGTTGTGGTTTTGCTGGTTATACATTTATTCATCTGCCTTTTTGAGCCTTTAAACGCCCTGGTACGGCCGAGAGTGGGGAGAGTCAGCTCTACCTCTCTCTCCAAATGCTTCCACATGGCCACGTGCACACAAACACTGCCAGCGAAGTCCTACTCACTGCGTTCTCGTGGCGGTGTTGTTTACGAAAGTCAGAGGACGAAATGCGTGTGTGACCAACCTCAAGTAGTTGTCCCTTGGGCACTGCGATCACACTTTCAGGTTAGTAAGACCAGATCTGACCCAGTTTCCTTTTCAGGTACCTCCAGAAGAACCCTTCCTCGGTGTGGGCAACCGGGAAGTGATAACCGCCCTCATACCTCTAACACCACTCAAGACTGACTGACTGACTCAGCTTTCATTTACTTGAAATGTATTTTAATCATTTCTGGCAGATATTCATGATAAAATAAAGAAGAAAAAAACATCTTCACTTTGAAAAATATGATAGTGGTTGAGTGAATTGTGAAGACCTTGATATTTCAGTGGAAGCATAGAATATAATGGACAGCTTGCATGAAATTAAACGATTTGAACTTTGAAGATGACCTAACCCTTCTATCGCATATAGACCGACAAATGTAGGTCAAGATAAACAGTGTAGCAGAAGTAAGCCTCAACATACACAAGGGAAAAAGCAAGAAACTCACATACAACACAGTGAACACCAACCCAACCAATCACATTTGATGGAGGAACTCTGGATGAGGTGGAATCTTTCACGTACCTGGGAAGCATCATTGATGAACAAAAAAGAATCCGATGCAGACGTAAAGGCGAGGATTGGCAAAGCATTCCTACAATTGAAGAATATATGGAACTCAAAACAACTGTCTCTCAACTAATATCAAAGTCAGAATCTTCAATACTAACGTCAAGACAGCTTGTTCTCTTGTACGGAGCTGAAACTTCCAGAACTAATACAACCATCATTAGAAGTGTACAAGTATTTATAAACAGCAGTCTACTCAAGATACTCAATGTGAGTTTGCCGGATACCATCAGTAACAATCTACTATGGGAGAAAACAAACCAGCTTCTAACTCAAGAAGAAATTAGGAAAAGATACTGGAGGTGGATATGAATTACATTATGGAAATCATCAAACTGCATCACGAGGTAAGCGCTAACTTGGAATCATGAAAGGAAACGGAAAAGTCGAAGGCCGGAGAACACATTACGACGAAAATTGGAAGCAGACAAGAAAACAATGAATAGCAACTCCAATAGATTGTCGACGATAAAATTAGATGGTAAATGCTGATATTCGACTTATTATTTTATTTATTTTAGCACATAGATATTGGTACAAAGAGGCACCAAATATATATGCGCCACACGAATCTCAATTGATTTGTGTGAGGGCTGTGATACTGCTCGGGTGCCCAAACCGAAGCAGGTGGTTTTCTTAGGGGGCCACACCCCGAGCCTTCGAACTGAACGTCTGACCCACAAGGCAGTGGAGCATCGTGAGGAGATTCAGTCCCATGGTAGCCGGTGACCAACGATTGGTTCATACGCAATTTGATCCTTCAGGATACTGGAGCCTATGTTCACCATTGATTTGGGATCCGGTTAAAGCGCCGGACATTCGCTTTTCGTCCTCTCATTTTCGTAAACAACACCCCCGCCACGTGAAGGCAGTGAGTACGACTTCCCTGGCAGGGGCTATGTACGCGTGGCCATGTGAGAGCATTTCGAAAGGGAGAGCGGACTCTCCCCACTCTCGACCGTACCAGGGCATTTGGGGGCAATATTCGACTTATACTCCTCCACGAGGGGTAACAAGCGTAACTACGTAACTAAATAAGTTTAAAATAATAACAAACATTTTCATATTCTTACTCATTTAATACTTGACATAACAATTGTTCAATTTGATTTATTGATTTCTGATCATTATTGATAATTGATAATGAATTATCCGAATGATTGGATTGTTTTAATTTATTACATGTTTCATTTAGTTCTGTCATTTCATTACTCTTTCTTTGATGAGATATCTTTATATTCTAAGAAGGTGGAAAGAAAGTCATTTAAAGGATAATAATAATAATAATAATAATAATAATAATAATAATAATAATAATAGTAGTAGTAGTAGTAGTAGTAGTAGCAGTAGTAGTAGATGTCGTTGTTTTTGTTTTTGTTGTTGTGCGTACTTGTATAGAATGTTGATGTTTGTAGATCTATATTAAGGGATGATTTCAAATAGATAGCTATTATAAAACGAAGCAATAGATTATAGGATTCTGCAGCAGTCTTTAATGATGATCCGTATTGTTATCTCTTGTCACCTTATGGAGTTTTGTTCTCTGAGATGAATGGTTTGGTCGTGGAACTTTCATCGTTCTTCTGAATAACATCATCAGTACAAACTTCAGGTAGAAGTGAAGTGTTCGGATTTCTCCACACATATGGTTCACAGCTAGTCCTGTGGATCTCGATGTTGATTGTGGTTCTTGTTCACCTGAAACCTATCATTGTTTACTCCTTTGTTTTTGTTGTATCTCCAATTGGTTTGATTCTTAGTTCTATGTTTGTTCATAATTTTCCTGATTGATTGATAAATTGCATTGATTTCAATCAACATCGAGGTCTACAAGACAAGTTATGGACCATTTGGTGGAGTTTTTACTGATGATATCGTTCAGAAGAACGATGAAAGCTTCACAACCAAAACCATCCAGCTCAAAGAACTAAACTCCATCAAAATCATCCATCTGAGCTACAAATCTTCTCCACCATCTCAAGAGAATAGTGATTTATCGACCAGACCAATGACGCATAAACCTGTACGAGCAATCTAGAGTATTTATCGGTCCTTCTTCCTGCCTAGCCTTGTCTGTTAAGTCCAAAACACCAATCTCAGCCTCTGCGATATGAATCATTTATTTCAAACAGACTGGGTTTATATACACCAGCCAAACAGACTACATTGTACAATAAAATAGGAAAGAACATTTGTACAAGATTTAGCCAAATGTGGCTGTGAATAAGGGAGATAGTAATTGATAGACTGGGCATAACTCAAGAATGGTAAATCGTATAATCATAGCCTATAGGTCAAAATAAAGTTTACAATCATAGGAATATCAATACGCATAGTTTCGTTACTTAACAATCATACGATAAAAATATGTGTATCGTATTGATCCATAAATAGTTCTCGGGATATAACACTAACAAAGATCAAACCCAGGACTTCAATCATGGAGCTTTTGTTGTCCTACTGAACAACGTTTACTTGAAGAATTTACCTGACAGTGTTGTCCAAGAAGACAATGAAATCTTTACAACTAGACCATTTCACTCAAGGAATAAAACTTCAACACAACCATCCATTTCAGTAATAAATCTTCTCAACCACATCATGTACTAATATCATGTCTAGGTTCATCGTCATTAACTTCCTTACAATTTATTTCTATTACCGATGATAGGTGGGTTTATGTAACATATATATCTCATCTACTTTATCAATTGATTTGTCATATTGCTTCTAACCTTAACATTTCTCATTTGGTGGTCACAATATATACGAGTAATCTATTCAAAGGCATTGTTGTTGTTGTTGTGTTGTCACTTCGCGCTAGTCTTTCCGCATAGCAACCAACCATGTAGTAACTAAATTATTTGTGTTTTGATATTCAAATTATTTTAATAATAAAAAGTATTGAGTTTAAACAAACAACTACTCGAATGTTCACATTCTATTCACATTTTATTCAGAAAAACAAAGAACCAAAATCAAAACAAAAGATGAATTATTTTAATTCTAGTACAGACCATGCGGTCATAATTAATATTTAATTCACTGAATAAACAATAATTAGTTGGTGTAGAAGATTTTATCTCAGATGGATGATTTTGATGGAGTTTAGTTCTTTGAGCTGGATGGTTCTGGTTGTGGAACTTTCATCGTTCTTCTGAACGACATCAACAGTACAAACTTCAAGTAGAAGTGAAGTGTACATATTTCTCCACACATGTGGTTCACAGCTTGTCCTGTATACCTCGATATTGATTGAAATCAATCCAATTTATCAATCAATCAGGAAAATTATGAACAAACATAGAACCAAGAATCAAACCATTTGGAGATACAACCAAAACAAAAGAAGTAAACAATGATAGGTTTCAGGTGAACAAGAACCACAGTCAACATCGAGATCTACAGGACTAGCTGTGAACCATATGTGTGTAGAAATTGGAACACTTCACTTCTACCTGAAGTTTGTACTGATGATGTTATTCAGAAAAACGATGAAAGTTCCACGACCAAACCATTCAGCTCAGAGAACAAAACTCCGTCAAACTGAAAATATTATTTAGAAGTAAAGACCATTAGAATTTAAATTTATTTTGTTTTACTACAAAATATGAAGATTGTGAATTAAAGTTGGTTTATTAAAATTATGATTACTTACTATTCTATTACATCGAGTGTTCAGTTAGAGATAATTAGCTTTATGTTAATTGTATTGGTTATTCAGATAATATTGGATAATTTAAGTTTAGATTCTAGTGAGAGTATCAGTTCAGCCCCCCCACACACACACATAAGTTCAGATATATACTGGTGAAGAGTACCAATTACTATGAAACTTATATTCATGGTTTATTTAAAAGGAAATTAGTAGAAGGTAAATCAAGAAATTACTTTGATTCTTCAAGACAATAATTATTCAATTAATTTATATCAGGAGATATTCCAATTTGAGTTTAAACTGTAATTGTAACCGTTGCTTGATGATTTCATAAGCTGAAGCTCTGAACCTACCATTACTTACTTACTTACGTCTGTTACCCCACATGGAGGATAATAGGCCGCTCACTAGCACTCTCCATCCAACTCTGAACTGGACACTCCTTTTCAGTTAGTTCCAGTTATTATTCATTCTTTTCGTGTCTGCTTCCAATTCTTGACGTAGTGTATTCTTCGGCCTTCTTCTTTTCTGTTTCATTTCAGGACTCCAAGTTACCGCTTGCTTTGTGATTTAGTTTGATGATTACCGTGATTTATGTCCTCACCACTTCCAGTGTCTTCTACCAATTTCTTCCTCAGCTGGAAGTTGGTTTGTTCTCTTCCACAGTAGATTGCTGCTGATGGTATCCGGTCCATTGTATTCCGTGCTTTCTATCAGATGTCGAGGTCTTCATAATCCAGTCGACCACTGGAATAAAGAGGAAGAGGGAAGGTAAGCAACCTTATCTGACTCCGCTCCTCACTTAGAATGCATCTGTCAGCTGTCCTCCATGCACTACTTTTCACTGTAGTCCGTCGTATGAATTACGGATGATGTTGATAACCTTCTCAGTTGCTCACTCTATAGTGTCGAAGAAGTTTCCATATTGTCCTCCTATCCACACTGTCAAACTCCTTCTCATGGTCAATCAAGCTGATGTATAGTGATGAGTCCCACCCGACTGATTGTTCAACAATGATCAGTAGTGTCGCGATTTGATCTGTGCACGACCGATCCTTTCGGAATCCAGCTTGTTGATCTCAAAGTTGGGCATCTACTGAGTC
The DNA here is from genome assembly GCA_946903255.1 of Schistosoma spindalis. Taxonomy (NCBI): domain Eukaryota; kingdom Metazoa; phylum Platyhelminthes; class Trematoda; order Strigeidida; family Schistosomatidae; genus Schistosoma; species Schistosoma spindalis. Next base: position 2,520,687 of record OX336423.1, on the reverse strand, counting down.
TTTCATCCGGTTCAGCAACACTCTATTGAATACTTTTCCTGGTACTGACAGTAGTGTGATGCCTCTGTAGCTCAGTTCTCACATTTTCTCAGATCTCTTTTCTTTGATATCTTGATGAGGTTTCCTTCTTTCCAGTCTGTCTTTGGCACTTGTCCTTCCTCCTAAATCTTCCTGAATAAAACGTGGAACATGTTTGCAGTTGCTTCTATATCTGACTTCAGAGCTTCAGCTGGCATATTTTCAGGTCCTGCTGCTTTCCCACTCTTGATTTGTCTGACGGCCATCCTGATTTCTTCAGTTTTTCGTGGAGTGACATCTATAGGAAGGCCTGTAGGTGCTGGTTTGATGTCCGATGGATCCATTAAAGTTGGTTTATTCAAGAGCCCCTTAAAGTATTCTACCCATCTGTTCCTCTGTTCTTGAATCTCGGTGATTGTCTTGCCTTTTTTTGTCCTTGACCGGTCTCTCTGGTTTACTACATAGCTGTCTCATATTTCTTTCTCTTGAAAACTTTTTCGCCATCATTCCTGGTTCTTCAACGTATTTCTGTTTGTCGGCTCTAATGCTTGTTTGCTTCTGTGTAGTCAGCTTGTGCTTCGGCTTTCTCTGCTCATGTTTGGTTGTTGTTAATTTCCGTCTTTTTGTTCTTTCTTTCTTGAATCTGGTCTAGGATTTCGATCGAGATCCATTCCTTGTGATGATGCTTCTTGTTAACCAGAACCTTCTGACACGTTGAAGTTCGTTTTTTTTTATCTCTTTCCAATTGTTCCTTATAGTAGTTTTCTCTTCGAGTAGATCGTGTAAGGCTTGGAACATGTTATTGAAAGTTATCTTAGATTGGTTGATTTTGTCAGTATATCGAAGAAAAGCTCTATTGAACCTTTGTTATGCTGTTTCCCCCAGTTGTTCAGTGTTTCTTTGACTTCAGCTTCATTTTTTCAACCAGTAGGTGGTGATTTGAAATGATGAATAGACCAAAGTAGAATCAATAAATCTATTCTTCATCTTACCCCTTAAATCATAAAATTTTATTATGAATTCATACTATATACTCCTCAATTATATTCATTCATTCTGAATGATCATAATCAATGACTAGAATTCATTCTCTACTTTCATCTTAGGATTGATTATGATGTAAACATAGAAGTAGGTTCACTGTAAATCTGTACCCATGTTTAATAAGTAAAAATATTTCTATGATTCATTTCTGCTTTACTAAATGACAAAATATACTCCTCTAAAAATAAAAAAAATTTACATTAGTATCATACTAAAAAAGATGGATGGTAGTTAGCAGTCCCATTCAAGACTCGTCAACTGTATGTACCTGCATTTTAGAGTTGATATTCACTCCGGGACTAAATAGTTAAGTGAATAATGCGATGGCATTTGACGTGAACAGCACTGGTTTCGAATCCCAGAGTGAACATCAACTCTAAGATGCAGATACATCCATCTGAACAGTACCAAATAGGACGAAACACATGTAATGAATTCCACTGCTAGCCACTATCCATCTTTGCTTATATTGCTTGTGAATTAAGATAATATCAAGGCAATCCTCACAGGATTCACATATGCTAATAAGAGACTGATCAATAGGAAGATTCAAGTAAACAGTACCAAGTGAAGTTAATAATTGACAAAGATATGCTGATAATCTTAGAAACGTAGAGTTGTTTAAGATATTGATGATATGCTAGTCATCACTAGTCACCATCTTAATGTATATAATACATTTGTTATTATTAGCGTCTTAGAAGCTTACAAAGTAACCTCACATATATGAAATGATTGATTATTCGAAAATGTACAAACTTCCTGACTAAAAGAGCTCATCAGACAGATGGTATAATCGCTTTATTAAAGTTTCCATTCTAGAATATGAAATCAACCTGTTGGTCACTTAACATTAGACCTCATTCCATTTCATCTCTCTCATCAATCTACAGTTGTCGTTTCCGTTGGTCGCCATAAATATTTAGTTACTACCTACCAACCAGTTTGTTGATAGAATGATTGATCACGGAGTAATGACCAATCTTCTGTACGTGAATTCCTTCTTAGTGTTAAATGAATTCTATGGATCACGTTTCAACGTAAACACTAGTCTAGGTGACTCGATATCGTGTAAGCCATGTTGAACTGCAAGCTGTTAGTTCGAAGTGATAGACATGATACCTTGTACCTGGGTTTCATGCTGATTGCTACTTGTCAGTGAGGTATACTGTTATATTGAACAAACCGATGCTCCCATTGGTATAGTCTCTGACTGTGAACCTGAATGGCACAGAATAGAATCAGCCAGGGAACACCAGTTCCCTAAAAATTACAGGTACACCTTGCTGACAAATACCAAAAAGCACGAAACCTAGGTACACAGTTTCCTACCAACTACCCGCGACCACTATTATATATATATATATATATATATATATATATATATATATATGGTAAATCGATACCAAGATGTTTGCTTTGCAGGTCAAAATGTACTCATTTTATATGACCCTATTAATATCTTACGTCATTTGTTTACGCTGTTATTGTCACAACAACATTTAAACCATTCACAATAACGAACTTTGTCACTCTTTTTGCAAACTTCATCATTTGTATAAGTGAGAATATCTGAAATCAACATACTAAGAAAGAAATATGAATGACATCAGTAAGTAACCACTAGTTATCGGGTTGTTAATGTTAGTTGAATTCTATCCAGAGAAAAATGTAATATGGTCACTTAACTTGATGTGAAGATGATCGACCAGATATTTTTGTGTCAGCTGATACATATTAACAAGAGGTCGATTATAGTCTAAAGGGATCACTGAAAAAACTTATGAATTTGATACTAGGTTCGAATCCCATTGAGAACGTTAGCTCTCTAAATATGTCTTGCTGAAGTGCAAAATTTAGAGGGAAAGCTATGTCCATGTCTGTTATATTCATATTGTGGTTAGCTGTGAAATTTTGGAAACAAGTTTCATCCTATTCACGTGTTATTAGTTGGATTTACTTGGATTACAAATGTAGAAACTTGAGTCTACTACATATTGTTGTAGTTTGTTTGAATTTTCACACTGACGTTTAGGATTGCAATTGATCAGTCTCTTATTGGAATATTTGCATACCGTGCGCATTGCATCGATATTATCTTAATTTAAAAGCATTATAGACAAAGATGGATGGTGGCCGGCAGTGAAATCCAAGACACGCGTTTCGTCCTATTTGGGACTCATCAGTTGGATGTACCTGTATCTTAGAGTTGATGTTCACTCTGGGACTCGAACCGAGTACCGTTAGCTTCGAACGTCATCACGTTATCCGCTTAGTTACTGAGTCCTGATAGCCAAGAGATTGTACAATGGGATGAAATTTGAATTCACTTGGTATTGTTTACTTGAATCTACCCATTGGTGTTTCGGACTGCGATTGATCAGTTTTCATAAAATATGTCTAAGATTTCTTATCAACTGTATTTTCATAATTAAGCATGTATGATGTTAACAATGATAAATATATAAGATATTTTAATACAAAATGATACAAGAAATTAATAGTAATTAATGTATCAAGAAGATTAAAATGATAAATGTACCTTTGTTAGTTATGATCGATTTTAATGAGATCCGATCACGTATTCTACAAAAAAAGAAAAGAAAAACAGCGCCTTTATTCTATTTTCAACTCTAGGCGAACATGATTGTTAAAATGACCCCCAGATGGGCTTCCACTAGACGGCAAGTGTAGCAGCATGATTAATGAACACTGTGGATCTGATCCAGATGTAAAGGCGAGGATCGACAAAGCAAGAGCAGCATATTTACAATTGAAGAACATATGGAACTCAAAACAACTGTCTGTCAACCAATACCAAAATCACAATTTTCAATATAAATGTCAAGACAGTTCCATTGTATGCGGTGGAAACTTGGAGAATTACGAAAGCCATCGTCCAGAAGATACAAGCTTTTATTAACAATTGCCTGCTCAAAATACTTCGGATCCGTTAGCCGGACACTATCAGCAGCAATCTACTGTGGGAGAGAAAAAACCAAATTCTAGAGAAGCAAGAAATCAGGATGAAGCATTGGAAGTGAATATGACACACATTGAAGAAAGCACTCAACTGTGACATAGAACAAACCCTCACTCGGAATCCTCAAGGTCAGAGGAGAAGTGGAAGACCAAAGAACAGATTTCGTCGAGAAATAGAGACAGACATGAATGAAGAATGAACAACAATTGAATATAACTAGAAAGGAAGGCCCAAGACAGATTGGGTTGGAGACTGCTAATCGGGAGCCTATGCTCTATTGGAGGTAACAGGCGTAAGTAAGTTAATAAGACTTTTCATAACAGATAAATTTAAGACTAAGAAGGTAACTTTTATTAAAATCTACATAGATATTCAACTTATTCTTGTATATGATATCAATCTACATAACTTGTCAATCAATTGTATCAATGTTAACAGTAATCTACAAACCTGTTACGTAACTCACGAAAGTATAATGGAAAAATTTATATGAGTCCATACTTATTCTCTTCGTTCATTATGTTCCAATATCATAACATAAGAGAGATCTCGGGTGTATTTTGATGATTATAAAAGATATAGTCTAATTATATCATCATTAGTAAACATATATAGGACTGAATTCTGATTAGTCTTTGTTGACATATATACGTTCTGTGCAGATTGCCTCGTTATAATAGTTATAGATAAACTGTGAATAGCAGTGGAATATAGGATGTATGTTTTGTCCTATTTCGAACTCATCAATAGAATGAGTTTTTAATTGAGTTTTAATGATCATACTAGGTTTTGCATCCTAAATATGAAATGTTAACGCATTGTCTATTAAGTCTACCTAATTCAAATTCATACTAACCACAATGAAAACCTTTTGTCTGAAGATCAAGTTATTAACTATCTAGATTTAGTAGCTCAATATTAACTTCCAGTGTACATCCAGTTGATACGTTTAGAATTGGACAAATAAACAATGTGATTATCTTTAATCTTTATTATATTCAATAACATATAACAATTGAAAATTATTTGTATAAGAAGGGGTTTTTATGGATATTATTATAGTAATTTCAATAGTTGAGATCATGAGGAGTACTACAATAGGACGAAATGGTCGTCCAGTGCTTCCAGGTTTTCTATAGTGATCTAACTTTAATTGATTCATGATCTCAACTATTGAAATCTATTTATTGGATTTTATCAAATGATCACATGTCATCATGAACGAACCAATCAGGTGTATAAGATAATAGATTTTGGATTTTGGCTAAATAGGATTTTGGCATTTCAGCCTATGTCAGTTCGTGATGAAAACTCTAAATCTAACTCTTAACCCTAACCGTCAATTGTAAATCATAATTCTAATTCTTCATGATGGTTTATAACTCTCATCTGGTCGTAGTTATTAGGTAAACACTTTCAATGTCACTTTAACATCGCTCAAAGGTCGTCCATAAATTGTAGTCTCACCATTATTTGCTATTTATTCTTTATTGTGAATCCATTACGTGTCTGAGTATATCTGCAAATTGATGAGTTATAATTAAACATTTACATAAATAGATAATAGTTTCATTATAAATCAGACGAAATATCAGTGTTTTATATTTATTTAAAACTTAACTCTGCCAATTACAATATGGTTGTTCAGGTTCTATACACAGACACGAGTTAGAAATAACTATGGATACTCTTCTATGATAGATCGTTGAAGGTGGTCTATAGGAAGCCTTGAAGCTAGCTCCCATTCTCTGTTCGGTACTCGTCAGTAAGGGAAATGATGCTCGCTAGTGGATTAGAATTTGCGTTATAGACTGTGAAGCTAATAACAAATGCCAAATAGCATGGAACCTAATTCTAGGATATTCTGTCAACCATATTTAACCACCCAATATCTCAATATGGCGCACGTGATGTCAAGTCACTGAGAATAGTAGGTACGTTGAAACTTGATCGATAGAATGAGAGAACTAAAGAACCATACGGAAATAAAATTGATTTTCACTCAGTAATCAATTAATTGACTAGTCAACAAAATGCACTTTTTATAGGCATAGAGTAACAATGTAAGAATTGCTTATCTAATATGGAAAAGAAATACTAGAGGTTTGATTATAAACAAAAATATGTTGAGTATCGTGTGAGGCACGCAGTTGACACCGATATGTCACCAATTCCTTATTGTCTTCCGAGACTGCTGGGATGAGTTTCAAAGTAGTTATCAATTCAGCAGAAGTTCATTTATCTTTCCAAATGTTTTGAATTAAACTGAAGACAATGCTTTTTCTTGAGGGATTTGAATAAGAAACAATATTATTATTGCTAGTCTCATCAATAGTATAACATGATCACAGAGTCCAAGAGACAATTGTCTGAGGCCAGTAGCATACAATTTTTTGTCATCAGACCAAGGAACGATAGAGGGTGTGCCACTCCTTAGTTAGGTTTTTTTCTAAACAATTCGATGATCTGTTACCCCCTAAACCTTGTATATAATGTTATACAAGCTAGTAGCTATTTGAACTCGATAACTAAGTAGACAGTGTGCTAGGGGTTTAATGTAGAAGATACTGGGTTCCATTTCCAGCGTGAATATCCGGCTGACGAGCCTCATATAGGACGAATTGAGCGTCCCAGACTCAACTGCCAACCATTATCCAAATCTGCTTAAAAGTAGTTGTATTCAGTACTTTTAAGACCTTAAATAAGGACCTTATTTATAACTGGCAGTACGGTTTCCGTGTGTGTACACTAGTTTGATGTGCGTTGGCAAAATGAAATTATGAATGTAATAAGTAAAACCACTCACACATTGAACAATCTGTGTAATTTTTATTTGATCAAACTAATTCTTTCCGAGTAATTCTGAAGGTCATCTACAAATCGATTATTCTAAAATGCTCCATTAATCCTATTATGTTTCATACATGATTATTCTTGTTTGACATAAAATAAACGGATGGTAATTCGTTTATCACAATAAGTAATTATATTCAGATAAAGTAACTAGTGTGATTGAATTTATTGAGTCTGATTGCTATCTAAACAAAAATCTGAATGAAAGAGCTAGTTTATTAGGTTTTGTAGAGATTGAATTTATAGGCTGTTTTCGGAACAGATTGCTCCTAATTGAGATACCATTGTAAACTAGGAAGCTTTATATAGCTGTTTCGACTTGAAATGATGGCCCACAGAGTTGTACAACTATGATCCCTTCAGGGATCCAACTAAGGATCTTCATGTCTTAAAGTGAATGTTTAATAACAATAAACATTGAACTAGCATCTAATGGTATGATTTCAACTTTCCTCAATAAGAGATATAGCGCAACGGCTATCTAGGGCCACTAGTGACCACTATTTCACTCCCAAAATGTTTGAACTCTACGAATCATATCTCATTCCCTATGGGTGACCCAACTAAGATCAATCTGTGAGGAACAGAACCTAAGAACTGGTCATTTATTTAACGACTCATTGTTTGATTATTGTCATATTCAGCTGAGACAAGATCAAGAGACAAATCTCTTCTGTTAAGTGATAGAAAATCACTTCATGAAGAAAGACACAAATGATATTCGCCAGAACAACGAAAACTGAACTATTAGAACATCCAGCCTAAACAACACAACTATTCGATCAATAAATATCTTACATCATTTGAAGACTGCTATTTTCCAGTATTAAGGGTAACACAATTTATGGTGATCATTTACAAAAAGAATGAATTGCCAACTAAAAGGAATGTTTTTTTCTTCAAGTGAACCAAAACACAAAGGATTAACATGTGCCCCACTTAAACAATTGTCTACAATGCTAGTGAACTAGATAGTTAGCCACAAAGCTCTAACTTATGTGAAGGCTAGATAAAAACAGTAATCCTGATAGTATGTTTCATAGTTGATTAGTTTTATTCGCATGAAAAGACTGTTTTTTTAGTTTATATCACAAAGTAACCTTAGTAAAACAACGATTGAAAACCAGAAAGCATTGGACATTCATGTCGTCTCAGTTTGGAACTCCTCAGTGGTGCTCAAATACAAACAAACCGGGGTTCGAACACAGGACTCATGGGTTTGTCGGTAGACATTTAATCTTTAAACCAGTGAATCAGTATACATTAGTTGACATTTGCAGCTACAATAGATCCAACAGTTTTCCAATATCATTGATGGTTAACTGCCTTACACCAGGCATAGTTGAACTCCACTAATTATAGTTTCTCATCAGAACTCTGGAAATTACATTTCGAAACTAGTCAGTTGTTGAATAGTCCTATTCTAGGATGAAAAATCTATTCAATGTTTCCTCATTTTCAATGAATACTCTAAGATCTGTTCATGATTTACATCATAAAATTGAAGACTCAAACAACATTCCATGCATACACATCATTCAAGTATAATATAAAAAAAAACAACTTGAGGGTGTGTAAGGCAAAGGAATAGAATAGAATACAAGTTAAATTCTTCTTCCATTTCCTTCATCCAAATTCACACACACCATCTCCATACAAGAAAAACAAAACTAAACTAAACTAGCAACTTTATAAAAACTAATTTAAAAGCTGAAAAGAAAAACCAAAAGACATAATAAACAAGAAAGTAAATATTATTATTATTATTATTTCTTATAGAATCATTGTGCTCTTTTGGATACTCATCCTTATGAACACAACACTGACAGTCAGTTGTAACTTTTGTTCCATAAATATTACATTAAACAAATACATATTACGTAATAAAATAATAGTAGCAATAAGAAATATAAAGCAAGAAGTTTTTTTTTTTATAAAAAGAAGAAAGAAAAAAAAGTCAACAATGTGGGAAATAGCCAAAAACAACAATAGAAACACAGATTGTATGACAAGTTTCTGATGGAGTAGACTGGAAGACGTTCTCATTATGTCAAGTATTACATACATCTATCTATCTATCTATATATGGCGTACATGTATATATATATATGAGAAGAATATACTTGAATAAATGAAGAATTACTCTTCTGGATCACAGACTATTCTGTTTACAGTTTGTTTGTTTGTTTTTTCTCAAACAGATACAACTTGAACTAATTGATGAAGATATAGAATTAGTAAATAAATGGAAAGATGATACTATTAAAACTGTCAATACTACTAATACTATTATTATTATTACTGGTACTAATATAAGAAAGATACACAAAATGTACCGCACATATACATATATGTATTGATGCCAGTAATACTGTTTTAAAGCATGAAAAATGTAGCACTGTAAAAGAAAAAGCAGAAGGGTAGAAACAATTTATCTCTCTCCCCTCCCCCCTCTCTCTCTCTCTCAGAAAAAAAACAACCTCAATTAAGAAAATAAAACGAACAGTACAAAAAAGAAGGGAGAAGTTGGTCAAGAGAAATTAGGATTAATCACAATTTGTTATTTGTATGAATTGTTTTCTTTTATGAATCACAATATATATATATAGATAGATAGATATACTACTATTCTTAGTAGTAAGGAAACACCAAATACAAGTAAACATTTTTGCCATTTATTTGTTGTCAATCGAATTTAAAAGATTTTTTTTGAAAAAAAACACATAAAAATTTATTCAATTCATAGAAGAGTTTTTAGTAATTTCTTGGCGCTGTAGGAGCCACTCGATAAGGCACTACAATTGAAGAGAGATAGAGAGAGAAATATATATATAAATTAATATAGGGAATTGATTATACATTGAAAATTATATGAAAACAGTCCAACCGAAGTAGGTGATTTTCTTAGGGGGAACACACCTGGAGCCTTCGACCTAAAAGTCTGATCTAAAAGGCATTGGAGCAACGTCGGGATATGCAGTCTCATAGTAGCCGGTGACAAATAATTGATTCATACGCCATTTCTTCCCTCAGGGTACTGGAGCCCATGTGCACCATTGGTTTGGAATCAGGATTTTCTAACTAACCTAGGTGGACTCTCAGTGTCCATCAACCCGATTAAACCGTCAAAAGTTCGCTTTTCATCCTGTAAATTTCATAAACAGCACCTCCGCCACAAGAAGGCAGTGAGCAAGATTTCCCTGGCGGTGGTTGTATGCACGTAGCCGTGTGAGAGCATTTCGGGAAGGAGAGCTGACTCTTCTTACTTTCAGACGTACCAAGGCATTTGAAGGCTCAATATAACAATCTAGACAGATATTTAAATCCACCGGTCGGATAGTTACAAACAATGTAGAGAGAGTTTTTAGCGCAATTGTGTATTAACTCCAAGTTACCTATACCATATGAACATAGTGAGGTGAAATAAACACACAAGATGAATAGTAAAAGAGTTCATATAACAGCAGTATCAATGACAATAAGGAAATTTGAATAGTAGAGAATAAAATTGAAAAAGAACAGATGAGTTCAAGGAATAATATGTATTTTAAAAAAACCAACGCTGAAACTCAAGATCCATGGGAAGACAAAAAAAAAAGTGAATCCATTTGGATAAATTATGACCTATTCTAAAAAATTATTTCACTCAATATCTCAAACTACTGAAAATGAAAGGATACCAACTGGATAGTGCATATTTACTAATGTAACTTAAATCAACTAATCAATGATTTCATGGATGTGACCATAATTTGTGGACGACCTCTGGACGATGCTAAAGTGACCATGACTTTGTCTATCTACTTACTGGAGTTATAAGAAGGTTATAAACCAGTGTAAGGAGCTAGAATTATGATTTACAGTTGATGGTTAGGGTTCGTCCATAAATTATAGTCTCGCCATTTCATCTATTAGTGTGTAAACTATCTTACCATAAAAGAAAATTATAATTTAAGCTGAACAAATCTATAGAGGATAACCGACAGGAAACCCTGTCGACTACCTCCAACCACCATCTGGTCTCACAATAGTGACCGCAGTGTCGAGTCACCTAGACTGGTGGTCAAATTGCAACATGTTCGATAGCATTCGATCTGTACTAATAAGGACTAGACACGCATGACATTGATCACCACCCAGTGATCAATCAACTGTGAACCGATAACACTCTACGAATTAATGAATAGTGAATGAACCAAATTTGATTCACTTAAGAATATACGGTATAAATTTCACTGTGAAGCTTAATCAATTGAGAATGTTCCAAAATGTATTATACTGAATGACCAATCAATTTTGGTCGACAGAATACAAACAAAATAGGGAATGAGGGTTAGAAGCAGTCGAAATAATATACTTAATCATTCACTGTTGATTTAAGCTATTATCAATGAATACTAATCACTCAGTTGGGATTCGCATAGTAACCATGGTTACAGATGTTAAATAATGGCTAAAAATCTTTCATTGGCTTCTATCTTTTATCTTTTTCAAAATTATCAGTTTTTTTTATTATTTTATATAATTTGACCCCCATTTTTGAACGATATTTTTTAACGATTGAAACTGAACAATTTCTATTGACATATGTGCATTCAGAGCGGATTACCATGATATTGCCGTTTAATCATAAGTATATTTTATTAGTAGCTGACATTGGAATAAGAGACGTGAATTTCTTCCAATATGAGACTCATCTTTTGGATGTATGTATATTTCAGTGTTGATTCTTACACTGAGATTCCTGTTATATCCCGATAAGAATAATGAATGGTAACTTTTGGGATCCATTTATGGACCATTCTTGAATTATGCCCTGTCTATTAATTACCATCTCCCTTATTCACAGCCACATTTGGCTATATCTTGTACAAATGTGTATTTTCTATTTTATGGTACGATGTGGTCTGCTTGGATGGTATATAAACCCAGTCTGTTTGAAATACATGATTTATATCGTAGAGGCTGAGATTGGTGTTCTGGACTTAACAGGCTGGGCTAGGCGGGAAGCAGGACCGATAAGGACTTAAGACTGCTCGTACTTCTTTTATGCGTCGTTGGTCCGATCGATAATTCACTGCTCTCTAATTGAAGGTATCATCGCGTTATACATTAACAGGGCACACAGGCCACATGTTATAACAACACCAAGCCAAGTTCATTTTCGTTAACACCATTTAAAAAATTATGTCAACTAATTTTCCATTTCGTCGTGTTAATTCTCTTTCTCTCTCACACTCATTCTTTCGCTATTACTGCACTGAAATGAAGTGTGCAGATTTGGATTAATCAATATCTTTCTCATTTTCTGTGTTATTTATGAATGGTTGAGTGCGCTAAGAGAAACCGAAACTAATAGTCATTCATTTAGGTTGGGTGGTAATCAATTGTACGGATTAGAGCATAATTTAAAGTCAGTATTGTAGTTTAACAAGAATTCAATAATATTCATCATATTTTAAAAGTAGGACTAACAAAATTTTGACAGGCCCCCAAATGCCCTGGTACGACTGAATGTGGAAAAAGTCAGCTCTCCCTCTCGAAATGCTCTCGCACAGCTGAGCGTTTACAGCCACTACCATGGAAGTACTACTCACTGCTTTCTCACACCAAGGGTTTTGTTTGCGAAATTGAGAGCATGGAAAGCGAATGTCCGACGTTTTAACCGCTTTGGTGGATATGGAGGACCCACCTAGGGCAGTTGAAAAACCCTCATTTTAAACCAATGGTGTATGAACCAATTACTGGTCATCGGTTACCATGGGACTGCATCTCCTAACGTTGCTCCACTGCCTTATGGATTAGACGTTCAGGTGAAAAGGCTCGGGGTGTGTCCCCCTAAGAAAACCACCTGGTTCGGTTTGAGCACCCGGAGAATATCATAACCCACACACAAATCAAGTGACTTATGTGACGCATATGTATTCGGTGACCCTTTGTACCAATATTTGTGTTCAAATAAATAAATCGATAGCCAAAACTATCCAGGCATATTTATCACTAAACAACATTTTATGAATTGTGCCCTATTTAATCACTAACCTTGAGAAATAAATGCAGTCAGTTATGAATTCGAACTGTTATGGGTTGATCGAAATCTACTTAATTCGGCATTGATAGCCCCAGTTATTATATCAATATCCCTTAAAAAAAAAATTTTCGACTTAGAATCGTGTACATAAATTTATACTTGGTGAAAGAGTTACATTAACATACAAACGAGTGAATCAGTCAGTCTTTAGTGTAACCCTTAAATTCTGACACCAATTAAATCGGAGGATAATGCTATCAACAAGCTCACCACTTTAATGGCCCAATATCTGACTCCAGTCGGGTCGTATGATAATGTGTGTTATCGAAGTATTCATCCATGTTACCCTCATATATAATCATCTATTTAACTCGCCTTAGTGAATAACAGAATTGAATAAGTCAAATACGGAAATGAATCTCAAATACGTATATTTCACACAATCGCTGATCTGGACAGACAATCAGGGAAACGAAGCGACGTATGCGAATAGATAGCGAAGCGAAACAATATGACATCCAGTGAAGAGGGAGAGTAAGTCAACTCAATTTAACCGAGCGTGAATCGATATTTACAGCTGGACAAACGTAAGTTATAGACACATGATGAATAGGGTAAGTAATCAACACACACACACACTCATATAAAACAGTCAAGGTCAATAAGTGAATAAATGACAAGGTCAAAATGTAACTTGAGAAGAATGAAATTTATTCTCGTATTTGACTTATTTAACTCCGTGATTCACTAACGCGAGTTAAATAGATGATTATATAAGAGGGTAACATGGATGAATATTTCAATAACACACATTATCATACCATCCAACTGGTGAATATCATCATTTTCATTATCATTATATTTGTGTGTAGGCTGAGATATTGCCCGGGTGCCCAGGCAGTGAGTAGGACTTCCCTGGCAGAGGCAATATGCGCGTGGCCGTGTGAGAGCATTTCGAGAGGGAGGGCGAACCCACCCCACTCCCGGCCATACCAGGGCATTTGGGGGAGTCCGATATCTGGCCACTAAAAGTCTACTCATTGTATTATTTAACAAATAATCATATTTTGTACATACATGATTGTTTAATGTATCTAAGATACATTGAATCACTTGATTAATAGAAACTTAGTTTTCAAATATCTACACAACTACCTTCGATAACACAATCATGATTAATCAAAGTTTTATTGGAAATTTATTTATTCATTTATTTTAACACATAGGTATTAGTAAAAAGAGGCACCAAATATATATGCGCCACACAGATCTCATTGAATATGTGTGAAGGTTGTGATACTGCCCCGGTGCCCAAACCGAACCAGGTGGTTTTCTTAGGGGGCCACACCCGGAGCCTTTGACCTGAACATCTGATCCACAAGGCTGTGGAGCATCGTGAGGAGATGCACTCCCATGGAAGCCGGTGACCAAGAAATTGGTTCATACGCCATTTGTTCCTTCAGGATACTGGAGCCCATGTGCACAATTGGTTTGGGATCTGGTTATAGCTCCGGACATTCGCTTTTCGTCCTCTCATTTTCGTAGACAACACCCCCACCACGAGAAGGCAGTGAGTAGGACAAACAAATAATAATCCAAGTATATAAAGTGATTTTTAAAAATAACGCCAGTATTATGCACTACTTGCATAATCTGTTTCCAGTCAGATATATATTTTGAGGGTGAAGGCTAATAGTCCTATGGTGTGTGCTTTTTATGTGGATAGATATAGATAGTATATGGCAGGAATAGGAAGTGTAATGCTTGCCAGCAAGAGATTGAAGTAAAGGAAACAGGGAGGGTAAAAGAAAGCAATCGGAATAACATTAGAATGAGAAGAATGTTGGTGTATGTGAAGGATAAACTGAAAGATGTGCAAATAATGTATTTAATGTATGATTTTCATATTTTACAAAGGCATTGTGTAATTTTGTAAAAACAATAAATTGGTTGTCTCCATCAAGCCTTCATCCACCACAGTACTACTCACACTTCCTTCAAGTAGGTACAGACAGATTTAAGCTTTAAACCAATAAGATTGGAATGAAAATGCTGTAAACATTAAGTCAATAATTCACTGATTGAGAATAATAGAACTAGAGACAATCTATCAGTTTTATTATCTTGGATATGTTTTACGGATGCTATTCTAGCAGTTTTTACGTTATGCATAATTTGCCGAATTTGGAACTGGATAGAAAGAGTATGGATTAATTTATTTAAACGCATAAACATTCGTACAAGATGGCACCAAAATGGGTATGCGCCAAACTTCATCATCATTCAATTTGTGAGGGATGGGATACTGTTCGCGCGCCAAAACCGAAGTAGGTGGTTCGCTTAAGGGATCACTCACCGAACCTTTGACCTAAAAGTTTAATCCACAGGGTAGTGGAGCAACGTCAGGAGATGCAGTCCCATAGTAGCCGGTAACCAAAAATAAGTTGGTACGCCATTCGTTCCTTTAGGATCCTGTAGCCATGCATATTATTAGTTTGGGGCCAGGATTTTCCAGCCGCCCTAGGTAAGTTCTCCATATCCACCAACTCAGTTAAAGCATCGGACATTCGCTTTTCGTGATCTCAATTTCGTAAACGACACAAGGCAGTGAGCAGGACTTCGCTGGCAGTGGCTGTAAACGCGTGGCCATATGGGAGCATTTCGAGAGGGAAAGCGGATTCTCCCCACCGTCAGCCATACCAGGGCATTTAGGGGCCAGGTGGTCAGTTGATAACTTCACACTGTTATAAAAGATAGATATATAGGACTGACATCTTTTGACCTACTACGACTCCTATGATTGGATTCTAAAGATAGTATAACTCGGTAACTTAAAACGTTAATATACATGGCTCAAAATAGAATCGTTTGTTGAATTCTGATGAAATTCTTTTTTTACACTCTTTGTAAAAGAGACAGTAACTCAATTAACTTGATTGTATCGTTAACTGAACTGTATCATCTAATATACACCATTCTTTTTCCATTACTCTTTTCTTGATTGTACTCCCCCACCCTCATTTTTTCCTTCACATTATTTTGTCCTTTATTTTATTGCTGAATTTTAGGTGTATTTAAATAAGTTACGATGTGTTACAAACAACTTGAACATCCACTTTTATTGTGACATTTAATATTGTGAGTTTGAATTCTACAATGTGGAGTATCGGTTTCTTTACTGTTACTAAACACACAAACTTATTGACGATTGCAGCCTACCATCAAACCTAAATCAAGTCAGGTTTCCTATTGATCAAGAAGTCTAGCCTCTCCGAATCGACGATTCAGACAACTCTTTGTATTCGATCATCGTCGTCTCTGAAGGATTGCTGACACCATGTTGATGATGCAGAATTTCGCTAGTGTGTGCTGGGGTACAGTGACGACAATTTAATTAGTGTCACTATCCTGAAACACCAGTTTCTGTGATTTGAGCATGTGCTTAAAATTTCGTTCCAGTGAATTTCATATCGTGTGTTACTTGCCAACGCTGGGACTGGTTGGAAAAAGCAGTGAGATGGTCAGTTTATGACATGATACCATTATATGAAAGAAAGCTGTACAGAACTGTCATCTATCGGCGCTTCACGATACCCTGGTTGAGGTTTTACACAAAGTGAAACATGGTGACTTGAGATGTTATCAGATATGGCTTGGAATAGAAGTCGGTCGTGATCCTACAGTAATTTTACCTTACTTTTTTCATAAAAGTAGGAGGAACTTCTTTAACTGAAAGAATTCCTTTTTTGATTGCGATCATGAATCGACTGATGTTAGACCACCATGGAAAATCTGGGAGCACTGGACGGCCGTTTTGTCCTAGTATGGGACTCCTCAGCAGTGCGCATCCACGATCCCGCCTCGCCAGGTTCGAACCCACGATCTATCAGTCTCGCGCGCGAGCGCTTAACCATTAGATCACTGAGCAGGCATCCAACAGTGTTAATGTCTAACTTCAACTAATCCATGAAATTGAGCAACACATCCGCCATTGTCTTCAGTGAGTTACTATCTCACAACAGACCCAGTTGAACCCCGTTGGTCACTGCTTCTCAATAGAACTTCAAGAAATACCTCTTGAAGCCAGTCACTAGTGACCATATGTTGATTAATATCAGAAGGGTTTTGTGGATATTAAAGTAATTTTAATAGTTGAGATCATGAGTCAATTGAATATAGTTAAGTTAACCATTAAGGCAAATCTAATCACATAAATAAGCTTACCTTGATTACGGTAATTGTCGTTGATGTTATTACTGTTATTCACACTACTATTAATACTACCAACACGATAAGTTTTAGGACCATGATATGATTTTGGAACGGGAACACTTCCAATATCAGGAAAAGTAAAACGACTTTCAAAATGACGAACAAGACTAGCAATATTATTATTATCATCATTGTAATTGTCCATTGAAGATAATGATGGTTGTTGAAGCGGTGGCGGTGGAGGCGGTGGTGTTGGATGTACACGTGAATTCATTGTATAATTGTTCATATCATACACAGATGAAGGCAAGTATGGATTTACAATAGAAGATGGTGCACATGGTGTATCAGTTAAACTTCCATTAATATTTGATGAAATACGTATCACTTTAGTTGACTGACCAACAGGTATACCATTTACATCTGCGTTTGTTGAACCGGCGCGCTTTATATCGAATAAAACAAAACAGAAATATAGAATACACATTTACAAATGTTAATTTGTCAACTGAAATCTCAGCCAAAAATGTAATGTTATTCGTGATCGGTTAATTAACTGCATTAAATGTAAACAGCAAAAGGAAAGAAACCACACAAATCAAAACTGTACTGTTATTTGTAAGTAAAGCCGTAATAGTTAACAACAACAAAAAATGTGTAAATAGTGTACACCAATAAAATGAAATGGTGTTGTTTAACAAATAACCAAGTATACAATACAATAGTGGAGAAAGAAGCAGAATCCATAACAACAAAGTAAAACATATATCAACATGTTATTAAATTTTATCCTGTTAAAAACAATAAAAAAGATTTGTAACTAAAAGAAAAAAAAACTATATAGACAGATATATTTATGAACACAACTACCTACCTGATATCGATTTGAACTACTTTGTTTCCGTCGTGGAGAACGTCCAGATGGTGGTGGAGGTATAGTAGTAGTACCATTCAGATGATTAACAGTATTATTACTATTAATAACATTAATATTATTTTCATGTACATTAGCTGCACTTCCTAACTGAAGAGGAGTTACTCGTGGTGGTTGTGATGAAGGTGATGCTGACGATATTGATGATGCTGGTATTGAAGAAAGCATTATAACTTGTACAGGTGGACTTGAAACAACAGGTGAAGTTGGTTGATTATCTTCAAATGATTTTTTATGAAAACTGTACCTAGGATAACTATTATTATTATTATGAGACGAAGAATTAGAACTGCTCTTTGAGATCGACGGTCTGGCAGGAGTTGGGGGCGGAGGAGCTGCTGGCGGTGCTGGTACTGATGATCCATTACGAACGGCCTTCACACACAAATGTAGACAGATAAATTGGCTGAATAAGTATACACATACACACACACTAAGCGCAAGTGTATTTAGATGTATCCAAAAAAACAACTGTGCATAGTTATTAGAGAGAGCGAAAAGATGTAAACATTTATCTTGTGCAATTAAACTAAGTTACTTAGGTAATAAAGCGTACCACAATTTAATACAAACTATCATTAGTTAGACAGTGAGGAATAAAAACCACACGAGCATATATTCCTTAAACTATATATATATATGGCTATTGTTATTATAATTATTAATGAAATTGTTAGTTAGTTTGACAAGAGTAGATTAAGAAAAGTGAATATATGTATTCTGCCTAGAAATGATGATGATAATAAACATTTAGAGAGGTGAAGTAAACTGTTCACACACATCCCACAAAAAAACAAGGTTTTCGAGCACCAAAACGTTGAATCCAGCAACCATGTGAATATTTGGAAATCAACGGGGGGGGGTAATTAGATAGGTTTTATTGAGTAAAACATTATCCACATCAGAAATCGAATATACAAACCACTAAACTACAGTTGTAAAAGTGGGATAATAAATGATGATCACTTCTTAAAATAACCAAAAAGACACCTTCCATTGACTAGCAGGAACTACTATTACAATTAGAAATTCAAATTAACTGATTATCTGGAGAAGTATGACAACAGCCTAGTAATGATACCCTGGTACAAAAAACATATCAATTTTGGCTGAAAGGTCTCATGGAGACTAATTCTAATTTGTACATTGTATCTGTTACAGATTAATTTCAAATGAGGAGTGTCACCGAAAGCTGCCTAGTTCTAGTATGGGACTATTACTACTATATTTTATTTATTTTAACACATAGATATTAGTACAAGGAGGCACCAAATACATCTGTGCCACATAGATCTCATTTAGATATGTGTGAGAGCTGTGATACTGCCCGGGTGCCCAAACCGAACCAGGTGGTTTTCTTAGGGACCCACACCCCGAGCCTTCGTCGACCTGAACGTCTGACCCACAAGGTAGTGGAGCATCGTGAGGAGATGCACTCCCATGGAAGCCGGTGACCAAGAAATTGGTTCATACGCCATTTGTTCCTTCAGGATACTGGAGCCCATGTGCACCATTGGTTTGGAATCCGGTTAAAGCGTCGGACATTCGCTTTTCGTCCTCACATTTTCGTAAACAACACTCCCGCTACGTGAAGGCAGTGAGTAGGACTCCCCTGGAAGAGGCTATATACGCGTGGCCGTGTGAGAGCATTTTGAGAGGGAGGGCGAGCCCATCTCACTCTCGGCCATACCAGGGCATTTGTGGGCCCAATTAATCTACTGAATTTTATTATAGTTCAATGTGACGCAGGATTCAAAGACTGTAAACTCTAACACAGTTTGAAATTTGCTTTAAGGTTTACTGTTTATTTTTTCCCTCGTATATTTTAATTGCATAATTTTGTTGTGAGAAATTAGTTCACTTCATTTTTGAATGGAAAGTTAGTTTTACAAATGTAATCATAACTTAAGAAAGCACCAATAATTGAAGTGATAAAAATGTGAAAACAAACTAGTCACTTGAATATATTTAATTATACAAAAAATATTCTAGCGAACAATTAAATGAAGTAGCAAGCAATGTCTGACATGCAACACTAGATGATATTATGGCATGCAGGAAAAGATCTACAGACATACAGGTCAAGACAACAAATTAGTTTACGGAATTTATTGACTGATGAGAGAAAACATATTAGAAAGTATGCCATTTAGGTTAAATGGGAAAATTTCAGTCGAACGATGGAATAGTTTCATTCTATTTTCTGTATCATTCTATAAATATTGTGGTTTAGTATCATTTCTAACTTTCCATTTATCAACCTTATTTATTCGTTCTTGAACTGTATTATTCACGATTAGCCTACCATCGCAATTACGATTATTTTGTCTTTTTTTCTTAATTTGTTAATTCCCTTTTTCGTTACAGTGATGCGGGATATAGGTGACAATGAGATAAGGTTTGATTATGAACTAGGTGATTATGTTTGCTATTGGAGGTATAAGGGCGATTATTACTTTCCCGGTGCCCATGCTGAATGAATATCTCATATAAATGAACCTAGAAAATAAACGAGGTTAACAGTGGTGTTAGCGACTTAGGAGCATTACTTCATAGCCAAAAGGATTACTATTTAAGGGTGGCCACACACTGTCTTGTTTTAGGAGTTCGGGATGAGTTAGCTCCGTGATTTTAGGCCCTCAATATCGGAGAAATGAATCCGTGAGTCAAGGTGAAGTGCAACATTTTTATGACCAACATTTCCTAACCCCTACTTTCTATTGTGGGAAGGCTAAATAGTAGTAGACGTTGGTTGTTTGGCCGTTACACTGCTATACAGCCAGCAGTAAGACTTCGCTCTCGGGGCATGAGTTTGCTGCTTTTAGTCTAACCATTATCCAACCAACCTGCAGGCATGGTAGGACCTAAGGAAACGAATGTCCCAGCCAATCTAGATCGATTGGCTTACCATGATATGCATCCTCGACCACCACATCAAGGTAGCAGCTGCGACAGAGATATGGAAAATAACAATCGATCTAATTGGTTCATAATGTGTACACTACATAAACCAGTCAATTTGCTTGGCTCATGTTCACATTTCGGTTTATTCGATTTACCCCACACAATTCAAAAAATACCTTTGAGAATGAAGATCTCCACATACATGCTAAAGTGAACCGGTCAGCACAAATAGCATTTAAACTATTTTACATGACCGTTACAACTATTAAACTACTCTATTTAATTTCCTACTGTCGGTCATCACTAATGTGGGACCTAGCACAAATGTTTGTATCAGTTACTTGTGTTATACCTCACAAGTTAGTGTGCAGTGAAACAGAAAATTAACAGAATGAAAAACATAGATGATGGAAAATAGTGTTAGGAACATTTTAAAGTCTGGAATGTTGCTAAGCTCGAAATTTCGAAGGAAAAAGTCAAGAACGTAAACATTTACTATATTGTGGTCCGTTACGTTTCACAGTTGTCTAATTTAGGTACATATACACGCGCCTCTTATACGATTTATCAAATCTGCTACGTAAGGGAACTAGAAATAACTAAGGGGCAGTGGTTGGGAATCTGAATAAAATGTACATTAATTATAGGTAAACATACATATTTCCCTTCAACCCTGACGAGAACATATAGGTTGAGGCCTTTACTAGAGGAGTAATCAACATCTTACAATAGTGTATCCTGCCTACGATTTCCAACCTACCATTTGACCCTGATATGACATGTGATATATTTAAATAAACTCGACCCATCGAGACCATTTTGAATCGTTACTTAACCTTACTAACCACATATTACGACTGTCCTGTGGATCTCAAGTAGACTTGAAACTATAAATGTGGCTCAGTCCATCAGTTAATTACTTCGCAGGTCAATGACATGTCCTCATTTGTTAACCAGAAAATTTCTCCGATCATAATGCTATCCCAACTACCGTTGTGCAGTACACGGCAAGAAAAGGGAGGAGTATGTACGTCTCGAGGATCCAAAGCTATAATAGTTGATAAACCTATTAATGATTAGGGTCGTAATTCCTTCGGATGTTTGAAGTGATTATGTTGCATGTTGTCGGAGCTAATGTGATATACCAATTAGATGAAAACTCACCAACACGCTTAATTACCCTACTCAGACAAATTATAAACATCAGCATAGGATTTTGTGGAGGCTGTGGAATTTTCATAGTTTAAATCACGAACTTATCTTAGTCATACAATCACTAAAAACCAGGAAGCACTGGATGACCGTTTCATCTTATTATGAGACGTCTCAGTAGTGCCCATTGACGACCTCGCACCCGAGAATCTAACCCAGGACACTCGGTCTCACGCAAGGATGCTTAACCTTTAGGCCGCTGGGGAGACCCACACAAAGACGAAACGGCTGTTCAGTGCTTCCAAACTTTTAGCAGTGGCCTGACTAAGATCAGTTTGTGATTTAAAGCATAAGAATACGAAGTAATTATAAAACATTACCATATATCTGATAAGTTAGCGAACCTTATAACTCTCGTAAAATGCATTCTACTTTACTGCTAACTATCTAAAGATATTATTCAGCTACTTTACTAACTAGAAAGTTCAATCCCTAAGAATTCGAAAGCCAGACTAGTTTGGTACTTTACTTAACATAATACATAATCGCATGTATTAAGTTTTAATTATACTGCAAGTCAACAAACAGGAAAAATGACCAGATATTTCTAAAGTCATCCATATTATAACAATAAAAGGTTTAAAGCGTAAAACTAAATGAATCAAGAAGTCTTGCTTACTGTAGCATTATTATTTGTCGTTGAAGTCGAATGTTGATAAAGTGTGTGAGGAGTAGTTGACGACGAGTAGTTATTCTGAGCTACAGACGCTGCGGTAGGTGGGGATAGGGGAGGGGGAGGGGGCGGTGCAGGACTTTTCACGTGCCCATAACCAGATGGTTTTGTGGATAAATTCTGCATCGTAATATTACGCCCAGCATCCGCTGAACTAACAGATTTCAATTTCGGTACACCATTGGCAAAAATATTTGATAAACCAACAGGTGGGAGATTTCCACTAACAGATGCTGGTGGACCTGAAGCACTGCTTTCATTATTTTGATCTTGATAAACAAGTAATAAATAACGGAAGCGGTAAAAACAGAAAAATAAAGATATTTCCAATAAAAATTTGTACAAATATATATTTTGTGAAGAAACAACCAACTAAAAGTGAATATCAATAAACGTGTATATTAATAGTTACCAAGATTTTATAAGCGTTAACAATAAGGGATGTAAACTCCAAGAAAACTGGTGCATGCATGTACGACCATGTACCATTGCAATCCAAGCAGGTAGACGCAAACTACTTGTAAATAAGACTACTAAATGTAAAATACCCTTAAGATCTATGGTTGGCTTGTTGAAATCGTACCTTAATGACCATTAGCTAAAACATTGAGAGTAAAATACAAAAATACTAGTAACTTAATATCCCAAAAATACTCTTAAGCCCCTTTATTAAAACAATCAGTCAATCAGTAACAAAGTAGAACTTCGTACGTACGTACATCAGTTCACATTGCCATACCACATTATCACAGAGATCCTTAAAATAATGCTGAAATAGTAGCAAATTGTGTATAGATTTTTAATTCATAGTGTGGTAACAATCTAAAAGGTTTTCCTTTGGGTGATGTGGATTAATATTTTACCAGTTTAAATTGTAAATACGAGCGCCTGCACACATACAAAAATATAGCAAAAACAATTCCAATTAGACATCTAATCAGGTGAAATATCTTTGATAACAACTTGTAGGTGATGTTTTGAAACAATGAGAAATTCTGTAGTGTGAATTTTAATTCCTATATTTTTATCAGTAATTTTTGTGATAATATACGTAGCACGACCAACTCGCCAAATATGTACAAAATGATCCACCGGTTTCTAAATCATGCTTCTTGAGTGAGAGCGAACAATACTACTCAGCTGACTTGAGGGAATTAAGGTCGATTAGAACATAAGGATTAACCGTTGAGTGATCCCGAATCTCTCGTGGATTTCCTCAAAGATATATGAAACTACACTATTAATCACATGTTTTAAGCTTCTGTGAATTAATGATATGAAAACTTTAGAATTTGTTCAATTCATCGCGGTATTAACTATTCACGTAAAGTGAAAGTCACGAAAGAACGTCGAATCTCAAACTGGTTAATTACGATCTGAAAGGATGGTTAATCAGTTAGCTAATAAGGACACCAAAAATGGCAAGAATTTATATTGGTATACATTACCACACTTAATTTGAAAACAGTAAGACAAAATTATCTGGTAAAAAACGGAAAAGTAATCATACCAAAGGTAACGGTCAACGAAATATAAAACAACATAATTCATATGTAGTAAATGAGACTAGAGAAAGGGGGTGTAGAGACTTAGAACATTCATGATTTAAAGGAAAATCGAGGATAAATGAATCTGAAGCACTGTATATCACAAGACTTAAACAACACTTGGTCTTACTAAACGTCTTTATTAACTTTCCGTCTCCAATTAATTATCATCAAAGTAGAGCTTGGTACGGACATGGGTTGACCCGCTGCTGTACGACATTAGCATAAGATGAAACCAACAAGAAATAGCAAAAGAGATCGAAATGATGTAGTAGCAAAAATAATGATGAAGACCAAACGTTGAGAATATGGTTCGGGAAGACAAAATGAAAAGATATACATGTGAAAGAATGTTGGAACTCAAGATTGAGAGGAAGATAGCAAGTGAGTGAACATGAGCTTTTGTGAACGATCGTAAGTTACATCAACCGAAACTTCCAACCACTGATTCTCGTTATCACGTGATTGACAACCAGGTAATCTATATCTACCAACGTGGATCATATTAACCTTGTGAACTGATGCCACGTGGTGATTTAACCGCCCTACACCTTTTTCCAGCTTCTAAGCCAACAAACATCACCTACAGAGGCAGGCGATATTCGAGGTCATACGCAAGACTTTCAAATATTGTCTAGCTACTTCTCGGTAATATGTTAGGGGTATTCATCTCGACTTTAACTGTTTGTGCGGCAAGCACCAACCCAGGATGTTGCAGAACATTATATCTACGACCCTTAAATCTTACTCCAGACATTTTGAAACTTCGTGTAATAGACTATAGAGGATTCTCAGATTACACTTGTGTCGAGCCAAACAGCAAGATATAACGTCAACTATGCGAAAAATTAGAGACCATCAGAAACGTTTTGGAACTTTACTACGGCCTGTGATCAGAGTTTGGTTTCATCTTGCTTTTGACCCCGTATAGCCCAACGAATATGCTGACAACGCATATGCTAAATAAGATTCTTGCATGTTGATTCGAGTACATACTTCCAATGTGTGAAGCAATAATGCAAGCATAACTACTGTTTTAAATATGCCAAAGTCACTAGAAGTGACCACCTTAAGGTGGTCACTACTCATTTGTTTAGAGCAATTTTGTGTATCTTTTACAAATTACATCGAATCTATGTACGGAAGATGACAATACAATCCAAAAAATGGTGAGCTAACCTTTTGGTTTCGACCCAAGAGGAGCACTCCTGTCCTTTTTTTCAGAATCTGGAACTTTTCTAAGAGTTCGGCCGGCCCTAATATCAGCCAAAAATGCCGGACCTGAAGAGTCGCAGGCCTGTTTTGGCGGTGGCCGGGTAGATTTAATCTGCGGAGCAGGTGGTGGGGGAGGGATAGACATTACGTTGACCCGTTGAATACCACAAAAACCCAAAGCAGGTTAACCGGACCGACAAGGTCAAACTTACAATATGCCGCGACATGTTGACTTGTCCAACAGTTCAAATGGTTCAAATGGTTGTGAAAGGAATAGAAGAAGCTTTCGCTTAACAGGCTTCCGTGTCTAGCAGCAAGGGATCACCAATACCTCCAGGCAAGAACCTAGGTATATTAACGATAAAATAGAAGAAAAAATAGGTCAAGTAGCCTCTTGAAGTTGCTTGGACTAGCTCAGCTGGCAGCGAATTCCAGCATTTGACAACTATTAAGGAGCAGATTTTGTGTCCGCAGTCCGTTCTGCTATGTTTTATCTCCAATTTCTGGGTGTTACCCCTTAGGTTAGTGTTGGGACTAAGCTTAAGTAGGTGTTTAAGAGGATGTCCAGAAGTGTTAAGGATACTGTAAGCCATTAGAAGGTCACCTATACTCTAATGGGTAAAGGTCAAGTGATTGGAAGCGCTCCTCAGAAGGTTTAAACTTGAGTCCTCGAACTGATTTCGTGGCTCGCCGTTGGATATGCTCCAGAGTGTCCTTATCCTTTTGGAGTGTAGAAGGGAATACTATGTTTCCGTACTCTAAATGGGGACGAATAAAACTGTTGAAGATTATGTGGAAAGTTCTCCCATCAAAGTGACCAAAAATGCGTTTCAATGTTACTTGTGCAAGGTTTGCTCGAAAGGCCTTTCTGTCACAGTTGGCGTAAGACTTTAAGTCGTAGGGCACCAGAACTATTAAATCTTTTTCGACTCGGGATATTACTAGAGAGGAGTTTCCTAAGTCGTAACTCTAGTCTGCAACGTGTCGCAGATGGACTACCTTACACTTTGAAGTGTTAAAGGTAAGTCCGTTCTCGTCTGCCAAACTTTGAAGTCGCGTCAGATCCTCCTGAATTGCCTGTATATAATCTCAGTTGCATATCTCTCTCCAAAGTTTCACTTCATCGTCAAATGGTAATAAGTCTGACGTTACCTGTTGAGGAAGATCATTTATATAAATCAGGAAGAGGAGGAGTCCTAGTACTGAGCCCTGGGGGACCCCACTATGACATTCCATAGCGTGTGATAAATTGAAGTTGACCCTGACCTTAAAATGTAGATTTGTCAGATATGAAATGAGCCAGTCGATCAAAGATGGTTTGATACCCGATTGACATATGTGATTAACCCTATCAAAATCTTTAGAGAAATCAAGGTAAATGATATCCACCTTCCCCTTACGACCAAGGTTGCTTGTCTATCTGTCCACCGTGGTCAGCAGGTTGGTCATACAGGAGTGACCTTTCCTGAAACTATGCTGCTGGTGTGAGAAGAAATTTAAGGACAGCCGATAGTCGTGTATACCATCGTATATCAGGAACTCCATGATTTTTGAAGGTATAGAGAGAAGAGCCACCGGTCGGTAACTTGAAGTTTCGCTGCGTCGGCCTCCTTTGAAAATTGGTGTGATATGAGCCAGCTTCCAATTTTCCGGTGTTGCCAGGATTGAAGCTGCTTCCCTCATTATAGCAGAATGGACCATATCTGGGCCAGGAGAAGTGTCTGTTCTTAGATGCTGCAGTATTCAAAACACCAAGTCAGCGCTCAGGTTCACTACGGAAAGTCATGTGCAGTTGCTGATGGAGCTGTCATCAGTATAGTTGATGTGGTTCGGTTGTAATGTCCGGGAATATTGCTCAACCAGAAGGTTAGCTGCGTCGCCGTCGTTATCGGTCGGACGGTTAGGACCTAGCAGTTGGGAAACTCCAGTTTTGGCTTTACTAAGGGTGGCTGTGTAACGGAATAAGTTTTTCGGATTCGAAACAAGTTTATCTGTAAGCTTTTTTTCGTGGTGAAGCCTGTCTTCTCTTATAGCCTTTGTGTATATGTTCCTTATATATTTGTATTGCTTGTACTTGCCGTTGTTGTCAGCTCGTTTGTATTCTGCCCAACAGTGCCTTTTGCAGCTTAACAAACGAAGAGTGTGGTTCTTGATGATTGTAGGTTTCTTGTGGCTTTTAGGGACCGTTTGAGGAACTAACTGCTTTGTAGCACATAAGAGCGTATGCAGTAAGAGGTCCCAATGAGCATCCACATCAAGTTGAGGGTGAACATCCCAATCCACCTGTTGTAGATAGACAAAATATTACCTTACAGGTATTGGGCTTCTGTGATTGTCCTACCTTAATCCCTTTTAATTCTAGATAAAACTTTTTAAATTAATATTTGTTTGCTTCGTTGTGTATCAGAAAATTAACCAAAATTAAAAGCCAAGAAGACATTCGACAGTTCTGATTGTGGAGGTAGCTAACATGAAATTGATGTGTAATTACTTTTTCTCAATGTTTGCACTTTTCAAAATTTCACATGATTTGTACAGTAGCTATTACAGACCGTGAAAGTTTCGTTTAAAATACTCTGAACATGATTTTCTGTTCCCGTTTCCTGCATTATGGTAGCAAGTCAGATTGACGATCGCTCAAAAAATTACTGCTGCATACACATACTTCTCATCCTCAATTATTAACCCTGATAAATTAGTTACCTTATTACGTGATTAATCTTTATACACACCTCGGATTTTATTAATCGTATTGAAGATGCCACAGGTATTGGAGTTTGGCAACGCGTTAATCGGTAACAGCTTCGATGACTGAATCGTACTTACCTAGTGAAATCAAGAGTCAGAAGCGAAGAAGTTCGAAGAATTATTGACAGGCTATCAATACATCAAGAATCGACGGATCTAAATTGGCTAGCGATTGCACGAGAAGTTGACTGTTTTGCGCTTGCTTCATTTCATTTTGCTACGGTTTCAGGCATCCGATAATGTCAATTGAAGACCTTAGAAAAATTCAAGCCGAATGCTAAGGGTGATTACATGCGAAATTAAAAGTATATTTGCCGTTTGTTTTTATCTTGGAATTCAGTTACTTCTCTGGAGAATCAGTTTTTATAAACTTAAACCAACAACCAGAAGTACTACGTTTCAAACCGACGTGGAACTATTTGTCCACTATTTTTGTAATCTTTTCACTCTCCTTATAATGTACAGTTCCATGTCATTTG
The DNA here is from genome assembly GCA_946903255.1 of Schistosoma spindalis. Lineage (NCBI taxonomy): Eukaryota > Metazoa > Platyhelminthes > Trematoda > Strigeidida > Schistosomatidae > Schistosoma > Schistosoma spindalis. The sequence goes on along the minus strand of OX336423.1, from coordinate 2,491,834 downwards.
TGTTTGCTATTCACTCGTTCTCAGTAATACTTTTTCAATTGACAGTTGTTCGTAGGTTCATGTGTCTTCGGTAGAGTTAAATGTTTTTATTCTGGGGCAGTGAAGTTTTATAGACTTCCAACTTGCATAAATAAATAAGACGCAAGCATAAACCATCCGTTAAGTCCAGTGCAATACGCCTAGGCTAGCCCCGTTAGTGCGACGACGGTAATAAAAAACGAAATACGGATTAAGTTCGATTGGTTCATCTGGTTGAATAGTGTCCGCAGACGGACATTGAAATGGGAATCAAGATGATCAAAACAAAGCGGAGAAAATAAGCACGACAACTCGTTATCCTAAACTTTGACTGACTGTTTATAACCAGATAAACATGACGTAAATGAATGTGATGGGTGAGCTATGTGATGGATTTACATAGAAATAAAACAAGTAGTTCATAGCGTGATGAATAGATATGCTGCCAAGGAAACTGAGATGTTGACACCACTGATCTTGTTTTGCCATTCTGACGTTACGTTTTTTGGAGCCGGTACCTCCATTTCGTGATTCGTTTGTGGTTGTATTTCCGGGTCAGTGGCAATATTTGACGAGAATATGGAAGACATTTGCTGTTGTTATTGCTACTTATGCATTTGTTATTGACATCGTACCCACTATTGTATCAGTGAACCGACCTGATGTAATTACTGAACAAACGGATCCCTGTATCATTGTTTGTTCACTAGTTTTGGTTAGGCAGTTGGGGGTAGTTAGTAGTGTAACAATTTAGGTCGATTGATTAAGGGTTTACCTCATGCAACTAAGTATATGTCAAAACAGCATAGTTCAAATACTCATTCACTTCCTTATTTTGCACAGACTTCCGTGTTTCTTTACACTGCTTAATTATTCATAATACCTATGAATAATAGGACGTACACATTTTTAAGGTGCAGACCAATTCGTTACCTAGATGAATTGACGAAGTACAGCTCTAATATATCATTTATGCCTAAATCAAACCCGCAAAGACTATTTGAAACAAATGTATTTGATCCTCGTACTCTTCATAAGTATTCTCTCTTTTTAACCCTTTATTTTCCGTTTTGTGGAGTACTCTTGTGCACCCTTGGTTACGTGCCTGGTTATAAAAGGCGGTCATCATGGACTCAAGGTCATACATTTGGTCAGGTTTAATAAGGAGTCCAACTTCTGGCAAATTCACACATTTACACATATGCATTCAAAAATAGTATTTTTTGTTTTGCTTTTATACTTTTTCGTACACAAGATATCTACACGATGTCTATTTCCATCCAGACCACCAATCCTTTCTGGAGGTGAAACGATTACGTGGAACCAAACAATTATCAATTATATTTATGTATTCCCATGTTGTACCTTATTATTGTATGCAGGCAGTGGAGCAGTTTTTCAGGTTTTATTGATTTTCATCATTAGAACAAGGTCATGCAATACATGTCTGATAGACTTCTTTAACGAGGTTACTCACATACGTGACCAGAAGAAACTAGTGGTTATACTATATTTCGATATTAAGAAAGCTTTCGATAAAGTACTTCATAATCTTCTAATCAACAGATTTAAGTCAGTTGGAATTACAAATCCCCTTTTGCAGTTGATCAAGTCTTTTCTTACGAACAGATACCAAGTAACCAAGATTGACTCTACAACATCTACACCTTGACCAATATCCAGTGGTGTTGTGCAGGGTAGTGTCTTGGGTCCATTGCTCTTTATAATCTACATCAACAGTATATGCAAGTGCTTTAGCACAGGTAAGACCTACCTCTATGCCGATGACTTAAAAGTCATCTATAATACCGACACTTGCGATGTAAGTAGTACTATGCAAACAATCTAACATGAACTCAACGTGGTAGACGACTGGTGCAAACGCTGGAGGTTAGAGCTCAACACAGAGAAATGCGGCTGGTTATGTATAGGAGACACGTCTCTTAAAATAAAACTAACGCTTAACAACAACACACTGTCCAGACTGGCATCGGTAACTGACCTAGGGGTACACTAATCACACCATCTTAATTTCTCTGAACACATCTCAGGCAAATCATCTAGAATGCGAAAATTACTTGGCTTCATTCTCCGTAATTCCTATCAAAATGAATCTAAAATCCTTCTTTACAAAGTTAGTGTAATACCTATCGTTGAATACTGCTCGTTCTTCTTTTCCAGCCTACGCCTCACTGATATACTAAAGGTGGAAGGAATACAACGAGACTTTACCCGCAAAATACTTAAGACTGAATCAATCTTTGACTACAGTTCCCGATGCCAAATCCTAGGAATATCACCCCTTTGGAAGAGAAGGCTTAGGTCCAATTTGATTCTCTACTTCAAACTACTCAAAAACCTTACTTATTCAACATGTAATATAGTCCTTGCCCGAAATTCACATGAATGCGTACTTCGAAACAAAATATCTACGGTCAAAGTTGAGAAATACAGATCAAAACTCGAGAAAACTTCTTCCTCATCAAGGATGCAATAATTTGGAACAGTCTCCTCTCCGAAATTTGCATGGCAGATGAATTACATACGTTTGTAAGACTGCTTGATCAAGCCTTCATTTGCACTGATCTAGCATGTACGAACAGATCTGCGCCCCACTCAGATATCATAGGCTCTCTACATGTCTAAACTAAAATGGACTACAAGTTCAGTTTGCCTTATTTTTCCTACTTTGCAGTTGTTTTATTTACTTTTCCCACTCTATTTCTTCACTTAAAGCAGACAGGTAACTCACTGAACCTACTGATACTGTTCAACCAAACTCGGTCGCTAAGAGACACTCACTACCACATTAAAAAGTCAAGAGAACTGCGCAATCGACTGCCTGCTACCGATCGAACCGCATCTATGGAGCCTGTTACCCATCAACTGGTTAGGACAACACAAAATAACATCAGCACCGAGTTAGTGTGAATCTCTCCTTGTTTATTGCTTATTAGCTTTTTACTCTTCTGCACACCATGTCGACTAGCAATTAATATTATTTCTCCACTCGTTACCTTATCTACAACCCATATACTTCTATACTTTTCCGCACGCTTTATTAAACTACTATCCTACATTACACCCCTCTTAATGCTTATACTTTAATTGACAAACTACACTTTATACTATAGTCAATTAAAGCACTGCATCGATGCCTTACCCACAGTTCATATTTTCTAACTGCCTGATGAGCTTGTAAAATGGTACTTATAGAAATAGTGTTTTCCGACAGGTTATGAAACAGAGGAAGTTGTGGGGTGTGACATATATCCAAAAATAAGCTTAAATGAGCCTAAAATCACAAAAGGAGGGAGGGTGGAGTTACTGACCGGCAAGCATTGATGGTGAGGGCGATGACTTCAATCCACCCGTGTTTGGGGGGCAAAACATTTTGTATGTATCAGGCTCTCTATGATTGAGAATAAGTCAATCAATCTATGACATAGATTGTCTTCCTACGCATAAGAGTAGAAGAGCAAGAACATGAATACAAGAAAAAATGTTTTCTGAAGATTACAACCTCCTGTAAAGTGAATGGTGTTATTATGAAGATAAAGAAGAAACAAAAGGTGTATGCTGAGTTATTAACGTATACTCAGAAGCTAGGGCAAAACTCATAGGTGTGCAGTAGTTCTAGACGCCACAAACAGAAGGAAGACGATAGAGGAGACTGTTGTGGTATGCATATTAACGTCCTTATTAGAAAGTGAAATACAGCTCAGTTAACTATCCGCAACTGCCAAACCAGAACTGGGGAGTGGATAATGACACAATAATCAGTTTAGTTATCAGGTACAACAGGTTCATTCACTAGCACAACAATACTGTGATTATGTCAATTACAACTGTCCAAACAAAAATAATAAGAATAAAAGTCTTTATAACTTGGTCGGATGTTTTCGCTAACTCTGAATTCCAAACACGAATGGTCACTGTAACGACCGAACTGCCAATATACGGCATGAGCTCAGGACTGACGAACCAAAACGTATTCGAATAGGCTAGACGACGCTCTTCTGTATAGTTTACCGAACGTTTTTTGAGACACTCGTATTAAATTATATCGAAACACAAACTCTGTGCTCAATTTGGACGGTTCTAATTTAAGAAATATAATAAATTATATCAAAAATACAAAATACCTCAAATAGTACAGCCTGTACTGTACAGTCAGAAGTCTCTCTAACGCAAAGTAGCACGCTGAACAATAAAAGAAACAGTGAATATCAAAGGGTTCAATACCTGACAATCGATAAAAATATTTCCAACAAGATGGGATCAAATATCTATCTGCAGGGATTCCGGCAATCCTCCCAAGCAGATAGTCAAAAGGTTAACAGTCACATAATGAATCACGCCGTGACCTTGAGCTTAGTCAAACACGACCTCATTGTCAATAGTCCGGCAACATGTAGTATAAAATTAGGTAGCAGAAGACAAGTCTGATCAAAATCACGTAATAAAAGCTCATACGAGGAAGACTGAAGAACAAAAAGTGTGGTTAAACGAGATCTGAATAAAGTTTAGAATATATGACAGGGAGAAGAAACAAATAAATGACATTGCCGTTCAACAAAAAGGCTGTGGAGGGATTTTCATTGTTCTCTTTCCATTACACTGTATTATATTATGAACATTCTGTTTCATTTGACACAAACAAATTACAAAATAGCACTGTAGTGGCATCGGGCCCTACCACGAGACAATATGAGAAATAGACATGAAACATTTAACGCGGAGAAATACAGAAGAATGGAAAAGGCGGGGAGAATAAATTGAATTATTCGGAGTTAATCTTATGGCATGGCTCGACTATGCAAGCGTGGTCCCTCCTGAATTTTACCTTATATATTTTATTCATATGAAATATATTGTTCCATCTCTAGCCTGAAATTCTTCTCCTTCATCTGTTGGTAATTGTTAAGATGCAGTGAGTTGGTGTAGAAGATGATGTGATTTGCACGTGAAATCTTATAGATTAGGCAGTTACATGATAACAAAATTACAATTTTAGGAATAGGTCTATCATTAGAGCAGCGTTAATATCATACTAGACCGTAATTCTACAGCCCCCTCAGTGAATAGCTTTTGGTGGAGACGTATTGAACCACGGATAATCATCTTCTTGGACCAGCTGTGTCTGAAACATTTCCCATAATCTTCTACGGTTATCATTACACTTTAACCAATCACTACTTCCTGTCTATCCCAATAACATCCCCATTTCCCCATTATTCTTTCAATTCCATCTTCTGTTTATTCATTTATTCCTGAAACAGACATTCTCTTTCAATACTAGGAATACCACATTATTTTTCTCGTAGCAAACAACCAATCATCTGCCTGACAATGTTAAAGCTGGTGACATCAGGAAATCCTACTACCCTAAGGCAAAAGCACTCACTCAACTACAAGATATACAAATCCATAAACGACTACCACACTGACCAGAAGCACCGCAGTTGAGTAGCTAGATTACAACCTACCGTATTTAACCAGATACCTGGAATAGTACCGAAGCAATAAGAATCGGGCGCAGAGAAATCAATTAGTTTATAAATGCTCGCGACAAAGGTATTTGGTATTTGAAGGCGGGAATTATGACCCATCAAGGTCAACAATTTGGAAAATGGTCAGAAATTATTGTTCATTGATGAAGGCTACTGAACATTTGAGGGGCAAATCATCGTAAAATGATTAGTGCGTCGCTTCGAACAGTTACGTTTTCACTGAGGCGGTCATACCAAGACAACTTGAAACTTAATTTAATTCAACCTCACCAAGTCAGAATACCTCCATACTTCAAGTGACGAAAGTGATGCCATGGTAGTCACACATGATATGGGACAAATGTTCAGTGATTATATACTATCGCGTCGACTTAGTGGTTGGGATAGTTTTGTACATATGACTTCTGTGGCTAATAATTCTTCGTACAGTATACTCACATTAAGTATGTCACACCAGTATGAAAAAGAAACGAACATGATCGAACTCTAAGGGATTTTCCGTCAGAAGCGTTTGCGCATGTAGACATAGACTCAGTAAATCGGCACCAGATTCTTGTCTTCAGGACGTAAGTGGTGATGGTGATCAACATTCTTCCGAAGATCATAGACCTGATCCACCATCACAACCTAAACAGTGAAGTCAACTGTGGTTCACTGCTCTAATAATAGACCTAATCCTGAAGTCGTAGATTTGTCTTGATGTGACTACTTGATCTATAAGATATTACGTGGAGGTCACATCACCATCTACACTGACTCGTCCTACCGTGATCATTACCAATATATGGTGGAGAACACATTTAGACTGGAGATAGAACAATATATTTAATGTGAATTACAGAGATAAGTTAAACAAGAATGACCACGCCTTCAAGCGTGACTTATGCCATCCAACGAATTGAATTAATGTTCCCACGTTCCCTTAGTAAGCCTTATTAATATTATCATTCTCTTCGTATCAACTGTTGAATGTAAGTGCTTTCAGTAATTATATGCTCGGCTTCAGAATTCATATGGTCAAGATCTGATATCATTACGCATCTATGTACAATTCATTCCAAATAAATTCACGATTCAGGTCTTAATATTGCAACTGCAAATCTAAAATCCGGGTCAGTGCAGTAGATTATACAGAAGACTTGAACATCATCCACATTAAAATCAATAACAGTCACCCCTGCACTGAAGGACATATTTCTGTAAATCATTCGAGACGAAAGTCGACGCTCGGCTAGCGATTATGCATAGGACCGTTTCCCGAGTAATGCAAAACCGCCTGGCACTCGACATCTACTTTCTTGCAAGTGCCACAATCAGACTACCAAGGACGATGTTGTCAACATCCGGTCACAGTTGTATCCAGTTTGTTGAACGCACATTATAACTCATTGATTTTAGACATCGGACATATCAATGATATTTTACAACGTGCCACAAATATCCCCTTCAAACTTTACACCTCTCAAACAGATCCATAAAACTCAGTATTCTTTGATGGCGATTCGATTCCACGTGGCCTGAATTGGTCTTGTCAATCAAGAGTATTCTGCAGCCTGGTGAGAGTACTGAAATCACTTCAGGAGTCTTAATTGGTAGATCTTTCGTTCAACCTTTACTCCAACGTTGGGTGAGAGGATTTCAAAATCGTTCGTTCCTCACGTTCATCATCTGAGTTGAAGAACGGAAATCTAGTTCAAAGAGATGTGTTGTTTTTGTCACGTCTCTTCTAGTCAACCCTTTGGAAGGCAGTAGTAACATGGTCGCGACTATCACTTCGCCGAAACCCGTTAACAACCATATCACAATGTGTAACTGTCAATTTCATCCCCATTTCCAATTGTTTGCTAAGAGCAGTGGAGTGAACCACTAAGTCTGGCCGATTTTATGCGTGCACATACACCTTGAGATAGATCTTTTATTCTTTCGAATTTGGGGCCACTTAAGAGGCAGGCCGTTGAACACCTGATGGCTGAACAGATGACGAGAAAATCATATGTGACGGGCCACTTCCTCACATATTTGCGGAGAAAAATCTAACAATGGGAAGGCGACAAGAATGAATTCAATTAGTTCGAGTTGATCTGATGGAATAGTTCGGCCTTGCAGGCGTAGTCGTACTTACGTAAAATTATCATTGTCCATATTAAATGTATTGTTCTTTCTCTAACCTGCCTGTGTTCTCCATCATATATTAGTAGTTGTTGCCTTACGATGAGTCGGTGTAGACAATGATGTGACTTCCACGTAAGATCTTATAGATTAGACAGTTACATCATAACAAGTCTACAATTTTAGGATTAGGTCTATTGTTTGAGCAGAACTGATGTCATAGACCATAATTCGACATATTATTGCTTCTTCACCTTGCGTTACCTCACTAGCTCCTGTTCTCATATGAACGATAAATATGACGAGTCACAAATGATAATTCATAATGAGAACATACATGCTATCAGGACTGAGAATGTCATGATACGATAGTAGGTGCTCTCGATAAGTTGATTATTATTACTAGATGGACAGTATTTTTTATCTATGGAGAATGAGCTAATTTCAAGAACCGAACATGCTACAAAATCTCTCTACAATGTTGCGAAGTTTTCCACAATTATTAAACTATAATTCCCAAAAGTCGATATGTTGAGAAGTGTATGAGCTGTGCTGACTGGTCGTAAAGATCACCAAACGGTGATCTGGTTTGGATGCTTGACAGAGCACATTCGGCTAGGGTGAGTCCAGTGAAATTGGTGAGATCAGCATAGATGTTAAAGACTTACATAACCATATATTTCCGAGATTTATAAATCGATTCTACTGACTCTACTCCTGTAAGTGTGGTGATCACATTAAGCTTAATCCCAACATAAACGTTGGGGGTTACACACAAATATTGAAGATACAACATAACAGAACGGACTGCAGACACAACTTCTACTCCTCAAGAGTTGTCAAATGCTGGGATTCGCTGACAGCTGGACTAGTACAGCCGACCTTCCTAAAGTACGTTGAAAGAAAGCTTGACATATTCCTGATGACTAAGCATCGTATCTTATTATGATTTACCAAATTCTTTGTCATTTTCCTCTTTTATCGATAATATACCTAGGTCTCTTCCTGAACTTATTGGCGATCCACTGCTATTAGATACAAAAACTCATTATGCGAATGCTTCATCTATCGCGTCCACAACCATTTGAACTATTTGGACTAAGGATAGTATCTTACTATAATTTACCAATTTCTTTTTTTCTCTCGTCGTTAATATACCTAGGTTCTTGCCTGGAAGTATTGGTGATCTCCTGCTACTAGACACGGAAACCTGTTAAGCGAAAGCTTCTTCTATTCCTTCCACAACCATTTGAACCCTTTGGCTGACCAGACATTTAAACCTGAAAAGCATGACCTTGGCAGACTTCTCGAATTGCTTGCTACTTGTCGGCTCCCCCAAACTTAAGGAGCAATACGGTACACAGTAACAATCAAGAATGTACAACGACAAGATCGGTTCACAGTACTCCTTCTCGGTTTCTCATAATCTTCAGTCGCCTCGGAAGAGAAACAAATTAAAATGTGAGTGCATGTTCAAATAAACTTAAACCCACATAAGCAAGAAAAGCGTAAGCAATACGATATATATGCGTATATGTAGTATGAGACAGCGAGAGAATTCACAGACGAGAACGTTGTTTTCTGATCCTCTGTAAAAATTGTATATACTTATACGTAGGCACATTAAAACTCTTTCGATCCGTGTTTCAGTCCGAAAACAACTGATTTTCTCGCACTGATTACCAAATAACCAGTGTAATTGAGTGTACAAAGTTATTCTCTACTTTACACATATATAAATAGAGCACAACTGATATCAAGGAAAGAAACCAGAACCGTCGACAATGCTATTTAGTATGATTTACTGATTTAAACACATAAATGCTGGTACAAAAGGGCACCAGATACATATGCTCCACACAAATTTCATTTAATTTGTGCGAGGGCTGTGATACTGCCCGGTTGCCCAGACCCAAGCAGGTAGTATGATTTACTAAACCCAATGACAGCATAATGTGCATGCGTCTGAGTGGAAACAGCCAAAGAAATCCACCAGATTCTCCTGTCGGAACTCACCATTCATAGTTAACTTTCAGGGTAGTTTATTCGATTCCAACATGTTGTCGTGAAATATGATTAGGATTGAAGGTGTTCAAAGTATAGGATTGCTCAATGTGGTGACCACATACCCAGTGAACGAAATATTCACTTAACTCCCAAACCACCATTGTGCCGCCGATTTATAGTTGCATGTTTTGGGATTAATTTTTGTTTTGTTTGATGACATTAAATGCAATCACTTTATTCTTTTCACAGAAAATTGTTCAAAACACAATCCCACTGAAACATGCCGTTGTTGAAGTGCAGAACCGTGGTTTCTGATTCTCTGTTGAGAAATCTGTATTCAGAGTGATTTGGCTCAATGAAGCTGTCAGTTGAAATTCGTTCATTTATATTGACACTGTGAATCAATGTGACATGTAGCACACGAATTTCATGGCAAATTAAAATCTTCAGATAGTTGAAGAGTGGTGTGTGCCTATAACAAACGGTGTGGAACTGGTGATAGATATTCTAGATGATTGTTTATTACTAACCTTGTATAAATATTATTTTTGTAGTTATTTATTGAATTTCCTTGTGTCAGCAATACTGAAAGTCGTGTAAAATGAACAAATTACTATTTGTTACGGTTTTATTTCCTCAGAGTATTCCACATACTGAATACTCGAGAACAACAGTACTTAACAGTCACAACGGAACAAAATCGGAGATCACCGAAGCTGAATCAAGAGAAGACTTTCAGAAAACTATTGAAACAACTGAAGATTATTCGGTAAATATTTGATATTTAGTAATGATTGTACTGCTTTATTTTTACGGAAGAGCTCACAAGCTCAATATTCGAGTAGAACAACATTTAAGCAAGAGATATAAACCACTTCAGAAATTATTGAGGATGAGTTTAGAGAGCAGCCTAGAACTAACCAATCCTCAGATAACTGAACATGACTTCGAGAACGAAGAACATAGAAAATCAAGTCGTTCCCTGAAAATCGTCACACCAATAGTTGTATTTTTCTTTATTGTATGCATTGGATGTGTTATATGGCCTTGCTTGTATGACAAATGATAAAGTAACTTATGATTGTCTAACTTGTTCTCATTGACCTGACTGTTTCTCTGTTTGATATTTGATCAACAGTCTTCATATTTTGTTATTTATTCATTATTGTGGATATTGTTTGTGTGGAATGTTGTACACTGTGTATAACTGTTTATGTAAACATGTGAGTAGTTTCTTTCATCAGCACAAAGTGTCATACATAGATTATATTATGTATGTGACTGTCTTGATTGATTAGAAAAAGAAAAACAAATTTGTATTACAAGGGTTTTCTACAACATTTTATTAGTAAATTAGCAGTATTGTGTAAAGGTGATTTTGTACTAAGTGCGATCACTAATGAGTAGTCCGTTATAAGTGTTCTGTTTAATGAAAAAATACCATTGAAAATATACGACAGTCATTTTTTAAAGAGAGATGTGAGAATGCCGTTTCAATATGCAATTAAACTGTAAGCCCACATTACATAACTATTCACTGTCCAGTGAATTACAGATGACCGACTAAAGCTGGTTAGTTCTTATAAAGACTGATTGATTGTGAAACAATTCTACAGATTTCAGTCGATACTAAGGTAGTGATAAGGAAACGGCATTCCAATGACACGAATTCGTTTTTCTTTTTCTAATTAATCAAGACAGTCACATACAGAATATAATCTATGTATGACACTTTGTGCTGATGAAAGAAACTACTCACATGTTTACATAAACAGTTATACATAGTGTACAACATTCCACACAAACAATATCCACAATAATGAATAAATAACAAAATATGAAGACTGTTGATCAAATATCAAACAGAGAAACAGTCAGGTCAATGAGAACAAGTTAGACAATCATAAGTTACTTTATCATTTGTCATACAAGCAAGGCCATATAACACATCCAATTATTTATTATTTATTTGAACACATAAATATTGGTACAGGGGGGCACCAAATATATATGCGCCACACAAAACAGTGATAATTAGAAGAGAAGGAGAAAAGAGAAGAAAAAAAAAGTAATGAACGTGGGGAATTATAAAAAAAAGAAGAGAGAGAGAGAGAACAATGGTGGGGGAAACGGAAAGGTACAATCAGAACAGATCTTTCAGTTAAGGAAGAATACGACCACCTTTTTATGAAGAAAGTAAAAGAAGGTTACAGCAGGATCGCCACTGGCTTCTATTCTGAGCCATATCTGATAACGTCTCTAGCCACTGCGTTACACCATCTCTCGGACCCCAACCAGGGAGTCGTGAAGGACCAACATAAGCTAGCCCTTTGCAGCTTTCTTTCATACCACGACACCATGTCATATACTGACCGCCTCTCCGCTTTTTCCAACCAGTCCCAGAGTCGGCAAATAATGCACGACGAGGAATTCTCTGGGACGACATTCGTAGAACATGTCCAAGCCACCGAAGTCGGTGTTTCAAGATGGTGACACCAATTTCATTATCGTCTCTGTGACCGAACACTCGATGCCGAACCTCTGCATTACTGACATGGTGTTGCCACTGGATGCCAGCAATCCTTCGGAGGCAACGATGATCGAACACAGAGAGTCGTCTAACATCCTCAACTCGGAGAGGCCAGGTTTCACAAGCATAGAGCAAAACTGCTCTCACCGTCGCGTTGTAGATCCGACCTTTTACAGCCAGACTAACATCACGAAGGCGCCAAAGATGGCCCAGATTGGCATAAGCCGCTCTGGCTTTCACTATGCGTGCATTGATCTCATCACTCACGCCACCACCAGCACTTATGCAGCTACCTAGATACACGAACTTCTCGACCACTTCTATCTGCTCACCGTCCAGAGTGAGTACAGGATTAGAATCCTGCCAGTCTTGTAGGTGTACTTTGCACTTCGAAGGTGCAAAGCACATACCATACCTACGGACACTGATTGCCAACTGATTAAGTGCGGATTGCATGGCTTCGGCATTCTCGCACAGTAAGACAATATCATCCGCATACTCAAGGTCGAGAAGTCTTTCTCCAGGCAACAGATCTACACCACCATTACTTACATCCGTCAGAGCTGTTTCCAGAATGTCATCGATGGCAAAGTTGAAGAGGAATGGTGAGATTGGGCAACCCTGCCTAACTCCACTGCTTGAATGGAATAGTGGAGAAAGGTGGTTGTATGCCCTCACTCTACCTGAGGTGTTTGTATATAAGGCTTTTAGGATGTTAATAAACTTCTCAGGCACACCCCTCTTCAATAGACAATCCCAGAGAACAGTTCTGTCCAACGAATCGAAAGCAGCCTTGATATCAAGAAACACTACGATTGTTGGCCTTTGATAAGTATGGCGGTGTTCTAACACTTGGCGGAGGGTGAAGATATGATCAATACATCCTCGACCAGAACGAAACCCAGCCTGCTCCTCGCGAGTCAATCCTTCTCGGGTTCTGAACAACCTACGAAGTATGACGGAAGCCAATAGCTTGGACGCAATCGGAAGTAGACTTATCCCCCGATAGTTGTTACAGGAACAACGTGAGCCCTTTTTAAAGATAGGGACAACTATCGACTCATTCCATGACGTTGGTACACTCTCTATTTCCCAGATCTTTGTAAACAACGTCGTCAGTCCTTTAGTCAGAAAGTCACCACCATCTTTAAAAAGAGCCGGGGGTAAGTCGTCTGGGCCTGGTGATTTGTAACGTTTCAAGAGTTGGAGTTCCTTGCGGACTTCCGCCTCATTTGGTGGATCAGTCGTCACCGGCCAAGGAGGGCAGGACAGTCTGACCGATGTTGCCGGAGCAGCAGGCCAGTTGAACTGCCCTTCAAAGAATTCTGCCCATCGTCCAAGACGTCGATGGATGTTAGTGATTGGCGTTCCGTCATCCTCGCAGATTGTTTCGCTCACACCAGACTTCTTGCTGCCGGTGGCTCGGATGAGTTGGAAGAGCTTACGTTAATTACCAGATGCAGCTGCTGCTTCCAACTCATAAGCACGCTCCGACCACCAGGTTTCACGGTTCTTACGCAAGCTTTGCACGATTTCATTACGTAACATCCTTCGTCTGTGGTCAAACTCACGGTCACCCGGAGTAGACCGACGGGCTTCAATCAGTTGTAAGGAACCAGAAGAAACCCAGTGCTTGTAAGCGGGACGTTTCGCAATCCCACAACAGACTTGACCCGCCATTTTCATGGCGTCATGCAATTGCAACCAATGCTCATCTATACTTTTCGGTGGAATAGTGGCTAGCCTAGAAGCTAGCTCGGCTCGGTACTTACTAGCAACAGAAGTTGCAGCCAGCTTGCTAACATCAATCCTGTGGTGGCGGTCACTTCGTTGTCCACTGAAAAGTAAGGTAAGATTGGCGCAGACCAGAGCATGATCAGATTCCAGATAGGTACTCCAAAAGGAGCGGCAGTCTTGTACACAACCGCGCCAGCGGTAGCTGATCGCGATGTGATCAATCTGAGTCCAGGCTTGAGATGCAGAAGGGGGACGCCAGGTGGCACATCGGCGATGACTGTGCCGAAAGTTAGTGCTAGCCAGAAACAGGTTGTGGTCTGTGCATAGTTGCAGTAGACGTTCCCCGTTATCTGTCCTGCGACCAACGAGTCCCCATCGGCCACCTAAACGACTCTCTTCTGTGCCTAGACGCCCGACCTGAGCATTCAAGTCTCCAGCTAGTACTACAATATCTGTCGAACGCACTTTCTGGAGAAGAACAGATAACTGGTGGTAGAACTCATCCTTGATTGCATCCGGGCTGCAATCTGTCGGGGCATAGGCGGAGATGACGAAAAGACATCGTTTCTCACGCCGATTTCTTCTCACTTTGATGGTACTTTCTAATCTAACAGCACATAACGGACTGTTAATGGGGATCCAGTCGACTAGTGCTGCCTCAGCTCTTGCGCTTAGTGCGACACCAACGCCAGCAAGACCAGACGAAGATGCCACAGGGTCCCCGGATAAACGCACGTAAAACAAGCTTTTTGGAGCGACAGATGGAGAGCGAACTTGTAGTACTTGAATACGGGTCTCGGATAGACAACACACATCAATATTAAGACTTTCCAAAGACATTGCCAGCCCTATCTGTTGTCCGACCTGCATAAGTGTGCGAACGTTAAAGGCAGCCAGTTTCAATGGTGCGCGTGGTTTCAGAAAGACTGCTTCAGTACTCTTATTCGATGGTTACATACAATTTTCAAACCAGGCAGTGACTCGAGAACGTTTAGATAAAGCTGAATTTTCACCATAGGCGAGCTGCTGTCTGAGTCGAAACGGATACAAAAAGTAGAAATAGGAGATAGTGAGTAAATGACGTAGTAAATAATAATAATAATAATAATAATAATAATAATAGTATCAGTCATTTCGATGTTAGTCAGAGAAGAACGAATATTTTCCGTAAGCGAATATTTCATCATGTTTTGGTGTGTATGCTGAGATACTGCCCGGGTGCCCAAACCGAAGTAGGTGGTTTTCTTAGGGGGCCACACCCCGAGCCTTTGACCTAAAGGTCTAGTCCACAAGGCAGTGGAGCATCGTGAGGAGATGCAGTCCCATGGAAGCCGGTGACCAAAAGTTGGTTCATACGCCATTTGTTCCTTCAGGATACTGGAGCCCATGTGCACCATAGAATTGGGATCCGGTTATAGCGCCGGACGTTCGCATCCAATGCATACAATAAAGAAAAATACAACTATTGGTGTGACGATTTTCAGGGAACGACTTGATTTTCTATGTTCTTCGTTCTCGAAGTCATGTTCAGTTATCTGAGGATTGGTTAGTTCTAGGCTGCTCTCTAAACTCATCCTCAATAATTTCTGAAGTGGTTTATATCTCTTGCTTAAATGTTGTTCTACTCGAATATTGAGCTTGTGAGCTCTTCCGTAAAAATAAAGCAGTACAATCATTACTAAATATCAAATATTTACCGAATAATCTTCAGTTGTTTCAATAGTTTTCTGAAAGTCTTCTCTTGATTCAGCTTCGGTGATCTCCGATTTTGTTCCGTTGTGACTGTTAAGTACTGTTGTTCTCGAGTATTCAGTATGTGGAATACTCTGAGGAAATAAAACCGTAACAAATAGTAATTTGTTCATTTTACACGACTTTCAGTATTGCTGACACAAGGAAATTCAATAAATAACTACAAAAATAATATTTATACAAGGTTAGTAATAAACAATCATCTAGAATATCTATCACCAGTTCCACACCGTTTGTTATAGGCACACACCACTCTTCAACTATCTGAAGATTTTAATTTGCCATGAAATTCGTGTGCTACATGTCACATTGATTCACAGTGTCAATATAAATGAACGAATTTCAACTGACAGCTTCATTGAGCCAAATCACTCTGAATACAGATTTCTCAACAGAGAATCAGAAACCACGGTTCTGCACTTCAACAACGGCATGTTTCAGTGGGATTGTGTTTTGAACAATTTTCTGTGAAAAGAATAAAGTGATTGCATTTAATGTCATCAAACAAAACAAAAATTAATCCCAAAACATGCAACTATAAATCGGCGGCACAATGGTGGTTTGGGAGTTAAGTGAATATTTCGTTCACTGGGTATGTGGTCACCACATTGAGCAATCCTATACTTTGAACACCTTCAATCCTAATCATATTTCACGACAACATGTTGGAATCGAATAAACTACCCTGAAAGTTAACTATGAATGGTGAGTTCCGACAGGAGAATCTGGTGGATTTCTTTGGCTGTTTCCACTCAGACGCATGCACATTATGCTGTCATTGGGTTTAGTAAATCATACTACCTGCTTGGGTCTGGGCAACCGGGCAGTATCACAGCCCTCGCACAAATTAAATGAAATTTGTGTGGAGCATATGTATCTGGTGCCCTTTTGTACCAGCATTTATGTGTTTAAATCAGTAAATCATACTAAATAGCATTGTCGACGGTTCTGGTTTCTTTCCTTGATATCAGTTGTGCTCTATTTATATATGTGTAAAGTAGAGAATAACTTTGTACACTCAATTACACTGGTTATTTGGTAATCAGTGCGAGAAAATCAGTTGTTTTCGGACTGAAACACGGATCGAAAGAGTTTTAATGTGCCTACGTATAAGTATATACAATTTTTACAGAGGATCAGAAAACAACGTTCTCGTCTGTGAATTCTCTCGCTGTCTCATACTACATATACGCATATATATCGTATTGCTTACGCTTTTCTTGCTTATGTGGGTTTAAGTTTATTTGAACATGCACTCACATTTTAATTTGTTTCTCTTCCGAGGCGACTGAAGATTATGAGAAACCGAGAAGGAGTACTGTGAACCGATCTTGTCGTTGTACATTCTTGATTGTTACTGTGTACCGTATTGCTCCTTAAGTTTGGGGGAGCCGACAAGTAGCAAGCAATTCGAGAAGTCTGCCAAGGTCATGCTTTTCAGGTTTAAATGTCTGGTCAGCCAAAGGGTTCAAATGGTTGTGGAAGGAATAGAAGAAGCTTTCGCTTAACAGGTTTCCGTGTCTAGTAGCAGGAGATCACCAATACTTCCAGGCAAGAACCTAGGTATATTAACGACGAGAGAAAAAAAGAAATTGGTAAATTATAGTAAGATACTATCCTTAGTCCAAATAGTTCAAATGGTTGTGGACGCGATAGATGAAGCATTCGCATAATGAGTTTTTGTATCTAATAGCAGTGGATCGCCAATAAGTTCAGGAAGAGACCTAGGTATATTATCGATAAAAGAGGAAAATGACAAAGAATTTGGTAAATCATAATAAGATACGATGCTTAGTCATCAGGAATATGTCAAGCTTTTGTAGTGACGTACTTTTGTCAACAGAACACGATTGGTTCGATGAAAACAATTATTATTATAACCAATTGTACCAGTGACTGTTTTACTGTGCTCGTTTGTTTAACTGTGCTAATAACAGCCATTTTTGGGCCTCCATTGTATTCCATTGCTTTTACGCGGTTTTTGGACTACGCACGTATCTTATCTTGCCGATCGCAACTGTACTCCTTTGGCACGATCTCGGTATTCTTTCGATACCACGAGATCGCCAACAAATATATACGACTACTACAATCATCTGCCTTCTGATATTTTGGCCTACCGGGATTTTATTGGTCTATTGGCAAGTAGTCTTGTAGCGGTGTTCATAGTCAAGCTCAACTCGACACCACGCTACATTTGGTGAGCCAACTATTGGAACACGCCTCAACCTCGGTCAAATCTTTCAAAGAAGGCAATTCGGTGAGTCTATTGTTTTATCTATCCACGTCTGTCATATATTTTCATATTAATTTTTAATATATAATATATTTGACATGACGGATAACGATAAGAATAGTATTAATATAATAGACTCCGATGTACGCGTACCGAATCCTCGGAACTTTTTATTCGCGTGACGATAAATTCCACGCCTTATTCGAGAAATTCCCCAGATTAACTAAACCACTCGAGGAGATTTCATCGGTGACCAATCGTGTGATACACCACATAGTCACCCGCGGACCACCAGTCACGGCAAGACCACGCCGACTGGCATCGGACAAATTAGCTTTCGCTAAACGTGAGTTTGACAATTTACTATCTGCTGGTATTATTCGTCCTTCTCACAGTCCTTGGGCCTCTCCTTTACACATGGTGCGCAAAAAGGATGGGGTTAGTTGGAGACCTTGCGGCGACTACCGAGCATTAAACGTAGTTACGCGCTTTGATAGCTACCCCATCCCCCACATACACGGCATCGCTCAAGGGCACGACTATCTTTTCTAAAATCGATCTGGTACGAGCATATCACCAGATCCCAGTCGCTCTTGAAGACATCGAGAAAACTGCTATCACGACTCCTTTCGGTCTGTTTGAGTTCCTACGAATGCCATTTGGATTACGGAATGCTGCTCAAACTTTCCAAAGGTTTATCGATAGCATAGTACGAGACTTGGATTTTGTTCACGTCTATATTGATGACCTGCTGATCGCATCATCAAACGTAGATGAACATTATCAACACCTTACGCTATTATTCCAACGTCTTTTGGATAATGGAATAGTAGTCAACCCAGAGAAATGTGAGTTGGGTAAATCAGAAATAATATTTCTGGGTCACATCATCAGACAAGAGGGTATTCTGCCTTGCGAGGACAAAATTCGAGCAATCAAGGAGTACAACGTGCCGTCCTCAATCAAGGAACTGAAGGCTTTTCTCGGTTTGGTTAACTTCTACCGACGTTTTATCCCTCACGCGGCAGAACGGTTACGACCATTAACCGATTTACTACGCGGTAATCCACGCAAATTAGAATTATGTTGTATCTCCAATATTTGTGTGTAACCCCCAAAGTCTGCAGTCCGTCCTGTTATCGACACTTTCTGGTTTGTAGACACAATTCTGTGTTGACACAAACGGGACCATTTCTTTTAGGGAAACTAAAGCTTTCGAAGTGTATTCGTTTTTGAATAATATACCTTAATTCCGTGTAGTTCTAAAATTCTTTGGATTTTCTGTTGTGTCATGGCAGTTTGGTGAAACGACAGTACCGATCCATGGCATTTCATTCGGATTATTATTTAGCAATGAAATGCCTCGTTTTATTTCACTTTTAATAGTCGTCATAGGAAAATTATCAAATTTAAAGGT
This sequence comes from Schistosoma spindalis, assembly GCA_946903255.1. Taxonomy (NCBI): domain Eukaryota; kingdom Metazoa; phylum Platyhelminthes; class Trematoda; order Strigeidida; family Schistosomatidae; genus Schistosoma; species Schistosoma spindalis. The sequence goes on along the minus strand of OX336423.1, from coordinate 2,472,515 downwards.
GTTAATTATATGCGCATGTTCATTTTGTTTGTCCTCATCAGATATAATAAAGTTGTTTGCTCTTCTGAATGGATTATGCTTGTAGTGACCTGCTTTTGTCAACAGAACGCGACTGGTTCGATGAAAACAATTATTTTTTAACCATTTGAACCAGTGACTGTTTTATTGTGTTCGTTTGTTTAACTGTGCTAATAACAGCCATATTGGTCTTCCGTTGTACTCCCTTACTTCTGCGCGGTTTGTGACTACGCACGTACCCTTCCTTGCCGATTGCATTTGTACTCCTTTGGCACGATCTCGGTATTCTTTCGATACCACGAGATTGCCAGCAAATAAATTTCAACTACTACTATTATCTGCCTTCTGATATTGGTCTACGAGGATCTTTTTGGTTAATTGGCACGTAGTCTTGTAGCGGTGTTCAAAGTCAAGCTCAACTTGACACCACGCTACAAGCTTTAGAGGTACTTTTTCACTGAATGGATGTGCTGAAATGAAGTCGATATAATGATTCGAGTGTGTTGGTTCTCGGTAGATAGTGAAGCTGCCACAGGTATTCGCAGTTAGATAACGCTTTAACCAGTTACACCTTCTAATATGGATCGTACCCATCAAGTGAAGTCAAACGACAGAAGCGAGGAGGTTCGAAGATATATTTGATAGGCTATCAATATATCAAGGATCGTCTGATCTAATCTGGCTAGCGATTGCAGTAGGTGTTGAGCACGGCATTCCGACCCGTGATCTGGTGCGGATGAATGACCGAGAGCCTTCAGCTAAATGAGTCCATTAAAACTAATGTGGTCAGCATGCAATGTCGAAAACTTACACAGCTATTTGTTTTGGGGATTTATTTACCTCTACAAGTCCTTACGATGTGAATCCAAGTGATTACTACTGATTTATAATTGAAAACTACACGATATTTTATCTTGACTCTCATTGTCTTCGAATTTCTGTGATTGATACACTTTATCTGTTTAGAAAACGAAAATTAACACTGGTAATATACAAAATAAACAAATTAACACAGTCTACTGAACAGGGAAAAGGAAACACATGAATAACATGCAGAAAAGTAACTAGAGTTTGGGAAGATTCAGTCAACAAAACGAATATCGTTTACAATGAACATAAAATCACGATTGATGAATAAACACAGTATAATCATACAACATCAAAGACAGTTAATACGGAGGTGTGAGTTTCATGTTCCCATTTGTGGGTTCGTTTATCGGACACAATTTACAACAATGAAGACAGTAGTGTAAAATGAACAAATTACTATTTGTTACGGTTTTATTTCCTCAGAGTATTCCACATACTGAATACTCGAGAACAACAGTACTTAACAGTCACAACGGAACAAAATCGGAGATCACCGAAGCTGAATCAAGAGAAGACTTTCAGAAAACTATTGAAACAACTGAAGATTATTCGGTAAATATTTGATATTTAGTAATGATTGTACTGCTTTATTTTTACGGAAGAGCTCACAAGCTCAATATTCGAGTAGAACAACATTTAAGCAAGAGATATAAACCACTTCAGAAATTATTGAGGATGAGTTTAGAGAGCAGCCTAGAACTAACCAATCCTCAGATAACTGAACATGACTTCGAGAACGAAGAACATAGAAAATCAAGTCGTTCCCTGAAAATCGTCACACCAATAGTTGTATTTTTCTTTATTGTATGCATTGGATGTGTTATATGGCCTTGCTTGTATGACAAATGATAAAGTAACTTATGATTGTCTAACTTGTTCTCATTGACCTGACTGTTTCTCTGTTTGATATTTGATCAACAGTCTTCATATTTTGTTATTTATTCATTATTGTGGATATTGTTTGTGTGGAATGTTGTACACTGTGTATAACTGTTTATGTAAACATGTGAGTAGTTTCTTTCATCAGCACAAAGTGTCATACATAGATTATATTATGTATGTGACTGTCTTGATTGATTAGAAAAAGAAAAACAAATTTGTATTACAAGGGTTTTCTACAACATTTTATTAGTAAATTAGCAGTATTGTGTAAAGGTGATTTTGTACTAATCGCGATCACTAATGTATAGTGCGTTATGAGTTTTTAGATTAATGTTTACTGTCCATTCATCTTTGCTTGCAAAAATCCTGATTCTGAAACATTGCAACTTGCTTGCATTTCGTTTTGACTTTGGTACGAAACACTCACTTCTCTGGGTGGTTTCTAATCCAGGATATAAGTGGGTTAATGCCATTCATCGTCACCACATGCGGAATGGAAGCAGGTTAGATAGTGTGTCAAACCTTCTACACTCTGCCTCTGGATTGTAGGCTATATGTTTTTACATCCTTGGGACCTTCCATGGTGCAGGAATTTTAGTTTTTTCAATACTAGTTCGAGAGTTAGTTGGATGACTGGCACTAGAGTATGGAGATGTTCTGCCGTTTTAGCCTCCCGATTAGGTTGTTTTAGGAGTTTGGCTGATAACTTATCGCTAAGTTATCTACGTTTAAGGGTTTTTAGTTATTGACGCACCTCGTAGTACCATCCAAATATTCAGTCAGTGTGGAACTTCTAATGTCTGTAGCGAGAACTTCATACCGTTCACATCGAAGTAACACCAGCATTAATTAATCAACTCAGTTAATTCAAAACTACGTGTTGTTACGTTGTTGAATTATGGTCCGCTATGATATTGGTACTGCTCTTATTGTGGATGTTTTCTTATTTTTCTTCTTTTCTTTGATGTTTTCGAATTTTTTAATTTGTCGGTGTTTCGATGAATTTAAATAGTGGCGTTCTCTTTCTGTGAACAGGTTGAATATCATGGTTTGTAATTCGGTCGGGATTAAAAGCTTCAGGAGATCATCAAAGTTTTTTATTCGTTCACGATATTTTTCAAGAAGGCATGTGCATTTGTGAATGCGTTCTCGTAAAAATATTCGAGAAGCGCGTTGAGAAATCTGGATAGATCTCCAGCACAGCTCTGGAGGTTTCAACGCTATTTACTTTTAGCGGTATGTTATTCAAACAAACTAACGGTATAGCAATGGGATCCCCTGTATCCCCAATTGTAGCCAACATTTTTATGGCATACATAGAATCAAATATCTTCGCCCACAACATTATACCACGAATTTGGCTTAGATATGTAGACGATACATTTGTTATTATAAAAAAGACTCATCTAAGATCTTTTTCAAAACGAATAAATTCACTCTCATCGCACATCAAATTCACGAATGAAAATAAAAATGTACATGGTGAGCTGCCATTCTTAGATTGCTTGGTAAAAAGAAATCCAAATGGTAGTCTAAACCTATCCATTTATTGAAAACCGACGCACTAGAATCGTTACATTGACTTCCCTTCAGCACATCCTTTCAGTTCCAAGATCTCGCTAGCCTTAAATCTTTTTAGAAGAGCTAACAAGATCATCACATCAGAGGAAGACAAACAAAAAGAACAAATGAATATAATTAACATCTTACAATTTAATAATTTTCCTTTGAAAATATTTGAAGCATATTAAAACGAAACAGTTCATTACTTATAATAATGATTCGAATGAAATGCCATGGATTGATACTGTAGTTTTACCATACCGTTATGGCACAACAGAAGAAATCTAAAGAATCTCGAAACACCATAGAATTAAAGTATACTACAAAACACCGAACACACTTTGTGATACTTTAGTTCGCTTAAAAGGAAAAATCCCTTTTATGTACACACAGAACTGCGTCTACAAATTAGGTTGCATCGATTGTGATGCCTATTGTATTGGGGAGTCATCCCGCAAAATCTTGACTAGAGCCAAAGAACATATTAGGTACACAAAAAAATCTCCTAACAATCCTGTAGAATTGAACCAACTTCAAATTAAATCGGCAGTAGCAGTTCATGCCATTTTTAACAACCACCAAATCGATTTTAAAAATATCAAAATATTACAAAAAGGCTTTTCCAACTACAAAGAAGGGAGGGTAGCTGAGGCATTCCATATAATGCTTAATCCTACTTCTCTCAACAGAAAGGAAGGCCTTACCATACATCCTACTTGGACCATTTATCCTAGTCACTCAGTCTAATCATATTTACAAATTCACACTATCATATTACGAATTTAAACTCTATCCCATCTTACCATAAAGGTCACACAATTTTTCATTCTTAAACAATGCACACATACATACACATGCAAATTCACATACATATCACTTATGAATCACCTTGACAAAAATGACATGGCATCAACTTGTTCATATCTGTTTTCTGATTGATCAAATATTATTCTTGTATTGTTCCGTTGTACTACTTAAACTTGGATTAATTTTAATTTGGTTATTTATTCTCTGAAGAAGTAACTTACACTAAGCCACGAAACGTTAGAAAATCTAATTTTCTACTCATTGGGATATTACAAATATATTATTTATTTATCGAACTAATTCAATTCATTTTCCCTACCTTCTTCATTCTTAGCTATTTCTCCGCGTTAAGTGTTGAATGTCTATTTCCCATATTGTCTCGTGGTAGGGCCCTGTGCCACTACAACGTCTTATGAAGCAGTTGTTAATTCACATTGTCACTCAATTTCGTGTTTCGTGTACCCCATCGTGTCGATAGCTGCCATATCTTGCGAGCTCACTTTGTAGAGGCAATTTTCTTCTACATCTAACTCCAATAAATGATGTCCCGTTAACTGAACATTTAACACTGGCTAAATCTTTTAGTAGAGTTATGGATTTACGCGAGATTATTTAGAAGCCTGAACACCAGTTCTAGAGATATTTTATGTTAAAGATTCATAAAATCCGCAAGCACACAGTGGAACCAAGAGAGTGTGTGTATGCGTGAGTGTTAAAAATCCATATATATTTATGAGTGTTAGTCAAGTGTGGATAAGTTATTGATTGTCTGCGTAATACAACCAATGGGACAATAGGTTAAGGGTTGACGTGCAGACACGCGCTTAATCATACTCACATAGAAATTCGCACAGTGAATTAAGTGTTTAAATTACAGTGAGTAGACAAAAAGTACATTAGTGGAGTGGACTTACTACAACTTCACCAATCATGATGTCGTTCGCGATAGCCATCTTCCAGTGAGAATTATAATCTTCAGGTCAATCTGAAATCATATGTATCTGATTTCAACTATCCTGGATCATACCAAGTGACTTCTTTCACATGTTGTACTGAAGCACATGAAGTAATCGTGTCAACTATGTTCTATCTGGGAGAATTCTCCGACAACTCAGCCCTCAGATTTCTTCAGTCTAGTGTTAACTTCTGGGTGGGATTAATGACACAAGCATAAGCGGATATTTTTGCCAAACCGATTGAAAGTCTCATGCCTTTGCTCTGTGCAATCTTCGTGGTAGCATCCTTTCCACTGCATGCCACTTTCCACGGAGTACCGACAACTCGGGATTTGGCAGTTGTATTTTTGATATCTCAAGTAATCATCCAGAGGTCTTCAAAAGAGAAACTAGACAAAAACGGTAAATAGAGATAAGAAAATGGCAATAAAAAAAGTGAAAAAGTAAAAAAGTGAAAACTGTTAGATTCGAAAGCGTAAACAAATACAACAAGAAACAATGTACTCGAGCAATACAGATGGTTCAAATGGTTCAAATGGTTGTGGAAGGAATAGAAGAAGCTTTCGCTTAACAGGCTTCCGTGTCTAGCAGCAAGGGATCACCAATACCTCCAGGCAAGAACCTAGGTATATTAACGATAAAATAGAAGAAAAAATAGGTCAGGCAGCCTCTTGAAGTTGCTTGGACTAGCTCAGCTGGCAGCGAATTCCAGCATTTGACAACTATTAAGGAGCAGATTTTGTGTCCGCAGTCCGTTCTGCTATGTTTTATCTCCAATTTCTGGGTGTTACCCCTTAGGTTAGTGTTGGGACTAAGCTTAAGTAGGTGTTTAAGAGGATGTCCAGAAGTGTTAAGGATACTGTAAGCCATTAGAAGGTCACCTATACTCTAATGGGTAAAGGTCAAGTGATTGGAAGCGCTCCTCAGAAGGTTTAAACTTGAGTCCTCGAACTGATTTCGTGGCTCGCCGTTGGATATGCTCCAGAGTGTCCTTATCCTTTTGGAGTGTAGAAGGGAATACTATGTTTCCGTACTCTAAATGGGGACGAATAAAACTGTTGAAGATTATGTGGAAAGTTCTCCCATCAAAGTGACCAAAAATGCGTTTCAATGTTACTTGTGCAAGGTTTGCTCGAAAGGCCTTTCTGTCACAGTTGGCGTAAGACTTTAAGTCGTAGGGCACCAGAACTATTAAATCTTTTTCGACTCGGGATATTACTAGAGAGGAGTTTCCTAAGTCGTAACTCTAGTCTGCAACGTGTCGCAGATGGACTACCTTACACTTTGAAGTGTTAAAGGTAAGTCCGTTCTCGTCTGCCAAACTTTGAAGTCGCGTCAGATCCTCCTGAATTGCCTGTATATAATCTCAGTTGCATATCTCTCTCCAAAGTTTCACTTCATCGTCAAATGGTAATAAGTCTGACGTTACCTGTTGAGGAAGATCATTTATATAAATCAGGAAGAGGAGGAGTCCTAGTACTGAGCCCTGGGGGACCCCACTATGACATTCCATAGCGTGTGATAAATTGAAGTTGACCCTGACCTTAAAATGTAGATTTGTCAGATATGAAATGAGCCAGTCGATCAAAGATGGTTTGATACCCGATTGACATATGTGATTAACCCTATCAAAATCTTTAGAGAAATCAAGGTAAATGATATCCACCTTCCCCTTACGACCAAGGTTGCTTGTCCATCTGTCCACCGCAGGGAAAGGTACTTTTGGAAAACAGATAATCTTGCTGTCACTTTAACCAAAATGAATCCAATTAAAGTTAAGACAGTATTCGTGATGCTCGGTGTCATCTATCGCAGCCCAATCTGTTTAGCCGATGACTTTATTCTAGAGCACATTCATCTTTGGAGTACCAATACCAGGTGCTTGATAATAGGAGACTTTAATGCACCTAACATTAGTTGGGCTGAAATGACCACAGAAGGATCTATAAACTCCTTTGAAAATAGGTTCCTGATAACAATAATGGAGCATGCATTAGTGCAGCATGTATCCAAACCTACACGTTTTGGTGCTAACCAAGGTTCTTCTCTGTTGGACTTGGTAATCACTCATGATACTGAAGATATTGTCGACCTAAATGTTCTCCCACCGTTAGCGAACAGTGATCACGCTGTTTTGTCCTTCTCGTTTAGAACTAGGGACATGTTATACGATCAGGTCACACCCCGCCCAAATATATGGAAAGCTAACATATCAGCCATTCAGGAATGCGCTGCTAAGACAGATTGGTTTGTAGATACTAGCTTATCAGTTGAAGAAGCATGGTCTGTATTCAAAGGTAAGTTTAGTTTAGTTACGTCCTCGTTCATACCATACCTGATACCGCGAAGACCGAATAATAGTCCACCATGGATAACCAAACCAGTTAAGAAACTTCTTAGAAGAAGGAAGAAGCACTGGAATATGTTCATCTCTACGGGCTTAGAACAATACCGATCCAGTTATTGTAAGACTAGGAATGCCTGTAAAGCTTTAATAAGTAAGACTAGACGATCATACGAAAAGCAATTGGTTAGGGATTCTAAATATAGTTCGAAACGGTTATTCTCGTATATAAAAAGACGAACTCAGAGAAGTGATGGAATTCCATCACTTTTGATACAAGAAAATCCGTTAATCTTGGCAGAGAATGATACAGAAAAAGCTGAAGCTTTATCGAAATATTTCAGTAAAGTGTTTTCTATCACTAATGAGGAACGACCAACGATTCATTATGACCGTAACGGCTCGCTGATGGATCCTGTGGTCATTGAGAAAGGTACTGTTTTAAGGCTACTTCAGCATATCAAACCTGATAAGTCTAGTGGTCCTGATAATATTCATCCTAGGATTATGAAAGCCATATCAGACGTAATTGCTGAACCATTGGCGATACTGTTTGACATGTCTCTGAAGCAGTCCAAACTGCCCAGAGACTGGAAAGACGCTATAATAAGTCCGGTGTACAAGGCTGGGAGTAGGGACTTAGTTAGTAACTATAGACCCGTCAGCTTAACGAGTGCAGTTGTAAAACTGATGGAAAAAATCATTCGGATATCTGTTATAAACTATGTTGAAAGGCATAATCTTTTCTCCAGAGAACAACATGGTTTTCGGAGAGGCCTATCGTGCTTGACAAATCTTCTCATCGCAAGAGAAGATTGGGCTGCTGCAAAAGATCAGAGTATTCCTGTAGATGTGATCTTCATAGACCTTAGTAAGGCTTTCGATAAGGTCTCTCACTCTGGTCTTAGACTAAAACTGGAACTCTTCGGAATCCATTATACAGTCGTAGATTGGATAAGTAACTTTCTCCATGACAGGAGACAAAGGGTAAGGGTAAATGGGACTCTTTCCTCGTGGGTGCCTGTGAAAAGTGGAGTTCCCCAAGGTACCATCCTCGGTCCTCTTCTCTTTTTACTTTATGTAAATGAATTACCAACTGTAGCAAAATCATCCATTCTACTATTCGCTGATGACATAAAAATTTGGAGACCCATACACAGTATGTCAGATAGAATAGTATTACAGAATGATCTTAGCTCATTGGTGGCATGGTTAGATAGGTGGTCACTTGAAGTTAATCCAAATAAGAGCGTGGTGATGCAATTAAATGACAATGATGAATCGTATCACTATAAAATACGTGGATTCGTACTACCCAAAGTAAGAAACTACAAAGATTTGGGAGTCATATTAAGTAGTGATCTCAAAACCACTAGTCACTGTAAGGCTGCTGCTGCAAAAGGCTATAGAATATTATGGTCTATTCGTAGGTCTTTTCAGTATTTAGATGACGAAATGTTTAGACTATTATACCCGATTTATGTGAGACCACATTTAGAATATGGAATTCAAGCAGCAAGTCCTTGTTTCAAGTACGAAGCAGATATGCTAGAGCGAGTCCAACGACGAGGTACTAAGATGGTACAAGGTCTATCTGGACTATCTTATGAAGACAGATTGAGACACCTCAACCTATTTCCTTTATCTTACCGTCGAATTCGGGGTGATCTAATATTGGCTTATCGTATACTGAACGATGACCTTGGTATTAACATGTCTTATCTTTTACTTCCGTCTAGGACTGATCGTTTGAGAGGACACTCAAAAAAAATTCAAAAACCGAGATCAAATCGTTTACGTCTGGAGTTTCGTTTCTCTCATCGAGTAGTGAATTATTGGAATTCTCTACCGGAACACGTAATATCAGCACCTTCTGTTGATATATTCAAGACGAGATTGGACCTCCACAGTATTACAAACTGCAAGGATTAATACAGGTCGATAGACCTCCTATCCTTATTACTGAAGACTGAAGACTGAATATATCATTGTCCTTTTAAAATAGCGCGCAGGAATCATCATCATTACAATAGCATCACCTTCGTCAGACATAGTGCGTCTAAACTGAGATAAAGTTTAAGATTATCTTGATTCGACTGCTTGAAGAAAAACAAGTTTTTGAGGTTATGCATCCATCGTTTTACGACGGCTTGACCTTCAAGAGTTCAGTAACCTTCGTCAATGTCGCTGGATCGTTGCCTTAAATCGGTTGCTAGATCTGTACAACTAGGTAGGATGATAATGTTTTCCATCGGTTTCGACTTCAATAAAATGAATCTTTTTTCTACCCATTTTCTTTAACCTGTTACAACATTTGTTGAGTTAGGCATTTCTATGTACTCTTATAAGAGTACATTGAAATGCCCGGTTATTCTATCCAAATATCATAAACACACAATCTCCAGATCTTAGGTAAATTCTGTTGAATTTCTGAGGGAAAAGACAGACTAGAGGAAATTCCCACGTTTTGTCACATTTTTTCGGGATTTTCTAGTACAGCTTCCCCAAAATCGGGAGATTGAGTAATTATAATTATGTACTTGTCTTGACAATATTTGCACAGGACCTGTCACACTATTTCACTAAAAGCTCGCCATAGTTCGCCCGAAACAATGAAGTTACTGTAGCGTGTCAACATCAAATTCTTCTCAATCAAGCTATTGCCCGATTGACCCTCAACTACTATATTGTACAGTCGCTGTATTTTATTCAAAGATCGACTTAAAGTCTATCTGAGGATTTAGTAACGTAAAATCAGGTCTACTTATTCAAAACGAGTAACTGTTTTAGGTTTAGTTTAAAAAATGTGTGTGAACATTTTGGCGTTCGTTCTAGTCAGTTTCTCAGTACACTCTACCTTGTGGATAGTTCAGCTTTACACAAATAATGTCGTACTCTAATTGTCAAAATATATATTGGCAACCAAATATTGTCAAAGAATTTAATTGTGATATTCTAGACCTTAGATTTAATTTCATTCAGTGTTAGTTTTCTGTATCTTTAGAAGTGTCTTGAACTTCTCAGTTTGACTAGTTGCAAGTCACTCTTGGTTACCTCAAGGTGAATAATCAAATTTCATCATGTGTGTATGTATCTGAGATCATCCACTTGATCACGGTTTCCCACTGATCATGTCCCATTTTTTGTATTCACTTATATGGTAGTTTCAATATTAAATTAACCTGATCTTGAAATCAAAGATACTGAGTTGAATACGACCGTCGTTCTAGATTCATCTTAATTCGAAGCGGCTAGATTCGGTGCTTCTATTGCCTGGTCACTAAAGGCGTAACCAGAAGTAACAAATTGTCCTTTAGGCTCTCAGTAATCATACAGGCTGAAATCTTGAATCATGTTGGTTATGCTAAATCCTCAAATATGTATTCGGGAAACAGCAGTCTTTAAATTTATGCATTAGAGTGGGGCGATTAATAGTATGAGTTTGGATCCATGATTTCAGTGACTTCATATTAAATTAGTTATTTGACTTTCAACACATTTTTTCATTGTATTCATAAATTCCCCGTGATTTTTCGCTGAAGCAACAATTGCACTGTAGTCCGTCGTATGAATTACGGATGATGTTGACGACCTTCTCAGTTGCTCACTCTATAGTGTCGAACAAGTTTCCATATTGTTTTCCTATCCACACTGTCAAACTCCTCATGGTCAATCAAGCTGATGTATAGTGACGAATCCCACTAGACTGATTGTTCGACGGTGATCCGTAGTGTCACGATTTGGTCTGTGCACGACCGTTCCTTTCGGAATCCAGCTCGTTGATCTCGAAGTTGGGCGTCTACTAAGTGTCATCCGGTTCAGCAACACTCTGTTGAATAATTTTCCTGGTACTGACAGTAGTATGCCGCCTCTGCAGCTCAGTCCTCACATTTGCTCAGATCTCCTTTTGGTATCTTGATGAGGTTTCCGTCTTTCCAGTCTGTCTTTGGCACTTGTCCTTTCTCCAAAATCTTCCTGAATAGAACGTGGAGCAAGTTTGCAGTTGCTTTTTTGATCTCTTTCCAATTGTTCTCCATAGTAGTTTTCTCTTCGAGTAGATCTTGTAAGGCTTGGAACCTGTTATTGAAAGTTATCTTAGATTGGTTGAGTTTGTCAGCATGTCGATGGAAGGCTGTATTGAACCTTTGTTATGTTGTTTATCCAGTTGTCCAGTGTTTTTCATTCTCAGTTTCATCTTGGTCACAACCAGGTGGTGATCTGAAGCTACGTCTCCTCCTTTCGTGGTTCTCACGTCTTCCATTGACCTACCGAATTTTTTATTGACACAAATATGATCTCTGATTCTTCGTGGTATGATCCGGTGAGACCCGCGTAGCTTTGTGTATGCGTTTGTGTGGGAATATTGTTCCGCCTATAACCAGTTTGTTGAGTGCGCATAGGTTTGCGAATCCCTCCCCATTTTTGTTTTTCTCTCCCAATCCATGTTGTCCCATGATATCTTCATATCCGGTGTCGTCCATTCTGACTTTGACGTTTAGGTCTTCCATCAGGATGATGAAATCCTTTCCTCGACACTTCGCCAAAATAGATTTCAGCCTCTCATAGAACTGATCCTTCCTCCCTCTCGAGGTACCTTCACCTGGCCACGTGTATACAACCACTGCCAGGGAAGTGTGGCGCACATATATTTGGTGTCCCCTTGTATCAATATTTATGTGCTGAAATAAATAATGAATAAATAAGGGAAGTCCTACTCACTACCTTCTGGCGACGGGGGTGTTGTTCACGAAATTGATAGGACGAGAAGCAAATGTCCGGCGCTTTAAACGGGCTGGTGGATATGGAGAGTCCACATAGAGAAGTTAAAAAATCGTGATTCCAAACCAATGATGCACATGGGCTCCATGATCCTGACGGAACAAATGGTATCTCCCATCAGGATGATGAGATCCTTTCTTGGACAGTTCGCTAAAATAGATTGCAGCCTCTCATCCTTCTTGTCGTCGTTGCTATCATTGTTGGGTGCATAACACTGGATAACATTCATTATGATTCCCTCCTTCTTTGTTTTAAAAGATGCTTTGGTAATTACGGATCCATCCTATAAGTGCATTTTTCGCTTGTTTAGACAGCACCGGAGCAACTCCCAGAGTGTGTGGAACATTTTCGTCTTGGTGACCGGAGTACAGCAGCAGCATCTCTCTCATATCTAGCCTTTGTTGTTCAGCTTGTGTCCAATGTGTTTCGCTCATTCCGAGTATTGTCAAGTTGTATCTCCTCATATTCACAGTTATTTAACTGGTCCTCTCGGTCTCCCGCATTGTCCGGACGTATATTGATGTACCTATATTGATCGTTGCTCTGGCTGTTAGGAGGGACATCGGCCTCGTGATTTCCGAAGAATTTCTGGTTTCATCATGAGGCGTCATAATTCTTCCTTCAACTCGGAGGGCACGGTTTAACTGTTTTAAATTGTTTATTCTGGTTAGTGTTTTTCTATCAAGGTTATTTTCTATGAGATGGGGTTGCTGACCCCTCTTTTACTCGGGCTTTGGATCCACAGTAACTCTAGGAGAGCCACAGGTGGAGTTAATGGACGATAATACGTACATAATAATCCCTACTCGTGTTATGGGATTCATTATCATGGAACAACTAAAAAGCATTTAAGTTCGGTTTCATACCGGATATATCTCCAGTAAACTAAATTTCCTGGGTACTTGGTATCTTTCCGTACTCATTGGCTTTTGTATACTACAGTTATGGGACTTTTGATTGTAAGTCTCCAACACTACTGTATAAACAGTAAATAAGAAAGGAGCGTTTATGCTTCGGTTTGAGCACCTGGGTAGTATCACAGCCCTCACACAAATCAAATGAGATTTGTGGCGCATATGTATTTGGTACCTCCTTAGACCAATCTTTTGTGTTCAAATAATAAATAATAATTATTATTATCTATTCTGTCCTTCGACTTCCAAGACTTTAGTGGTTTAACCCACCCACTATTTTATATCGGTCCATTAATATTTCACATAAAATGTCCCATTATTGTGTTGTCTTTTCTTTATCAATTTCATTAAAAAGCAACTATAAGCATAAACTTAGGAACAAATTTAATCCCTTTTTTCCTGATAACTCTAACTGCAGACTGTATGGTATAAAAGAATAAGGAATATCATAATTCATCATAATGGATTATTTAAGTTTCTAATTCAAGACATCATTTACGAATAAGTACTCTATTTACTAAACATAAAACACAACGTTTCGTGGTAGCCGTTCTAACAATGGACCTGCAAGTTGTGGAAGTCATCCTTCAAGGTTGTGTTGGCTCCATATATTAATTCACTGAAAAGGAAATAATAAATAATTTAAGGTCCAACATATCTCGATTCGATGTGCAAAGTATCTAAAACCCTTATTCAAAACTGTGTTCACAAACCTGTATGTAATTACTGGTTTGTTTCGCTGATACTAAGGATAACTCTGTCCTACCATCTTGTTGAAGTAATATTTTACTCAAGGTACCTCCTGGTGGGTACGTGGGATCCACCAAGAGGAGTTGAAAAACCCTGATTCTAAATCAATACTGCACATGGGCTACAGAATCCTGAAGGAACAAACGGCGTATGAATCTATTGTTGGTCACCGGCTACCATGGGACCGCATCTTCTAACGTTCCTCCACTGCCCTGTGAATTAGACCTCTAGGTCAAAAACTCAGGGAGTGGCCTAAGAAAACCAACTGATCCGGATTGGGCACCAGTGCAGTGTCACAGCCCGCACACGAATTCAGTGGTAATATATCAAACGCTATTTGCACCAACATTCTGCTATTTCTGCTTGAAAGAGAGAAAATTCCTCGTGCTAATTTGTCTCATATTTTAATTTTCAGTTTTTTCTGTTATCTTTACTGATCAACTCTTGAAACACTTAACTTTTGACCGCCAACCTTTATTTTTGAGAAAAACACTAACCTAAATATTTGATCCGTAAAAATTCTCAATGTCCATCAAGGAAGGTTATCTGAAAAAGTGGTCCGGTATGAGCATTGTTTAAATCATTATTTTATTTCAGATCGTAAAAATTGGCACAATGTGTACTGTAAGCTGTTAAATAGTGGTTGGTTTCAGTGGTTTGATGATGCATCTTCCACCTCACCCAAACGGAGTATTGAGATTAGAGTTCGTTCTTATTAATGTCTAACTTTTCGCTTTAGCGTGTAGTATCGTTTCTAGCGTTTGGAGAACCTTCTCACCGTGTTCCATGCAACCCAACCTCATTAACAGCTACAGAAATTCCTTTGGCTTTTGGTATTCTCTATGGACCTCATATGGGGAATCAAATGGTTTGGTTCGCCTGTCCAGATCAAGGAACATTGAGGTATATTTTCAATGCTTTAACAGAATTTTACTATCTCTGTTCTAAATTTCATTCAACACGACACCTGAACAAAACTACCCAGTTCAAATGATTACGGCCTTTTTATATCTCAGCGTAGGCTCCAACTACGACATTAGAAGTGTATTTAATTAATTAAACTAGCAAGATATCATACAAACCGTTGGACGACAATACAGCCACTCACCCGACCGTTGTTGCTACCTTGACGTGGTGGTCGGGCTTGCCTATCGTGACGAACCAATCGAGCTATACTGACTGGAACAATCGTTACTCAAGGTCCCGTTATGCCAGACAGGTCGGTTGAAGAGCTCTAAGACTAAAAGCAGCAAACCTAAGATCTGAAGGCTAAGTTGTACTGCTGACTGTACAGAGTTGTGACGGTAGTAATTTGTTTCCTTCAGACAACCAGCATAACAGTGATGTTGCCTTCCTACAAGGAAGGGTGGGGTTAGAAAACTTACTTACTTACGCCTGTTACTCCCAATGGAGCATAGGCCGGGGGTTAGAAAAGGTCGACCCTAAAAATGTACACCTCGGGTTATCCCATGGATTTCCGTCTCCGGTGGTTAAGGTCTCAACAAGTACGGAGCTAACACGAAAATTAATCGCAGAAAGGTTTTGTGTGTGACCGACTTCAAGCAGTTGTCCCTTGGGCACTTCGGTCAAGCTCTCAGGTCTCTAAAACTAGATCTAACCCAATTTCGTTTTCAGGTACCTCTAGAAGAACCTTTCTACGTTGTGGGCAACCAGGAAGTGATAACCGCTCTCATACCTCTAACAGCACTGAAAATCACTCTTCATAATCAATCTCCCTCTTCTATCCCTATTATTCCTCCTACATCTACTTTCAACTCTAAACTTCCTCTTTTGGCTTCCTCCTCAAGTGTCACCATGGCCAACGATTCTAATGCGCGAAACACTGTCCCAGGTTTACTAAAACCTCGTTCCAAATTACACATTGGAGCCTTCAACGTACGCATCCTGTGTCAAATCGGCTAGCAGGTCTCCTTGGCTTAAACCCTAGAATTTCGTAGCATAGATGCATGTTTTGTCTCCGAAACACGCATACAGGATCCTAGTGTGACCATTCACTTGACCTCACCTCGCCAAAATGGAGAGCCGACGAGATGCACCCACTGTGTATCTGGCGACTCGATGGCTAGTTCTCGTGGACTTGCGGGTGTAGGCATAGCATTAAGTACGAGGGCAGAATAAGTACTATTAGGATAGATACCGGTTAACAGTCGCCTATATGCTGTTCGGCTAAACGGCTCCGTATGAACTCGGAAGGATAGAAACACAGGTCGTTTCCTTTCGGTCGTTTCTGCCTACGCTCCCACTGACTGCAGCTCGGATGAAGTTAAAGATGAATTTTACAGACAACTCTCTGAACTTCTTCAGAAAGCTAAACGTTCGGACATAGTACTCGTAGCAGGCGACTTTAATGCCTAGGTAGGTAGCTTAAACGAAACAGAAAAACTTTTAGGTGGGTATTTTGGTACTCCGGCACAGCGAACAGATAATGGTTATCGTCTGCTGCAACTGTGCTCAGACATTCGTTTATTTCTAGCAAACACAAATTTTAAGCATAAGGAGAGAAACCGTGTAACATGGCGACTATCTGCACCAAACCAACGATTGACTCAAATAGACCATATTGCCATCAGTCATCGTTGGAGAGGCCCGATAAAAGACTATCGCTCGTTCTGGAATACCTGTTTGAACTCCGATCATGCATTTGCTTGCGCCTCACTGGACGCAGAAAAGCCACACTAAGAAGACCCATTAGAATTGAACTGAGTGGCGAGAAAACCAAAAGTAAATTCCAGAAACAACTGAGGTCACACTTAGTTTTGAAAACGAGGCTGACCCATTAGCGACATCTATTGGTGATTCGGACCAAAGGGTTACAAAAAATCAGTAGATTTCTATTAAGTCTATTGCACTGATTCCAAAAGGCTATAGCTAATCTGAAATAACGAAGCGCAGTTGATCTAGATACAGGTGTTTATTAACAGTTGTCTACGCAAAATACTTCAGATCCGCTGGCCGGACACTATAAGCAACAACCTACTGTGGGAGAGAACAAATCAGATCCCAGTGGAGGAAGAAATCAGGAAGAAGCGCTGGAAGTGGATAGGACACACATTGAGGAAAACACCCAACTGCGTCACAAGACAAGCCCTCATATGGAATCCTCAAGGTCGAAGGAAGAGAGGAAGACCAAAGAATACATTACGCCGGGAAATGGAGATAGATATGAGAAAAATGAACAAGAATTGGATGGAACTAGAAAAGAAGGCCCAGGACAGAGTGGGTTGGAGAATGCTGGTCGGCGGCCTATGCTCCATTAGGAGTAACAGGCGTAAGTAAGTAAGTAAGTAAGTTGATCTTGATGAATTGGCTCCAGAGGTCTTTAAGTATGATGGTCCAATTTTAGCGATTAGGTTGACTAATATTTTAGCTAAAATCTAGGAGTTAGACGTAATCCCATCTGACTGGTCGCAATCACTAATTGTCTCAATAAATAAGAAGGGGTCAAAATCATTCTGTGATAACCATACAGGTATTAGTTTGACTAATATAGAATCTAAAATACTAGCCTCAATAATTATCGGACTCGTGAACTGCAAACATGAGAAAACCAGGCTGGCTTCAGACCTGGATGTGACTGCATTGATCACATATTCACCATTCGTCAGGTTCTAGAACACAGGCATACTTATTGGTGTCCGACAATGGTGGTCTTTCTTGACTTAAAAGCAGCGTTTGACTCTGTAGACCGAGATGTTCAGTGGCAGTGTCTGTCATTGCAAGGTGTACCTCAGAATTACGTAGACCTTGTGAGGGCTCTTTACTCAAACACTACTAGTCGGGTCAAATCTTATGGTAAACTGTCATCCGATTTCGTAACCGTGTTATGTCCCGATAAGCATAATAAATGGTAACTTTTTGGATCCATTTATGGATTAATACTATACGCATACTTTTATCGTATAGTTGTTGTGTAACTAAACTATTCATATTCGCGTTCCTCTTATTATAAGCATTATTTTAACCTATGAATTATTAATATACGATTTACCATTCTTGAATTATGTCCAGTTTATTAATTATAGTCTCCCTCATTTACAGCCACATTTAACTAAATCTTGTACAAATGTGTATTTTCTATTTTATGATACGATGTGGTCTGTTTGATTGGTATATAAACCCAGTATGTTTCAAATATAATGATTCATATCACAGAGACTGAGATTGGTGTTCTGGACTTAACTGGCTGGACTAGTCAGGAAGCAGGACCGATAAGTACTCTATACTGCTCGTACGGGTTTTAAGTGTGATTGGTCCGAGAGATAATTCACTGTACTCTAATTGGCGGTGTCATCACGTTATACATTAACAGGGCACACAGGCCAAATGGTGTCCGTCCACTATCTCCATTTCTGTTCAATTCCACTGTAGACAAACAGCGGGAAACAACGTTCTCGTCGACTGAATTCTCGAGCATTGATCTCTTACCAGGAGGTTCTTTTATCGGCTAAGAATACGTAGATGATATAGTCCTGTTTGGTGAGGACTGTGATAAAATGCAGAGTCTTTTGGTAGCACTGAGTAACAATGCCAGAATGTTTGTGATGCGTTTCTCTTCTAAATTCGTTGTTTCAAGACTAATCTGTGTCAACACCTGAACTAAGGATAGGGAGTGAAGTAGTCGAACGCGTCTATAACTTGGAAGTCTGATTAGCCCTAATGGGTTGGTGTCTGACGAAATCTGTGCACGGATTCAGAAAGCTCGTTTGGCTTTTGCCAACTTGCATCACCTATGTCGAAGGCGAGATATCCGTCTATCAATTAAGGTACAAGTACAGTGCACAGCAGTTTGTTCTGTTCTACTTTACGACTGCCCTGGTACGGCCGAGAGTGGGGAGAGTCCGCTCTCCCTCTCGAAATGCTCTCACATGGCCACGCGTATATAGCCTCTGCCAGGGAAGTCCTACTCACTGCCTTCTCGCACCACGGGTGTTGTTTACGAAAATGAGAGGACGAAAAGCGAATGTCCGGCGCTTTAACCGGATCCCAAAACAATTGTGCACATTGGCTCCAGTATCCTGCGGGAACAAACGGCGTATGAACCAATCGTTGGTCACCAGTTGCCATGGGACTGCATCTCCTTACGATGCTCCACTGCCTTGTGAATCAGATCTTCAGGTCAAAGGCTCGGGGGGTGGCCCCCTAAGAAAACCACCTGCTTCGGTTTGGGCACCCGAGCAGTATCACAGCCCTCACACAAATCGAATGAGATCTATGTGGAGCATATGTATTTGGTACCTCCCTGTACCAATATCTGTGTTAAAATAAATAAAATATATAAAATG
This sequence comes from Schistosoma spindalis, assembly GCA_946903255.1. NCBI lineage: Eukaryota > Metazoa > Platyhelminthes > Trematoda > Strigeidida > Schistosomatidae > Schistosoma > Schistosoma spindalis. Next base: position 2,453,329 of record OX336423.1, on the reverse strand, counting down.
ACAGCCACCCACACTTAAATAAGTACACTAGTGTTTATTTGGGGCATTTTTAGCTAATTGAGGTTATGTACTGTATTTGACTATTGGAAGACAAATTACTATAAACACACAGAGTTTTTTTGGCATTAAGCACTTTTTATCTCCTCCGTTAACGAGGTTAAATTCTCTTACTATGCGTTTTATTCACATGATTTATTGTATTATTTTTATACTGATTATAACTTGACACCTTCACTGACGAATCCTTCTGACCCTTCTAACTTATAAATAATACCAATTTGAAGTATTTATGTCGTAACAGCTGCGGAAGTCCACCATTTTTAGCATATAACATTGTCAGATTCATTGATCCGTGCCTTATTTTGGCCTTTGTAAAATGTCATAATAATTATGGACTTATAACCGTAGATTCTGATGATAAAGCTATTGAAAGCAAATGTTCTTTGTCTTTAAATATTCTATACGGATTTTTAAATAAGCACTTAGTTAATGTACAGTATATTCGTTATCAGACAACCCATTGAGAAAGTTGAATTCTTATTCTTGTTTGAAAACCATTTTTAATAACATTAAGGGTATGTCACACAGGTTTGTACAACCGTGTTTCATACTCAAGGCTGTAATGATGAAGTTTCTGGATAGTAATGTTGTTATTGTGTTACGATTGCACTGACTTCATATATAATCGACCTTATAACTTCGTAGATATCTAGGTTACTTCTCAGAGTATGGTTAAATTTCTTTCCACTCGAGAAATCCAGAAGCCAAGTACTATTTGACTTGGAATCAATCTTTATCAGGAGTGAATTATTTAAATAGATTACATGCCAGGAAATTAATTTTTTTATTTAACACATAAACATTGGTACAAGGAGGCACCAAAAATATATGCACCCCACCTCGCGATTGTATTTGTGTGAGGGTTGGGATACTGCCCAGGTGTCCAAACTGAAGCAGATGCTTTTCTTACGAAGTTATTTCCCGAACCTTTGACCTAGAGGTTTAATCCACAAGGCAGTGGAACAATTTTAGAAGATACAGCCCCATGGTAGCCGATAACCAACTATAGGTTCATACACCATTTGTTCCCTCAGAACCCTGTAGCCCATATACATCATTGGTTTGGAATGAGGGATTTCCAACTCCTCAGGGTCGATCCATCTCACCCAACAACCCGGGTAAAGCGCCGGACATTCGATTTTCGTCCTCTCAATTTCGTAACCAACAGTAATGCCGCGAGAAGGCAGTGAGTAGGACTTCCCTGGTAGTAGCTGTAAACCCGTAGTCATATGAGAGCGTTTCGAGAGGGATGCTAACTCTCCTCGCCATCAGCCGTACCAGGACATTTGGGGCACACATCAACAGTCCAACCAGACATACCAAGAGAATGTGTAGATTGTATGTGTAGTGAAAAGCCGTGACTAGTTTAATCGACTTATCGGAAGTAAGGTAGTCATTATCGATGGACAGTGACGTCGCAAGTGGACACTGCTGAAAAGTCTTTGACTAAGATGAAACATTTAACTACTGTGTGGACTTTAATGAAATTTTCAACTGCTCTCAATTCTTTACTAAATTTACAATGAATTAAAAAAAAATCAGGATGAAATTTATCTTAAGATTTCACTGTCTATGTTACTGCTTCGTGGACACTATAATTACTGGGTAAAACTTTACTGGTACACCATTAGCGTTTTTATTTTTCACAAGTAATAGTATTCAGAAATTTTTTATGTATATAGAGTTTGAATTTAGGCTGTTGTTGTTATAACTTGTGCTCTGTGTCCTGTTGATGTATAACGTGATGACACCGCCAATTAGAGTACAGTGAATTATCTCTCGGACCAATCACACTTAAAACCCGTACGAGCAGTCTAGAGTACTTATCGGTCCTGCTTCCTGACTAGTCCAGCCAGTTAAGTCCAGAACACCAATCTCAGTCTCTGTGATATGAATCATTATATTTGAAACATACTGGGTTTATATACCAATCAAACAGACCACATCGTATCATAAAATAGAAAATACACATTTGTACAAGATTTAGTTAAATGTGGCTGTAAATGAGGGAGACTATAATTAATAAACTGGACATAATTCAAGAATGGTAAATCGTATAGTGATAGTTCCTAAATCAAAATAAAGCTCCTAATCAGAGGAACACGAATATGAATAGTTTAATTACATAACAATTATACGATAAAAATATACTTTTAGTATTGGTTCATAAATGGATCCGAAAAGTTACCATTCGTTATTCTCATCGGTTTATAACAGTTTTAATCAAATACATTTTCAATCTATATTGTGATTTCACTCATTCTGTTATCTTTTCATACTTTAGCTCATGGACAAATGCGTTAATGTCATTGGTGAGTAGTATTTTAAAAGTTTAATCTTGTTACTTTTTCATATTTGTTTATAATTACTATGTTTTTTATGTTAGTCAGCTGGAGATTATCAACAGAAAACCTTGTTTCAATCAGGTTTTGAGCTAGTTATCACATATTCACAAAGCGTACCTGCAATTTTCAGAAGAATGGTGCTCTTGGATGGGTTCGAACCTTCAACTACTTGACAGTTGAACATAGTGCAAACACGACGTTTAATCGCTTAAACAATAATATCCACATTGTAACTCAATCGATATAATTCGATCAGCAGCACTTAGGACTAGACAAACATGACATTGGTAGATACTGACTGATTATCCAGTGCTTAAGAACTTTATATGGTGACGTAACTCGATGTCGGTTTCCATTGGCACAATAATTAAATAAACAGGAAGTATATCTAAGTTGATAGTTTGAATGTTACTCTATACTTTTAATTAGTTCTTTAATTTCATTGATTCCTGCTAAACATCTAAGTATTTTATCACTATTTAATACCAATCATTTTGACTCATTTGGTCTTCACCTTGTTGCTTTACTGTTGTACTATGTTTGTAAAGCATTCAACTTCCAACCACCAGGTCGCACGTTAAGACCTCTTACATTGATGATGACTGATTGACTGACCCTTTGCTTAATCTGATTTGATTCGAACAGTTGAATTGTGTCATTAACCGTTACATAACGAAGACCGAGTATATAAACCTTTACTTGGTAACTAGTCAAGGGGTTGCTTAGTGATTAATGTTATATCCTGGTGATGATTAAATTATAGGTAACCCTAAGATCTATTAATAAACTAATATTATATATATATATATATATATATATATATATTCTTATTGTCTAACTATTCAGTAACTAGATTATGTACATCTATATTCGTCTTAATATCAGCTTCATTTTGACCTATAGACCATTATGATACGATTTACTATTCTTAAAATATACTCAGTTTATTGATTCCAGTCTTCCACAATCACAGCCACTTTTTGGCTTGATCTTGTACAAATGTTATTTCCTATTTTGTGGTGTGATGTGATCTGTTTGGCTGGTATATAAACCAAGTATGTTTAAATAAATGATTCGCTTGGTGGAAGCTGTTATTGGTGTTCTGAACGGGCTAAGAGAACAAAGAACCAATAAGGGCACTAGGCTGCTCATACCTGTCGAACGTCATTGGTTTGGCACAGTACTAAGATTTTATAAGTCTCATTTCGATTGACGAATAAATCACGTGATAATTAGCCGGGTTTAAAGTCACAACAGTTAAACCGTTCACCATTCGGCCACAGGTTCGAAACCGATCATCCACCTAGTTGGTTTTGACAATCAGCTGGTTTTATTAGATATCACACTCGGGGGCGTGATTCAGCCCCAAAATGCCCTGGTACGGCCGAGGGTGGAGAGAGCCAGTTCTCCCTCTCGAGATACCTTCACCTGGCCACGTGTATACAACCACTGCCAGGGAAGTGTGGCGCACATATATTTGGTGTCCCCTTGTATCAATATTTATGTGCTGAAATAAATAATGAATAAATAAGGGAAGTCCTACTCACTACCTTCTGGCGACGGGGGTGTTGTTCACGAAATTGATAGGACGAGAAGCAAATGTCCGGCGCTTTAAACGGGCTGGTGGATATGGAGAGTCCACATAGAGAAGTTAAAAAATCGTGATTCCAAACCAATGATGCACATGGGCTCCATGATCCTGACGGAACAAATGGTATCTCCCATCAGGATGATGAGATCCTTTCTTGGACAGTTCGCTAAAATAGATTGCAGCCTCTCATCCTTCTTGTCGTCGTTGCTATCATTGTTGGGTGCATAACACTGGATAACATTCATTATGATTCTCTCCTTCTTTGTTTTAAAAGATGCTTTGGTAATTACGGATCCATCCTATAAGTGCATTTTTCGCTTGTTTAGACAGCACCGGAGCAACTCCCAGAGTGTGTGGAACATTTTCGTCTTGGTGATCGGAGTACAGCAGCAGCATCTCCCTCATATCTAGCCTTTGTTGTTCAGCTTGTGTCCAATGTGTTTTTTGTATTTTAAATCGTTAATCTTGAAACACGTCTTAATCTGGTGCGACTACATTCCATAGATGAACTAATCATATAGCATAAGTCGAACTTTTAAGCGAAAGCTCTCTATCCATATGACTAAGCAGAATTTTTGTATGATAACCTCAACCTTTAATCCTTATCCTATGTATCTAACCTTAAGTAGGAACAATATGAGAACTCTTGCAATAGAATTCTTTTCTATAAACTATCTGTTTTCATAAGAGCTGTTTTTTGATTAGCTATAAAGTAGCTGTAATCTCATTGCAGTTGTTTTAAGCTCATGTCTATAGTATATTTTTACCCTGTTTAAAGTATGTATTAATGATCACTGTCTAGAAAGACAATGAGAACTTCACTACTAAACAACCACCCAGTTAATTAGATATATATCCTTCTGAATAACAAATCACCTGCTTCATTATATATATATATATATATATATATATCATAAAGTACCTTGACATCTGTTGTATAACAAAATACAATCGTGTTTCAGTTTCAGCAAACTTCAGCACTCCCATCTGCCCCTCCACCATATCAACCTTCACCGGCACCAGCTCTACCCACAGGATCAATCGGTTTTGCAAGTAAATATAATAATGTTTCTATGTTTTTTTTTCATAAAGATAAAACACAACTTCATTTTCATGTTGATATGTTTAGAAATATGTTAATCAAGAAAAAATTCTACTGTTTACATCACTTCAAGATCGTTAGAAATGGTGATAAAATTTCTATTTAATAGTGTCTGTATACTTTGAATAATTTGAAAGTTATTCTACAATTCATTCAGGGTCATATTGGTTCCTCATATCTAAAATACAGCTTTAGGAGCTGGGCTTTGACTGAACGAACTAAATTCAAATACAAATACAAATGTTTTGTTCTTCATTCTATTGGAATGTCTTCTAAGTACTACGACGGAGCCTCCACAGGCTGTAGAACAGCCGAATAATTCCATCCAATCAGAATGCAGTGAAGCTTTCTAGAATATCAAAGTGGCATGCTACTATTGGTCAGTAGCATATAATGCCTCTTTGCAGATTGGTCGAATTATAATGTTGATTTAACACACGCTAATATCTATAAATACCCATGATTTTCTGTATATTTTGATTTTTGCCCAACAAACACTTTCTCCAGTCTTCTGTTCTTCCATTTGCGACTTGGGAGGGCTATAGCGTTCGGGTGCTCAAATCCTACGCGGTATATTAAGAATCTAAACTTCTAGATATAACACACTCTACAATCGTTATATCGTATTTAAAGTTCATTAGTCTGTAATTGATATGGTGACCGTGGTCTTAATTAATTTGTGTGTGACTGACATGATATTAATTTGTTTTTTTTTTTTCAATCATCTCTATGTCATGTAGTCACAGCTTGAAGAGGGGTGATTATATTCGTTATATTTTTCCCTTACAGGGAATTAATTTTAGGATAGTGTAAATATCTATATTAGTCAGAAAATCATTGAATAATCCATATCAAGTACTACACGGTTCAATAGGTACATAAATTATTTAACCATTAATTAATGTAAATCATATCATCATCAGTGTATTTCAAAAGTACATTTTGATTTATATTGAGTGCTAAATCAATCTTCAACAATACTGATTGTACAACTAGCAATGGTTTCTCTTATTTTATTCTATTTTAACACATAGGTATTGGTACAAGGAGGTACCAAATACATATGCGCCACATAGATCTCATTCGATTTGTGTGAGGGCTGTGATACTGCCCGGGTGCCCAAACCGGAGCAGGTGGTTCTCTTAGGGGGCCACACCCTGAGACTTCGTCGACCTGAACGTCTGACCCACAAGGCAGTAGAGCATCGTGAGGAGATGCACTCCCATGGTAGCCAGTGACCAACGGTTGGTTCATACGCCATTTGTTCCTTCAGGATACTGGAGCCTATGTGCACCATTGGTTTGGGATCCGGTTAAAGCCAGTGCCGGATATTCGCTTTTCGTCCTCTCATTTTCGTAAACAACACCCCCGCCACGAGAAGGCAGTGAGTAGGACTTCCCTGGTAGAGGCTATATACGCGTGGCCATGTGAGAGCATTTCGAGAGGGAGAGCGGACTCATCCCACTCTCGGCCGTACCAGGGCATTTGGGGGCAATGGTTTCTCTATTCTCAAATATTTTTAACAATAGGATCAAGGGATATTAACATTAAACATTCTATAATAATCATTTGTAGATTCATATTTAGATCTTGTTCAATACACAATCAGAATTTTGATGTGAACAAAGATAAAATATTTTTGATTTGATCAGTTGTATATTTAAAATCATATATGAACTGTATTATAAGGAATTTTTTAACAGAATGAAATTCATTTATTAATCATATTCATCAAAAGTGTCAAGTTTTTGCAAAAGCTTAATCATCAAGATTTGAATATTCAATGCTTAAACTACTTACTAACTTACGCCTGTTACTCCTCGTGAAGGAGCATAGGCCGCTCACCAGCATTCTCCATCCAACCCTGTCCTGGGCGATCCTTTCCAACTCTTCCCAGTTGTTATTCATCCTTTTCATATCCGCTTCTATTTCCTGACGTAATGTGTTCTTTGGCCTTCCTCTTTTCCGCTTCCCTTCAGGATTCCAAGTTAGCGCTTGTCTCGTAATGCGGTTTGGTGATTTGTGTAATGTATATCCTATCCATTTCCATAGTCTTTTCCTAATTTTCTCTTCATCTGAAATCTGGTTTGTTTTCTCCCACAAAAGGCTGTTGCTGATGGTATCCGGCCAATGGATGTTGAGTATCTTGCGTAGACAGCTATAGATATATATTTGTACCTTCTTGATGGTGGTTGTTGTAATTCTCCACGTTTCAGCTCCGTACAATAAGACTGCCTTGACGTTCGTATTGAAGATTGTGACTTTGATATTGGTTGAACGTTGTTTTGAGTTCCATATATTCATTAATTGAAGGAATGCGGCCCTTGCTTTGCCAATCCTCGCCTTTACGTCTGCATCTGAACCTCCTTGTTCATCGACGATGCTTCCCAGATGTGTGAAGGATTCCACATCTTCCAGAGTTTTGCCATCAAGAGTGATTAGATTGCTGTTCCCCGTGTTATATTTGAGGACTTTAGTTTTCCCTTTGTGTATGTTGAGGCCTACTGATGCAGAGACTGCTGAAACACTGGCTGTCTTTATCTGCACTACTTTGCACTGTAGTCGGTCGTATGAGTTCCGGATAATGTTGACAATCTTCTCAGGAACTTCGTAGTGTCGAAGAAACTTCCATAACGTTCTCCTATCTACACTGTCAAATGCCTTTTCATAATCAATGAAGTTGATGTACAGTGACGAATTCCACTCAATTGATTGTTTGACGATGATCCGTAGTGTCGCAATTTGGTCTGTGCACGACCCATAATAGTTATCCTTCATTATTTTTACAATTAGTAGCACTACTTTCTCATTAGTTGATGGCTCTGTTTTATTTAGCTAAATATGTATGTATGTATGTTCTTTGAACTGTTCAACTAAGTCTTCCTTGAAAAATTTGTCTTTTAGATTAGCTTTGGTTAGATAAGAAAGAATGAAATTGAGGCATTAAATTGTACGAAACATAATGAAGAATTATTGATACTTCATTAAACACATCAAATGGATATGATTAAAAATATACGGGGTTTTCTTGTCATATTTTAGTCTCTCCAGTTGAATTCGTATGACAATAAAAACTCACTTGTCATATGATTTAAAACTCCACCTGGAGCCTCTCTGGGGCTACTGCTGGTCCCAAGCCCGGATGAAAGAGGAGGATTGGGCATGGAGTTAGCGACCATATCCCGTAGAAAACTAACTCGCTAAAAAAACCCTAACCAGAAAAATTATGCTGGTCGGTGGCTTATGCTCCATTGGGAGTAACAGGCGTAAGTAAGTAAATTTTACGCATATGATTTAGGTAAAATCAATTTTAATGGTTGGGATCATGAACAAATTAAAGCTAAACCACCATGGGAAACCTGAAAGCACTGAACGGTCGTTTCGTCCTACTGTGGGATTCCTCAGCAGTGCGCATCCACGCTCCCTCGAGATTCAAACCCAGGACCTATCGGTCTTGCGCGCAAATGCTTAACCTCTAGACCACTGAGCTGACCGGCATCCAACTGTGTTAATGTCTAACTTCGACTAATCCACGAAAACGATTTGTCAATCACTGTCCGAGTTATTGATTTATTTTTATTTTTTTAATAGATTTATTTGCATACTACTGTTAGTTAAATTTGAAATAAACTTCTGTGATTGTTTTCTTCCATATTCTCTCAATTTTCAGTGCCTGATCCAACTGCTTATGGTGGAAATCCTGGTATGTGAATTTCTCCTAGATTATTTTTTAATTTAATATACAAATTCTTTTTGAGATCACGAACTGACTTGAGTTAAGTAATTATTGAACATCTCGTGGTGTAGGGTCGTAAATGAAGAGTGGTGAAGGGTCCCTATATTGGGACTAAACAGCTGTCCAGAGTGCTTCTAGCTTTTCAATAGCTGTTTAACTTACATCTGTTTGTGATCTCGCTCTAACATTCAACAATTTCTACAACCTCCATACTAATTAATATCTATGAATGTTGTAGGCGGTTATGGGCCTCCTCCTCCACCAATTAGTCAACCCAATTATGTATACCCAACTAATAATTATGTTCCACCAACAGTGCCCCCTGCACGATCACCAGTACCAGGTGCTTATGTGCCTGGGACAAGTACTTATAGCGGTTATCAACCACGTCCACAAGATCCACAAGGTCAATATTTTGTCGGGCAAAATGGTCAGCCATATCAAGTGGTCTATATAGATGGTAAACCAAAAAAGAAGAAATGTAAAGGATTGAAAAATGCAGCAGTTGGTAAGTTGGATTTATTTCTTTTGTAAAATAAATTTTATTTAATGATCAATCTTGCTTTCAGTGATGTTGTGCGAGTTATTAGTTCCTTTATTCAATTATTCCATTGAAAGAGAATGTGTAGACTTTTACTTAGCGGCTACAGATACCCAGTCCATCATCTTCGTCTTTTTATTACACTGATATCCAATGTTGGCTTAATTAATAGAGTAATTTGAAAAAATAATTGGTGACACGAGGCAGACTAAGACATCAAGGCATCAACTTATATATACTTATTGACCTTTAATCTGAGCATCATAGAATGGTACAAACTACTTGATGTTTCGTCTTCCGCCAACGACACTCTTAAATGATTTATTTATTTATTGATTTATTTGAACACATAAATATTGGTACAGGGGGGCACCAAATATATATGCGCCACACAAAACAATGATAATTTGAAGAGAAGAAAAAAAAGTAATGAACGTGGTGAATTATAAATTAAAAAAAGTGAGAGAGAACAATGATGGGGAAAACGGAAAGGTACAATCATAAGAAATCTTTCAGTTAAGGAAGAAGCAACCACTTTTTATGAAGAAAGTAAAAGAAGGTTACAGCACGATCACCACTGGCTTCTATTCTCAGCCATATCTGATAACGTCTCTAGCCACTGTGTTACACCATCTCTCGGACCCCAGCCAGGGAGTCGTGAAGGACCAACAGAAGTTAGCCTTTGCAGCTTTCTTTCATACCACGACACCATGTCATATACTGACCGCCTCTCGGCAAATAATGCACGACGAGGAATTCTCTGGGACGACATTCGTAGAACATGTCCAAGCCACCGAAGTCGGTGTTTCGAGATGGTGACACCAATTTCATTATCGTCTCTGAGACCGAACACACGATGCCGGACCTCTGCATTACTGATATAGTGTTGCCACTGGATGCCAGCAATCCTTCGGAGACAACGATGATCGAACACAGAGAGTCGTCTAACATCCTCAACTCGGAGAGGCCAGGTTTCACAAGCATAGAGCAAAACTGCTCTCACCGTCGCGTTGTAGATCCGACCTTTTACAGCCAAACTAACATCACGAAGGCGCCAAAGATGGCACAGATTGGTATAAGCCACTCTGGCTTTCACTATACGTTCATTGATCTCATCACTCACACCACCACCAGCACTTATGCAGCTACCTAGATACACGAACTTCTCGACCACTTCTATCTGCTCACCATCCAGAGTGAGTACAGGATTAGAATCCTGCCAGTCTTGTAGGAGTACTTTGCACTTTGAAGGTGCGAAGCACATGCCATACCTACGGACATTGATTGCCAACTGATTAAGTGCGGATTGCATGGCTTGGGCATTCTCGCACAGTAAGACAATATCATCCGCATACTCAAGGTCGAGAAGTCTTTCTCCAGGCAACAGATCCACACCACCATTACTTACATCCATCAGAGCTGTTTCCAGAATGTCATCAATGGCAAAGTTGAAGAGGAATGGTGAGATCGAGCAACCCTGCCTAACTCCACTGCTTGAATGGAATAATGGAGAAAGGTGGTTGTATGCCCTCACTCTGCCTGAGGTGTTTGTGTATAGGGCTTTAAGGATGTTAATAAACTTCTCAGGCATATCCTTCTTCAATAGACTATCCCAGAGAACAGTTCTGTCCAACGAATCGAAGGCAGCCCTGATATCAAGAAACACTACGATTGTTGGCCTTTGATAAGTATGACGGTGTTCTAACATTTGGCGGAGGGTGAAGATATGATCAATACATCCTCGACCAGAACGAAACTTAGCCTGCTCCTCGCGAGTCAATCCTTCTGGGGTTTTGAATAACCTACGAAGTATGACGGAAGCCAATAGCTTGGACGCAATCGGAAGTAGACTTATCCCCCGATAGTTGTTACAGGAACAACGTGAACCCTTTTTAAAGATAGGGACAACTATCGACTCATTCCACGACGTTGTTACACACTCTAGTTCCCAGACCTTTGTAAACAACGTCGTCAGTCCCTTAGTCAGAAAGTCACCACCATCTTTAAAAAGAGCCGGGGGTAAGTCGTCTGGGCCCGGTGATTTGTAACGTTTCAAGAGTTAGAGTTCCTTGCGGACTTCCGCCTCATTTGGTGGATCAGTCGTCACCGGCCATGGAGGGCAGGGCAGTCTGACCGATGTTGCCGGAGCAGCAGGCCAGTTGAACTGCCCTTCAAAGAATTCTGCCCATCGTCCAAGACGTCGATGGATGTTAGTGATTGGCGTTCCGTCATCCTCGCAGATTGTTTCGCTCACACCAGACTTCTTGCTGCCAGTGGCTCGGATGAGTTGGAAGAGCTTCCGTTAATTACCAGATGCAGCTGCTGCTTCCAACTCATTAGCACGCTCCGACCACCAGGCTTCACGGTCCTTACGCAAGCTTTGCCCGATTTCATTACGTAACATCCTTCGTCTGTGGTCAAACTCACGGTCACCCGGAGTAGACCGACGGGCTTCAATCAGTTGTAAGGAACCAGAAGAAACCCCGTGCTTGTAAGCGGGACCTTTCGCGAACCCACAACAGACTTGACCCGCCATTTTCATGGCGTCATGCAATTGCAACCAATGCTCATCTATACTTTTCGGTGGAATGGTAGCTAGCCTAGAAGCTAGCTCGGTTCGGTACTTACTAGCAACAGAAGTTGCAGCCAGCTTGCTAACATCAATCCTTTGGTGGCGGTCACTTCGTTGTCCACTGAAAAGTAAGGTAAGATTAGCGCAGACCAGAGCATGGTCAGATTCCAGATAGGTACTCCAAAAGGAGCGGCAGTCTTGTACACAACCACGCCAGCGGTAGCTGATCGCGATGTGATCAATCTGAGTCCAGGCTTGAGATACAGAAGGGGGACGCCAGGTGGCACATCGGCGATGACTGTGCCGAAAGTTAGTGCTAGCCAGAAACAGGTTGTGGTCTGTGCATCGTTGCAGTAGACGTTCCCCGTTATCTGTCTTGCGACCAACGAGTCCCCATCGGCCACCTAAGCGACTCTTTTCTGTGCCTAGACGCCCGACCAGCTAGTACTACAATATCTGTTGAACTCACTTTCTGGAGAAGAACAGTTAGCTGATGGTAGAACTCGTCCTTGATTGCATCCGGGCTGCAATCTGTCGGGGCATAGGCGGAGATGACGAAAAGACATCGTTTCTCACGCCGATTTCTTCTCACTTTGATGGAACTTTCTAATCTAACAGCACATAACCGACTGTTAATGGGGATCCAGTCGACTAGTGCTGCCTCAGCTCTTGCGCTTAGTGCGACACCAACGCCAGCAAGACCAGACGAAGATGCCACAGGGTCCCCGGATAAACGCACATAAAACAAGCTTTTTGAAGTGACAGATGGAGAGCGAACTTGTAGTACTTCACCAGAGTCTTGAATACGGGTCTCGGATAGACAACACACATCAATATTAAGACTTTCCAAAGACATAGCCAGCCCTATCTGTTGTCCGACCTGCATAAGTGTGCGAACGTTGAAGGAAGCCAGTTTGAATGGTGTACGTGGTTTCAGAAAAACTGCTTTAGTACTCATATTCGGTGGTAACATACAATTTTCAACCAGGCAGTGACTCGAGAACGTTTAGATAAAGCTAAATTTTCACCATAGATGAGCTGCTGTCTAGGTCGATACGGATACATATAGTAGGAATAAGAGAGGGTGAATAAATGACTTGGTAGAGTAATAATAATAATAATAATAATAATAGTAATAATAATAATAGTACGAGTTATTTCAATGTTAATCAGATAGAAAGGAATATTTTCCATAAGCAAATAGTTCATCATGGTTTTAGTGCGTGGGCTGAGATACTGCCCGGGTGCCCAAACCGAAGCAGGTGGTTTTCTTAGGGGGCCACCCCCCGAGCCTTTGACCTAAGGGTCTAGTCCACAAGGCAGTGAAGCATCGTGAGGAGATGCAGTCCCATGGTAGCCGGTGACCAACAATTGGTTCATACGACATTTGTTCCTTCAGGATACTGGAGCCCATGTGCACCATTGGTTTGGGATCCGGTTAAAGCGCCGGACATTCGCTTTTCGTCCTCTCATTTTCGTAAACAACACCTGTGGTGCGAGATGGCAGTGAGTAGGACTTCCCTGGCAGAGGCTGTATACGCGTGGCCACGTGGGAGCATTTTGGGAGGGAGAGCGGACTCTCCCCACTCTCGGCCATACCAGAGCATTTGAAGGCTCTCTGAGATGCAGGTACATCCAGCTGACGAGCCCGAAATAAGATGAAACGCGCGTCCTGGATTCCACTGCTAGCCACTATCCATCTCAAGGTTCAATCTTTCTTTTTATCATTACTACTATATTTATTTCGATATGTTTTGTTATTTTTAACTGATTGTACTAATCCGATATAGTAACTTAGGTCAATACCCATTTATACCAAGTCATATATTGATGATGTCTGTTTATATCAGTGTTATTAAAGATGTTGTATAACATAAATCTTAACGGGAAAGTTACAGTTCATTGTCAAAATTAGGAATGTAATATTATTGGTAACTTTTTCAATCATCGATTTCATCTGTAAATGTCTTTTAAATATATATAACTTCTATGAAGTGTACATTTACACCTATGTTCTCAAGATATAAAATTGAAACCATTTCCATTGATTTTTTTTCTATAAAGAGATAACATGAAACTTGATATTTTATTGTTGTTATGTCCTAATAAGCATAATGAATGGTAACATTTCGGATTCATTTATGGACTAATACTATGCGTATATTTTTATTGTATAATTTTTAAATAACTAAACTATCTGCATATTCATATCCCTCTTGTCATAAGCTTTATTTTAACCTATAAACCATTATTATTATACCTTTTACCATTCTTAAATTATACCCTATCTATTCATTACTATCTCCCACATTCACAGCCACATTTTGACCAAATATTGTACAAATGTTATTTCTTATTTTATGGCTAGATGTGGTCTGTTTGGTTTGTATATAAATCCAGTATGTTTGAAATACATAATTCATATTGCAGAGGCTGAGATTGATGTTCTGGACTTAACAAACTGGGCTAAGCACGAAGTAGGGCCAATAAGGACTCTAGACTGCTCATACGGGTTTTACACATCATTGGTGAAGTTATCAACGCGTTCGACTACTTCACTCCCTATCCTTAGTTCAGGTGTTGACGCAGACCAGTCCTGAAGCAACAACTTGCATTTAGAGGAGAAACGCATCGCAAACATTCTGGCATTGTTGCTCAGTGCTACCAAAAGACTATTCATTTAATCAGCATCTTCACCAAACAGGACTATGTCATCTGCGTATTCTAAGTCAATAAGTGGACCTCCTGGTAGGAGATCAATACCTGAGAATTCAATCGATGAGAGCGTTGTTTCCATCAGTAGATCTATGATGAAGTTGAACAAAAATGGAGAAAGTGGACAGCCTTGACGGACGCCACTTGAGGTTGCGAAAGCAGATGACAGTTCGCCATAAGCCCTGACTCGACTAGTAGTGTTCGAGTAAAGAGCCTTCACGAGGTTTATGTACTTCTGAGGTACGCCTTTCAATGAAAGACACTGCCACAGAACCTCTCGGTCAACAGAGTCAAACACTGCTTTTAAATCAAGGAAGAGCCTTCGTAAGGTTTATGTACTTCTGTATATTACATTGAATCAATAATGAAATGCAAAGTATATTGTATTTCTGAGTTTGTGAAGTGGAGATATTTATTTCAAAAGAATAATTTTCAAGTTGTTGTTTCCTATGGGTTGAATGGTATTTTTTTATTGATGCTTTCATTCTCTCTTTCTCTTTTTAAACAACCCCATCAACAGTAGGTATTTTTGAAAAGAAACAAACTTTCATCGGGCTTCTAAAGATGCCCCAGTTTTGTTTAGGTTACCCTCTATTCAATACATGATCATATTCCCATCATCCGCATTGTCCGTAAAGATGCCTCATTGATACATGCACAAATACATATAACAGATTTTAATAGTTTTTACTCAAAGACAGGGAAAAGATAGTCAACTTGTTCGATGTCTCTAACAGTTGCTACAATTTCTCTTGATGTGATATTTTGCTTGTTTTTGGAGGTGATTAAGAACATTGACACTTCAGAAAGATAATTTTGATGTAATTAGTTTCTTTGTGGTTGGTGGATTATTCATGAATTGCTCATAGTTCGTTTAGACATCAACAGTACAATGATCTATGTGAGTTGCTGCACACATGACTGACACCTTGTCCTGTTGAATGTGATCTGGATTGTGTTGGTGTTATTGTCGACCTATGTCTTGTGTGTTTGTGTCTCATAACATTAACTATGAAGGTTTAATCGGCTAAACATCTATTTTCTTCACAACGTTGACATCTTGATTTTGATTTGTGAGGTGTTCTTTATGTAGAGTATGATTATCAGATTATTGATATTGTGTTCGGCTTATTCCAGTCAGTGTGCTAAATATTTCTTAATAAAATGTTGTGAATTGAGCTACTCTTCCGAAATGCATCAACAATAGGTGATTGATTTTAATTTCTTTATTTAGTGGGACCTCTGTATTGTGTCTTTATTCATTTAAATTGACTTTGTACACAGTTGATTAGCTGTCGGTAGCTGAAATTTCTCAACACAACTCTGTCGAATATGATTTGATTAGAGATTGTAATTATCGTGTTGTAACTCTTTACAACGCTTTGCAGCCGTAAAGTACGACAGAAAAAACTGTCGCACAGTATAGTCGTCCCTTAATTGATAGACGAATATCTCACCATCGCCACAGGTGACGTAAGTTGAACTTCCTGGTAGGAGATCAACTCCCGAGGATCCACTTGACGAGGACATCACTTCCATCAATATGTCTATGATGAAATTAAACAGAACTGGAGATAGTGAATAGCCTTGACGGACTCCACATGAGGTTGCGAAATCAGATGATAGTTCGCCATAAGTTCTAACTCAATTGATAGTGTTCGAGTAAAGCTCCTTCACTAGGTTTATATAGTTAATTACTCTTGGAAAATCATCCAGATTGAAAAAAACACAACTTTCAACTTACAGATCTTCGTCACCATATATGTCTATTTAAACTTATACCATAATTTCAATACTTGAAATCATCAGTCAATTTAAGCTAGACCACCATAAAAAACCTGAAAGCACTGGACGGCCGTTTAGTCCTAGTATGGGACTCCTCAGTAGTGCGCATTCACGATCCTGCCCCCTCCTGCCGCGAGATTCCAACCCAGGACCTATCAGTCCCGCGCGCGAGCGCTTAACCATTAGACCACTGAGCCGGCATCCAACAGTGGAGGTGTCCCATATTAGGACAAAATGGCCGTCCAGTGCTTTCAGGTTTTTCATAGTGGTCTAGCTTCAATTGACTCATGATTTCAACTATGAACATCTATATTCTGTAAAATAAAACGAAGAATAGCTTTTATTGAATAATACCAATGGGTTTCAAGTTATCTCTCATTAAATTTTCAATGATCATAATATCCTACAAATCCTATCACGTTTTGTACTTCATATGATAATTTCTAAGTAAAAGTCAATTGTTTCTTTCATCATAAAAGAATCGATTAGTTTTATCGCCAAAAAAATAACCAATACAATTCAAGGTCAATATATGGTCAAAACAACTAGATCATTTCAACTATAAATTCTATAGTAAACAATTATTTGTTTACAGAAAGGGTTTTGGGGAGATTTTCAGAAATTTCAATAGTTGAAATCATGAGTCAATTAAAACTAGAACACTATGGAAAACCTGGAAGCATTGGACGACCTGTTCGTCCTAGTAAGGGACTCCTCAGTAGCAGTGCGCATCCACGACCCCGCCTCCCTCAAGATTCGAACCCAGGACCTATCAATCTCACGCGCGAGCGCTTAACTATTTGACCAGTGAGCTCACCAGCATCCAACGGTGTTAATGTCTGACTTCAACTAATCCACGAAATTGCATCACCGTACATCATTGTCTTCAGTGAGTTGATATTTCACAAGAGACCTGGTTGAACTCCACTGGTTAACGGCTTCTCACTAGAACTTCAAGAAATGCCTCTTGAAGTGAGTCACTGGTGAGCAGATGATTATTATCAGAAGACATTTTGTGGAGTTTTTAGAAATTTCAGTAGTTGAAATCATGAGTCATTTGAAGCGCTTGCGCGCGAGATTGATAGGTCCTGGGTTCGAATCTTTTGCGGGATCGTGGATGCGCACTGCTGAGGAGTCCCATACTAGGACAAAACGGCCGTCCAGTGCTTCCACATTTTCCATGGTGGTCTAGCTTCAATTGACTCGTGATTTCAACAATTATTTATTTACAGAATTAATAATAACATGGTACACCTTAATCTTTCAATACAAATAATACCGGTTGAAACTGTTTGTCACGTTTTTAGTGTTCCATGAATGTGTCTAGTTTATTCAACACTTTCAACTATTTTTATTCCTTTGCTTATTTAGTAAATTAGCATAGCATATTATTACAGTGTAAATTTTATCAATATTGTATTTGAAGTCGTAACTTGTTTGCTATATTTGTGTTCCTATTTTGTTTATCCGATATATTGGTTGGTTGCTACTGTTACATTCCTCTTTGTATTTTTATTCGAATAAATACATACCCTTTCTATATACACTCGCCTAACTCTTGCCATTGGAGTTTAGCCCCTAAATGTCATGGTACGGCCGAGAGTGGGGAGAGTCAGCCCTTCCTCTCGAAATGCTCTCACATGGTCACGTGTATACAACCACTGATAGGGAAGTCCTAATCACTGCTTTCTCTCCAAAAGGGTGTTCTTTACTAAATTTGAGGGACGAAAATCGAATGTCTTGTGCTTTAACCGGTTTGGTGGACACGGACAGTTCACCTAGGGGAGTTGGGAAACCCTGATTCCAAACCAATGGTGCATATGCACTCCAGGATCCTAAAGGAACAAATGGTGTATCAACCTATTGTTGGTCATCGACTATCATGGGACTACATTTCCTAATGTTGCTCCACTGCCTTGTGGATTAAACCTCTAGGTCAAAGGTTCGAGAAGTAGCTTCCTAAGAAAAGCACCCACTTTGGTTTAGGCACCCGCACAGTATTACAGTCTTCACACAATTCGAATGATGAAGTGTGGTGCATATCTATTTGGTGCCTCTTTGTACCACTGCTTATGCGTCTAAATAAATAAGTAATGAAAGTATAAGACATGCGTAGGTTGAAAGTTTTTGATCATACATTCTGAAGCTGACTGATTTAATTGTTCTAAAGAATGACAACCGTCTTGATTCATATTACATTATCAAATACAATACAGTATTAATACATAATTTTTAAACATCTAAATTAGTCAGAAAATCATAATACAATGCAATTTTATTTTATTATTATTTTTATTTTATTTTAACACATAGATATTGGTACTAAGAGGCACCAAATACATATGCGCCACACAGATCTCATTTGATATGTGTGAGGGCTGTGATACTGCCTGGGTGCCAAAACCGAAGCAGGTGCTTTTCTTAGGGGACCACACCCTGAGCCTTCGACCTAAAGGTCCGATCCATAAGGCAGTGGAGCGTCGTAAGGAGATGCACTCCCATGGTAGTCGGTGACCAACGATTGGTTCATGTGGCATTTGTTCCTTCAGGATACTGGAACTAGCCCATATGTACCATTGGTTTGGGATCCGGTTAAAGCGCCGGACATTCGCTTTTCGTCCTCTCATTTTCATAAACAAAACCCGTGGTGTTAGAAGGCAGTGAGTAAGACTTCCCTATCAGTGGTTGTATGCACGTGGAGATGTGAGAACATTTCGAGAGGGAGAGTGGACTCATCCCACTCTCGGCCGTACCAGGGCATTTGGGGGCACAATTTTATTTATAAAATATCTATTAATCTCATTATTATGTGTTATGTAATCACCCAGTTACATAACAGCTATCTATTCTCTTGTTCTCCAACTGATATCAATACTATAGGAGCATTAACTTATGACTATTTTATTTTATTTAAACAAATAAACATTGATACAAGGAGGCACCAAATAGATATGTTGCACATAAATCATTCAATTTATGTGAGAGCTAGAAAACTGTCCGAGTGCCAAAATGAAGCAAGTGGTTTTCTTAAGGGGGGGATACCTGGGGCTTTTAATCTAAAGATCTACTCCACAAGGCAGTGGAGCAACGTCAGGAGATGCAACCCCATGGTAGCCAGTGGTCAACTATTGGTTCATATGCCATTTGTTCCTTCAGGGTCCTGAAGCTAATGTGTACCATCGGTTTGGAATCAGGGTTTTCCAACTCGCCAATGTGGATTCTCCATATCCACCAACCTGGCTAGAGCGCCGGACATTCGCTTTTCGTCCCCTCAATTTCGTAATCAACATCCCTTTCGCGAGAAGGCAGTGATTAGGACTTCCCCGTCAGTGGTTTTATGCACGTGGCCATGTGAGAGCATTTCGACTAAATAATATTATGACTAAAAGAATATATATTTGAATAAAGCACAGAACTGTATGAATTTAAGAGATATAATAAGGAATAAATGCAACTAGATCAGTTTATGTGGTTATGCGTCTTCATCAATTGAGGTGGTTGTTTGACATGTCTAGTGTTAGTATCTGTAGTAGTAGATTGTAAGACAGTTAACAGTGACCAAACCAAGTTGTTGACTGTTGGTCTAATTCGTGTTAGTAGATGAAAACTACCTCGTTTTTGTCCATGAAGTAACTGGGATCAGTGTTTACAGATTTTGTATGATCTCACTCAGGATTTGTCATAATCGCTCAAATCCATTCATCTTAATTTAGATCTTTATTTCTAATCTCCCTTCATGCATATTTTTTTTATTTTATCTTCTTGGACTATAATCCCAATCTTTAGTCGTTCTCATTACCATTGTCTACATATTATTTAGATCTCATTTGATATTCATCTTATTATTGTCATCTTATTCTAATTTGTTGGTTAGTGCACATTCCCGCCTTCTCACAATAAAGGAAGGGGTTAGAAAAGACCGCCCCTAAAGGTGTCACAACTCACCTTGTCCCACAGTTGTCCGTCTTACTACCAGAGACGGAAATTAATATGGTTGAGGTTTGATATTTTCTAGACCGTCCTTTCCTAACCTTCTTTCCTTTATAAGAAAGCAGTATCACAATGTATGGTAATTGTTTGAGAGAAGAACCTTATTGTTGTTACACCCCTTTACAGTATTTGACAGTACGACTTCACCCACAAGTTTGTTAATTTTAGTCTTATAGTTCTCCAAATGACTTAATAAATATGGTAGGATTTGAAGAAAGTATAGGTCGAATGGTTCATCACAATAGATAAGCCCACGTCAAGGTAACGACTACGGTTATGTCAAGTCGAATACCTTTGGTCAGAATGAATTTTACTAAGAAAAATAAAAGTATGATCCATTGTTAGTTATGTTTATTTCGAAAGTTTTGTGAATTATGGTAAAGCTAACTTAGAAGGGTGCATCAAGGAAGTTGTTTCAAGTTTGAAGCGCATCTGTCTTAATAGAATGTTGTCTTTGAACGTTAATGATAAGCTTAAGGTCAGCAATAAGATTTATGTTTCCGAATAACGATTTTAGGTACATATATGGTGTTTTCTGATTGACTAAATGGAGTCGCTTTTCTGATTGCCTCATAATAATAAGTCGGTTTGATCTCAATATTCACTTCACGTAAAAGTTCCAACAAATATATTTATGAAGAACCTTTCTTTTAAGACATTTATTATTGATTTATTTTAACACATAGGTATAGGTACAAGGAGGCACCGAATACATATGCACCACACATATCTCGTTTGATATGTGTGAGGGCTGTGATACTGCTCGGGTGCCCAAACCGAAGCAGGTGGTTTTCTTAGGGGGCCACACCCCGTCTTTTAGGACACAAATAAGCCAACTAAATTTTTACTGAATAATTTACACGTTATTCTTATTTATGTATGTGTAGGTCTCGCATCAGGAGTAGCTGGTGGTTATTTGGCAAGTCGTCTATTTGGTGGCTGGGGTGGTGGATTTATGGGTCCGCGATGGGGCAGTTGGAGTTCATTGTCTAGTCTCAGTTGGTCTGATTAAATTGAATTCTATTTGACTGCGCCTCTTCCCTTCTAAATATATATATCACTCTTTATCTGTAATATCGACAACCATGGTAAGTATATTTCCGTACATTTGTATAATCGTGTTTAGCTAAACTTTTGCTCCTTTCAATATGAACGGTTGAGAAACTCAGTTTCCTTTTTCTCAATCGTTATAAATATTATATTTATCTTTATACCTCATTCGACAAGATGCAACTAGAACCAAATATGTATGCAAGTGTTTGCTTCTGTTTCCAAAACTAAATGCCCTGGTACGGCCGAGAGTGGGGAGAGTCCGCTCTCCCTCTCGAAATGCTCTCACATGGCCATGCGTATATAGCCTCTACCAGGGAAGTCCTACTCACTGCCTTCTCGTGGCGGGGGTGTTGTTCACGAAAATGAGAGGACGAAAAGCGAATATCCGGCGCTCTAACCGGATCCAAAACCAATGGTGTACATGGGCTCCAGTATCCTGAAGGAACAAATGGCGTATGAACCAATCGTTGGTCACCGGCTACCATGGGACTGTATCTCCTTACGATGCTCCACTGCCTTGTGGATCAGACGTTCAGGTCGACGAAGTCTCGGGGTGTGGCCCCCTAAGAAAACCACCTGCTTCGGTTTGGGC
The DNA here is from genome assembly GCA_946903255.1 of Schistosoma spindalis. Taxonomy (NCBI): domain Eukaryota; kingdom Metazoa; phylum Platyhelminthes; class Trematoda; order Strigeidida; family Schistosomatidae; genus Schistosoma; species Schistosoma spindalis. Next base: position 2,431,247 of record OX336423.1, on the reverse strand, counting down.
ACCCGGGCAGTATCACAGCCCTCACACAAATCAATTGAGATTTGTGTGGGGCATATGTATTTGGTGCCTCCCTGTACCTATACTTATGTGTTAAAATAAATAAATAAATAAAAAGTTGATAAGTGAAATGAAATTGTGCGATAAATAATGATCAGAATAAATATAGTCAACATGGGATGAGAGAAAAAGTTTTTGGATAAAAATCGGAAATTACGTAATATGTGGAATAATATGAATTAGGTCAGATATAGTAGATTTACGGGTGGATATTGAATAAATTCCTCAAAACGGTTATCAAATGTAATAATAATAATAAGTTTGGGACATAAAATGAAGATTCATCAAATTACGTCACCATATTATAAAATTGATTATTAAGTAGTTGGCCAGGGTAAAAGGAGTGGCTGAATATACTTCTTTTGGATACAAAGCTTTGGCATTTTGATCCGAATATCAATTGCTTCAGCCGTCTGTAGGATTCGCAGTCGGACGGAATTAGGTAGGCTGCTGTTAACACGATAGATTATTGCAAAAGATTGCTCCATGTTGGCTGTATGTCCTGTCTGAACTAGATCGTCTAAGATGGAGCCGTTAACAGTCTTGACTACACCTTTGCTTAACCACACAGGGAGATGCTCACGAGCCCGAATGTACAAATTTCTAGAACATATGCCAATATAACTTGCTCCAGTTGAATTGATAGATACAGAAGAAAGTGGTTAGTCTAGGTAATTTATCTTTCAGCCTCATAGTGATTATTTGTCGTGTAGAGAACATTAGTTGTAGTTTACCCGCATTAAACGTCCTTTGAATTTATCTGCCTAACTTGAGTCTTAGCATTTCACCCGGTGCATCACCTCTGAATTGTAAGCGTATATACAGAGGCTTTTTATTTACAGTTCAATCAGTCAGTCAGTAACAACGTGGAACTTCGTACGTACGTACATCAGTTCGACTTGCCATACCACATTAGTACTGAGATTCAGTTATCGATTCAAATCCCATAGTGGTAGAGGTAGTGAAAGTATAAGTAGAGATAGGGGACATTAAGGTTTGGTGATGTTATTTAAGGAGTATAGTCCAGTGGAATATATTTGGAAAGAAAATAAATGACATGAAGAATTCAGAAGATTAGAGTTTGAGAGAACACAAAGAGTGGATGTACCTGCGCCATTGCAAACGATTTTGAGCCATGTCATTCAAGGTCTCTAACCATCGGTTGCTGCCATCTCGCGGTCCCCAAGCAGGTAGTCTACATCTACCAACATGACTCAGACCACTTGTCAGTGACTTCATGGATTTGTGCCATGTTTTGGTCTGGCCACCCATAGCTTTCTTCCAACCTACTCCTACACCATAAAACATCACACGTCGTGGCAGTCAGTGGTCGGGCATGCGCACTACATGTCCCAGCCATCTCAACTGATGAAGTTTCACTACATCATCAATTGATTTGCCATCCTTACCTAGTACCCGTTTCCTAACAACTGAGTTGCTTACTCGGTGATCCCAGGATATACGAGCAATGTTTCGAAGACATCTATGATCAAATACTAGTAACCTACGAATATCCTCTACTCTTACCGGCCATGTTTCACTGCCATAAATTAGGACGGAACGAACTGCTGCGCAGTAAACACGTCCTTGGGTTGATAGACGGATATCTCGCCTACACTATAAATGACGCAAGTTGGCATTCTCTGTGCTCTCTTTTATTGACTATGTTTTTACTTTACTTTATGTTTAATGCTTAGGAATTTCATACTAGAACTAAACAATTGTTCAGTATTATATATAATAAAGTATTTATCAATCCATAAATCTTTTATCATCAAGAGAGCAGTACTAATATGTCAATAAATTAGTTGTTTTATTATTCACAATTTACTTCTTTTCTGTTTTATTTTTATATTTCACAGTTTTAAAGAATTCAATTTTCAATGTATAATTATATTGGACTTATATCAACAACAACAACAACAACAACAACAACATCAAACTGCTTCCAATATGTATTGAATAATGATACAAAGTTTCTTGTGTACTTGTTTACTTATAATCATTCACTCATTCACTCCAATTATCATAGACCCCCCCCTTTTCCTCTTATCATCATTTCGTTCTCACTGGCATGTTGGCAGATTGATTTCTATTCTTTGAATCTTATTTACATAATTTAGAGTAAAGAGTAGATCCTATTAGTAACTTGTTGATTATTATTATTATTATTATTAATGGTATTCACTCAAGATTTCACTTTATCTCAGTAAGTTACATCATCTATGTTTGTATATTTTGATTAAAATACTTTTGTTTATTTATTTATTTGTTATGTCAAAGTGTTTCTGAGTTGTGTATTTTGTTTTCGTTTGTTTGTTTGTTTTCATTTGTTCATTGATACAATTTGAATGTTTGTTCGGTAATATGATTAAAAGATGAATAAATTGTTATGTCATTAGGTTGGTGTATTAATTATTTTAATAGGATTATTGACTATAATTTTAATCTAGTTTATAAAGTGAAACTATAGTGTTTGAATGGTGGTGGTTAGAAGAAAGTTAGGGGAGGTCAAATCAAAACGTGGCATCAGTCCATCAAGTAATTGATTAAGATCATGACTCAATTGATGCTAGACCACCATGGAAAATCTCAGAGCACTGGATAGCTGTTTCATCCTACGATGGGAATCTCCAGGCAGTGCGCATTCACAATCCCACTCGCAGGACTCCAACCCAGGGCCTTCAGTCTCGTGTGCGAACGCTTAACCTACTGGACCACTGAGCTGGCATCCAATAGTGTTAATGTCTAACCTCAACTAATCCACCAAGTTGCACGACCATCTTCCATTATACTGAAGTAGACACCTGTTTCTACCCGACACGGGATAGCTCCACTGGTCCAGTGCTTCCAGGTTTTCAATGATGATCTAAGATCAATCAGTTCATGATCTCAATCAAAAACTTAAAAATTTCCACAACCCCTAAACTCATAACGTAATTGTTATAAATTTTGGCCTGAGTGCCCTGCTAATGTATACGTAATAATAGCGCCAATTAGGGAGTAGTGAATTATCGATCGGATGAATGACGCGTCAACGTATATGAGCAGTCAAGAGTCCTTATTGGCCCTAGTTCGTGCTTAATCCAGCCAGTTAAGTCCAGAACACCAATCTCAGCCTCTGCCATATGAATCATTTGTTTCAAGCATACTGGGTTTATATTACCAACGAGACAAACCATACCGTACCGATAAGATAGGAAATAACGTTTGTACAAGATTTGGCCAAAAGTGAGTGTGAATAAGGGAGGGAGATAGTAATTGATAGACAGGGCATAATTCAAGAATGGTAAATTATAATAATTCATAGGTCAAAATAAGGTTCGTAATAAGAGGAACACGAATATGAATAGTTTAGTTATTTAACAATTATACGATAAAAGTATATTATTATTAGAGGCTTTATTCAATATTATATTTTTTGGTACAATATAGAATTGTCAGCACAAAGTATTTCAACAAGTTTCTCGTTTCTTATTTCTTGATCAGTTCCTTGCGATAAATATTGAGTGGTCGCCAGTTAGATGTTAGCGGTTCAAGAATCCACCATCTGATCCATGTATATCCTTTTCGATGCATATTGCCAGTAACCATAATGTCTCTGATTGAGCTTTTTTTGTAACTTGTACAGTGAAATGCCGCAAACATTTCACAAACGCACCTGAATTGGTTATGAGACTAATAGGCATAATGATGTGTTAAAACCAACAAGAAAACAGGTAACTTGTTGAAATATCCAGATAGCAGGAACAGGTGGCCCAGATATTCAAGCAGGCCGCCAATGTATAGTATTGATCGATAAATGGACATAACAGTAATTAACTTCTTGTCTGGGTAGATGCAGACTACCTGGTTGGGTTCAGTGCAATTATCGTAACAAGTGATCGGAGACTCTGTGTGACATAGCTCGGAATCAATCACAATGGCATAGGTGTATACACTCTCTATCTTCCCTTAAACTGTGAGATTGAAATCGCTTCATATCTTCATTTCTTCCTGCATTATGTCCTTATATACAATCTATCTTTTATATATTATCACCATTGAAATAACTACACATTCATAAGCTTATATACAATTATAATTAAACCACATCTTAAATAATAAGTCGTAGAATAAGAAAAAGAGAATTCAGCGAAGAAAATTCTCTCTTCTTGACAAAATTATTTACTTAAGCTGTACATTCGTATATATATATATATATATATATATATATATATATATATATATATATATATATATATATACATCATAAATTGATTTGAAACTAAACTGGAACATACCAATAAAGGGAATTAAAGCCAAGAAAAAATGAGAGGTTGGACGAATCGTTTTTGCACGCAAAGTTCAGGTTTGAGTTCGTAGATTGCTAATGCTTCAGTAGTGCATGAAATATTGATTTGACACTCCTTCGATCCAATACCTTTGATTGGGTAAAAGAATCCTTTCGAGCGATGTGTTCACAATTGATTAAATGTTCCTGTATAGAATTAATAATTGTTTTATATTCTCTTTTTAAAAACCAAACCGGATAGTGTTCTAAGATGTGTTTGGAAAGTGATCACTTTGTGCGGCTCATGTAACGTACCGTACATGAGTAAGTAAATTTATAGATACAAATTGATGTGACCCAAAACAAAAGTTTATCTTTAACCCATCCATAAATGGTAGACCAGTTTTAGAAAACAATTCGGAGCTATTCAACAATTTTGAAATCTGTTTATTTCATCAGCCTTTAAATTCCATACTCATAAACAAGAATCTCTTTTGTACTGTCAATGCTTTATCATGATAAAGTCCTAGATGTTTCAGTTGCTGAATTTACTTTTACTTATTCAATAAAACTATGAGTTATTTTAATTCTCTAAAGAACTACTATTAATAACAGATTAACTTGTATCGACTCAACATTAACAAGACAATTTAGATATTTCAATGATTAAAATCATGAATCAGTTGAAGCTAAACCACTATCGAAAACTTTAAAGCACTGTATAGCCGTTTCGTCCTATTGTGAGACTTCTCAGCAGTACGCATCTACGACTTCACCCCCTGCAAGATTCGAACCTTGTTATTTATTTATTTATTTATTTTAACACATAAGTATAGGTACAGGGAGGCACCAAATACATATGCGCCACACGAATCTCAATTGATAAGTGTGAGGGCTGTGATACTGCCCGGGTGCCGAAACCGAAGGAGGTGGTTTTCTTAGGAGGCCACACCCCGAGCCTTCGACCTAAAGGTCTAACCCACAAGGCAGTGGAGCATCGTGAGGAGATGCAGTCCCATGGTAGCCGGTGACCAACGATTGGTTCATACGCCATTTGTTCCTTCAGGATACTGGAGCCCATGTGCACCATTGATTTGAGGTCCGGTTAAAGCGCCGGACATTCGCTTTTCGTCCTCTCATTTTCGTAAACAACACCCGTGGTGCGAGAAGGCAGTGAGTAGGACTTCCCTGGTAGAGGCTATATACGCATGGCCATGTGAGAGCATTTCGAGAGGGAGAGCGGACTCTCCCCACTCTCGGCCGTGCCAGGGCATTTGGGGGCAAGATTCGAACCTTGTAGGTTCTGGGGTTACTACAATCTCCATAAAAACCCCCTTCTGATAACAAGTTAGATATGTTCATTGATAAAGTCTAGAATATTATTACTATTAAAAGAAATAGAATAATTAACATCATAAGTAGAATTCTAATCGAATGACTTGAACACATGATATGAATTATAGATTTGACTATATAATACTGTTGAATTATTATTATTATTATAGTAGTATCTTTTATATAATCAAGTTTGTTTAAGGGTTAATTTTGTCAAACTCTTTAATTAACTATATTGAATAGATAATGCAATTTATCTTATACGTTATATTTTGTCTAATTATAATCATGTATGCTTGATCATATATGATAATTTACTATCTATATCTCTTTCTAACTTAAATATCTGCTGGATGAATCATTCACTATTCCACATACATATATATATATATATATATATATATATATATATATATATATATGTGCTTTGATCTTATTAATTACTTTGTTCGAATCCGATTTGACACCAGATCCACTTGCTCACATGCATTAGTTTTCTTACTCAGATTCCCTTGGTTGTGCTTATATATATATATATATATATATATATATATATATATATATATATATATATATAGCTTTGTGTTCTGAGCCATACAGCAATAAACTGTGATCAGTTTATCGTGTTGACTTCTGAATGTATACACTGTTGGAATTTATTAAATGACAATTATCAGGGTTTTTGATAAATACAATGAGAAGACGAAGTTGATCAGTATTATGTTATATATTTGCACAATATATCAACAATAATTCTGATAAACTTCGTCTTGGCGCTGAATTTCTGTTAAACTATTCGTTTTAATCTTGACGAATATTCGTATAAAGAGACTTATTATTTTAAATTATCAGGGTAATGGATATACGAAACCTAAAGAATCATCTCGAAGCCAAGTCATTGTATTTTCTCTTAATTCGATAGGCGTTAAATTCAGCTCAAATAGTGGTGTCCCATTCAATGCAATATCTAACAAACAAAGAATCTATTCTTACATGTAAGAGATGCAATTCTTCGCCTCGAAATGCAAAATGTTAATTCAGGATTGGGTTGTATCGACACCCAAACTAATGATAGGGAGTAAAGTAGTTCAGCGTGTCGACCGCTTCACTTATCTGGGAAGTCTCATTAGCCCTTGTGGTCTAGTGTGTGGCGAAATCGCAGCACAGATACAAAAGGCTCGACTAGCTATTTCCAACTTGCGTCATTTATAGTGTAGGCGAGATATCTGTCCAACAATCAAAGGACAGGTTTACTGTGCAGCACCTCGTACGTCCTATTTTATGACAGTGAAATATGGCCGGTAAGAGTAGAGGATATTCGTAGGTTACTAGTATTCGATCACAGATGTTTTCGAAGTTCTGCTCGTATATCCTGGGACCACCGAGTAAGTAATGCAGTTGTTATGAAACGGGTACTAGGTAAGGATGTCAAATCAATTGATGAAGTAGTGAAAATTCATCGGTTGAAATGGCTGGGACATGTGTTACGTATGCCCAACCACCGACTGCCACGACGTGCGATGGTTTATGGTGTAGTAGTTCGTTGGAAGAAGGCTAGGGGCGGCCAGAACAAAACATGGCACAAATCCATGAAATCACTGACAAGTGAATTGAGTCATGTTGATAGATGTAGACTATCTGGTTTGGGACCACGAGATGATAGCAACCGATTGTTAGAGATCTTGAATGTCATGGCTCGAAATCGTTTACAATGGAGCAGCTGCATCCACTCTTTGTGTTTTCCCAATTTCTAATCTGAATTATTCATATCCCTCCTCTTTTCTCTTTCCAAATTTATTTCACTGGATTATACTCTTTGAAATAACATCTTCAAACCCTAATATTCCCTATCACTACTTATACTTTCACTACCTCTACAATTATGGGATTTGAATAGATAACTGAATCTCTGTGTTCATGTGTTATGGCAACTCAAACTGATGTACGTACGTACAAAGTTCTACGTTGTTGATGATTAACTGACATGTAAGAGATTAACATATTAACAAAAGAAAATTATAATCCACTTCAAGGTTTCTGTATATTTAAAAAAAAAACAACCAAGAATCCAAGTTACAAAGTGGTAGAATAAAAGGAGAAATTAACGAGTTAATCATCCATTTAAAATGTTCAAACACACATACACACTCAAAGACAAACGAAGTGAGCATGAATACATTTGTGTAATTGTTTACATTTTCCCAAGTAGTCTTTTCAATAATAATAATGAAGCATAGTTTTTATCTCGGTAATAGGTTAACCGTGGGCTTCACCTTTCTTCCCAGAGACCTAAGGATTATTAAATACATAGATATAAATAGAATTCAACATATCATATCATATTATATATATATATATATATATATATATATATATATATATATATATATATATATATATATATATATAGTTACTTTCAATGGTTGAGATCACGAGTCAATAGGAGCAAGACCACCATGGAAACCCTGAAAGTAATGGTCGACCGTTTCGTCCTATTGTGGGATTCCTCAGCAGTTCGCATCCACAATCCCGCCCCGCGATATTCGAATCCAGGACCTGTCGGACTCGCGCGCGAGCACTTAACATCTAGACCACTGGGTCAGCATCTAATGGTGTTAATGTCCTAACTTCAACCAATACAGGAGATTGAGCGACACATCCATCGTGAGACATTAACGCAGTTGGCTTCCGGCTTAGTTGTCTACTGGTTAAGCGTTCGCACGCGAAACTGATAGGTCCTGAGTTCGAATATCGCGAGGCGGGATCATGTATGCGAATCGCTGAGGAATCCCACAATAGGACGAAACGGTCGACCATTGCTTCCAGATTTTTCATTGTGGTCAAGTTCCAATTGACTTAGGATCGCAACTATGGAATGTCGAAAGTTTCAACTGCCGCCTGCTTAAAATTGTTTCATGCGCTTAACGGATTTAATCTGGTTAACTGTCAAGACGCTTTCATTGAATCCAGTTTTATCAGAAAACATTTGGACAATGAATCATTGACTGAAAAGCATAGAATTGACGATCTAATTAATAAAATAGGTCAATAGTCGTATTGAATTTGTTACCAGTTTCCAAATCTTTCCACTATTTATGTAGGCACTTAAAAAGTACCTTTCTCTATAACCTATTATACTTATGAGCGCCTTCTGACATGGAATGAAATTTTTATTAGTATTTTCCTTCCCCTTCAATTTCCACCAATCAACTGTGTAGCTTAGTATTCCATGAATTTATTGGATGAAACATATTTATCATAGGGAAGTATTTTATAGTATTTCAACTTCATTTATTTAAAAAAAACGTCAATTGTACAAATGATAGATCATAATTTGAAAATATTATTATGATCATATACCGATGATGCAACATCAGTCAGTCACAACGTAGGATCAAGCACATATGTGCATCGGTCCAAGTTGCCATACCTCATTAGCACAACACCATAAACACCAGATTCATAGAAGTAGTTAATTCAGTGGTAGTAATATATAAAAGAAAGATTGTATATTAAGGATATAGTACAGGAAGAAAGAATTAGTTGGTAGAAAGAAAGATATAAAGCGATTTTAATCTCATAGTTTAAGGGAAGACAGAGAGTGTATACACCTACACCATTGTGATCGATTCTGAGTCATGTCAGCAAGAGTCTCCAACCATTGGTTGCAACATGTGACTGATTAGAGAAAGAATTTGACTAAACATATGAAATCTTATACATGTTTTTATGATTGACTACAATGAACAGGAGAAAATTGTAGTTTTCTCATTATACTACTAATAAATAGCGATTTCATGAAGCTTTTATTGTTTAGTCAATAGACACATCGAAACCGATCCAATTCATCAACTATCAACGATCACAAGACATAGGTCGACAATAACACCAACACAATCCAGATCACATTCAACAGGACAAGGTGTCAGTCATGTGTGCAGCAACTCACATACATCATTGTACTGTTGATGTCTAAACGATCTATGAGCAATTCATGAATAATCCACCAACCACAAAGAAGCTAACTACATCAATGTTCTTAATCACCTCCAAAAACAAGCAAAATATCACATCAAGAGTAATTGTAGCAACTCTTAGAGACATCGAACAAGTTGAGTATCTTTTCCCTGTCTTTGAGTAAAAACTATTAAAATCTGCTATATGTATTTGTGCTTGTATTAATGAGGTAACTTTACGGACAATGCGGATGATGGGAATAGAGGATAGTCTAAACAAAACTAGGGCATCTTTAGAAGTCCAGGACATGACAATAAATAAGTCATCAGAAAATATACAAAGATTATCCCCATTGAACTCCGATTATCCACTGACTCGATTTATATTGATTTACATGCAACAAGTATGTTTAGGGATGTGACTTGTGATATGCGTATGCATATATGCGAGCATGAACAAACAGAAATTCATAACAGCTTATAAAAAAAAACAATTTCACTTAATGTTTTACAACGACTGTAAATCTATAACACTGACGAAATCTAATTCTTAATGTACTCAGCTTGAAACCACTATTTTCATGTGTTTGTGTATGTGCGAGACCTAGTGATACAAACCTGGAAGATTCATATATTTCCAGGTACGGTCGACGGTGGGTTAAGTCAGCCATCCTTTTCCAAATGCTCTCATATGGCTATTTAATGTATCAAAATCCACTTAATCACATCAAAATTACATTGAATAAACAAAACTTGAATCTTGTCAATAAGTAACTTTAATTGAGATCATGAATTGACCAATGTTAGATCAGCATTGAAAACCTAGGAGTACTGCACAGCCGTTTCGTCCTGGTATGGAACTCCTCAGATGTACGTATTCATGACCAATGCAGGTTAAAAAAAAATGGACTAGTGATGTTATATTCGGTGGTTGAATGGGGCCGGAAGAAACATCTGCTTAAACTAAGGTATTTTGCTAGTCAGCACTTGTCAACAAGGAGTAACCTTGATCTCGGGTCAACTGACGCTTTTTGTACAATCTAAATCAACGTCAACAATCTTTTATTTATTTATTTATTTTAACGCATAAATATCGGTACAAGAAGGCACCAAATACATATGCGCCACACAGATCTCATTTGATATGTGTGAGGGCTGTGTTACTGCCCGGGTGACCAAACCGAACCAGGTGGTTTTTTTAGGGGGCCACACCCCGAGCCTTTGACCTGAAGATCTGATCCACAAGGCAGTGGAGCATCGTGAGGAGATGCAGTCCCATGGAAGCCGGTGACCAACGATTGGTTCATACTCCATTTGTTCCCTCAGGATACTGGAGCCCATGTGCACCATTGGTTTGGAATCCGGTTATAGCGCCGAACATTCGCTTTTCGTCCTCTCATTTTTGTAAAAAACACCCCCGCCACGAGAAGGCAGTGAGTAGGACTTCCCTGGCAGGGGCTGTATACGCGTGGCCATATGAGAGCATTTCGAGAGAGGGAGCGGACTCCCCCCACTCTCGGCCGTACCAGGGCATTTGGGGGCTAACAATCTTTACAGTCTTTCATGTTAACACTGAACTGTTTGAACCGTGAATAACATTCTATAAAACTGAGGAATTGATATTTTAAATATTCTACTAGAATTTTCTATACAATATGCGTAATTTTAAATTTAGTCCATTGAAACTAACAATTCTAATTGAATAAGTTTGAAAGATACTTTAAAATTTTCACCAATATAAGATGAAGAAATATCTAATTGATGAATCTGAAATAAAGAAAAAAATATGAGTCCATGAATGTATAACTTGAAATTGACTAGACTAACACTAGACTGTAAATTTTGTCTAAAGTAAAGTATTGTATTCATTCTCAATTATTACGTCATTTACATCATTCTGTAATCAGTAATTGATGAATTGATACATATATATATATATATATATATATATATATATATATATATATATATATATATATATGTAGTGTCTGTCATTATGTTAAGCCCAAATACCTTATTATTTTAACTTTCAGACAGCTCATTCTATTCATTCTATGTGAGTCACATTCTAACCTTGTTAATTATTCGCTTATCAATATCTTGACTGTCTTTGTATGAGCACGTAGGCGTATGTACACTTCTTATCCCGTTACTCATCACATGTCTGTAATTTATTTTTGTGGGCTTATAAATATTGATTAACTCTTTGTTAAGCGGAGAGTTGGCTTACCAGCCATCTCTACCGCGCGTCAATTTCGCTTCGCTTTCTGCTCTTCGCATCGTTCCCCCGTTCGTTTGTCTGATCAACGATTATACAAAATATATGCATCCAAAAGTCCATTCTCGTTATTTGACTTATTTAATTCCGTTATTAACTAACGCGATTTAAGTCAATGATTATATACGAGGATAGACGATAGCAACCAATCATTACGATCAAATTGGAGTCAGATCACGGGCCACAAAAATGGTGATCCCGTCACCACAAGCGAACACATCAGGCTACTAAATATATATATATATATATATATATATATATATATATATATATATGGTAGTAATAATAATAATAATAATAATACTGAACTCACCCTTTTAAATTCATTCATATTGATTGTATTCACTGGATAACCGTAAAATTTCAATGTATCAATTCGAGTTTGATCAGTTGATGTTTGATTATTTTTCACAAAAATCTATGACACAATATACAATTAACAACAAGAAGTATAGGAGAAGGGAGAAGAAATTAGTTTACAATAAGGATTGTACCAAAAAAAAGCAAATTGGGCAAAAGACTATAATTTATGCACGAACCAATCAGATATAAGATAATACTGTGATGTGTGTGTGCTACTTATATCGATATAAGTAGTATATGATGTTAGCCGTGAACACAATGTCTGGCATCAAAGAGAGACAAAATGATCGAACAGTAAAGAATGAAGACAGAATGTAATGTGTATGAAAATGCAAGAACAAAGGTATTCTGAGTCATTTTGACACAATTGATGGACATTTCGCAAATTGAGCATTTGATATATGGTGGTTAGATTCTACCAACTAGTTCTGTAATTTGTTGTCAAATACATCCGATTGTTCCCCACTCGTGTTCGTGTTCACTACAATACATCTTAGATTTTGGCTGGAAACTTATTTATCCATTTGGTTAAATAGCATTTTGGCTGATATCACTTCGTGATGAAAACCTTAAATCTAATTCCTAAACCGGTTACCAAGACGCGCAATGCTGACTAGTGTTGTGGGGTGGTTTGAAGAAAGTTAAGGGTGGTCAAACCAAAACGTGGCATCAATGCTTGAGATCCCTAACTTCTACTCTAAGCCATGTTGGTAAATGCAGACTACTTGGTTGGGGTCAGTGTGACTAACATTACCAGTGATTGGAGAATTGGGGTGACATGGCTCAGAATCGACCACAATGGCGCAGGTGATACACTCTCTGCCTTCCCTTAAAGTGTGAGATTAAAATTGCTATATATCTTTGTTTGCACCAACTAACTTTTTCTTTTATATATTACTACCAATGAATTAAGTGCTTCTATGGATCCGGTGTTCATTTTGTTGTGCTAATGAGCCATGGCAACCTGGACTGGTATATATATATATATATATATATATATATATATATATATATATATATATATATATATATATATATATGCCTGATCCTACGCTGTAGATGACTGACTGACACTATTTTATAACCCTCATTTAGTTCGACTTAGTAAGTAGACATTCTCAAGGTGAATTTGGGATTGTTCAAAGGTCGTCCATAAATTATAGTGTCACCGAAAATTGTACTCTTTATTCTTATCATATTCATCATACATTATACACGGAATTCGTTTATTATTATAATTGATATACTTTATTATGAATTTGTAAGTAGTATATATCTTAAATGGAATAGACATTATGGTAGGGATCCATTTAATAATACAAGTTGTATTCATTAATGATTTTACTTCGAACTCTTTCAGAAGTTCTATAACTAAAAAGTTTTAACCTTGTAGAAGGAGAGAGAGAGAGAGAGAATTCAAATCTAACGGTAGTGAGTGAATCAGTTGTAATTCATAGCATTTGACGATTATCGTTGTTATAACTTGAGGTATTACTTTGTCTGATGTTGTAACGCTTAAACGATTATCTACACTAGATCCCTCTCAGTGTATATTCTACAGGACTTCGACACAACTCAGATGATCAAGAACACGTGATTAGCCTGATCACAATGTGAATATATTTTTACACCGAAAACCGACACAATCTACAACAATGAACAAACAATAATAAGGATAAGGGAATATATAACTCATCTGACACACTTGTCAAACTATCTACATGTTTGACTAAGCAGACATACAATCATTATCATTCTCGCCTACACATCAATCGTGTTATTGATGATAAATTGATTTAATCTACAAATGGAATTTCATTATTGAATTATAACTTAGTTGACTAAATGATCCCTGAAGGACTTGTGGGTTGACGATCACAGAACATAGTTGTAGATGTGTATGGATGAAAGGTCTCATACTAAGATGAGGCAGTCAATTATTTATAATAAATGACATCAGAAGAAAATCTAGCAGTTAATATGAACAAAGACTTTATGGATTGAAGAGTGAATGACATATGAAGTTGATTTCCTTAACCAAACATCTTTGACATGACATAATCACATTTTATAAAAAGGAGTATTTGTATAGATTATATGATATGGTAAGTATGTATTTACATGGTAAGTTATCCATTAACTTATGTTAAATACTATCCAGTTCAGGGGTTTATTTTAATTTATCTTGAGTGCCGAATAGGTCCTCAACAAGTCATCTTCGAGTAGTCTCCAAATGGCATGCTATGTCTAAAGATGGAAAGAGTCCACTTCTTGAACCGCTTTCAACATGACTACGCGTAAATAGCCACTGCCAAGTAAGTCCTACTAACAGCCTTCTTGCATACAAGTTGTTCTCTACAAAATTGAGACGATGTAAAACGAATATCCGGTGATTAAACCGAGTACGGAGGTATTGACGGTCTACGCACCTTGGGGGTGGGGTGGGGAAAGTTTATTGAAAACCAATCTCTTTTGTCGCCTCCACAATTCTGAGGGAACAAATGACGTGTCAACATATTCTTGGTCACTGGCTACCATGAGATCGCATCTCTTAACGTTGCCTCACTGCTTTGTAGAGTAAATTTCTGAGTCAAAGGCTCGGGGAGTGGTTTCCTAAGAAAACCACCCGTTTCGGTTTGGGTACACGGGCAGTATTCCAGCCCTCATACAAATTTCATATAGCATATTATTATTATTATTTATTATTATTATTATTTTATTTGAACACATAAATATTGGTATAGGGGGGCACCAAATATATATGCGCCACACAAAACAATGATAATTTGAAGAGAAGGAGAAAAGAGAAAAAAAAGTAATGAACGTGGGGAATTATAAAAAAAAAGGGAGAGAGAGAGAACAATGGTGGGGGAAACGGAAAGGTACAATCAGAAGAGATCTTTCAATTAAGGAAGATACAACCACTTTTTATGAAGAAAGTAAGAGGTTACAGCAGGATCGCCACTGGCTTCTATTCTTAGCCATATCTGATAACGTCTCTAGCCACTGCGTTACACCGTCCCTCGGACCCCAACCAGGGAGTCGTGAAGGACCAACAGAAGCTAGTCCTTTGCAGCTTTCTTTCATACCACGACACCATGTCATATACTGATCACCTCTCCGCTTTTTCCAACCAGTCCCAGAGTCGGCAAATAATCCACGACGTGGAATTCTCTGGGACGACATTCGTAGAACATGTCCAAGCCACCGAAGTCGGTGTTTCAAGATGGTGACACCAATTTCATTATCGTCTCTGTGACCGAACACACGATGCCGGACCTCTGCATTACTGACATGGTGTTGCCACTGGTTGCCAGCAATCCTTCGGAGACAACGATGATCGAACACAGAGAGTCGTCTAACATCCTCAACTCGGAGAGGCCAGGTTTCACAAGCATAGAGCAAAACTGCTCTCACCGTCGCGTTGTAGATCCGACCTTTTACAGCCAGACTAACATCACGAAGGCGCCAAAGATGGCCCAGATTGGCATAAGCCGCTCTGGCTTTCACTATACGTGCATTGATCTCATAACTCACACCACCACCAGCACTTATGCAGCTACCTAGATACACGAACTTCTCGACTACTTCTATCTGCTCATGTAGCATATACATATTTTGATACCCTTTAGTATCGATGTTTATGAGTTTAAATAAATGAATCCCATATACAGTTTCCTTGTTAAGACAACAAGATTTCACAAAGACTTAACAAACAATAATAGTAATAATATACGTATATACCAATGAATCAATTTTCTAACTTACTGTAAGTGTACTAACATTCTGGAATTTTACAAAATTCAACTGTGTTATCCCACCATCTTTGATATCATCTTCTGTTAATCTTGAGTAAAGAAGAATAAACATATGAAAAGAAGAAAACTAGTTTTTGTTTAGATAGAAATAGTGAAAAAATAATTAATTTTTGCTAAGGATTGGAAACTTAAAATTACATAACACTGTAAACAGATTGTCTTCTACCAGGAGATTCACTTTTGACTTAGAATAGGCCGATAACATAGTTCTATATGGTGAAAACGCTGACAAAATACAGTGTCTTCTGACCACTCTATGCAACAATGCAAGCATGTTTGGGATGCGATTCTCTCCCTCAAAATGAAAAATGTTGCTTCAGGTTTGGGTTGTATCGACACCCAAACTAATGATAGGGAGTGAAGTAGTTCAGCGTGTCGACCGCTTCACCTATGTTGGAAGTCTCATCAGCCCTTGTGGTCTAGTGTGTGGCGAAATCGCAGCATAGATATAGCAGGTTCGACTGGCTTTTGCCAACTTGCGTCATTTATGGCGTAAGCGAGATATCCGTCTAGTAAACAAAGGACGAGTTTACTGCTCAGCAGTTCGTTTCGTCCTACTTTATAGTAGTGAAACATGGCCGGTAAGAGTACAGGATATTCGTAGGTTACTAGTATTCGATCACAGATGTTTTCGAAGTACTGCTCGTATATCCTGGGACCACCGAGTAAGTGATGCAGTTGTTATGAAACGGGTACTAGGTAAGGATGTCAAATCAATTGATGAAGTAGTGAAAATTCATCGGTTGAAATGGCTGGGACATGTGTTACGTATGCCCAACCACCGACTGCCACGACGTGCGATGGTTTATGGTGTAGTAGTAGGTTGGAAGAAGGCCAGGGGCGGCCAGAACAAAACATGGCAGAAATCCATGAAATCACTGACAAGTGGACTGAACCATGTTGGTAGGTGTAGACTACCTGGTTGTGAACGGTGAGACGATAGCAACCGATGGTTAGAGATCTTGAATGTCATGGCTCGAAATCGTTTGCAATGGAGCAGGTGCATCAGCTCTTTGTGTTCTCCCAAATTCTAATCTTCTGAATTATTCATATCCCTCCTTTTTTCTCTTTCCAAATTTATTTCACTGGATTATACTCCTTGAATAACATCTTCGAACCCTAATGTTCGTTATCAGTACTAATACTTTCACTACCTCTACCACTACGGGATTTGAATCGACAATTGTGTCTCTGTGTTAATGTGGTATGGCAAATTGTGCTGATGTACGTACGTACGAAGTTCTACGCTAGTAAGCCTACAATAAATTCTACGTAAGAACGATTAAGAAATCTTCTAATGTGAATAAAAATATTGAAAACTCAAATAAGTCGAAACTCTAACAAACAACGACACTTTAACGTTAATCATCTATAGGTTAATATGAAATAAAGAAGAAAAGACTTCTGCATTTTGAACAGAAGTCGAAAAGTGAAATGAACTTAGAATAATGAAATTAACAAACTAAAAGTGATAACAATCAATCAGATAATCGAAAAACCAATTGAGAAAATAGGAATTAGTAAAATAAATGTCATCCTGAATATGTGTTAAACAAGGTACTAAGATTGATACCTGTTCAGTGGTCCAATAGGTTAAGCGTTCGCGCGCGAGACTGAAGGCACTGGGTTTGAATCCCTTGAGCAGGATCGTGGGTGCGCGCTGCTGAGGAGTCCCACAAAAAGAAGAAACGGCCGTCCAGTGCTTCCAGGTTTTTAAACGTGGTCTAACATCAATCGGTTCATGATCTCAATCAAAAAGCTTAATCTTCACAATCCCTAAACTGCTTATTTACTTCCCTTCGACTCTTTTGCATATTGTTTTATACTACTTATTAATATTCAGTAAATAGTAGTATTCCCAGAAATTTCTGCATTTATGTTTTAACGTAGGTTTGTTGTGTATTATCCTCAAATATTTACATATACTTAAAACATACATTGTATTTATTATAATAATTACTTTATCTCAATCATTGTAGTAGTTATTCGTGATTTTGTGCAATTATTTAACCCTTGTTAAAAAGCAACAGTTTCCATATTGCTTACTCTTCGTTTCAAAGTTTACTTGTTGATAAACTGTTGTCAAGTTTAGACACAGCTAACAGCTGCCTTTTGCACTATTATATGTTGTAATTATTCTTTATGTTATTGTTACAAGAAACCATTTTCTTATTTCAGACAAAAGGATATGTTAAACGCCCCAGACACATCACAACTTAAGGTTTGTAACTCATTTTTGTGTATTATTCAATAAAGAATTGCTAGTTTAGACAAATCATTGTTTTGCAAACTTCGATTTTGCGCGTAGCTCAATTGGATGACTTAAACGTTTCAATAGATTCAACAATGTTTATAGTGATAAACAAGCTAAATTATGGAACAAATCAACATTAGTTCAAATTGTCAGATTTCACATCAGTTCACACACACACACATACATGCTAGGGGATAGAGCCAGAATTTACTCGATGAATGTCAAATCAGTCAAAATAAGTGATACAAATGAGTTTATACGTTAAGAACTACAAATAAAACTATATACAAATTAGTATTATTATTATAAGCAAACATGGGTGGTCGGTTAGCAGTGGAATCCAGGACGCGCGTTTCGTCTTATTTAGGGCTCATTAGCTGAATGTTCACGTTGGGATACACAAATTGTTGATCATATTGAACATTAGGTCTACATTTTCAATTGTACTGCATTAAAAATGAATTCACTAAGAAGTGGACTGACTCATGGTTGAACTTATCTCTTGTTTTTACATCTGATTGGATGTATAGTGTATTAACAAATAAAAAATCACTTATTCGATTCCCCCTTGAGAACTTGTGGATACGCACTGTTGAGGAGTTCCATAACAGAACCGTCCAGTGGTTCCACATTTTCAATGATGATTTAACTAAGATCGATTCATGACTACAATGAAGCTGTAAATGTCCTGTAGAAGTTAAATCGTCTTGAATTGTTATTATGTTGGGGATGATAGATCTCCACATATCACTTGATAAAAATCTCATTTTTGTAATTTTTTATGAGAATTCAAATCTCTAATCTTCGCGCCGAAAGAGCCCATTTTTAACTCCTGTCTGTATTTCCTAATTGGAAGGACCTCAAGTGTCATTGGTTCGTTTCCTCTTTTAGTACACTATTTTTTGAAGTTTCCCAAAGACATTTTAATGTTACATATATACTCACGACTTGTGTGCTTATTCGTTCGCGCTGAATCTGGTCCTCTCCTTCTAGTTAGTAGGGTTGGGGCGAAGTGGAATAGTTAGCTTGTCCTGTTGTTGACTTTCATTTGGTTCGCCGATTCTCGGTGATACCGTAATCCTTCGAACATAACATACATTATTTACATTATGTAAATGCCCTGGTATGGCCGAGAGTGGGGTGGGTTCGCCCTCCCTCTCAAAATACCCTCACACGACCACGCGTATATAGCCTCTGCCAGGGAAGTCCTAATCACTGCCTTCACGTGGCATTACTGTTGTTTACGAAAATGAGAGGACAAAAAGCGAATGTCCGGTGCCTTAACCGGATCCCAAATCAATGGTGCACATGGGCTAGCTCCAGTATCCTGAAGGAACAAATGGCGTATGAACCAATCGCTGGTCACCGGCTACCATGGGACTGCATCTCTTTACGATGCTCCACTGCCTTGTGCATCAGACCTTTAGGTCGAAGTCTCCGGGTGTGGCCTCCTAAGAAAACCATATACTTCGATTTCGGGCACCCGGACAGTATCGTAGCCCTCACACATATCAAATGAGATTTGTGTATCGTATATGTATTTGGTACCTCCTTGTATCAATATCTGTGTTATAATAAATAAATAAGTGAATAATAAAGATAGAAGATTGACTTGTATAACCTGTTATACATTACTCTTGTTCACTTACACTTTTTTGATTGTACTTCCTCCCCTTTTGTTAATTTTTTTTCTTTACAAAATTATCTCTTTATTTTATATCGATAATACGAATGTTGATGCTCAATTGTATTAGATTTTATATGAATTGAATGAATTAGACAATGGTTAGGACTACTCTGTGTGCTATAATCAATATGAGTCTATTTGATAAATTGCACAAGCAAGGATCTTACGAAATTTAAAGGTAGATCAATTTAAGTTTGATGAGTAGGTAGGATGACATAACCAATCAGTTAGTCAATTACAACGTAGGACCAGGCACATACATGCATTGGTCCAAGTTGTCACACTTTATTAGCACAACAAGGTGAATACCGGATTCATAGAAGTAGTTAATTCGATGATGTAATATATAAAGTATAGAAAAAAAGAATTAGTTGGTAGAAAAAAAGATATGAAATAATTTTAATCTCATAGTTTAAGGTAAGATAGACAGTGTATATACCTATTCCATTGTGATCGATTCTGAGCTATGTCACCAGGAGTCGCCAACCATTGGTTACGATAGTCACACGAACCTCAACCAAGTAGTCTACATCTACTAATTATATTATGGATGATATAATACAGTTATTAATTGAATTACAAATCAACATAAATTGTCGACAATGTTCAAATGCATTGTGTTACATATTACTTGAGTAGATTATGTAATTTTATAGAAACCATAATTTTCATTGATGAGTGACTAAACCAAAAAAAAAGTTGTTCTTCCCAAACTCAGAGTGACTCAAAGTGTTCAGTGTCTAAGGATGCAATGTTATATGTCCATAATTAACAACTTTAATAGATCCCAGTTGGAGAATTAATTGGAGAGATTATATACTAACACTTTTCACGAGTGTGTTTGAAGAGTAGCCATTAATTTGCTAAGAGGATTATCAAAACTGCCATACGAGAAACAACTGAAACGACCAGATTTATTTTCCCTATTTTGTTGTAAAATGTGAGAGGATTTCACATAAGGATCCTGTGTATCTTGAATAAAGACTAGGGTACTACTAGCATATCTTATTGTTTTTCTCCCTTTAGGACTAATTATTTTGAAATGTCATCATAAAAATATCCAACAACCATGATTAAACAAACTCAAAATGGAATTCCATTGTTCTCAATGACCAATGAATAAATGGAACCCATTACTTGAACAGGTGATATCAGCCACATCGAAGAAGAAACTTGATCTCCACTAGTAAACATAATGCAAAAATTAACATGAGTCAAATGATCTACTTTCATTAGTGTTGAACTAGGAAGACAAATACTTTTGAAAAAGAAAGGCAGATTATAATTAAGTAAGAACTTACTCTAATGTTTGTACAGCTTCACCAATTTCACAACTATCAAAATCAGGTGTTGATGTTTGATTAATAAATAGTTTTACTGTTTTTGGTGCATTCTCTAGAAGAAGAAAAAATATGACAAATTATTTCAAGTACAATATAGAATGAAAAGTTTAGTTTAGTATTTAACTGGGATCACAAAATGAATTCGGTTGGACAACCACCAAAAAAGTTTGAAAGCACTAAGATAACTGTTTCATCCTAGCATGAGGTTCCTTAGTGGTACACATCCATGTCCACATAACAGGGGACCGAATTCAGGACTTTCAGTCTCATGCTTGAACTGGATCAAAGTTTTGTTGTTGAGTCAATGAATTGACAAAAGATAAAAAACAGACAGATATGTAATCAGTTAGAAATTATACAGACAACATGAGGTTATATGATGAAAAAACTGTTTTCTTATTTTATGTTTTTAGTTTACAGGAGGATAGTGTTGAGTGCTAGGTCGAATTCTGTCCTAACTTTCCATTTCTATTCAAACAGTATTGAAATATTTGTGAATGATTTCAATATTACCAATTGCGGTTGATGAAGAAAGTAGAACTTTCATAGAGCAGACTACAAACAGATCATAGCTAAACAAATATTGAAAGCTAGGAAGCATTTGACAGCTATTTCATCCCAGCATGGGAATCCTCGGCGGCGAGCAGACATCGAACGCAGGACCTTGAGGTCTCGTGGTGGGTGCTTAATATCTAGATCACTGAGTCAACCTCCGGTGATGTACATGTATAACTAAAATCAATCCACGATATTGAGCAACAAGTGTCTCATCTTTAACAATACTGTATTCTCACAAAAAAAATAATAGGTTACATAAGATCAGCCGGAAAAACAACACACATACACAACTCCATTGCTTCATAGATTTTCACTCCAGATAATACTACGCAAGAAGTTCAAAAAAACGTTTGGTAAAACAAGCCTATTAGGTAGTAGGTCCAAACATAAAAGACTGAAAAAAATCCCCAATTTGTTGTTCATGTCTCTCTCCATGGTCTGGCCGACCTGGAAATTTCAACTGATCACGGTACACCTTTTACTCAAAATTAATCGCCAAAGACTACGGATAGATTGTACAATATACTATTTCGTGTTGTCATATAATGTATGTAGATTTACTCAATGTTCCCTTCTTTCACAACCTCCTGTGACAAACGTACGCTAACTCATGGTCAACTATCCTCGGCTATCACGGCAATAATGTTACCCTTAGGCAATCAGCATTTGTTGTTCTACATAGAAATGAAAAAATCGACCCTAAATATAGCACATCTCACTTAATCCCATAAATTTTCAACTCCGATGGTAAGGTATTTTAAATACAAAACTAATTAACAAAACTCATATTTCATCAACTTCAAATAGTTTCACCTTGAACTCTACAACCAAACTCCCTACATCAACAAAATCACTTCTAACCCAAGTTTCTCTCTTCAAGCAAAGACAACCTACGGTTTGAATAACCAAGAAGCGACAATCACCCTTTTACTTCTAACATAGCTGTGAATCATATTCAGTCAGATGTTAGAGGTATGAGGGCGGTTATCACTTCCCGGTTGCCCACACCGTGGAAGGGTTCTCATGGAGGTAACTGAAAGGGAAATTGGATTAGAGGTGGTCATAGTGACCGCAGTGCCCAATCATATAATTAACAATCAAACACATCTACAAATTGATAATTACATATATCTAATTAACTAATAAGGATAATGATGACAAAAATCAGATATACCTACCTTTAGGCCCATTAATCTGTACAGATTGAATACGAACAAATTGTGAAAATGTAATGTATATAATAAGCTTTATAAAAAGAAAAGAAGAAAGAATTCATAAATATAGACATCATTATGATAACAATATTGACACAAATTTGTACAAAGGTGATATATATTAGAAGGAAAGTATCAATTAGAAAATATAAAATCCATCGGTAGTTACTATACACAATACCTGAGTTTTAAAGCAAATTAATTGCTAACTGAAACGTTTAGTGATAAAGTTGTAGACTGTAAAGCTGAATTATGTTAGGTTCTAGTACTATGATACATCTTGTTGACAAATACAAAATAATATTAAATCTATATCAGTGGGGAGAGTCCGCTCTCCCTCTCGAAATGCTCTCACATGGCCACGCGTATATAGCCTCTGACAGGGAAGTCCTACTCACTGCCTTCTCGCACCACGGGTGTTGTTTACGAAAATGAGAGGACGAAAAGCGAATGTCCGACGCTTTAACCGGATTCCAAACCAATGGTGCACATGGGCTCCAGTATCCTGCGGGAACAAATGGCGTATGAACCAACTTTTGGTCACCGGCTTCCATGGGACTGCATCTCCTTACGATGCTCCACTGCCTTGTGGGTTAGACCTTCAGGTCGAAGGCTCGGGGTGTGGCCCCCTAAGAAAACCACCTGCTTCGGTCTGGGCACCCCGGCAGTATCACAGCCCACACACAAATATAATGAAAATGATGATCTCTGAAAACTCTGTTCACGAATTACAGTTAAGGTTTTTATCAAGACCTAAAATCAGTTACAATTCAATGATTCTTTGTAACTTATTATTTTACACAAACTTTAAAAAAAAACTCAAGGTTTATATTTAGATTCAAAATTCAAAATGGGAGATTATAATTTAGCCACACAAACACCCTTGATTATATACATTAACTCACATCAAGTACTTTTGTAGTGTATGCTACTTATAAGGATAGACATAAGTAATATGTAGCCGGAATAGGAAGTAGAATGCTTACCAGTAGAAGATGAAAATAAAGAGAAGAGTTAAGGAAAGAGAGAGAGCAATTGGAATAACAACAAGATTGGAAGAATAATGGAGTGTGTATAGGACAACTTAAGAAAGATATGCAAATGATGTATTTCATGTATGATTTCTATATTTTACAAAGACACTGCATAATTTTGTGTTAAACAATAAATTGGTTTTCCTTACCAAGTCATTGTTCACTACACTTTGACTGAATCTACATCAAGAGTAGGTATTTTCTCTAGTTTAGCTGAAGTATCACGTTATATTCACTGTTTGGTTTCAGAGTAGACCGATTTCAAACATTTTAAGCACCAAATATTAACAATTTTTACTAAGATACGAATAACGTATAAGCTATTGTGCACGATGCTTTTAATATTGCGCAGAATTCCACAAACTCCATTCCAATTTTGATGTATTTACTCAAGGCCTTCAGTATAGTATATCTACTTCTACAGATGCTACTGACATAAGAAGGGATTATCTAACGTCCCTGCACGTAGATCGAACGAGTAACATAACACGAAGTTTTGACGAGAATATTTGAATGAAAAGTTCCCCCGAATGCCCTGGAACGGCTGAGAGTGATAAGAGACAGCTTTTCCTCTCGAAATGCTCACATATAACCACGTACATACAGCCACTACCAGGGAAGTCCTACTCACTGTTATTTACGAAATTGACAGAACGAAAAGCGAATGTTCGGTGCTTTAACCAGGTTGGTGGATATGGAGGATCAACCTTAGGCAATTGGAAAACCTCGATTACAAACCGATGGTGCACATGGACTTTAGGATCCTAAAGGAACAAATGGCGTATGAACCTATTTTCGGTCACCAGCTACCATAGGTCTAAATATCCTAACGTTGCTCCACTTACTTGTGGATTAGACCTTTAGGTCAAAGGCTCCAATTGTGGTCATCTAAGAAAAGTAACTGTTTCGGTTTGGGCACCCGGGCAGTATCGCAGCCTTCACACAAATCAAATGACGGAATGTGGTACATATCTATTTGGTGCCGCCTCCTTGTACCAATGTTTATGTGTTTGAATAAATAAATAAATAAATAGATAAAACCTTATATTCATTAAACATGCAAACTAACCTGTTCATCTGTATCTGACAGTAAATATGCTTTAGAATTATTATTTTCAGAGGAATTCAATAATTGAGCAAGTGAATGTGTATCATCTTCATTTAAACATTCACACTGATTCTTTGACAATAACATATCCATATCATACTATTAGTAAAAAAAAAAAAATTTTTTAATGTAACAATCAGATATACATGAACGGGATGATTAGAAACTATAATCGAACGCAAAATAGAACCTTGGTAAAAATGAATATTGATTCAAGTTGCCAAACCACATCATTCTCTTTTGGTAACTTGCTTCCATGAAATAGCATCTCCTGACGTAGCTTCACTATTTTGTAGATTAGACCTCTACATCCAAAGATTGAGAGGTGGGGCTACCTAAGGAAACCATTTTATCCGATTTGGGCAGTCGAATAGCATCCCCGCCTACATATAAATAAAATGATCGACAATTACAAAAGGAATGATCCACTTACTCTGTTGTCATATAAAGCATATACCACACTATTCTATGATCAGACGTTTCTAATGTACATATATATTGTGACCCGATTTAGTAAAGTTTCCCAATTTAATTACTGAGTAATCAGGTAGAAGTGAATTACATACTGAGTTATACATTTTGTAACTGAAGTCGAAAATACCATTTACAAACTGCCCTAAACCGTAGTGTACTCAACTCCTGTTACTTCTCATGGATTATAGGCTGCTCACAAGGAGTCTGTTTTGGGTTCTTTTTTGCAATCGTTACTAAGTGTTATTCATTATTTTGATGCCTGTCTCCAATTCCCGATGCAACGTGTTATTTGGTGTTTCCTTTTCTTATATCCTTGAGGACTCCAAGTTAGGGCTTGCATCGTGATGCAGTTTGAGGGTCTCCGCAATGTGTGTCTTATTCACCTCCAGCTTCTTTTCCTAATTTACTTTCCAGCTGGAAACCGACTCGTTTCCCATAATAGATTGTTGCTGACAGTGTCTGATCAACGAATCTTGAGTATCTTGCGTAAACAAATGTTTATAAATTATCTGTACTTTTTTGATCATAGTTGCAGTAGTTCTTAAAGTTTCAACTCTGTACAATAGAACTGTCTTGAAGTTTGTATTGAAAATTCTAATTTTAGTGTTGGCTAACAGTTGTTTTGAGCTCCAGATTTCCTTTAACTGTATGAATGCACCCTTTGCTTTGCTGAACTAAAGTGTATGTGGAGTCAGTTTTGAAATGAGTTGCCCAATGATTAAAAGTTGTTGCACTACACTGAGTCACAGTGTTACAATTGTCATGTTTAAATAGTAACAAAGAAATCAGAATATTTAGAAAAAAATTAAATGTTAATCCCGTATGACAACTGATTAGAAGTAAAAGGATGCGTACTTGTTTAGAAGACTGTGGGCTTTTATGTGAACCACTTTCATGAGAGTCTGATCCAGAGAGAGCAAGTTCTTGTACTTTGTCTCTTAACTTTTGTGGAACTCCACCGGTAATCCGATCAATTTGTTCAGCTCCACGTAGAAATATAAACGTAGGTAATGATCTGACATTGTAACGTTGTGCAACGTCCTAAAGTATAAAAACGCAGATTGAAAAGAAACATCAGTAATAACACTAATAGTAATCTGCTCACTAGTGACTACCTTTGGAGATGGACTACTTGAACTCCTAGCAGGAAGCTATGATCGGTAAAGTTATCTAAATATGGTAATACGGTAAAGAAACAGATTTTTTGTTAGTTATCTTCGGAGCATATGTGATCGGACGGTATTACGAGAGAGTGGTTATATTGGTCTATTCAAAGCGTTGATTATTTCATATAAAATATTTATCTAGTACCGATAACCTTCGGATAACTAGTAGTGAGATCACAGCCAAGAATAACACAACAAATATTGGTCTAGAATCCAGCTCTCCTGTGCTTGCTAGCTCGATAGTCACGATAAAGGAAACAAGCGGATTTATTTATTTGTTTAAACGCATAAACATTGGTACAAGAAGGTACCAAACAGATATGCGCCACACAAATCATTCGATTTGTGTGAGGGCTTGGATACTGCCTGGGTGGCCAAACCGAAGCAGCAAGTGGGTAACTAACTAAACATTAAAAATTTATGAATCACTCATAAAATAAAACAGAGCAAAATCCTGAACGTACATCAACGTATTTAAGAAATTAAACTGAAGTTATCACTACACCATAAGTGAATTAGAACCGAGTAGCGGGGTCAGTAATAAAGTAACAGTAACTTAAGAAAGGTAAGACACTACAACCCTTTATACATTCAGGAAAAGCTTACAAGCAGGAGAATTCAAAAATACAATAACTTAATCATACAATAAAAATAACTAAAGATAAAATCGCTTCGAATATGAGAGGATGAAAAACGAATGATTGGTGATTAAACCGCAGAGAGGGCAAGGACAGTCTACACACCTAGGGGAGTTGGAAAACCATGATTCCAAACCAATCGCTCATATCGACTCTACGATTCTGAGGGGACAAATGACGTGCCAACTTATTTCTGGTCACTGTCTACTATGAGATCGCATCTCTTAACGTTGCCTCACTGCCTCGTAGATTAAATTTCTGGGTCAAAGGCTCGAGGTCTCCTAAGAAAACCACACGTTTCAGTTTGGATACACGGGCAGTATTCCAGCCCTCAAACAATTTTTTTTGTGACATACATATTTTGGTGCTCCTTTGTATCAATGTTTGTGTTTAAATAACTCAAATAATAAAATAATGATTAAGTGTAAGTTCATTTTGTATTGTTTTTTTAAACCTTCCCATTGATGTTTAGGACTGCAATGATCAATTGCAGTCCTTGTTGGCATATGTGCATCCTGTGCGGGTTGCCTCGATATTGCCTCAATTCACAAGCATTATAAGCAAAGATGGATGGTGGCTCATAATGATTGTGAATTAAGGAAATATCGAGACAATCCGCACAATATTCACATATGCCAAAAATAGACTGATCAATTACAGTCCTAAACATCAATGGGATTAAAGTCAACAATATCAAGTGAATTTTCATTTGACCCCATTGCACAAGCAAGTGGCTATCAGGACTCAGTGGCTAAGTGGATAACGCGATGGAGTTTGAAGCGAACGGTGCTGAATCCGAATACTCGAGTGAACATCAACTCTGGGATGCGGGTACATCTAGCTGACGAGTCCCAAATAGGACGAAACGTGCATCCTGAATTTCACTGCTTACTATCATCCATCTTTGTTCATAACTAAGTGTATGGTTTGGCAAAACATGTGGATTGATTCAAACTATCAGATACCGAGAAATTAAAAAAATTCATACTAAAGAAACCAAAACATGCTTCTAGGGGAAAAACAAAAAAAACATAAGAGAGGATAAGAACATGAAATTTAAAAGATGAAGGATAAATAGATTTGGACTATTGTGACCGATTATTCGTCATGTAACCTAAAATCTCCAACCACATATTATATCTGGTCAAACTCAATCAGGAAGTGTACACCACAGGACGACGCTTATTCTAACAATCATTAACCTGATGAGCTGATCCCATGTAGCTAGTGTTTTTCTAACACAAGGTCACCAATATACGCCAACGTGATTGATAGTTGGATATGTTTAACAAGTAATTAGGCCACCTCAGCTAACAGAAATCCATCGTCACAATGACCGATTTGCCGGCTTTATCTCACGCTTAGCCTGAACAGTTTTTACCAGGTAAAGATTTGTGTACTCAGCTTTTAGCTATATTTCACATGCGAGTACTAGTAATACTACTCAGTTCCCCAAACCGAAGTAAATGGATGGGAAATCGAACTTGCTACCTGGTAGTTGAAAGTCGGACACTTTATTTAACAAACCAACATTCCACCAACTCGACAATAGTCATTCAGTGGTTTCATTCTATGCGAGTAGTATTTTGATCAAATATGTTCAAATACTGATAACCTATATATACACCTTATCTTTGAAACTCGTAGGAAATCTTACGCGGCGGAGTCTAATTCAATTTAATCAGAATGTCACCTCTTTAGAAACACAAAAGCGGGGTTGTGCTTGATGCTAAAACTGAATAGTTACTAATAAACGTTTAAATCATGAGTTCTAAACTATATTGCCCATCAAAGCGTTATGATGTTAATGGAAGGACTGAAGTTTGACCAGTAGTATTAATTTAGTGAATATAATACCTAACACTTGCGGTATTATGTGAATTGAATTATAAAATTCGAAAAAGCTAAACACTTATGTTTATATGCCCAAAGATTAACGTAACCACCATACGGGGCGAATCAGTTGAGTGAGTCGACATTTTTACCTATCTCGACAGTCTAATCAATCTTGGAGGGTTGATATCAGATGAAATCTCGGCATGCATTCAGAAAGCCCGGTTGGGCTTTCCCAACTTACTATGTCACCTAAGGAGTAAGTGAGATATCCGTCTACCGACCAAAAGATCAGTTTACTGTGCAAAAGCTCACTCATTTCTACTTTATGGTTGTGAAAAATAGCCATTTAGAAAAGAAAATTGTAGGATACTAGTAAATATGGCAAATGGATTGATGGGGTATCGAATCTTCGTCACCGCTTACCTGGACGAGTAGGTCGGAATCTAGAGTGGTCAAATCAAGACGTGACACCAGTTAATGAAGCCATTGACATTTCAACTGAGCCGTATAGATAGATGTAGACTATCTACTTTGTGTCCGTATAATTATCGTAATCAGTGGTTAGCGACTTTGGGTGATATGGCTCAGAATCTTTCGGGATGGGGAAGGTGAATTCACACTTCCTCTCCCCTCAGACTGTTAGTCCTAAAATTCCCTTACATTTCTTTTTCAAAACCCAATCTGTACCATTACTATAGATACTGTTACTACTTTGAAATTTGTTTAGAAACAATTTTATCTCGATTTGTTGATGTGGTGTAACAACATGAAATAATCCATGTTGTATTTCAGGTTTTACAATGCTTATGACAGACTGATTGACTGATATTAAAATTAAAAAGTACCATTAAATGCTTACTTCAAGTTTATCAACATCAATTTTAACAAATTTCATATTTGTATACTTGATGCTTAATTCTTGAAAGACAGGAGCTATATCTGAACAAGGACGACACCATGAAGCATAAAAATCCATTACTACAATGCTTGGACCATTTGTTACATTGTTTGCTTGTTGTAAAATTTGTTCAAGATGATGTTTATCTGTGATATTAATCACAGTGGCCATCTAATAAGAAAATTTCTAAAATAAAATTTCAAAGATGAAACATCCATTTACTTTGGAAAATATGTTATAAAACTCAGTCAGCCATCCACAACGTAGGACCAGGCATATACATACATCAATCCAAGTTGCCATACCTCATTAGAACAACAAGATGAACACAAAATTCATAAAGTAGTTAATTCAATGGTGGTAATATTTAAGATAGAGATTGCATATAAGGATATAGTACAGGAAGAAAGAATTAGTATGTATAAAGAAACATATGAAGCGATTTCAATCTCATAGCCTAAGGGAAGACAGTGAGTGAATACACCGACACCATTGTGATCGATTTTGAGCCATATCACCCAGAGTCTTCAACCACTGGTTACGATAGTCACGCGGACCCCAACCAAGTAGTCTGCATCTACCAACATGGCTAAGACCAGAAGTTAGTGACGTCAAGCACTGATGCCACGTTTTATAATATAAAACTAAGTTTGATAATAACCAACTGGGCTCATTTCATTTCAATGGTGTAATTATAGACATCACTGCAACCATGATTGGATGTATTCAAACACATTTATTAGAAACCAATATAATGTTGATTCACCTAAATTTAACAGCTTAGATGAAAAGTAAACAATATACGTTACTTAATGATGAAATGTATGATGACATTCTACAGAGTTATAAAAATGTACAAATAAAAACTGTTAAGTAGTACAATAAGCTGCTCTTTAGCATAAAGAATAGATCTGTAGCTTGATTTTTTTAGGCACTCAACTTGGAATTACTCAGTCAAAGGTATTATTTTTTCTGACAAGGTTTTAATATCCCTCACAATTAATCGAGCTAAATCAGATGGTAAACAAATTTTTAGTACATCATGTGGATAAACCAGTAAGTGAGTCATGACTATTGTAGTCTTGAAAAGACGTGCGTTGTCGTACGATATCAAAATGAAATAAGAAATCAACCAGACGAATGACAAAGGAGTCCCAGTATTTGTAGTAACAACGGCAGTGACAAAAACTAAACACTGAAAATATATTTCGAGAAGACAGACTGAGGTTTGTATGAAGGAATGCTGTAACTGAAGATCTAGAGTAAGATAAAGTGTAAATGTATCTGTATCGTTGTAACCAACTAGGAACCATATCACGTCTCCACTAACTGATCGTTGTTATCAAACAGACCCCACCTAATCAGGTAGTCTGCATCCATAAACATGGCCCAGACCGATAGTCAATGATTACATAGACTGATCACACGTGTCAGTCTGACCGCCTCTAGTTTACTTACAACTTACTCCTACATCAGGCAACACTGCATATGAAAGGCATGATGCCAGACATGTCTCAAACATTTCAATCGATCATGATTTACAACCTCATCAATCAATTCACCATCTTTGTTTAGTAACTCACCACTGCTCATTTAGTCGTTCCAAAATACGCAAGCAGTCTTTTAAAGACATCTATGGTCAAAATCCCTCAGAGTAGGGATGCCTCCTACTTTATAAATCATATCAAAAATATTCATAAACTGAGTAATTTTGATATGATATTAATTTGAAGAACAAAATATCCATTTTTACCTGATGTGACTTTTACTTTAGAGAAAATTTTCTTTTATACGGTTTTATTCTCGAGGGCTGTAAAATTATCATATGTAATAGAAAATGAGTGTCATGAGCAGGTTCTTTCCTATCTGTATTTTCCTTTGCGTACTATTTTAAAATTTTGCTGTTTGTTACTGATTTTATCTTGAAGTCGCACGTTGTGTTATCTTCAATTCTTTTACATTTGGATATATTTCACTAAAAGCTATTCCCTTGTTATTATTGCAGAGTCACTTTATATCGATCCTTACTAATTATAATGACCTACATTTACCAGTTTAAAATCACATGAAAACCTCTCATACTATAGTTGTGCCTCCAAATGCCCTGGTACGGCTGAGGGTGGGGAGAGTCCGCTCTCCCTCCCAAAATGCTCGCACGTGGCCACGCGTATACAGCCTCTGCCAGGGAAGTCCTACTCACTGCCTTCTCGTGGCAGGGGTGTTGTTAACAAAAATGAGAGGACGAAAAGCGAATGTCCGGCGCTTTAACCGGACCCCAAACCAATGGTGCACATGGGCTCCAGTATCCTGAAGGAACAAATGGAGTATGAACCAATCGTTGGTCACCGGCTACCATGGGACTGCATCTCCTTACAATGCCCCACTGACTTGTGGATCAGATCTTCAGGTCGAAGGCTCGCGGTGTGGCCTCCTAAGAAAACCACCTGGTTCGGTTTGGGCACCCGGGCAGTATCACAGCCCTCACACATATCAAATGAGATCTGTGTGGCGCATATGTATTTGGTGCCTACTTGTACCAATATCTATTTATTTATTTTATTTGAATACATAAATATTGGTACAGTGGGGCACCAAATATATATGCGCCACACAAAACAGTGATAATTAGAAGAGAAAGAGAAAAGAGAAGAAAAAAAAAAGTAATGAACGTGGGGAATTATAAAAAAAAAGAAGAGAGAGAGAGAGAGAACAATTGTGGGGGAAACGGAAAGGTACAATCAGAACAGATCTTTCAGTTAAGGAAGAATACGACCACCTTTTTATGAAGAAAGTAAAAGAAGGTTACAGCAGGATCGCCACTGGCTTCTATTCTGAGCCATATCTGATAACGTCTCTAGCCACTGCGTTACACCATCTCTCGGACCCCAACCAGGGAGTCGTGAAGGACCAACATAAGCTAGCCCTTTGCAGCTTTCTTTCATACCACGACACCATGTCATATACTGACCACCTCTCCGCTTTTTCCAACCAGTCCCAGAGTCGGCAAATAATGCACGACGAGGAATTCTCTGGGACGACATTCGTAGAACATGTCCAAGCCATCGAAGTCGGTGTTTCAAGATGGTGACACCAATTTCATTATCGTCTCTGTGACCGAACACTCGATGCCGAACCTCTGCATTACTGACATGGTGTTGCCACTGGATGCCAGCAATCCTTCGGAGGCAACGATGATCGAACACAGAGAGTCGTCTAACATCCTCAACTCGGAGAGGCCAGGTTTCACAAGCATAGAGCAAAACTGCTCTCACCGTCGCGTTGTAGATCCGACCTTTTACAGCCAGACTAACATCACGAAGGCGCCAAAGATGGCCCAGATTGGCATAAGCCGCTCTGGCTTTCACTATACGTGCATTGATCTCATCACTCACGCCACCACCAGCACTTATGCAGCTACCTAGATACACGAACTTCTCGACTACTTCTATCTGCTCACCATCCAGAGTGAGTACAGGATTAGAATCCTGCCAGTCTTGTAGAAGTACTTTGCTCTTCGAAGGTGCAAAGCACATACCATACCTACGGACATTGATTGCCAACTGATTAAGTGCGGATTGCATGGCTTGGGCATTCTCGCACAGTAAGACAATATCATCCGCATACTCAAGGTCGAGAAGTCTTTCTCCAGGCAACAGATCCACACCACCATTACTTACATCCGTCAGAGCTGTTTCCAGAATGTCATCGATGGCAAAGTTGAAGAGGAATGGTGAGATTGGGCAACCCTGCCTAACTCCACTGCTTGAATGGAATAGTGGAGAAAGGTGGTTGTATGCCCTCACTCTGCCTGAGGTGTTTGTGTATAGGGCTTTTAGGATGTTAATAAACTTCTCAGGCACACCCCTCTTCAATAGACAATCCCAGAGAACAGTTCTGTCCAACGAATCGAAAGCAGCCTTGATATCAAGAAACACTACGATTGTTGGCCTTTGATAAGTATGGCGGTGTTCTAACACTTGGCGGAGGGTGAAGATATGATCAATACATCCTCGACCAGAACGAAACCCAGCCTGCTCCTCGCGAGTCAATCCTTCTCGGGTTCTGAACAACCTACGAAGTATGACGGAAGCCAATAGCTTGGACGCAATCGGAAGTAGACTTATCCCCCGATAGTTGTTACAGGAACAACGTGAACCCTTTTTAAAGATAGGGACAACTATCGACTCATTCCATGACGTTGGTACACTCTCTAGTTCCCAGATCTTTGTAAACAACGTCGTCAGTCCTTTAGTCAGAAAGTCACCACCATCTTTAAAAAGAGCCGGGGGTAAGTCGTCTGGGCCTGGTGATTTGTAACGTTTCAAGAGTTGGAGTTCCTTGCGGACTTCCGCCTCATTTGGTGGATCAGTCGTCACCGGCCAAGGAGGGCAGGACAGTCTGACCGATGTTGCCGGAGCAGCAGGCCAGTTGAACTGCCCTTCAAAGAATTCTGCCCATCGTCCAAGACGTCGATGGATGTTAGTGATTGGCGTTCCGTCATCCTCGCAGATTGTTTCGCTGACACCAGACTTCTTGCTGCCGGTGGCTCGGATGAGTTGGAAGAGCTTCCGGTAATTACCAGATGCAGCTGCTGCTTCCAACTCACTGGCACGCTCCGACCACCAGGTTTCTCGGTCCTTACGCAAGCTTTGCCCAATTTCAGTACGTAACAACCTTCGTCTGTGGTCAAACTCACGGTCACCCGGAGTAGACCGACGGGCTTCAATCAGTTGTAAGGAACCAGAAGAAACCCAGTGCTTGTAAGCGGGACGTTTCGCAATCCCACAGCTGACTTGACCCGCCATTTTCATGGCGTCATGCAATTGCAACCAATGCTCATCTATACTTTTCGGTGGAATAGTGGCTAGCCTAGAAGCTAGCTCGGCTCGGTACTTACTAGCAACAGAAGTTGCAGCCAGCTTGCTAACATCAATCCTGTGGTGGCGGTCACTTCGTTGTCCACTGAAAAGTAAGGTAAGATTGGCGCAGACCAGAGCATGATCAGATTCCAGATAGGTACTCCAAAAGGAGCGGCAGTCTTGTACACAACCGCGCCAGCGGTAGCTGATCGCGATGTGATCAATCTGAGTCCAGGCTTGAGATGCAGAAGGGGGACGCCAGGTGGCACATCGGCGATGACTGTGCCGAAAGTTAGTGCTAGCCAGAAACAGGTTGTGGTCTGTGCATAGTTGCAGTAGACGTTCCCCGTTATCTGTCCTGCGACCAACGAGTCCCCATCGGCCACCTAAACGACTCTCTTCTGTGCCTAGACGCCCGACCTGAGCATTCAAGTCTCCAGCTAGTACTACAATATCTGTCGAACGCACTTTCTGGAGAAGAACAGATAACTGGTGGTAGAACTCATCCTTGATTGCATCCGGGCTGCAATCTGTCGGGGCATAGGCGGAGATGACGAAAAGACATCGTTTCTCACGCCGATTTCTTCTCACTCTGATGGTACTTTCTAATCTAACAGCACATAACCGACTGTTAATGGGGATCCAGTCGACTAGTGCTGCCTCAGCTCTTGCGCTTAGTGCGACACCAACGCCAGCAAGACCAGACGAAGATGCCACAGGGTCCCCGGATAAACGCACGTAAAACAAGCTTTTTGGAGCGACAGATGGAGAGCGAATTTGTAGTACTTCACCAGAGTCTTGAATACGGGTCTCGGATAGACAACACACATCAATATTAAGACTTTCCAAAGACATTGCCAGCCCTATCTGTTGTCCGACCTGCATAAGTGTGCGAACGTTAAAGGCAGCCAGTTTGAATGGTGCGCGTGGTTTCAGAAAGACTGCTTCAGTACTCTTATTCGATGGTAACATACAATTTTCAAACCAGGCAGTGACTCGAGAACGTTTAGATAAAGCTGAATTTTTACCATAGGCGAGCTGCTGTCTGAGTCGAAACGGATACAAAAAGTAGAAATAGGAGATAGTGAGTAAATGACGTAGTAAATAATAATAATAATAATAATAATAATAATAATAATAATAATAACAATAATAATAATAATAATAATAATAATAATAATAATAGTATCAGTCATTTCAATGTTAGTCAGAGAAGAACGAATATTTTCCGTAAGCGAATATTTCATCATGTTTTGGTGTGTGGGCTGAGATACTGCCCGGGTGCCCAAACCGAAGCAGGTGGTTTTCTTAGGGGGCCACACCCCTCCAATATCTATGTGTTAAAATAAATAAGATAATCTGTTATAAACTATGTTGAAGGGCATAATCTTTTATTCAGGGAACAACATGGTTTTCGGATAGGCCTATCATGTTTGACAAATCTCATTGCAAGAGAAGATTGGGCTGCTGCAAAAGATCGGGATGTTCCTGTGGATGTGATTTTCATAGATCCAAGTAAGGCCTTCGATATGGTCTACAATCCTGGACTTAAATTCAAACTGGAACGTTTTGGACTCCATTATACAGTCGTAGATTGGATAAGTAACTTTCATGACAAGAGACAAAGGGTAAAGGTTAACGGGGCTCTCCCCTCATGGGTACCTGTAAAAAGTGGAGTTCCTCAAAGTACAATCATCGGTCCTCTTCTCTTATTACTTTATGTAAATGAATTACCAACTGTAGCAAAATCATCCGTTCTACTCTTCGCTGATGACAAAAATTTGGACTCATACACAATATGTCGGATAGGATAGTATTACAAGATGATCTTAGTTCATTGGTGGTATGGTTAGACAGGTGGTCACTAGAAGTAAATCCTAAAAAGTGTGATGCAATTACATAACTATGATGAATCGTATCGCTGTACAATATGTGGATTCGTGCTACCCAAAGTGAGAAACTATAAAGATTTAGGAGTCATATTAAGCAGTAATCTCAAAACCACTAGTCACTGTAAGGCTGCTGCTGCGAAAGGCTATAGGGTATTATGGTCTATTCGTAGGTATTTCCAGTATTTAGATGAAGTGTTCATATTATTATACCCGATTTACGTGCGACCACATTTAAAATATGGTATTCGAGCAGCGATTCCTTATTTCAAGTATGAAGCAAATATGCTGGGAAGAGTCCAACGACGAGGTACTAAGATGGAACAAGGTCTATCTGGCCTACCTTATGCAGACTGAGACACCTTAACTTATTTCCGTCACTTTACCGTAGAATACGGGGTGATCTAATATTGGCTTGTCGCATACTGAACGATGACCTTGGTATTAACATGTCTTATCTTTTACTTTCGTCTAGGACTGATCATTTGAGAGGATATTCGAAGAAAGTCCAAAAACCGAGATCAGATCGTTTACGTCTGGAGTTTCGTTCCTCGCACCGAGTAGTAAATTACTGAAATTTTCTACCGGAACACGTAATACCAGCACCTTCTGTTGATATATTCAAAACTGTAAGGATTGATATAGGTCGATAGACCTCCTATTCTTGCAAACAACGATTTCGTTCCCAGTATATGTATTCTATCAAGCAGATTCTTTTAAATCTAGTCTCCTGTGTCAAAATTTTTGTTTTGTGATAGAGGTAAAGGCGACAAAATGAAACGCTTCAGATAAGAGAAAATTTTGTGTAAACATCGAGAAATTTTAGGTTAGCAGCAAGCCACGTTGAGTAAATGAACTGAACTAAAATTACAGTGGGATAAGTTGTCTATCCAATCGGTTGAGATTGCCGCTAGAGTGAATACACCAATTAGATGGGTATACATACCCAACGAATCGAGGTTTAGAAAATTTTCAGCTCAATTACTAGGCTCTGAATTATCCAATTGGCTTCCAACTAACTGCAACTACCAAACCAAGAGTATCAGTCCCACAAATCAATTAATTAATAATTTAAAATCGTCGTTTCGATCTTACTGTATTGCTAGTGTTACAAATAAAAAGTTTGAAACGTGCACCAACACGAGAAAAGCGACTCAAGTTACCCGGCAAAATTTGTAAGTTTGAAAAACTGCCAGCCTGAAATATCCAAATTTTTGAGAAGAGTCGAAATTAATTTTTTTTCCCTAAAAGACATGCGAAACATTGATGGAAATTTTCATACACTGATAGATCTTTTTATTAACTTTCTACGGGCTTTATCTAGTGGTTGTAGCAATACACTTGGAATATATTACTTAGACCACCGTGAGTGCAATTGTTTAGTCCTAATTCCGTTTTCTACCTTTTTTGCTAAAGTAAGAAAACCTAAATTTAATGTCAGTCTCAGTAATTAGTGTCTAGGTCGAACCGAATTTATCCTTACCTAATCCGTAGTAATCATCATTGCTAGATGGTAAGACAGTGAGTTTCATCACATGGTGACGGAACAAAAAGGCCTGTAAATAAGAAGTTCTAGACACTCATGCAATTCTTTTCGCATCCCCATGTTAAGCTAATAGAAAAACAGGAGAGATGAGTGTCATATAAAATCTGGTTATTTGATAACGTGATGTTAAAAACCCGACTGCTCTGTATCACCGTTTATGACAAGCGGAGTAGACGTTCCTACGGAAGCCGATTGTGGGGGGAAGCTAATGTAACAGCTTAGGTTGATTGGTTAAGAGTTGACCTCAAACAACTAAGCACATGTTAAAACAGTATAGTTCAAGTATTCATTCACTTCCTAATTTTGTATAGGCGTTATATTTCCTATTATCTCATATTAAATGTTGAAAGGCTTTGTTTATCTGAACAGATAATCCCACGCTCCACTGTGACTGCACGAACATCGAAATAAAGTCCTATTCACTACTTTTCTGGTTTCTTCTATCAATAGCACGAGGTTTACCTATCGGCACGAAAAATATACGTAAGTCCATACCTGGAGGAATCACTGATCCACTACGACTGTTAAGCGAAAGCTTGTCTTGTTCCATTTAAATCCATTTGAACCGTTTGTGTCAGTATTGTCGTATGTACGAAAGCAGACTTGATAACTATTCGGCTCCCGCTTTCAGTTTTCAATGATAAAGATAGTAGGTTGTTAGACCTGTGTTAACCCTCGCAGTCCGTTTTTTCAGTAGGAGTCCAGCCCCCTTGAAAACCCTCAGTGGTGGGGCTGATACCACTTAGTTAGGTAGAGCATTGCAGTCATTCACTACTCGATGAAAAAGACAGAACCCTACTCAGAGTTTATAAAACCGCGATTTTTGAATGTTCTTGCTAAGGCTTCGGAGATCATTGGCTCTGCGGGTATCAAGAAAATAAGACATATTAACATCCGAGTCATTAAATATGCGTAATGCCAATATTAGGTCACCCCGTGTTCTGAGATGCGATAAAGGAAATGGGTTTGGGCGTTTTAAGCCCTCATAATTAGAAAGTTTGGAAAGACCCTTCACTTATTTTGTTCTCTGAACACTCCTGAGTCTTTTAGTAACCTTAGCAATATATGGAACAGCGGCTTGGTAACAGCGCTCTAGATATGGTCCTACAACAGTAGGACAAAGGTTTGAGACATCTTGTCGAAGCATATGAACGCTCGGCGAAGTGGACGTAATGCTCAAAAATCCTTGGTGGCTGCTGCTTTTTAATACGCGGCTGTTTTGAAGTAATGGTTTACAGTTTCCTTTAAGTCTGTGCTTCTGCGCACATGGAAGAGATGTATCATTGACGGCATATTCCTAAATATTGTCGTGCTCGATGTGCATTGCACACTGTTTCTGAAATTAATTCCTAAGCCAAACCTTTGGGACTATCTAATTAATTCGTCCAGGCCACCTTGAGGATCAAAATGATCAGTTATTGTTCTCCAGGTTTTGACATCACCTGAAACCAATAATATCGACGACTTGAGTAGCGGCCGTAATTAAATCATTTAGATAAGAAAAAATGGGAAGCCTAAAGTGGTGCTTTGTGGTGCACAACGTTTGTTTGGCCCCCATTCAAATAGTGCTCCATCTGCTCTCACTTTCTGTATTTAGCCACAGATAAAGTGTCTTATCCATTCTTGTACGGCCACTGTTATTCCAAATCTCGGGAGCTTCCGCATAAGGCCTAGGTAAGAAATCTTCCCATCAAATGCTTTGCTAAAATTTATGAATACCACAGTCTTATTCTCTTTGAACATATTTCAGCTAAAGCAACTAATATGCGTAAATTGCTTGGCCTCATTCTTCGTAATTTCTTTCAAAATGAATTCAAAATCATTTTTTATAAAGTCTGTGTAAGACGTATAGTTGAATAATGTTCGTCCTTATCTTCCAACTTACCCGTATCCGATATACTTGAGGTGGAAGGAATGTAACGAGGTTTCACCTACAAAATACTGAAGAACTACTCACTCATTGACTACAGTTCCCGATGCAATATCTTAGGACTAGAACCCCTTTGGAAAAGAAGGCTTATTTCCAATTTGGTTCTCTATCTCAAACTCTTCAAAAACCTTACTTATTTAACATGTAATATAGTTCTTGCCCAAGACATACATGAATACGACCTTTGAGACAAAGCATTCGCTGTCAAAGTTGTGAAATACAGATCAAAACCTCAGAAAAACTGCTTTCTCATCAAGTACACATTATTATGGAACGGTCTTTCCTCTAAAATACGCATGGCCGATGAATTACATAAGTTTGTAAGGCATATTGATCAAGTCCTTACTCGCACAAATCTAGCACAAGGGAACACATCTGCGTCCCACTCAGACATTATAGGCTTTCTACATATACAAACCAAATTGTCTTATTTTCCTACTTTGTAGTTGTATTAGATACTTTTTCCTCCCTTGTTGTTTTTACTTACCTAGACTGGTAACTCACTGGACCTATCGACCTTCGGTCGTTAAAAGTTGCTCACTACCACCCTAAAAAGTCGAAAGAACCGCACAATCGACTACCTACTGCCAGTGGACTTGCATCTATGGAACTTGTTACCCATCGAGCGGTTGGGATAGAACAAAATAACATCAGGTGTAGGAAGCGATCGCCTACAGGCTTAACTCTAAACTTTTCTCTAGACTGTCGAACACAGAGTCTTGGTTTAGCCAAAGTCAGAACAAGTAAGCTATTTGGCTTGATAAACTTTATCTGTTTCTAAAACATAAATTAACACCGTTAGTATACAAAATAAACAGTACAGTCCATTAACACAGGGAAAACAGAGACATAATAACATACCGAACAGTAACTAGAGTTTAGGAAAAATGAGTCAGCAAGGCGAATATTGTTTTATAATGAACATAAAATTATGATTGGTGAATAAACAAGATATAGTCGTTCAAGGTCAAGGAAAGTTAATGTGGTGGTGGGGGGTCACCTTGTCATTTGTGTGTTCATTTATCGATCGCACTTTACATCAGGTTTTTACTCTCTAGTAAATTATGTTGACTTACTATTATTATTAGTTCACCACTAGTTACCTTATCTACAACTCACATATTTCTGTACTTTTCCGCCTACTTTGGTAAATAACTATCCCACAATATACCCTTCTTAAAGCCCATACTCTGATTGGCAACCTATACTTTATACTATAGTCAATTAATGCATTGCATCGATGTCTTACTCACAGTCCATAATTTGTAACTGCCTGATGAGCTTGTAAAGTGGTTCTTATGGAAATAATGTTTTCCAACAGGATGTGAAACACAGAAGATTGTGTGAGGTATGACATATATCCAATAATAAGCTTAAATGAGCCTGACATCACAAAAGGAAGGAGGGTGAAGTTACTGATCAGCAAGCATTGATGGTGAGGCCGATGACTTCAATCCACTCATGTTTGCGAGGCAGAACATTTCGCATGTATCAGACTCCTTATGATTGAAGATAAGTCAATCAATCTGTGATATAGTTTGTCTTCCTACTCTCACCACTCAGACTCATTTTTCCAATTTGACTAAGCTCAAGGTCACGGCGTGATTTAATGTGTGACTGTTAACCTTTTGACTATCTGCTTGGGAGGATTGCTGGAATCCCTGCAGATAGATATTTGATCCCGTTTGTTGGGAATATATTTGTTGATTCACAGATATTGAACCCTTTGGTATTAACTGTTTCTTTTATTGTTCAGCGTGCTATTTGCGTTAGAGAGACTTCTGACAGTATAGCACAGGCTGTACCGTTTGAGGTATTTTGTATTTTTGATATAATTTGTTCTATTTCCTAAACTAGAACCGTTTAAATTGAGCACAGAGTTTGTATTTTGATATAATTTAATACGAGTGTCTCAAAAACGCTTGATAAACTATACAGAAGAGCGTCATCTCGCCTATTCGAATACGTTTTGGTTCGTCAGTCCTGCGTTCAAACCGAATACTGGCAGTTCGGTCTTTACAAAAGATATAGTTATTAGTATTCTTAACACCTCACCATCTATATTCACACTCCGTTCCAATAAACAGCTTTCCTTGTACCAACCTAGACTTCCCTTCCTTCATGTGAGCTTACCCTAACTTGTTAAACATCACAACTCATTGTTCTTTATCACTACCTTATCTCATCTGGAGCCTCTGACTTCATTTCACTGTACCAAGAGATAATATGAATTTAATCTAATTTATTGCACCTCTGTCTGTTCTACTACAAAATGTCAAGTATTGTTTATCGTTCATATCCAAGTGCCTTGCTGCTCCTTTGTTAATCTTTTTTCAGAATCTTGCTCTGAGGGCATAGATATGAAAATTCTGTTGTCTGGAACAAACTTGACGTACGCGCCTCCTCAAGGTCATAGTTTACAGCAAGCGCTCTACGAGTCTACTTTATAACAGCTATAAACTTAATAAGTTGTACTGCATTAATACTTAGCACGACCAGAATTCTAGCACAATTATGTCGAAATCGAAAGTGGTGTGCAGCGTGAAGGCAATACCGCTTTGAAAAGTATTTTGGAGACTTTACTCAGTGTACTACTAAAGCATAAACCTAATCACTATCGCTGAAGAGATCTCCACGAATGAACTGTTATTCACCTTTATTGATTTCACTTATATCATGACCCTACTTTGGAAGCATGCTGTGAGCCAACAAATGTTGTAATTTGCAGATTATGCTTGTAAAAATGGCATGTACCTGCCCTTGCAAAAATATTATATATATATATATACATTAATATACATCGACTGAAAAACCGCCATCTTTTGTTGCTCTCTGACCCTTTCACTCAATAAGTAAATTTATTAAGCATGAATGCGTAATCCAAACCCAATGTTTCTCGGGCGTTAACAGATTGTATGATTCTGTGTGATTTTTTGAAGCAATTTAACTATTATGCTGGTTAGACTGACAGGTCGGTAGTTAGACACGGTATGTCTCTGTCCATATTTAAATCCAGAACTAACTATATCACCTTTCCTGTCCATAGAGTGTCGGGTGTGAGAAAAATACATGTTGAATTGCATCATAAGTGGTCCTGACATAATGTCTGTGAAAGATGACAGTAATCGCGAATGTGACCCATCAGAACCCTATGTCTTACTAGGTCCGATGTTAATGACCAATTGAAGAACAGCTTTCTTAGTCACATGCACAGGTCCTATAACTGGCATCTCAGTGATATAGTTGTGACAAATATTGTCAACATTTCCATCACAGCTTGCAAAAGTCTCAGCTCGACCAGATCTGGTCCGGCTAGAACTATTTGAATTTTCATGCAACAGTAATAAAGGAGTATCATCACCATGTTTTTTTCTTCGTTTAATGTACGGAAACAGTCGTTCTGTGCAGGTCGTCAATCATATGCCATCTGTTTTTCGTAAGTGGTGCCGTGTTTGGTTATGGTCTCCCAACATATATTCCGGATTTTTCGGTGCCCACACTTAAGTGATCCGTGATCTGTTGACAAGAAAAAGTCTCTGAACTGTTTCCTACACCTCAGCAGTTTTTGGGATCTCCTTATCGACACATGGAGGGCAGTGTGACAGCTTACATGCTGACTATAGAATAAACGGTAATGCTACGGACATAACTGTGAATTCAAGACTATCCCATTCGTCTTCGATCACCCCGCCTGCACTGACTTACCAATCTTTTGGGACAGCACCTTCTCTGATTGCAGGGGTTTTAGCCCTTCGAATATTCGGAAGGGTTGGAGCAAATACAAACCGTATATTGCGGTTCCGAAACACAAAGTGCAGCACAACGTAACCACTATTTCCTAGTGTGGGGAAGTACTGAATGTCGGTGACACCATCACAGTGGTGCAAAGACAAGATCTAGCAAGGTTGGCTCATGTTTAATGTCAATATGCGTTTGTTTGCGATAAATTGTACAAGTGCACATAGAACAACGGTTTTCAGAAGGCTGACGTCGAAATATTTACCTGAAGTGGTAAGCTCTATTCAGTTGATATACGGCGTGTTTAGATCTCAAAAGATGAAATAAAACTCGGCCTTACTCCAAGAACAGATATAAGTCGAGACAAGATCGTCAACAAGACAATGTGAACCACAGTATGTTCTCCATATCGTCATAAACCCACGCACAGATTTAATAATATAACATACTACCTCACACATACATCTACCGCGCGCATCTG
Source organism: Schistosoma spindalis (assembly GCA_946903255.1). Lineage (NCBI taxonomy): Eukaryota > Metazoa > Platyhelminthes > Trematoda > Strigeidida > Schistosomatidae > Schistosoma > Schistosoma spindalis. The sequence continues at coordinate 2,386,514 of OX336423.1, read as the reverse complement.
ATGTGCTCAACTGTACACGAAAGTGATTTCTAACACAGAGTATTATGCCTTCCTCTTGAGATTTATAAAAATCACTCCCAATAAAGATATATCCTGCAGTTATCGGAAAATAGTCTACATCTACATGAGCCACTTTTCGATGACAACAATTACATGTAACTTGATTTATACACGATCAAACTTAGCTCAGACGTTTTATTTCTAAGACCACGTGGGTTAATGTCGCACACATTTAAGGTGTTTTAAGAATCATTTTGTCTACCATACAGGTCTCACTTGTGGTGTCGTTTCCGGTCTATTAACGACTGAGAGCTTTTCTTTAGTTGTTATTGGATCAGAGCTTTGATTCGAGTAGATTACTCGCAATATTCCATGGGATTAAACTCTTTCCAACCACTTTACGGTTAAGTCTAGTTTTGCTCCGAGATGTCGGAAGAGTATTCCGTGACTCCCAGTGTAGGTATTCCAAAGGCCTGCCAAACAAAGGATGCCGTTTACAGCCATTTTTCTTTATTTTCTTTATTCACGCGTCATTCATTTCTCATCAGTCATGAGTGCCACATCGCGAATACTTTGGACAAAGATGGTCTTATATGGGACTTAAGATATTACCGTAGGATCATGACCACCATTATTTAGTGTTATTTTACTGTTTATTTATTTCGAAAGAGATTTCTCTTTTGCATGTTTCTCAATCGAGTATTTGGCTAATTTTGCAACAGGACTTACTACACTGACAAACTTTTCGCTTTCAGTACTTGTGTTGTCGGTCCAGCCTTTTTGAATCAGTCACGTCCTACTTGAATAACGGAACATAAAAGTCGGTAGGAGTAAGGCTTCGAGAATCTTTCGTAGGTTGTAGGATTTAAACGGGTACACATCTTATGGGACCAGTTTCCGAACTCATCAAATTGCATTTTTTCCTCCAAAGTAGACAAAACTTTGGCAGTCCACATCTGTGGGTAGAGCCGATGATTTCGAAGTGATTTAAAAGGGAAAAAAATCGACAATGTACACTAAATAATTACTAGTGTGATAAACAACTAAAAAACTATATCACTAAACGGATTTGACGAAAATCCCAAACCTTAACCGAAATAGTTTAAGTTACAGTCTACCAATATGCTTTAATGAGACAAATAAACAAAAGCAAATTGATTCCCAAGTGAGAAATACACGACTATTTTGAAACGCACTTTATTCTTCAAGACTTTAAATGGGTTTGAAAGCCTGGAATATGTTGACGATTCCTAAATAAAACATTGGTAAAGCAATATTATCCAACAGTAGGCCAGGCACGACGATAATAGACACTGTGTTTTAGTGTATAAAATGTGGAATATGTTTAGTGTCTTTGACGAAAGCTGGTATTTCAACTTTCTGTTGTTCGGAAATGGTTTTTCGGTCCTGTAGACTTATTTTAAGGTTGCGCACTGTCTACAAACCGCGTGCTTGCTTTTCAAGTGGAAAAAGACATATTTTACCAGTTGTTACACAGAGGTCTGTCATTTACAGGTGAGTGCCCTGAAATAAAGTAAGTAATCTTAAAAGGCCAATCATCCTAACAAATCATGATTTGCCTTTGTTGTCTTTCAAACGTTTCATGTGTAAGTTTGTCCGCTGAATAATTTTACAGTTCAGCTTATCCCCCTCATCTTGTAGTTAAACTTCCCAACCTGTCTCCTACTATGGAGACAGGTACGGTTGTAAGCTGGGCAAAGAACGAAGGCGATGAAGTATGTTCGCTCCTCTCTTGTTAATCTTTTAGGTTTCAGAAGGTGACCTACTTGCTGAAATTGAAACGGACAAAGCAACTATGTCATTCGATGCCAATGAGTCAGGATATCTTGCGAAAATCCTGGCCCCTGCTGGAAGCAAAGATATACCTGTCGGAACAGTATATTTCCCCGTTATGTTATTTTAATATTCTAGGCTCTATGTATCATAGTTCAAGACGAGAGTGCAGTTCCGGCTTTTAAGGATTATGTGACTGGATCAACAGTAAGTTGTCATTCATGCGTATTTCAATATCTTTATATTATTTCCTTAAACATCTATATACTAAGTTCATATTACAGTATTAAAATATCTACCTCGGAGATAAAAATATACTTCGAAAGCTAGCTATGGTATGTTGTTACACTAAGGTGTCTTCAATATCTTTATAATTTGGTTCATTCGTTTACAGTCCTGTCATGTACTGGTGAAGTAAAATTTGAATTTAAATGTTGTTCAATGTCTACGAAGTTAATCTGTTAGTTTCAGGCATAATTATTGTAGTTCTAGTGGTCGTTAGCCCTATAAACCACATTCAAAAGACTTTCATGTTAATTAGAAAATAGGATGAATATTATAAAATAAACTATAAACCTACAATTTAAGAAACAATCAGTATTGTCTAGTTAGTTCTATGCCTCTGATATCACTATGGACGAATGCTTGTTGCAAATGTTTTGTACTTAGTGGAGTCAGGTTTGTTCTCCATAGTCTGTAGTTAAACCATCCGATTGGCAGTACCTGAGATGAATTTTCAGTATTGTTTATTAATGACCATGAATTTTGTTGTTCAATTATCGATTTATGCTCAAATTACAGTAGGAAGATGGTGACTTTTGATAAAGTACTCGGCTTCCAACCCCTATTTTGCAGATTCAAACTCCGTTTCGCCTATCTCTGTTCAGACAGCTGATTGGTATCATTAATATCCACTTAAACTCGAGTAAATAAACCTGTTTATTTTATCCAAACTACATTTGATATTAACTAGCCAAGCTAGCTCCCGTGGAATTTTTTTCAACCAAAACCTCTGTGCAAGTTTCTAACATATATTTTCACATCAATCGGTGGCACGATAAATAGTCCCAGTAAAATTTTGGGAAACGTTAAGATGCAATAGAAGGTACGGTTACCTCACTTAAAAATGCTAAACTTCATCCTGCGACTTCAGTCACACATTCTTATTGCCCAATTGAGCTCTTAGCAATAGACTACGCTTTCCATAATAATATGGAACGTGCAGTGTTTGTTATTTGATTTTTTGACAATTATTCAAACCTCTGTTCTTTGGGTAGTAAATCTCAACTATTTCATTCATTAGCTACAATCTGGAATAAAGTTAGTGAACTGCTGTAAATACTTGTCCATATGCGTAATTAAATAAGTGGACACTTTCGTGTCTATAGACAACATATCATTGTCCGTAGGTGAATGATTGTTGCTTGCCTCCACATATAATTTTAAGTTCAATCGTTTGACAGATCTTTTTTTAATTCAACAGTATCAAGCTACAATCTCAATGATATATTAATGTGGTGTCTGCTACTGACGTACAGATATGTGGTGTGTATCATCAATCGAATGTGAAATGCCTTGAGGCAGAAGGTTAAGAAGTTCGAAAGAAAGAGAATGAGGACAGAGACTGATTGGTGTGAAAATGAAAAAACAATCAAGTCTGAAACGATGGGTTGACATTTTTCAAATGAAGTATTCACTGTATGATTCTCAGAGTTTACTAATTGATTCTGGGATTTTGTATTCAACTACATTCGGTTGTCTCCATTTGTGTCCTCGTTCACTATAATCTTACTATTAATATAGTTCAGTTAACTCCCATCCATCTTTACTTATAATGCATGTGAATGAAGTCAATATTGCAACAATCCGAATAGTGTGCACATATGTGAATAAGAGACTGACCAATTGCATTCCTAAACACCAATGGGAAGATTCAAGTAAACAATACCAAGTGGATTTAAATTCCACCCCATTGCACACGCAAGTGGCTATCAGGACTCAGTAGCTAAGTGGATAACGCGATGGCGTTTAAGGCGAACGGTACTGAGTTCGAATACTGGGGTACACATCAACTCTGGGATGCGGGTACATCTAGCTGACGGATCCCAAATAGGACGAAACGTACGTCCTGGATTTTACTGCTAGCCGCAATTCATCTTTGCTTATAATATATCATATAGTTTTTGTAGATCCTATGCCTTCTTAATATTATGTATAAAGCACATATATGCTTCATATTTCATCTTTAAATTACAACCGAGTTTATTTTTAAATTCTGTTCAGGAACAAGTTTCTACTCCGAAAACTGAAGAAGTACCCAAACCTCAGGTTACTCCTGCTGCTGCTCCCCAGCCCTCACCAGCTACACCTAAACCTATTGCTCCTACTCCCAAAGCACCAGCAACCGGAGAAAGGACTGTTGCTTCACCGTTTGCTCGTCGTTTGGCTGCTGAACAAGGACTTGATTTGTCAAATGTAGTTGGCACCGGAATGTACGGCATGATTCGTTCGACTGACTTAAATCTTGAATCTATCGATCAAAAAGCTAGCACAATGACTAGTCCAATTTTAAATTATGGAAAATTCGAGGATATTAGTGTTAGCAACATGCGATCAGTAAGTGTGTTTACAAATTCATTGATTGGATTTGTATTTTAGTTTCATGATATGTTTAGTACGATTGTGTTAAAACATAAGGTATATTCCTACTCGACTACTGGGACTAGGTCCACAACTAATTTTTCAAGTGAGGGGTTTTGTTTTAGTGTACTTTGGATCTAGTAAAACGACCAGTGTTTATTTGTTATAGATCCGAAGTAAATTAGTTTGAATATTTTTTATTCTTTTACTAGCGATGACGTTAAAAATACTGGAATTCAATCTCACCTCACAATGCAAACGATAAATGCGGAGTGGACATACCCAAGTTTATTCTTTGAGATTCTCTAAAAATTAGTTTGTCACCGTTTTCGTGTCTAACGTATTAGGCTTTCGCTCTTAGTTCATTCGAGATCGGTCAATCGTAAACAGCATATAACCTGATACATATGTGCATCAACCCAAGTTGCCACACTATATCGACACATGGCGATGAATTCTGATGAATATTTGTAGATTCGAACACGAAATTCAGTTTTAGAAATACAGCTTAAACAAAATTAGTTTGAAAGGAAGTTAATGAACACTTTTCTTATCAGAGAAGTTGTATGGCAGTTACGCGTACTCTTATCCCAGAAAACTAAGAGCAGCTCCACCATGACTTGATTTCAGTTCACAGTGTCATTGAACTTTTGATCTAAGTTGTCAGATGGAATAAAGACCCTCTGATTGAAGAATTTATTGTATCTTGTTTAAATTCACTTACTATTTATCTTTTCATCATTCGTTTTCAGCTGTTTTCTTGAATGTTGTGTTAATGAGGGCAATACTTGTCTGTTGAACTTTTTTTTGTTTTCGTCTGTTTGCATAAAGTGTAATATCTTAAATTACTACATATTTGTTCTAGTTCCTATTCTATCTCTATCTATCTTTGGATTTACTTTTCAAAGCCTCGTGTGACCAAGAGAGTTTCATCAATCTCCTAAAGTCTGACTTGATTTCGTGATGTTTTATCTAAAAGCTATGCATTAAGTCAATTATATTGGCGTGTGAAGATCTATTCGAAATATCTTTGGCTAGACTGTAAGGCTTACAACCTCATTAATCTTTGGTTTGTTTTTGAAATAATATCAACAGTCGGATAAGCACTGATCTTGAGATCTTATCTATATGAACGAGAGAAAATGTGTGATAATAGATGTTTGCTAAAACAACTTCGGCCGCTTTGTTAGATGTAGCAATCCAGACGTCTCATTCTGTTTAACTCATCTTTCTCTATCATCTTATCCCATTTGTATGATATAGTTAGGTTAGAGGGATTTTGTTAAATTGTGATTTTTTCCCATTTCAATCAACTCCAACTGATATGTAACAACTTTTCATATTGAGTAATATAATCGGTATATTAAATTCTATTGTCGATTTTGCTCAATTGCAATTTGGTTTGATAAAGTGTATATAGCAATTCTTCTGAAAGATGACTATTCACACTTTCATGTCACTGTGACATTCAACAATATACTGATGATTGAACGAGATGGTATTATATGAAATGTTTTCGGTAAATTGTATATTAACCACATAATATTTTGTCCAACTTATGTCAATATCAATCAAAGTTCATTGATTTTTTAGTAGTCAACACTGCCACTTATTCTCCATGAATTTCTTCTTTGTATTTAAGGTAATTGCTAAACGATTGACTGAATCAAAACGAACTATTCCACATTATTATTTAACAATGGATATTCAAGTAGATGAAATTTTAGAAATACGCTCTAAAATTAATTCAAGTTTATCTAATTTAAACGATTCAAAATCTGATGAACCTGTATCAAAAATAAGTTTAAATGATATTCTTATAAAAGCAGCTTCATTAACATGTTTAAAAGTACCTGAATGTAATTCGTCATGGCATGGTGATTTTATTCGAAAGTAAGTTGTTTGATATTGTTTCACAATTTTAATGTTTGTTTAAATTGGATTCAGCTTAACAGTTGAAATCATGAGTCATTTGAAGCTAGACCGCTATGGAGAACCTAGAAGCACTGGGCGGCCGTTTCGTCTTATTGTGGGACTCCTCAGCCGTGTGCATTGACGACCCCGCCTCGCGGGATTCGAACCCAGGACCTATCAGTCTCGCGCCAGGCGTTTAACCAACTAGACCACTGAGCCAGCCGGCATCCAATGGTGTTAATGTCTAACTTCAACCAATCCACGAAATTGAGCGACACATCCACCATTGTCATCAGTGAGTTACTATCTCACAACTGATCCGGTTGAATTCCACTGGTCTAGCTTCAATTGACTCATGATCTCAACTGTTAAAATTACTACAATATCCGATAAACCCCTTCGGATTCAGCTTAGTATATATAATACATTTTAATATTTATGACAAATTCACTAGGCTGTCCCTAATCGAATTATTTGTAGTACTTAATACTACTAGTTGAGTTATTTTATTTGAGTAGTGATATTTAGCTCCAATGGAATGATCAAGTATATATGTAGTTCAGAATGGGAATTTTGGGGATCGGAGATCAGATCACCGGTGGAGACAATCAAAATAAATATACAAACGTTGATCATTCACCTACGGACAATGACCAACCATTCATGGAAAAGTCTTAATGACTAGCTCACTTCTTATTGAGGTTTGTACTAATGATGTTATCAAAAAATAAACAACAGGATAATTTAATTTAGAGGACAAAATACCTTCGAAAGTTGACTCTATTTGTTATGTCTGCGGAGTGCTTAATTAACATCCTGGTATTGGCTACTTGAACTCACGGGTCGGATGACCGAAGTAAAAACATGACGATATATAGGGGTTTATTTGACCCCCTCAGTAAATCGAAACGATATGAAAATACAGTAATTCTTACGTTATTTAGTTACAGTCAGATTGCCGATCGTAGATTATTTGGAGAACGATAAGACTAAAACCAGCAACTTGGGGTTGGAGGGCGAAATACTGCTAGCTGTAGACGAGTGTGAAAACAGTAAGATTTTCCATCGGTCAACTAACATCTGCAACGAATCTTGAGTATATTGTGTAAACAACTGTTTATAAATACTTGTACTTTTTGATTATGATTGTAGTAGTCCTCGAAGTTTCAACTCTGTAGACGATCGTTAAGAGAAATTAATTTCATGTATTACTCACATCGTTATAATACCAGTATTCAAAATCTTAATACTGGCATGTAAAACTCATCTGGAGGAAGCGTACAACAGTGGATCGTGCCATATTATACACCTATAAAATATGAACGTTGAGAGTTGCTTACATGAATTTACATGTATTCGGTAGTCACTGTTTTAAAACTGTTGTAGATCAACTGATCAGTGTTACATTTAAATTTACAAAAATGTCTACCAGTTTTAACTACAATCTATGCAAACATGTAGTCATTAACTCTACAATACTTGTTTGCCTGTGTTTTATGAGATAGGTAGCTAAAGCAAGTGTGTATGATGTACATAAACAGACAGATATCATCAATATAGAACATGGGACAATTGTACTTAGCCCAAGTCGCTATACCTGATTAGCTCAATGAGATAAAAATCACAAAAGAGAGCGAAATAATGTAGTAATAATCATGAAAAGAAAGACTAATCACTAAGAATATAATTTGACAAAACAGAACTGAAAAGTATTGATCAAAGGATACTGAAATTTAAGATCAAGATGAAGATTTAGAATCAATTTTACTGCATCCACTGCTAACGACTTTAACCTGTCACCCATAGTTTCCAACCACTGATCGCAGTTATCATGCAAACCTCAGTCAGTTAGTCTGTATCTACAAACATAACCAACAGTCAATAACGTCATAGCTTGATGCCACGCTTTGGTATATCCTCCCTTAGATTTCTTTCAACCTACCTCAGCACTAGCAAGCTTCACTCATCGAAGTAGTCAAGTGATTGGGCATACGTTACACATGTACATGACTATTGACAGTAACAAATTCATAGGGAATTTAAACCTCTATAGTAATTTTCCTTTATTTTGCTATTCTAATTCTTTCCTTTACTTTGTGCGTGTAGATACCATAGTGTCGATGTAAGTGTAGCTGTGGCTATTCCTTCTGGATTAATCACACCAATAATATTTTCTGCAGATACAAAGGTAACAAAAATTTAATTGTTTAACTTAATATTTTGTTTTGGATAAAGCAAAACTTTTCATTTTAACTGATTACTGCTTATACTTTTATTACCTCTACCGCTGTGAGATTTGAATCGATAATTGCACCTCTGTGCTAATGTGGTATGGCAACTTGAACTGATGTATGTATGTACGAAGTTCTGTGTTGTTACTGTCTGACTGTCTGAATTTTAATTGAACTGGAATGAAATATTTCTTTACTCTAGTCGTTTATTTTCTAACAATATTTTACAAACTCATGATAGTAGGATATTTTCATTCCGCTTACTTGCTTACACCTGTTACCCCTCGTGGAAAAGCATAGGCCGCTCACTAGCATTCTTCATTAAACTTTGTCCTAATCAATCCTTTTTAGTTGCTCCCAGTTGCTGTTTATCCTTTTGATGTTTGCTATCAATTCTTGACTCAGTGTGTTCTTTGGCCTTTCTCTGTTCTATTTCCCTTCAGGATTCCAAGTTAGTGCTTGCCTCGTGATGCAGTTTGGTGATTTCCGCAATGTATGTTCTATCCATTTCAGTGTCTTTTCCTAATTCCATCTTCAACTGGAAGTTGGTTTGTTCTTTCCCAAAGTAGGCTATTGCTGATGATAGCCGGCCAGTGGGCATTGAGTATCTTGCCCAGACAATTATTTATAAATACTTGCATAATTTTAATGATGGTTGTGGTAGTTCTCCATTCATTTCACAAAGTACATATATGGGTTAACTGTCTACTGTTTCATTCTTGATAGTTCTGTATTTCGTTTATGTTTTATCCTATTGAATTGTCAGTATGAAACAAAAGACTGACAATGATTAACCACTCATAAGAGATCTCATTCAGTATATCACTAATTTCTAAATATGTGTATGTAGATAAATCAAAGAAAGTAGACAATTTAAACTGGAACCACGATTTTTCATTAGTTACATCAAGCAACTTGGACCTTTTCCATAACACATACAGCTTGAAGTGTAACAGCAAATTAGATATACGCGTTCCACATACACTGGTATGATGGATAATATTGTGAGGTGATACAAGGAAGATCGATAAATAAATAAATTAATAATTAAATGTTCAATCTACCATTCAATTAAGAGGAGGTTGAATGAAAGCTAGCTTCAGTGAAACAAAGATATGAAATCAGTCCACAAAAACACTGACTATTGGACTGAGCCATGTAGGTAGGTGTAGACTACCTGGTTTGGGTCCACGTGGTTATCGTATCCAGTAGTTAGAGGATTTGATTGACATGGCTCAAAACCGTTTCTAGTGACCTAATTGCTTGTCTTTTCCTTAATCTCAAGTTTCTAAATTCATAAACTATGTTATTATTATTATTGTTATATTTTCATCTGGAATTGTATCTTGTATGACTTATCTTTTCCATTACCGTCAATACTGTTACTACTTCTACTACTTTAGGTTTAGCCTTAAAAAATTCCATCGTGGTTTGCTAATGGTTTATGACAACTTGAACTGATATACTACACATGTACCAGGTTCTATGTTGCGTTTGACTGTCTGAGAGTTCAGTTGAGAAAACAATCAAAAGAGATTCTATCCGTTGAGGAAGTGGATCTTACGTATATAAAGAATATAATTGAAAACTGTTTTAATGTTACCGCTGTTTTTTTTTTGGACTGAGTTGGATAACATTTAGGGTTCCGATACCCACCAAGACAGTCGTGATCGACTAACAGATTCTAATCTTGTGTCGCTGTTTTCCATTTTATAAACTGATCATTTTTTGTAAGCAAAAATGGATAGTGGCTAGCAGTGGAATCCAGGACGCGCGTTTCGTCCTATTTGGGACTCGTCAGCTGGATGTACCTGCATCTCAGAGTTGATGTTCACTGAACAATTTCAGTCCTAAACATCAATGGGAAGATTCAAATAAAACAATATCAAGTGAATTGATCATTTTTTGGTTTTTTCCATTGAGTCTCAATGAGTTATTCGGTTCAAAAATAGAACTGATATACAGTCTAATGGACACAAATACTGTATTCAATATTGATCAATATTTCTAGCAACTTCAGTGACTAAGTCGCGCAATTCCTATAGATATTCTTAAGAGTTGGTGTTGTACAAATACAGTTATCATTCAGTTTACATGATGGTCCGTGTCTTATCAACTGATTCCTAACATGAAATCAATTCATACAGACGGATTACATAAAGCCATAACTTAATTCATCACCATAAATGTTATGAGGTTGTTTCGTTAATTTGTGAAGGAAAATGGTCTTTATCTCATGCACAAACACACACAACTGACATGACAATTTAATCAAATGCTAACTACACTATAAAAACTATCGTTATGATAAAGTAATCCACCTGGAGCCCCTCTGGGGCTGAAAAAAACGCTAACCAGAAAAAATAATTCGAACCATTTAAACTTTGCCCAGGGAGTTACAAGGTTTGCATTTAGAAGAATTATGACGTCTCATGATGAAAGCCGAGTTCCTTCGGAAGTCACAATGCTGTTGCCCCTTCTGACAACCAGACAAACCGTTCATTTAGATACATGGAATGCTCGTACAATGTGGACGACTAAGAGAGTCTTCGAAATTGCTTCAGAATCCTTCCTGAGGTTTTCGTCTACATGAAAAAGTTGTTCAATATTCAATTTCACCGTATCTTTAAATTGTTATTTCTTTTATTCCATTTATAGGGTTTAGTACAAATCAATAAAGAAATGCGAATGTTAGTTACTAAAGCGAAACAGAATAAATTAAAACCTCAAGAATATCAGGTGAGTTAACTTTTCTTTTGTTTTACAATGTAAATTTTATTCAATTATATAAAGATTAGTTATTATTTCTTTGTATAATATAATGAATTAAAATAACCATAGAATAATACAAGAATATATTCATTAGGACGTTGATGAATAATAGTGTTGATACTAGTTTAGTTAGTCATACCGTAGTTTCTAGAAAATCAACATACTTTTCGATGTCCGACTATAACTGTGTTTCTTGATCTTAAGACAGAGTTCGATTCGGTTGATTGTAAGGTTCTGTAAAAGATCGGATTTACAACGCGTCGGTGAGAGCAGTTTTGCTCTATGCTTGTTAAACCTGGCCTCTCCGAGTTGAGGATGTTAGACGACTCTCTGTGTTTGATCATCGCTGTCTCCGAAGGATTGCTAACATCCAGTGGCAACACCATGTTAGTAATGCAGAGGTTCAGCATCGTGTGTTCGGGCACAGAGACGATAATGCAATTGGTGTCACCATCTTGAAACACCGACTTCGGTGGCTTGGACATGTTCCACGAATGTCGTCCCAGAGGATTCCTCGTCGTGCATTATTTGCCGACTCTGGGACTGGTTGGAAAAAGTGGAGAGGTGGTAGGAAAGAAAGCTGCAAAGGGCTGGCTTGTGTTGGTCCCTCACGACTCCCTGGCTGGGGTCCGAGAGACGGTGTAACTCAGTAGCTAGAAACGTTATCAGATATGGCTGAGAATAGAAGCCAATGGCGATCCTGCTGTAACCTTCTTTTACTCTTCATAAAAAGTGATTTTATCTTACTTAACTGTAAGATTTCTTCTGATTGTACCTTTCCGTTTCCCCCATTATTAATATTATTATTATTACACTACCTTACACCAATCTGTTCGTTATTGTTCTTTTTTTTACGCTCCTTACCTTTTTTTCTCTTCGAATTCTCATTATTTTGTGTGACGCATATATATTTGGTGCCCCCTTGTACCAATATTTATGTGTTCAAATAAATAAATAAATAATAAATTTATATTAGTGTTTGTCATTTAAAGACATTAAAGAAGTACTTTAATCTGGTACGGTCTCTCTACTCGAGTCAGAGTTTATGGCGAACTGCTGTCAGAGTTGGTTACTTCAAATGATATTACTCATGGGTGTTCGCTTTCCCCATTTTTATTTAACTTTGTCATAGACATGGTTTTAGAAGTAACATTCATCGTTTGACTTCTCAGAAGTTGATCTTCTATCAAGGAATTAACCTGTTAACCTAGAACACGCAGATGATTTTGTTGTGACTTGATGCTCGCTTTTATCACATCATTTATTCACCCATTGAAATGCGACTTACACAATCTTTGAACTGTGCTAAACCAATGATGTTCGACCGGTATGAGCAGCCTTACTGGTCCATTGTTCTCCTAACCCTGCTAGTTGAATCCAGAACACCAATATCAGCTTCCACTATGTGAATCATTTATTTCAAACAAACTTGGTTTATGTACCAGCCAAACAGACCACATCACATCATAAAATAGAAAATACACATTTATACAAGATCAAGCCAAAAAGTGGCTGTGAACATGGGAGACTGTAATGAATAGACTGGGTATAAGTCAAGAACGGTAAATCGTATCATAATGGTCTATAGGTCAAAATGAAGCTTTTAATAAGGGGAATATAAATATACACAATCTAGTTACTAAATAGTACCAATATCTATGTGTTCAAATCAAAAAATAAAATAGTTATACCATAAGAATACATAGGTGATCTTAGTCCATTAATAGATTTCAGAAGTTACTCGTAATTTAATCTTCGCTAGGATATAACAGACATATTTTTGTTTGACGAAGATACTGACAAAATGCAGAATCTTCTGACCATCTTAAGCAACAATGCAGTGATGTTTAGAATGCGGTTTTCTCCAGGACTGATTTGCGTCATTGGCTGAATTTATGATACAGAGTGACGAAGTTAAACGCATCGATCGCTTCAGTTATCTCGAGAGTTTAATCAGTCCTGATGGTCTGGTGTCTGACGAAATTTCAGCATAAATTAAGAAGGCTCGATTGGCTTTTGTCGGCTTGTGGGTTATGGGAGATATCCGTCTCTCAACCAAAGGATGAGTTTGCTGCTCAGCAGTTCGCTCCGTTCCAGTTTATGAGTGTGAAACATGGTCATTAAAAGTGGAGGATATTTGTAAGTCACTAGCATTTGATCATAGATGTCTTCGAAGCCTTTCTCGTGTATTTTGGGACCACTGAGTAAGCAATATCTGGGTTAAGAATGGGGTACCAGGTAAGGATGGCTAAGCGATTGATGAGGCGGTTGATACATGTACTACGTATGCTCAACTACTGCCTAAATCGAGAGGTTATGTTATCTGGTGTTGGGAGTAGGCTGAAAAAAAGATGAGGTCAACTAGATCAAAACATGGCATTAGTTTAGGAAGTCATTGACGATTGAACTAAACCATGTTAATAGGTGTAGGCTACCACCACCTGGTTGGGGTATGCGCGGTTGTTATAACCAATTGTTAGAGACTTCGGATGACACGGTTAAAAGTTGTCTACAGTGACGCAGGCGCATTCATTATGTGTCTTCCCACAAGTTCTGAGATTCTAAATTCGTCAACTTTTTTTTGTTTTTATTTCACTAATTTATATTTCCTCGAATCATATCTTTGATGTTTTGTCATTTCCATTACCATTGAGATTGTTCTTACCTCGATTACTCTGTGGTTTGCTCTAAAAATTTCATCACTGTGTGCTAATAGAGTATGACAGCTTGAACCGATGTACATTCGTACAAGGTTCTACGTTGCTGCTCACTGATTATACTCAAAATGAAACCTGGTGTATATTTTAGGAATAGAATATTTAAAAGAGATATTGGTAAATGCACCTACATTGATTGTCAGAGATTTTCGGTTGCATTTCATTCGACATTTCAAGCTACAAATTATTACTGTCTTTCTAACTGCCACTGAAATGTATATTCCTCTCTAGATAGTTTAAATAGTAGTATTGAGTGCTTTCATGAAGTTGAATAGAAGCTTTAAAGTATACAGCATAATAGTTGAAAGTTAAGTGCTTTAGTCAATTAACCATTGCTACATTAAATGTAGTGTAATTTAGAGTTATCTTACTGATAAGATAAAAAGAAAAGTCGATATTCGATTGATTTACTCATTATGAGTTTTGATTCAACATTACATCCGTTTTGATTCAATGTAATGATTACTCAATGTAGTATTTGTATTTTGTTTTCCAAGTATGATATTTTATCCTGTATAATATACAATGTTCTTGTATTTCATTGATCTGAACTATGCTCTCTATGTGATTTGTGATAACACTGATTTCATTCTAATTGTTAATCAAAATCGGTCTACGAATCAATATATAAATGAGTGTATTTTCGACTAAGGTCGTCGTCGTCATCATGGCGTTTTGGGGTTAATAAATCTTCACTTATACCAACCTTTGTGGAGATCCCTTCGTTCCGAGTATAAGTGATCAGCATTTCCAACATAACAATCAACGACGACCAGATAAACAAGTAACATTCAATTGACAAGTTATAACAATTGGCGAAGGGGATGGGATTCGAACCCACATGGGGAGATGATTAGAAGTAGTCCATAAGAATCGTTGAACTTAAGTTTCGTGCTAGTAAACATTTATCAATAAGACGTACCTGTAATCTTTAGGAGAATTAACACTGTGTTGTGAGACTCGAACTGTATCATTTCGTTTTACATTCTTAGACATTACTATTAAGTTATTTGGGCCTCTATTGTTCTTTTGTAAATGAAGATATAATATACAAAATCATTAAATTAAATATTTGAATTCTACAATTCATTTATCAGTTAATAAGTATTATTTTCATCAATTGTTAATAATTACTCTTCAATTGATTATTGAACTTTATGAATTGTATCTCAGGATACTTTCAATACATTTAATATCTCAATTATTTTTTTTTTTTCTTTAATTATTTAAGGGTGGAACATTTTCAATTTCTAATTTGGGAATGTTTGGAATTACTAATTTCTGTGCTATCATTAATCCACCTCAAGCATGTATTCTTACTGTAGGTAGTACAAGACCGAAAATTTTACCAGATAATAAAAATTCTAAAGGGTAAATTTTATCAAAATATTTTAGTGTATATGTTTGTGTGTAAGTGAATTTGTTTTACTTTCTTTTTTTTTTTTTTGAACAATAAGTAAATTTCAATAGTTGAAATCATGAGTCGATTAAAGCTAGATCATCATGGAAAACTTGGAAGCAATGGATGGTTGTTTTTTCGTTCTACTGTGAGACTCTTTAGAAGTGCACATCTACGACCCCACCCCACGAGATTCGAACCCAGGACCTATCAGTCTTGCACGCGAACGCTTAATTACTAGTCCAGTGAGCTGGCCGGTATCCACTGGTGTTAATGTTTAATTTCAACTAATCCACGAAATTGAGTGACACATTCACCATTGTCATCAGTGAATTACTATCTCACAGGAGACCCGTTTGAACTTCACTGGTCACTGCTTCTCACTAGAACTCCAGGAAATATTTCTTGGAAACCGTCATTAGTGAGCATATGTTGATTAATATCAGAAGGGGTTTTTATGGATATTATGATAATTTCAATAGTTGAGATCATAAGTCAATTAAAGCTACAAGTTATGTGTAGTGGTTCGCGTCTATTTAGAAGAAGGTGTTTTGTGTACTACTAGGCGATCATGAACAGTAGCATAATTGAAGAGAATTGAAAAAAGAGAAGAACAAGAGAAAAAGTAAATTAACGGTTCAGTAAGCACACACACACACACAATTCAATAAACAACAATCAGCAACGATTCAAGTTTCAAATTTAAGACAATCTTGAAACGGAAACTAGAAGTGTATAGTTGACATCTGTCATACAAATATCATCATTAATAAGTGATGATTGTCATTGATTTAATTATTTTTTTTTCTTCCTCTTCATTTTGTATTGTTTCTATCTCTTGTAGATTTAAAGAAGCGAATATTTTATCCGTAACATTATGCTGTGATCATCGTGTTGTTGATGGAGCAGTTGGAGCTCATTGGCTTAGTGAATTTAAAAAGATTTTAGAGAATCCAGCACTTTTTCTTATTTAATTAAATTTTTTGTTTGTTAATATATACTCCTAATGGGATGTATTGTTCGTCTTCTTTACACTGTTCTCTATATTCACTCAATAGAATATTTAGTGTAGCATAACAACAAGTATATGAATAGATATACACCCACCCTGCATCCCACCCCATCCCACTTATCCACACACACTTGAAGATCATTGAAATATCTGGATTAGGTGTAAGATGTAAGTTTTAAAAAAACAAGTTTATTACGACATTAGTTATGGTATCTCTTGATAATTAATAATATTAATAATAATTATTATTATTTCTTCTTGTTGCTAGGATTGTCCAGTTAATGTATCTTTCCTTACTACTCTGTTTTTTTTGTTGTTCATTTTGAAATGTAACCTTACACTATAGTTATTTATACAGGGTGTTATCACATTTTCTATTATGTGAGTATATATGTGTGTGTATACAATGGTGGTGTATTTCTTTCCTTTTTGTTTTGTAGCTATGTAAATAAAGGTAGACATGTTTGTATTGCATCAAATTGTTATGATATTATATATATATATATATATATATATATATATATATATATATATATATATAGATATAGATATAGATATATAGATATAGATATAGATATAGATATAGATATAGATATAGATATAGATATAGATATAGATATAGATATAGATATAGATATAGATATAGATATAGATATAGATATAGATATAGATATAGATATAGATATAGATATAGATATAGATATAGATATAGATATAGATATAGATATAGATATAGATATAGATATAGATATAGATATAGATATAGATAGATAGATAGATAGATAGATATAGGTATCAGAGTAACGAAATAGTCACGGTAGTAGATAAGATAGTGGAAAAAATTAAGTATATAATCAATATGATTCGACAGGAAAGAATGAACTTGTAGAGTAAAGATTGTAAAATACTTTTGAAACTTAAAATCTGAGTAGAAGAGTAAAAGTTAATAGTTCTAGGTTATTGTGATCGATTTTGAGCCATGATAATTAAAGTTTTCATCAGTTTTTAATTACAATAATCATCCTATCCCCAATTAAAGTAGCCTAAGGTTCCAAATGTCCTAGTATGACTGAAGGTAGGAAGAGTCCACTCTCTCTCTTTCGAAACGCTCAAATATGGCCGCGCGTATATAACCATTACATGGGGTGTTCTATTCATTGCCTTCTCGCATCGGAAGTGTTTGCAAAATTGATAGGACGAAAAGCGAATGTCCGGTACTTAAACCGGACGCTACTTATATTGACATCCTACTATTTCAGTAGTTGAGATATTTTTTTCAACGATTTACTACCAAAAGTATGTGTTAAGATATATGAATGATAATTCCTCAAAGTACTTTACAGTCTCGTAGATTGGTTGAGATTAGACATTAACACTGTTAGATACCGGCTCAGTGGTCTAGAGGTTAAGCGCGAGACCGGAGACCCTGGGTTCAAGTCTCTCGAGGTAGTACCGTGGGTGCGCGCCTCCGCTGAGGAGTCCGACGATGGAACGAAACGGCTGTCTAATGCTTCTAGGTTTTCAATGGTGGTTTAACATCGATCGATTCATGATCTGAATAAAAAAAATGTGGGGAACATTGATAATATATACAAATGTTTGAATGCAAACTATGTACCTTGTTCGACAAGCAAATTCCTATATAATATATACATTAAATTTGAAATATTCATTCGATTTTCTGCTTCTATCCGTGAATGAAATGGCATCGTAATTTCATGTTCTTATAAATATGAGGAATATTTTATTATATTAGATCATAGAAACTGAAAAGGTTTGTGTAGGACAGAGTTCGATGGAGAATACTGGTGGGTGGCTTATACTCCTTCACGTGGTGTAACAGACGTAAGTAAATAAGATCATAGAAACAAAATGTCTACATATTTTCAACTATATGATGACAATATTTAAACGAATCATCTTTATTAAAGAGGTTTATTCAATCAGTTATCAAAGAAGAAGCATGATTTACATGTCTTGTCTTATTTCGTAACACATAGAACAGTATTAATCTTGATTGATCAAAGTAAATCAACCAGTGCCACCAAATGCCCTGGTACGGTCAAGAATGAGGAGAGTCCGCTCTCCCTCTCAAAATGCTCTCACATGGCCACACGTATATAACTTCTGCCAGGGAAGTCCTACTCACTGCCTTTGCGTGGCGGGGGTGTTGTTTACGAAAATGAGAGGACGAAGAGCGAATGTCTGGCGCTTTAACCGGATCCCAAACCAATGGTGCACATGGACTCCAGTATCCTGAAGGAACAAATGGCGTATAAAACAATTGTTGGTCATCGGCTACCATGGGACTTCATCTCCTTACGATGCTCCACTGCCTTGTGGATCAGGCGTTCAGGTCCTAGGCTCGGGGTGTGGCCCCCTAAGAAAATCACCCGGACAGTATCAAAGCCCTCACACAAATCAAATGAGATTTGTGTGGCGCATATGTATTTGGTGCCTACTTGTACCAATATCTATGTGTTAAAATAATAATAATAAATCAACCAGTCATATTTAAGTTAAATACCCATCATTTAAGATAATTTGATTTAATCCCATACTGCTTATCAATCTGATTCTTTTTATTTAACTATCAATCATGAAATTGAAACAGATTACATAAACAACACTAACCCTTGTTATTAACTCATTTTCTTGTGCTACTACTTGATTAATCAGTTTTTATGGAACTATGAAGGAGTATAATTGAAATTGAAGGACAGAATATAAAAATCCAGTTTAATTGTGAAACTGAACTAAATAAGTTGGTTCAACATTTTCATAGTGTATAGTTGAGCTACTGATTATAGTAGGATTTCAGTTCTTTGCGTTGAATGATTTAATCTGATTACTTTGATCTGTTTATTCATATCATATCGAAGATGAACAGTCAGTCAGTCAGCTACAACATAGGACCAGGCACATATATACATCGGTCCAAGTTACCATACTGTATTAGCACAACAAGATGAACACCGGCTTCATAGTAGTTAAGTCCATGGTGGTGGTTATAATAAATATAAAAAAGAAAGATTGCATAAAAGGAGATAGTACAGGAAGAAAGATTTAGTATGTAGAAAGAAAGATATGAAGCGATTTTAATCTCATAGTTTAAGGAAAGGCAGAGAGTGTTGTATACACCTACGCCATTGTGATCGATTCTGAGCCATATCACCAAAAATCTCCAACGATTGATTACGATATTCACTCGGACCTCAACCAAGTAGTCTGCATCTATCAACATGGCTCAGACCAGATGTTAGTGTCTTCAAGCACAGATGTCACGTTTTGCTTTGGTTCATGACTGTATTATTATTATTATTATTATTTTAACACATAAATATCGGTACAAGAAGGCACCAAATACATATGCGCCACACAGATCTCATTTGATATGTGTGAGGGCTGTGATACTGCCCGGGTGCCCAAACCGAAGCAGGTGGTTTTCTTAGGGGGCCACACCCCGAGCCTTCGACCTGAAGATCTGATCCACAAGGCAGTGGAGCATCGTGAGGAGATGCAGTCCCATGGTAGCCGGTGACCAACGATTGGTTCATACGCCATTTGTTCCCGCAGGATACTGGAGCCAGCCCATGTGCACCATTGGTTTGGGATCCGGTTATAGCGCCGGACATTCGCTTTTCGTCCTCTCATTTTTGTAAACAACACCCCCGCCACGAGAAGGCAGTGAGTAGGACTTCCCTGGCAGGGGCTGTATACGCGTGGCCATGTGGGAGCATTTCGAGAGGGGGAGCGGACTCTCCCCACTCTCGGCCGTACCAGGGCATTTGGGGGCCATGACTGTTGATGGTCACGAATTGATGGAAGTTGACAAATCCAAACTAAGAGATTCTAACACATTAACTATTATAGATTCAATATCCTGGATTATCCCAAACTATAATCAAACAATATTGATTATATTCTTAACATTCTACTCTTTTGTCCTTCAAAGAGTAATAATATACATAATTTATTGATCCGAGTGCAATAGTTTATATGGATGAAAATCAATACTATTTACTCTTTATCTTAGTTACAATATTAATATTCATTATACAATTTTATTATTCATTTATGGAATTCTTTTAAACTAATTCAATGAATTATTAATCTTATTGATTTTCCAATTAGTATCTAACTATAAGGGTTACTGACTACTGGGTGTCAATGTACTTGTGTATCTATGCATGTTCACAATATATATATGTAGAAATAATCGATTAAATCATAAGGTCATCTTGATGATTAATGTTTTCGATATATATTTAGTTAAATAAATGTTCATCTTATTTGTATTACATGTAATGTTAGATAAAATCATAAAATAAATAGTTTCATAGGTATTCAACATTGATACTAACCTTATACGTATGGTGGCCTACTTGAATATCTGTGGTACCTGTTCCTTCCATTTGGATATTTCAACAAGTTATCTGTTTTCTTATTTGTTTTTAACATATCATTATGTTACGTATGCCCAACCACTGACTGCCTCGATGTGCAATGTTCAGTGGTATAGGAGTAGGTTGGAAGAAAGTTGGGGGTGGTTAGACGAAAACATGGCAAAAATCTATGAAGTCGTTGATAAGTGGACTGAGCCATGGTGGTAAGTGTAGACTAGCTGGTTGGGGACCGTGAGATGATAGCAACCGATGGTTAGGAACCCTGAATGACATGGCTCAAAATCGTTTGCAATGGCGCAGGTGAATCCACTCTTTACGTTCTCCCAAATTCTAATCTTCTGAATTCTTCATGTCCCTTTTTTTCTCTTTCCAAATTTATTTCACTGGATTATACTCCTTGAATAATATCTTCAAACCCTGATCTTTCAGATTACTGCTTATACTTTTAGTACCTCTACCACTATGAGATTTGAATTGATAATTGTATCTATGTGCTAATGTGGTATGGCAACTCGAACTGGTGTACGTACGTACGAAGTTCTACGTTGTTACTGACCGACTGTTTAGTCTCATAACATTTTCAAGTACGTTTGTGAAAAGTTTACGACATTTCTCTGTACAAGTTACAGATAAAGCTCAATCAGAGATATTGTGATTGCTAGCAATATGTATCGAAAAGAATATACCTCATTCAGATGTCGATTCTTGAATTACTAACATATAACTGTCGACCATTCAATATTTATCGAAAGGATTGATCACGAAATAAGAAACGGAAACTTGTTGAAATAGTCTATGCTAATAATTCTATATTGTACCAAGAATAGAATATTGAATAAAGCCAATAATAATAATAACGGATATCGTTTCAATGAAGGTATTCGGTGAAACATCTTAACAATATCTCGATAAAATCGATATGAAATGTTTCTCCTATCCTTTAGATAATCAATTTAGTAGTAATTTTACATCTATCTACCTCTATTTAACATTGATTATTGTGTTCTTTTCGACTATTATCACTTATTTGATGATTGGTCTTCCAGTTATTAATATGGTCTACTTCTAAATTCACTTGGTGTTCTTTACTTGCATCCTACCATTGTTATTTTGGACTGTGATCAATCAGTCTCATGTTGGTACATGTGCATCCTATGCGGATTACATCGATATAGCCTTAAGTCACAAGCTTTTAAAACAAAGATGGAGTGAGTATCAACTCTGGAATTCAGGTACATCCTACTGAAGAGTCTCAAATAAGACGAAACGCGCGTCCTGCGTTCCACTGATAGCCGCTATCCAACTTTGTTTACAATGGTCTACTTCTGTTTGTGTGTATTGAGACTTCTCTATACTCCTTCCCCAATTTTATTTAAAGTATTCAAAAAAACCGTGAAATTTTTGGTATAGAATAAAAGCAGCCTTATTTCACAGACTTTTTTGTTTTAAACAAATGGGAAATTGAAACATCATTAATTATGTGCTACATCTCGGATCTTTATTTTCCCCTCGTTTATCTTTTGTTCATTACATTATACTACTTGTAAATATTTAGTAACTAATTCATTATCAATCTTTTTTGACAATTGAACATACCATGGTTCCTAGTTGTTAGGCAACACTTAACTATTTATATAAATCTATAACATGACACTACGTAGATAACCCTGAACGATGATTCCTATAATACTAAATGTTCAAGGAGTTGTTAACTGACTTACGTTTGTTAATAAGTAACTACAAACGCCATGAGATCTTAATTTAAACAGAACTTTCTATGGATTAATTCAGATTACTAAATATTAGAAAACTTTATAGTAATAGTATCCCTTCTTCATCAATCCTATAAACAATTCATATCAAGTGACCTAGAAAAGTACTACAATAATGAATGTGATTTTATAGTTGAGATCATGAGTCAGTTGAAGCTAAACCACCATGGAAAACCTGGGAGGACTGAACAGCTGTTTCGTCCTGTTTGTTGGACTTCTCAGTAGCAGTGTGCATCCAAGACCCCGACTCAAAAGATTCGAACCCAAGACCTATGAGTCCTTTGCACGAACACCTAACATTCAGACCATTGAGCCAGCCAAAATCCAATGGAGTTAATGTCAGGAAATTGAGCCATCGTTCACCATTGTCTTCAGTGAGTCATATCTCATGGGACGGGATTATTTATTTATTTATTTATTTTAACACATAAGTATAGGTACAGGGAGGCACAAAATACATATGAGCCACACAAATCTCAATTGATTTGTGTGAGGGCTGTGATACTGCCCGGGTGCCCAAACCGAAACAGGTGGTTTTCTTAGGGGGCCACACACCACCTATGATGATGATAATAATAATCGGAATAATGGATAGTGGAATCAATTATCTAGAATTAAAGGATTAACTTATTAGCTTAGATGATACAGTCATTTGTCGAAAGATTTCACGTTTCTCCACTCAGATATTCGTCTATCAATTAAGGAACAAGTATACTGCGCGGCAGTTCGTTCTGTTCTACTTTACGACTGCGAAACATGGCCATTAAGAGTAGAAGATACTTGTAAGTGACTACTATTTGACCACAGATGTCTTAGAAATATTGCTGGCATCTGTTGTGATCAGCGGGTAAGTAATAGTGAGGTTAGACGCATGGTGTTAAGGAATGATGGTAAATCAGTTGATCAGGTTGTGGATCTTTATCGACTGAGATAGTTGTGGCACGTGTTACGTATGCTTGAACACCGATTACCACGACGCACAATGCTGATTCGTGTTGGGGGTGGTTAGAAGAAAGTTAGGGGCGGCCAAACTAAAACGTGCCATCTATCATTGAAGTCACCAACTTTTAGTCTTAACCACGTTGGTAGATGCAGACTACTTGGTTGGATTCACGCGACTATCATAACCAATAGTTGGAGACTCTTGGTGATATGGCTCGAAATCGATCACAATGGCGTCGGTGTATACACTCTCTGTCTTTCCTTAAACTATGAGATTAAAATCGCTTCATTTCTTTCTACCAACTATTCCTTCTTGTACTATATCTTCATATGCCCCCAAATACCCTGGTACGGTCGAGAGTGTGGAGATTCCGCTCTCCCTCTCAAAATGCTCTCACATGGTCACACGTATATAGCCTCTGCCAGGGAAGTCCTACTCACTGCCTTCTCGCACCACGTCTGTTGTCTACGAAAATGAGAGGACAAAAAGCGAATGTCCAGTGCTTTAACCGGATCCCAAATCAATGGTGCACATGGGCTGGCTCCAGTATCCTGAAGGAACAAATGGCGTGTGAGCCAATCGTTCGTCACCAACTAACATGGGACTGTATCACCTTACGATGCTCCACTGCTTTATGGGTCAGATCTTCAGGTCGAAGGCTCGGGGTGTGGCTCCCTAAGAAAACTACCTGCTTCGGTTTGGGCGCCGGGGCAGTATCACAGCCCTCACACATATCAAATGAGATCTGTATGGCGCATATGTATTTGGTGCCTCCTTGTACCAATATCTATGTGTTAAAATAAATAAAATAATAAATAAATATCTTTATATACAATCTTTCTTTTATATATTACTTTTATGAACTCGTTGTTCATCTTTTTGTGCTAATGCAGTATGGTAACTTGGACCAATGCATATATGTGCCAGGTCCTACGTTGTAACTGACTGACTGACTCAGAATCTCTTCATACATGTATGGGTTAGTACTAATCCCGTTTAAACAGTCTTTAATCAATGAATCCAGTTTGTAAGAGTATTCAGACAAAGGTGGATGTTTAGTCTCTAGAATAGTTTAATGAGTAGAGTCAGTGTATACTGGGCTCAACAATGATCTTAGAGTCTTTAAGTACAAATCGATTTATGAACTTAGTTGGTCCACTCATCACTCTTAAATGGAGTTTTAAAATACCATCGGATTTGGTTTAATTTGCTATTGACCTATCACATCCTTTTACATGGATTGTTGAATAGTTTTTCTTCTCTCTGAGCTAGGTAGTTTGATAATGAAGCTTTCATTGTCAGTCTCTACAGTAACGTCAACAAACACTTCAATAAGAAACGAGTTGTTGGATGTTCTTCATAAGCGATTGTAAATAGCTCTTAACAGCTTATTTGTTATTAGAATGTGCGTGTTAATGAGGAAGATAGTGAAAGTTTCACGATTAAATCATCCAGCTTAGAGAATAAAACATTTTAAAAATTCGGATCCTGATCTAAAAAAAGTTCTCTACCATCTTAATGCTGGATGAACTTTGTGAAACACAAACCCTAATTGTAATACATTTGTGATGTATATTACTTATGTCAACAGATATGAGTAGTATATAACATCAATCGGAATTGGAAACCTAATCGGCAGAAAGCTGAGAAGCACGAGTTAAAGAGAATAGAAGTGAAAATAAAAAAAGGAATTATGAACTGGAAGAATCATACAGAATATGAAGAACAAATAATGGAAATTAGCAAATTAAATATTCAATGTATGATTCTCATATTTTACCAATAGAATCTGCAATGTATTGAAGAATATTGGTTGTTCCTAACTTTATTCTCTTTCACTACACATTCAACAGTTACATTTGTAACACTTTACTGTACGTATGAACTACTGATATACTGTCAATCCAATGTAGAATTAAAAAGTACTATTGAATCAATTCCACAAGTATAATTTGTCTTATTAATTTCAATGGACATGAGGTTATAAACAATCTGAGGACCGATCAGAAGTTATCGTATTGAATTAGTGGATCCAACTGAGTAGAACTAGTAGCATATATCTCATCATGAACATTTTTACCGTTTTGTTTAAACACATAAACAGTCGTACACACTCCACACTCCGTCATTCGATTTGTCTGAGGGCTGGGATACTGCCCGTTTGCTCAAACTGAAACAGGTGGTTTTCTTAGAGGACCACACCTGGAGCCTTTGACCTAAAGGTTTAATGCACAAAGCAGTGGAACAACGTAAGGGGATGCAGTCCCATGGTAGCCGGTGATCAACAATTGGTTCATAAGCCATTTGTTCACTCAGAATACTGGGTTTTTCAACTCCTCTAGGTGGATCCTCCATATCCACCAATCCGGTTAGCGCGCCAGGCATTCGCTTTTTGTCCTCTGAATTTCGTAAACAA
This sequence comes from Schistosoma spindalis, assembly GCA_946903255.1. Lineage (NCBI taxonomy): Eukaryota > Metazoa > Platyhelminthes > Trematoda > Strigeidida > Schistosomatidae > Schistosoma > Schistosoma spindalis. The sequence continues at coordinate 2,360,498 of OX336423.1, read as the reverse complement.
CACCCCTGATATGAGAAGGCAGTGAGTAGAACTTTTCTGTCAGTGGTTGTATGCCCGTGGTCATGTGAGAGCATTTTGAGAGAGAGAGCTGACTCTCCCCACTTTTAACCGTGCCAAAGTATTTGGGGGCAACTGAATTGAACATATTTCTTAAAAGTGCTTAAATGAATGGTACCTATGTATTCGTACTAATCGAGATAAGTTTTATGAAAATTAAATCTAACATCCGTATCGCCCCATACATGTCTTCGATCCTATTGCTTATGGTTTTTAAATAGGAACTATTGTAATTCTTATAACATGACGTATGAACAAAAGACTAATACAAATGTGAATCTATCGACTCTCAAAGTCGTCATCAGACAAAAATACCCTCATTTATATCCTGGTATCTACACACCTTAGTATCACATAAAATGAAGGATACATAGAGTTACTGAAAGACACCCATATTGATATCGCCATCCCTGTCATACTGAACGAAGTTTATACTGAATTGATAGTAAAAAATACTGACCTACAATAATATCATCTTTTTATCCCATTGACGTTAGTATTTTCAGTAGTATGTCTTAAACGTAACTGATTTACATAATAAAAGTTATCCTAACTAAGTTGCTTGAAACAACTAATCAAATTCTACAAATTTCAATCATGTAACAGAAAGGTAGCATTTAGTCATAGGTCGATGGTTCAAATCCAGTTTTATATAATTCGATTCAGAATATTGGTTAGTATCCCATTAACCATCTTTCATGCATAGTTTGACAGAGTGAATAAATCAATACTCGATTACATTAAAGTATTGATTCATATAGACAATACACAATTCAAGCAACTTAATCAACCATAATGATTACTTACTTACCTAGACCTGTAATCTTCAATGGAGCATAAGCCTCTGATCAGCATTCTCCAACCCACTCTATTCTAGGCCTCTCTTTCTAGTTCAATTCAATTGTTGTTCATTCTTCTCATGTCTATCTCCATTTCTCGGTGTAATATGTTCCTTGATCTCCCTCTTCTCCTTTCGACTTGAGGATTTCAAGCGATAAGAGCTTGTCTTGTGACGCAGTTGCGTACTTTCCTCAATATGTGTCCTATCTATTTCTTCCTCCACTGGAATCTGGTTTGTTCTCTCTCATAGTAGGTTGTTACTGATAGTATCTGGTCAACGGATTTGAAGTATTTTGTATGAAAGCATCCCAGATATCAGGTTACTGATAAACCACTGATGAGGAAGAAATTAAATATCAGATTATTCATTAGTTTCATGTGATTTTCATTTAACTATATTTTCTATTGTATTATTATACACTACAATTTTCATTGTATTCTGTTATATCTCGATGAGAATAATGAATGGTAACTTTTGGGATCCATTTGTGGATCAATACTATACGTATGCTTTTATCGTACAATTGTTAAGTAGCTAAACTATTCATATTCATATTCCTCTTATTGAAAGCTTTATTTTGACACATAGATGATTATTGTACGATTTACCAGTCTACTTATTACAGTCTCCCATATTCACAGCCACTTTTGGCTAGATCTTGTACAGATGTTGTTTCCCATTTTATGGTACGATGTGGTCTGTTTGCTTGGTTTTAAACTCAGTATGTTTGAAATACATAATTCATATGATGGAGGCTGAGATTGGTGTTCTTGACTTAATGGGCAGCAGGGTTCGACAACGAGAAGAACCGATAAGTACTCTAGACTGGTCGTACGGGTTTTATGTGTCGTTGGTCCGGTCGATAAATCACTGTTCTCTGATTGGTGGTGTCACTACGTTATACATTATTAGGACACAGGGCAAAATTTATAACAGTTTCAAGCATTATAAGATTTACTTGAAGAATAAGCTACGATGGAGGACAACTGAGAAAAGATCAAAGAAGCACTAACGTGGACATGCTACGAGGTTCTTGGCCGCAAGAAGCATCATCATAAGGAATGGATCTCTATCGAAACCCTGGAAAAGATTCAAGAAAGGAAGAACAAAAAGACAGAAATCAACAACAGCCAAACAAAAGCAGAGAAAGTCTAACCACAAGCTGAATACACTGAAGCAAACAAAAAAGTGAAGAATAGCATTAGAGCCGGTAAGTAGAATAACGTGGAAGAGTTAGCAACGACAGTGGAAAAGGCTTCAAGAGAAGGAAATATGAAACAACTATGTGATAAAACGAAGAAAATAGCAGGGAAATATAGTAAACCAGAGACACCGGTCAAGGACAAGCAAGACAAGACGGTCATCAGGATTCAAGAACAGAGGGACAGATGGGTAGAATACTTTGAGGGACTCTTGAATAGACCAACTTCAATGAATTCAACGGACATCGAAGCAGCACCTACAGACCTTCCTATAGATGTCACTCCACCAAAAACGGAAGAAATCAGGATGGCCGTCAGATAAATCAAGGGTGAAAAAGCAACAGGACCTGAAAATATGCCAGCTGAGGCTCTGAAGTCAGGTATAGAAGCAACTGCAAACATGCTCCACATTCTATTCAGGAAGATTTGGGAGGAACGACATGTGCCACAGACAGACTGAAAGGAAGGACACCTCATCAAGATACCAAAAAAGGAGATCTGAGAAAATGTGAGAACTGAGCTACAGAGGCATCATACTACTGTCAGTACCAGGAAAAGTATTCAATAGAGTGTTGCTGAACCGGATGAAAGACTCAGTAGACGCCCAACTTTGAGATCAACAGGCTGGATTCTGAAAGGATCGGTCGTGCACAGATCAAATCGCGACACTACGGATCATTGTTGAACAATCAATCGAGTGGGACTCATCACTATACATCAGCTTGATTGACCATGAGAAGGAGTTTGACAGTGTGGATAGGAGGACAATATGGAAACTTCTTCGACACTATAGAGTGAGCGACTGAGAAGGTTGTCAACATCATCCGTAATTCATACGACGGACTACAGTGCAAAGTATTGCATGGAGGACAGCTGACATGCATTCGAAGTGAGGAACGGAGTCAGACAAAGTTGCTTACTCTCCTCCTTCCTCTTTCTTACTGTGTTCGACTGCATTATGAAGACCACATCTGACGGGAATCATGGAATACAATGGACAGGTTAGATGCAACCAGGCGATTCGGGCTTTGCAAATGACCTAGCTTTTCTGTTCCATGCACACCAACAAATACAGGCGAAGACAGCCAGTATAACTGGCGGTAGATAAAGCACACATTGTAGAAATCACCAAAGTGTAGCATGAGTCATGTTCCAACTTATAATCCCAAAGGGAAAATAAAAAATGGAAGACCAAAGAAAACATTTTGTCGAGAATTGAAGGCAGTCATCAAAAGAATAAATAACAACTAGAAACAACTGTAAAGGATTGCCCAAGACAGAGTTGTTCCGAGAATGCTGACTGGCGGCCTGTGTTCTTTTACTGGAAGTAATAGACGTAAGTAAGTATTGTAGACTAATCTTGTATTTTCATTTTCGTCATTTCAGGTACTACTCTTTATGTTTAAACTAAAGCTTTGTGTGACTTGCGTATTCTTTCCCAACTGTATACTGGATTTGCAATTCTTTGAACTATCTTATAATTGATATTTTGACTGAATTTTAATCAAATTTGGATGGAATATATGTGCATCCTGTGTGGAATGCTTCAGTATACTCATTGTAACACAAGTTTATGTAAAATAGCTAGAATCTAATTATCACTAAAATCTAGAATATGCATTCTGTCCTATTTAAGACTCATCAGCTGAATATACATTTGCATCTCCAAGCTGATATCTACTCTGAGATATCGAGGCAATCCTCAGTTAACATACTAATAACAATAATAATTCAAAGTGTTACAAATCATATTTAGAATTCATACTCATTACATATATGAGTGGATACCCGAACACAGTAGCTAAGTAAATTACATGTTAGATGTTTTAGGTTGTTATAACGCTCTGTTTTATTTCGTCTACACGAATGGAACATTAATTTACGTTAGACGAATATCTACACTAGATTACCTTCCAGTGTTTATTATTTCACAGGACTTCAACACAATTCAGATCAAGAACACATGATTAAACTGACTAGAATGTAAATATATTTCTACACCAAAAAAACCCGACACAATCCAACAATAATGAACAATCAATTAATCATAAGGATAGGGGAATATATAACTCATCTAATACTTGTGAAACTATCTACATGTCTGATTAAGAAAACAATCAATCAGTAATATTTTAAAGATTTCCATTATCATGCTCCTAAACGCCCTGGTACGGCTGATAGTAGGGAGAGTCAGCTTCCTGTTTCTCGAAATGCTCTCAAGTGGCCACGGACATACAACCACTGACAGGGAAGTCCTAATCACTGTCTTCTCAAAAAGAGGTTGTTTACGAAATTGAGAGGACATGGAGACTCCACCTAGTGGAGTTAGAAAAACCTGATTCTAAACCCAATGATGCACATGGGTTTCAGGATTCTGATAGAACAAATGACGTATGACTCAATTGTTGATCATCAGATACCATGAGACTGCATCTTTTTATGTTGCACCACTATCATGTGGATTAGACCTTTATAATAAAGACTTCGGGTATGGTCCCCTAAAAAAATCATCTGTTTCAATTTGGGCATCCACACAGTATCTCAGCCCTTATATAAATTGAATGATTTTTTATATGGCACATATCTATTTGATGCCTCGTTATACCAATCAATATTTATATATTCAAATAAATCAATAAAAACATTTCCACAAAAATATATCGATTAATCATTGAAAAATCAATCAACTAATCAATCAATCAATCAAATTGAATTCCATCTTCTTTCAAGTATCATATATATATATTACTTATTTACTTAGGCTTGTTACTCATATTATTACATTACTTGTGTAGGATATTGTTTATTTATTACTTAATATTATTATGTTATCATTGATTATTTTATTCTTATTTATTGATTTTATACAATCAAATCAAATCAATATAACAATGAATAATTTAATCGATATTTTATTATCCCTTAGAAACAAGAATTTATTTATGTTACCATATAATCGGTTATTATTTTATCCATATAATGGACCATTTTATAAACCATTATGGAAATTATCTAAACCATATTATTATTTTTCACAATATGGTTTCCCTAATCCATCCCATCAATCATTATCATCTAGAATAAATATGAAATTTATCATCAATGATATATTGATTATTAAAGTAAGTAATTCAATTGTATATACTTAACTACATGCATAGTTGCTATGGTTACTAGAAGAGGCATCCACTTCATAACTCTTTGAAATGAAGCATTTCAAGTTAACGTTCTGAATTGATTAGTGATAAATTACTATAGAAAATCTAGAAGTACAGGGCGAGTTTTTTGTCCTAGTATAAGATTCTTCAGTAGTGTACATCTATGATCTTGTATCAAATAGAATTGAACTCAGGATCTTGTTCATTTATGACTGGAGTATAACAGAAGCTCCTCTGAAATTAGTCGTTGTTGTCCAACTTAAGTCTAATGTGTTTCACTGATTCCAAGCATCTCCAGGTTGTATCATTTTCATTTCTGCAGCAATTAGGAAGACTCTCTCGGTCGCTCACATTGTACCATACCGAAATTAATGGTTGCTCTGGTTGTCAGAAGAGGCATCAAATTTTGACTTCCGAATGAACTCGGCTTTCATCATGAGATGTCATAACTCTACTAAATGAAGACCTTCTAACTCCTAGAGCAGAGTTTAAATGGTCTGAATTATTTTTTTGGTTAGCGTTTTTTTTTCAGCGAATTAGTATTCTACGGAATGGGTTCGCTAACCTCATGTCCAACCCTTCTTCTTTATCCAAGCTTGGGACCGGCAGTAGCCTCAGAGGGGCTTCAGGTGGAGTTAGTTTTATATTACATTTATAGAAAATGAAATATTTATCATCAAAGGAAAGGAAGGCCTAGGACAGAGTGGGTTGGAGAATGCTGATAGGCGGCTTATGCTCCATTGAGAGTAACAAGCGTAAGTAATTAAGTATTTCAAGTTAAATTTATTAATTGATTAAAGCTAGATTATCAATAAATGACTGTTTTGTCCTAGTATTGAACTCTTCAACAATGTGTATCCACGATCCCGCATTAAAGGGACTCGAACTCAGGACCTTGTTTATTCAATTAAATGAATTGAGATTTTTTTAAAAAAGTTATGAATTGATGTTACTTAGGAGTTGATTTTAAACTTATGAAGTAATGTACACGTGTTTTTTTCCATTTAACTAATTTTCATTTTCGATATATACTGAATTCGATTAAATAAATTACAAGTCTCAATAAGCAAGGATGGATAATGTTGGATAGCAGTAAAATCCAGGACGCGCATTTCATCCTCAGCTTGATATATTTGCATCACAGAGCTAATATTGACTCTAGAACTCCAACTCAGTATTGTTCGCTTCAAACACCAACGCGTTATTCACTTGGCTACTTAGTCCTGATAGCCACTTGCTTGTGCTATAGGGTAAAGCTTAATTGACTTAATGTTGTTTACTTGTATCTACCTACTGTTTTTTAGGACTGCAATTGATCGGTGTCTTGTTGACATATGTCTCGATATAGCCTTAATTCACAAGCATTATAAGTAAAGATGGCTGGTGGCTAGTAGTGGAATCCAGGACGCGTGTTTCGTTCCATTTAGGGCTCATCAGCTGGATGTGCAAGTAAACAATACCAAATGAATTACATATCCCAAAGTTAGTAATTTGTTATTCAGTCTCAATGTAGGAAAACATTTACATTGTTAGTTAAAATATCCAATGTAAACCTAAGAGTAATCGACAATTGTATGATTTCGTCTTGAAAATTTTTGGTTGACTTTTGATAACTTACATCGCAAACAGTGTAGACAATTTATCCGTTTATGACTGTGAAATATAGATTGGAAGATATTCATAGATCAATAGTATTTGATTATTGATTTATTTGTAGTATTTCTCAAGTATATTGAGACCATCAAGTGAAAAAATGTTCCATATAAAATCAGGGTATCATGTAAAGATAATAAAACTGTTGAATAAGATATTGAATGTTTGTTGACTGAAACGGTTAGCATATGTATTACGTTAATTAATCCAACGACTGCCTTGAAGGCTATAGTCGTCTGTTGGTGAAGTAAGTTGCGAAGAATTTAGTGTAGGAAAAACGAAGACGCCACCTAATTCCATGAAATTACTTACTATTGATCTTAACTATGTGGTTATGTGCAAACTACTTGGTTGAAACCTGCATGATTATCACAACAAGTTGTTAGAAACATCGAGTTGGATACAAATGTGATAGGCTATATGTTGATTAGGGCTGATTTATGAATAGATTACAATATTCACTGTTCAGTAGGAGTAATCTAGTTATGACAGATCTCATCAAAGTCAAGTTGAGTAAGAGTAGTAGACGTTTAATGATAGATATAATTGAAAATCACCTGTATTATTGGCTTGATTTGTTCAGTTTAGATCATGTCTGTTTTCCTAGATCAATGCGTATTTGTGCCAGATCATATATTAGGATTTGCGAACACATGTCTAATGCATCTTACTGATGGAGTTTTGTCCTCTGAACTGAATGGTTTGGTCCAGGAGCTTTCATCTTTCGAATTTCTTCACACATATGCTTCACAGCTTGTCCTAAAGACCTTGATGTTGATTAAAATCATTCCAATCTATCAACTAATCAGGAAAATTATGGACAAATATAGAATCAAGTATCAAACCAATCGGAGATACAACCAAAACGAAGAAATAAACAATGACAGGTTTAAGGTAAACAAGAATCACAGTCAACATCGAGATCTACAAGACAAGCTATGAACCACATATGTAGAGAATTTCGAATACTTCACTTCTATCTGATGAACAATGAAAGCTCCACGATCAAACCGTCCAGCTCAAAGAACAAAACTTTAACTACAAATCTCATTTCACTTATCCGTCTTCTTCTTCTTCTCCTTCTTCTTTCTATCACAAGGAATCAACTCATAATTTAACAAGAAAATATATTCTAATAGAAAATTTCACATTATTTGATTTATATTCTAATTTATTATCAAAATTTGCTAATGATATTAAACAATATAAAAAGGAAACATTTACAATTGATGATACTACTGATAACAATGATAAGAGTAGTATAAGTAGTAACATGATGAATTCTATGAATATTAAACCTTCAATGATGAACAATTATGATGGGAACCAAATGGATAATGAGAAAATGACAAATACAATGGTGTATACACATGACGAGGATGATGATGATGATGATGAAGATGATGATGATCAGAATGATAGAATAACTAATGTTATTTTAGGTGAACGACTTCAACCAAGAATGTTTCTTCCTTTATTTATTGATATTTATAGAATATTTAAAGCTATTAAAGTACAATGTGGAAATAGTAAGTTATCAAGTACAACTTTGAATAGATTACTTGTTGATTTGTGAGCATAAATGATGTAATTTTCTTTTATCTGTCATCATATAAGGTTAAATATAGATGAAATACTTTGTGATGGTCGATATTCAATAGAATCCTTAAACTTCGTATACAGTCTATCTTGATAACCGTCACTAGATAACACCTCAACGGTGTGCTAATCAGAAGATGAATACGAAGTTTTGATTGAGTTTATTATTGCATCACACACAAATAACCTAAATTTACAAGTATGTTAAGCGAACATGAAAGAGTAGTGGCGAAACGCTAGTGGGAAAGTGAGTGAACGTACGAGTCGAATGAGCGAGTCAACAAGTCCATGAACAGGATTAAAATGTACATGTACATATATATCCATAATGAAATGAATCAACCATCGAATCAAATAAGCGACTACTAGTAAAGCTAGCAGAATGAATATAAGAGTAGGCAGTAATCAATGCTCAAGCATACATATTCATACAACTGCAACAATAAGAAAGGTACAAATGACGATATTACTGATAACGATGATAAGAGTAGTATAAGTAGTAATAATGATTATTTATTTTATTTTATTTTAACACATAAGTATAGGTACAGGGAGGCACCAAGTACATATGCGCCACACAAATCAAAATTGATTTGTGTGAGGACTGTGATACTGACCGGGTGCCAAAACCGAAGCAGGTGGTTTTCTTAGGGGACCACACCCCGAGCCTTCGACCTGAACGTCTGACCCACAAGGCAGGCAGTGGAGCATCGTGAGGAGATGCAGTCCCATGGTAGCCGGTGACCAACGATTGGTTTATACGCCATTTGTTCCGTCAGGATCCTGGAGCCCATGTGCACCATTGGTTTGGCATCCGGTTAAAGCGCCGGACATTCGCTTTTCGTCCTCTCATTTTTGTAAACAACACCTGTGGTGCGAGATGGCAGTGAGTAGGACTTCCCTGGCAGAGGCTATATACGCATGGCCATGTGAGAGCATTTCGAGAGGGAGAGCGGACCGTCGCCACTCTCGGCCGTACCAGGGCATTTGGGGGCAGTAATAATGATAATATTGATGAATCCCATAAATATTAAACCTTCAATAGTAAACAATTATGATGGGATCCAAATGAATACTGAGAAAATGACAAACACAATGGTGTATGCACATGATGAGGATGATGAAGATGATCAGAATAACTACTGTTAATTTAGGTGAACGACTTTAAGCAAGAATATTTCTTCTTCTATGTCTAATATGATCTATGAACTGTTATAAGAGTTCATGTGTAATTGAGTTTGTTCACATTTAATTTGGTGTAAGCCCTTTGTCATTTGTACAATAACAACTTCTCTATACCATCTCAATCTCGAAAGTTTGAGAAATTCCCAACATTCAATGACCTTCCCCAACGTTTTGGGGAAATGGTACCGAAACCCAAAAATTTGCCCAAAACTGGTAGAGTTTACCCCAAAATTAGTAGATTGGGATTGTAAGTTTATTATTGTGGCCCGTGTATGAATATGTATACTTGAGCATTGATTACTGCCTATGTATATATTCATTCTGCTAGCCTTACTAGTAGCTGTTTAATTGATTCGATGATGGTAGTCTAGCTTCAATTGATTCATGATCTCAACTATTGAAATTACTACAATCTCTACAAAACCCCTTCTGAGGAAGAAAATAACTAAAATGTAAGTTAGAACTTGAAATGGAATTTCGAATAAGAATTCAGCTATTACTCGACTGTTAGTACTCGCTCATCCAAATGAACCGGAAAATAACTGAAAATGTTTATGTACAATACATTAGAGATAACTATAGTTTGGTGTCTCTAACTTTGCCAATTACATGGTCGATCAGCATTAATGATCTTGACCCGGCAGCTAGGTTCCTGTTAGTTGACTATTTGCTAGATTCTCTCTTCGTCCTGACCTTGGTTCACATGTAGCAACCAGCCTCTACTATATTTGTATTTCAAGCAGAGGTGGTTTATATACAGGGGATAACATACGTCATCACAACGTAAAATGAAAAATAACAATATATGTACGAACAAGACAAAAGTGTCTGTTGATAGGGGAGACTGTATGTAATCGACTGACAAAAATTGAGGAAGTCAAACGGTAGCTTATGAGAAATGAAACATATACAAAGTAAAATCTAGTTACTCAGTAATTATATAACAATATCACATTTACCTACTCAGTCATAACCCCTATAAGATGACCATAGACATCCATTCAGTCAACAACGTAGAACTTCGTAGGTACGTACATCAGTTCGAGTTACCATACCACATTAGCACAGAGATACAATTGTCAATTCAATCCCCGTAGTGGTAGAGGTAGGAAAAGTATAAGCAGTCATCGGAATGTTTAGGGTTTGAAGATGTTATTCAAGGAGTATAGTAGAGTGAAATAAATTTAGAAAGAGAAAAAAGAAATGGAGAACATAAAAAGTAGATGCATCTGCTTACATCATTGCAAATGATTCTGAGTCATGTCATTCAAGGTCTCTAACCATCGATTGCTATCGTCTTGCGGATCCCAACCAGGTAGTTTACACCTTCATGGATTTGTGCCATATTTTGGTCTGGCCACCCCTAGCTTCCTTCCAACCTACTCCTACACTATAAAACATCGCTCGTCGGGGCAGTCGGTGGTTGAACATACTTAATACATGTTTCAGCCATCTCAGCTGATGACGTTTCACTACTTCATCAATTGATTTGCCATTCTTATCTAGTACCCGTTTCATAACAACTGCATTACATACTCGGTGGTCCCAGGATATACGAGCGATGTTTCGAAGACACCTATGGTCAAATACTAGTAACCTACGAATATCCTCTACTCTTACTGGCCATGTTTCACTGCCATAAATTAGGACGGAACGAACTGCTGCGCAGTAAACACGTCCTTTGGTTAATAGACGGATGTCTCGCCTACGCCATGAATGACGCAAGTTGGCAAAAGCTAGTCGAGCTTTCTATATCCGTGCTGAAATTTTGTCACACACCAGATCATATACATTAATGCGAAATAAATATTTAGTTACTATAAATGTAATTTGGCTAGTGAGAGGCTAATGGCATAAGATCTATTATTTTTAATGATGATTTATCCTGTCATTCATATATCAGATATTTGTGTAGTCATAATTCAAATGTTTACTCACATGACTATACTATATAAGAATAATAGAACTTACTTACTTACTTACGCGTATTACTCCTCATATAGGAGCATAGGTCACCCACCAGCATTCTCCATCCAACTCTGTCCTGGGGAAGAACAACAGAATAATATTAAACCACGAGCATAACGTAATACCATAAGGATTAAAGTAAATGAATATGATATCAGTTTATTAGTGGAGATAGATGGCGAGTATCCCATTTAGATTTCGTTTATGTTGAAATTTAATGCTAATTTTAATTGAAATCTTTCAGAGTATTTGGGTTGAGCTTTTAATTAATCCTATCGTTGGAGAAATTTTCATAAAATTATGCAAAATGTAATTAATTTCACTTATGACTAGAGTAAGGAAGTTAAAATCGAAAGGAAAGAAAAGACGTGTTCGGCACAGGTCCACTTTCAAAGACTTTGAGTGGCTTAGTTCGTAGAAGATATTCCGAATCCAGAGTGTTTGAAATCGGTAATTAATGTGTAAAGCGTCATGGTACTTTGCTTTTTGCATATTTAGATAATCAGTTAGTCTTAAAACTTTGTAAATCGTATCTTTCTTTTTCAGTGTGAATATTGGCTTCTTGGTTGCTTTTTAGCTACTTCCATGAAAACTATTCCCATATTCTCTGAAAGAATTGATGTAACACTGAAACAATGACTTGGCAAATTGTAGATGATCCATTCTCCTTGTCTCTAATAGACAATCCATAAGTGTGTGGTAACCAACTAGAAAGTTCAGTTAGTGTGAGTAAAGTAGTCATATGTAATCATCATCAATAAGTGTTGGGAACTAATAAGACTACTAATCATGATTAACATTTTCTAAGATAACCTACTGTGAAATATCTAATGTGTAACCATAATTTACCCTAAAACTGTACTAGTCGGTATTTAATAAACGACATCAATATTTTTTTCATAAGACTAATCATATTTGAGAGTTGTTCGGTGCATAAACCATGTAAACTTTCTAAAAGTCAAGCAATACTCTGACTTAAACCTGATTGATAGGTAAACCTTGAATAAATAGCTGAAGAAATCTTGAATTCTTAACTATTTTGGCCAGTCAAGAGACAGGAATGATGAATGAATGGTTTGTTGTGCTGAGAATTTGAATAAGAATTTGATTTAAGGATCCCCCATATTATTGACGGTATTAGTTCATGATGGATACACTAGCCGTAACATTTAGTCCTGACTCTTAACACTAACTCTCATATTTGTTCCATGACATTTCTCGTCCTTCATTTTTCCGTCTGTATGCTTTGGGCTAATCGTTCGATTTTATACAGAGTAAGATGACAACCAGAATTGAAATAAAGGACGTGAGTTCTATTTTATTCGAGACTTGTCATCTGCATTTTAGAGTTGATTTTTACTCCGGGGTTTGGTAGTACTACCTCTACTTCTAAAGCCAATACGTTATCTACTGAGCTACTGAGTCCAGATAACTACTGATTGATTCCAAAGGGAGAATTTTAATTCATTGTTTTAATTGCTTGAACATCAACTGTGGGACGCAGGTAAATCCAAATGATGAATTCAATATGGAACAAAACGTGTATCCTAGATTTCACTGTCAGCCACTATCTAAATCTCAATAAACGGCTTATGAACTAATGGCAATATTTAAGCAATCTTCACAGGACCCGCAAATTGGGAAAGAGAGATCAATTTCATTTATAAACATTGATAAGAAGATTCTAATAACCAGCATGAAGGCAGTAACTGTTTGATATTTAATTAACTTATTTAACTAGATTTAACGTTCTCCCAGATAGAGCCAAACGAAGATAGGGTATGTATCTGTGTTTATTCCATTAGTGAATTCTAGATACAAGAGCAGAATTCTTACTGGAGACTTCATTTCATGCTCAAGTCAATATTATAATCCTAACAGTTGTGATATAACACCTCAGCATACCTTGTGTTTGCATGTCTGTATCCCTACACTTAACCTAGTAGTTTCTTTACTCCTGATTGGTTTAATTAAGGTCAACCTATTCGACGAATCAGAATATGATTAAAAAGAAGACGCTACGAGGTTATTAGATGATCATTTCCAGGTAGTGAATAAAAATGAAACTGTCGGGGGACGTTAGATCCCCAGAACTCACTTGGAAAAAAACCTAATTTTGTAATTTTATTTAGAAAATTTGAATTTCTTTCCCACTTGGGAAATATCTTAAATGCTATTGGTCCATTGTGTCTTTTATTATGCTATTTGGTAACTCTCCCCAAGGACGGTTTTGTGCTGTATATATATATATATATATATATATACGTATTGATTTGTGTTTGTTGTGATCAGTGGTTTCTGGCAGTTTGCAAAATATACTTTCCCATTCTGAGCTTGGACTTTTTCCTCTAGTTAGCATGGCTGGAACGCATCAAATAACTAGCTTAATGGTCTTTGATCACCGAATCTTTGTTCTCGTTCGTAGATTAAGTGAACTCGTAACCGCTTCAAATCTAATAGTAACCTACTTTTAGGGTAATATAAGTAGTTCCAATATGTGTTTTTAACAGTTCCATAAGTGTTCTGAAACTTTATTTCTTTTGTTTGTTTGTTTTTTTTCTTTTATATCATTTGTTTTTTAGCCTGTAAAGATTATATACCAGATTATCAATATGTTCTATGGATGTATAATTGGGTTATTTGTACACAATTAGGACCAAAACCTAAAAATGATATTGATGGAATATGTCCTAAAATTTGTCGTCCACGTGAAGATATAATAAAAAATGATTTTATTCAACAAATTATTAATTTAACTTTTAAACCAATTAATATTATTAATCCATTCGATGTTTGTTCACAATTACTTCATACAATATCTGGTTCATGTTTAGTACATGGAAATGGTGTATATGTGAATGAGTTCACGTAAGTTTCAAAGATTATCATATAAGAACATGAAATATTGAACAGTTATTCAAGTTTTACATAAACCTTTTAATGATTGTGTATTAACAATCCTGTTAATTATTTAACTTAAGTCTTTCAAGTTTTCCAAGGAAGTTTATTATCTTCAAATTAATGAGTTGAGATTCAATGGTTTATATCTTTGTATGATAATTAGGAGTAATTGAATTATAGTATAAACTAAGAATCCCAGAAATAACGCAATTGAATCAAGAAGTACTACACAAACACTAACGAATGTATTGTATTTAGAATTCGAAATCAAACATTCAACAAGTACAAAGCAATCATTAGTTCATTCAAACACCACATCCGCCACAGCTTAAATTGGAATCCAGGTGTCTGTAATTGATTGCACGTCTTATTCTTAAGTTCATCCTGTGTCTGTCCGACAGTGTATTGGATAAAGACTCTGTATTATCTAGAATGCACTCATTAGTATTAGAATTAACAACGGAAATCGGAACAGACTCACTTGATTTCTGGGATTGTGTACAATCATCATGTCGGTTGAGTACTGAAACTGCTACCTAGAATTTGAACCATAGACTTTCAGACGGTCCTCCCCCACGAAATAACGTCGGATCTTGATATCCCCAAGTTATGAATAATGTGACTTCATTTAAAACATCCTTCTCACATTGACTAGAGTATACATTATAAGTGACTTTATGATAAGGACAAACAACAGTTGATATGGAATC
Organism: Schistosoma spindalis; assembly: GCA_946903255.1. Lineage (NCBI taxonomy): Eukaryota > Metazoa > Platyhelminthes > Trematoda > Strigeidida > Schistosomatidae > Schistosoma > Schistosoma spindalis. The sequence continues at coordinate 2,345,224 of OX336423.1, read as the reverse complement.
ATCTGAATTGTGATCAGAATCGAGCTCATTTAATACTCGTTCTTCGCATTGAACAAGTTTCTCACAAGAAACAAATGCATCATGAGGACAAGTAATATTTGATATGACATCAAGATTTGATTCTTCTGAAATAATTTCCTCAAATTTATTAGGAATGTCATTGCAGAGTAAAGGATCATTAGAAAAATCAGCATCAATTAAAACTACATCAGTTTTTCGATCATGATTAGGTTCATCCGAAATATTTTCACCAGATTTGTAAGAAATTTCATCAGAAATATGTGAATCATTAGGAAAAATCATATCTGGTACAATAACATGAGAAATCTGATATGTTGACTCATTAGAAATTGTTTTCTCGCAAGGATTCTGAGTTTCACTTAACTCTGAACTGCTAGATGACTCTAAACTGTCTTTTGAAATCGTTGATAAAGATAAATGGTCATTATAAATACTCAACTTATTAGGATCAGAATTACAAACTGACTGAATATGTCCAATGCCACCACATTTAAAGCATTTAGAATTATGAAATTTGCATGAATTAAAAGAGTGGAACCTGCCACAGGATAAACATTGACCAAACGTGGAATTTTTCATATCATCATGAATCATTTTACGAAATCGCCCTTTACTGCATCCGAAATTTGTATACTTAGCATAGTCTAGAAGTAGTTCCTTGAGAGTTGTATAAGGAAGAGAAATGGGCTTTTCCGGTAAAGCCAAAACTTTTAATAAGCTATATGCTTCTTTTCCGATGAATGTGAGATGTGACACAATATTAATATTCTCATCATCTTCCTTGGTCATAGCCCAGATTTCGAACCTTTCAAAGTAATCCTCATAAGCATCAAAATCCGAATGAATATCTAACTGTTCCATCGCAGGCCCAATCGCGACGCCAATATGATAATTAGGAGTAATTGAATTATAGTATGAACTAAGAATCCCAGAAATAACGTAATTGGATCAAGAACTACTAGATAAGCACGAACGAATGTACTGTATTTAGAATTCGAAATCAGGCGTTCAACAAGTACCAAGCAATCATTAGTTCATTCAAACACCACACTTTGTCTACGATCGATTTTCACCATTCTATGTCGTTGTTCATTTTTATCTCACTGCTTGTGCAATTAAACTCTACCATTCATGGCTTCCCACTAAATCGTCTGGAATTTTTTCCGAAACAACCAGTCATTACGTAGTACATAAATACTATCAGGATGAGAATTTTGTGAAGGTTGTTATATTTCAAGATAGTTTACACCACATAGTAACTTTCGAAAAAGATTATTGCCTTTTCCTGATAAATTATTCAGACGTACTGAAGACTAGTACATTAGGAGACATTTTGGTGAGTTTCTACTATAGACCAATAACATGTCGTTAACTTATAGCAAAGTACCGTAGAGAATCTAGATTTGTGCTATACCAAGGATATAACTGAGAACAAACACTATTATGCTTTAATTCAATAAAGTTGTAAGCCTAACTTTCGGAAAAATTGTTTCGATTCTTGACTATTTGACAATTCGTGTGAGTTCGAATCCAACTATAATGATCAGTTATAGAGAGATTGTAGAAACATTTTACTAATGAATAACCACTAGCATGAAATCTATGCTCAATACATTATGTCAATTTCTTCCGACTATATCAAACAATGTGTCTTGTGACAACAAGTTACTTAGACAAGTAACCACGTCTCAATTTGGTAAACTCAATTCTATCAGATCTCATAAGTTAAACACATCTAGGATATTTTATCATTATGGTATATTGATTAATCAACTAATGTAATTGTATGTTCAGTGGTCAATGAACATCGAACCAATCTGTGAAAGATATTGACATTCAGTTAAAGATCTTAATATATTGCTAGATAGCTGTCATGTAAACATATTCAATTACTGTATATCTCATCAATTCACAAAAACATCTAATGATAATATCCATTCTGAGACCATCATAAACTACCATCCTTTTCTTTAAAAAGAAAAGAAAGAAAAGGAACAGTACAAAATACAACGATAAGACAACTGCTTAGAGCTTCCAGGTATCCCACTGCTGATCTAGCTTTAATTGACTCATGTCCTCAACGATAAAAACAACTTTATTTACATCTTTAACCAATCAAAACTAGTATAGTAATACTTTACGTTGATTGGTCAACTGATGGAATAAACTGTCCAATAAAATTTATTCAGACTATGTAGTAGCATAACCCAAAATCTACTTTATTAAAATGTCAGTATTGGGGTTGTGGAGATTATTAAGTTTTTGATTGAGATCATGAATCGACTGATGTTAGACCACCGTTGAAAACCTGGAAGCACTAGACGGCCGTTTCGTCCTAGTAGGGGACTCCTCAGTGGCAGTGCGCATCTGCAATTCCGCTCGCGGGATTCGAACCCAGGGCCCTCAGTCTCAAGCGCGAACGCTTAACCTACTGGACCACTCAGCCGGCAACCAATGGTATTAGTGTCCAACACCAACCAATCCACGAAATTGCGCGACCATCTTCCATTATACTGAGGTAGATACTTGTCTCTACCCGAAACGGATTAGCTGCATATAACTAGATATCTTGATAAATTTAAACAAAACAAGTATAATAAGAATTGCAGAATAAAATGAATTTAGTCTATTTCATGATTTCTCATTTGGCTGCGAACAACCTACAATCTACCAGGTCTTTTTTGAGATAATAACTCACTGATGACAATTGTGATGGATGTATCGCTCAACTTCGTGGATTGGTTGAAGTTGGACATTAACACCGTTTGATATCGACTCAGTGGTCTAGAGCTTAAGCGTTCACGCGCGAGACCGATCGATCCTGGTTCCGAATCTCTAGAGGCAGGGTCGTGGATGCGCACTGCTGAGGAGTTCCACAGTAGGACGAAACGGCCTTCCAGTGTTTCCAGATTTTCCATGGTTGTCTATCTTCAGTTGACTCATGATATCAATTATTGAAATTACTATAATCTCCACAAAACCCCTTATGATATTAAACAAGTGTTTAGGATATTTTACTCTGTGAAGTTAAGATAAATGTTCGAACAGTAGCCAAAATCACGGTAATAAGAAGTATAGGAATACAAAGTGTATGGATAAACATAGTTACGATCAATGTATATAACTTATGAATTAAAGACTTCCCAAAATGTTGGCAGTCAAAGCAAAGAGCTGCTATGCTACAATTGAAGAACATATGGAACGCGAAACAACTGTCAATCAACATCAAGGTTAAAATCTTCAATATGAATGTCAAGATAGTTCTACTGTACGGAGCTGAAACTTGGAGAACTACTACAACCATTATCAGAGAAGTACAAGTATTTATGAACAGTTGTGTACACAAAATACTCAATGTCTGTGGAACGGATATCATCAGCAACAACCTACTATGAAAGAGAACAAACCAACAGGAAATTAGGAAAAAACGATGGAAGTGGATGGAACATATATTACAAAAGTCATCAAACTGAATCACGAAGCAAGCTCAAACTTAGAATCCTGAAGGAAAGCGGAAAAGAGGAAGGCCAAAAAACACATTATATCGAGAAATGGAAGGAGAAATGAAAAGGATAAATAGCAACTGGAACTTACTGGAAAGGATTGCTCAGGACAGAGTTGGATGAAGAATGCTGATGAACAGTCTATGCTCCTTGACTAGGGAGTAACCGGCGTCAGTATGTGTTATATCTAGATGTTTAGATTCTTAATATACCGCGTATAACTTGAGCTCTCGAACTCTAGAACCCTCCAAGTCTCAAATAAGAATACAGAATAAAACTGAAGAAATTTTTTGTTGGGTAGGAATCAAATTATACAAAATATCATGAGTATTTATAGATATTTAACGTTTGTTATATCAACATTATAAATCAACCAATCCGCAAAAGGCATATTATACTACTGACCATTAGTAGCACACCACGTTGATATTCTAAAAAGCTTCATTACGTTTTGATTGTATGGAACTCTTCGGCTCTTTCATGGGTGAGACTATAATTTATGAACAAACCAATTAGATATAAGATAATAGGTCTCAGATTTCGACACGATATCCGTTCTTCCATTTGGTTAAATAGATTTTTGGTATCTAATCTAATTTCTAACCTTAACTATCAACTGTAAATCTGTTGGGGTATTCAGAAAAATACCCCAGAAATTATCTAATGCCATTCCTGAATGAGAAATAGTGTCATTTCCCTATTGGTCAATATTTATTTGTGTCATTTCCTGAAGGTTAAATCTTGTAGAAATGTTACTTTCTATTTTATGGTACGATGTAGTCTGTTTGATTGCTATATAAACAGAGTATGTTTGAAATATAATGATTCATATCTCCGAGGCTGAGACTTGTGTTCTGGACTCAACTGGCTTGGCTAGACAGGGAAGCAGAGCCAATCAGAACTCTAGGCTGCTCGCACGTATTTTACGCGTCTTTGGTCCGATCAAGCATTCTCTCTCTCTCCTCGAATCGCACCTCTCTCACAAGTTATAACAAAATCATAATTCTAATTCCTCACACACTGGTTTATAACCCTCATTTGATCCTCGTTATTAGGTGGACACTCTCAATGTCATTTTAGCGTCTCCTAAAGGTCGTCCATAAATTATAATCTTGCCCTCTTCGAGCTTCTGAAGGCTCCGTTGTAGTTCTTGGAAGCCGTCCGAATACTAAGGAAGTAAATAAGTATATTTGTAGCCGGATAAGAAATCATGAATTGATTTTATTCTATAAAACTTTATTCTTCTTATCATATTCAATGTAATAATTTTATTTAAAAATTAATTTACTATTATTCTATATTTATAATAGATGTCAATGTAAATCAAATGCATATTATTGGCAAACTATCAATTCATTAACTGGTTGTTTATTAATACCAGAAATTATAAATAGTAAATTTAAAAATGTCTCCATGACAACATGGTTTATTGAATGTACTCATGATATGTATCAATTTTGTCAATATGGTACAAAAAAATGTTATCAACGTTTACGTTTAATTCCATCTAATTATCATAATAACAGTAATGATAATAATGAATTAACTTTAATTTCAAATATTGATATATCATTATGGCCATATTGTTTATGTAAACAAGATTTTACTGGTATTGATTGTTCTATACCATATGATCCATGTCAACATCTTATATTGAATGTTTTAATAAAATCACAAATATTATTACATAATCAATTAGTTTATTATAATGATATTGATCGTCCATTAATATCACTTAATGCTGATGATGATGATGATGGTGATAGTCATAGTGATTATCTTAAATCAGCTACTGGTAATTGGTTATGTGGTGTTCCATTTGGTTATGGTACATGTCATTCTTCTTCTTCTTCTTCTTCTACTGGTTAGTTATTATATTGATTATGGATATATTTTGTGTTTGAATGTTATTTGTTTTATATCTGGATTGTCCCTAATTGTTGTGTTAGAAAATGCTTATTATTTATACTTGTGAAAATGAGGAACCATTGTAATTCTCATGACGCGAAAATAAGAACATAAAGACTGGTATAAGTGAAGATTTATTACCCCCCCCAAAACACGATGATGAAGCCGACAGAGGCGAAGATGACGACGATAAAGACTCATTTATATATTGATTATACACACACTTTGATTATAACAAGTCATATACTGAACATAGTTGATGCCAATTGAATACAAGAATATCACATGTAATACAGAAGAATTAGGTCATATGGGGAAACAAAATCGAATATTACACAGAATAATCATCATCTTAAATTAGAAAACAGAAGTAATGCTAAACCAAACCTCATAATCAATAAATCATCATATCAATTATGATATATATGAAATATCAGAAGGGGTTTTGTGCAGATTGTAGTAATTTCAATGATTAAGATCATGAGTCAGTTGAAGCTAGACCGCCATGGAAAACCTGGAAGCACTGGATGGCCGTTTCGTCCTAGTATGGGACTCCTCAGCAGTGCGCATTCACGACCGCCCCCTGCGAGTTTCGAACCCGCGACCTACTGGTTTCGCGCACGAGCACTTAACCACTAGACCACTGAGCCGGCATCCAACATTGTTCATGTCTAACTTCAACTAATCCACAAATTGAGCGACACATCCACCATTGTCTTCAGTGAGTTACTATCACACAACAGACCTGGTTGAACTCCACTGGTCACTACTTCTCACTAGAACTCCAGGAGTCTCACAATAGGACGAGACGGCCGTCCAGTGCTTCCAGGTTTTCCATGGTGGTCTAGCTTCAACTGACTCTTGATCTTAATGATTGATATATGAAATAGTTTAACTTCATTTACATTAATAATTGATGAGGTAATAGTGTAATTTTACAAAAAAAGGCATGTAATAATCCCTAGTTAGTTGTATAGTTTTATTTATTTATACAAGTTTTAAATTTGATAATTCATGGATGACCTTTGTTTGATGACAAAGTGACCTTGAGAGTGTTCATCTATTCACGAGGACCAAATCATAGTTATAAAGCAGTGTCAGTCAATCAGCTACAACGTAGGATCAAGCACATATAAGCATCAGTCTAAGTTGCCGTACTTCATTAACACAACAAAACGAACACTGGATTCATAGAATTAGTAGTGTAATATAAAAAAAATTGAATATAAGGATATAGTACAGGAAGAAAGATATAAAGCGATTTTAATCTCATAGTTTAAGGGAAGACAGAGAGTATATACACCTACACCACTGTGATTGATTCTGAGTCATTTCACCAAGAGTCTCCAACCACTGTTTACAATAGTCACGCGGATCCCAGCCAAGTAGTCTGCATCTACCAACATGGCTAAGAGCACTAGTCAGCATTGCGCGGCGTGGTAATAGGAGTTCAAGCATGACTAACACGTGGCCCAAACGTCTCAGTCGATAAAGATTTACAAATTCGTCAGCTGATTTATTATCATCATCATTCGCTAATTCCCTGCATCTAACCTCACTATTACTTACTCGATGATCCCGGCAGATACTGGATAGGATTTCTAGGACATTAGAATTATGATTAACAATTGATAGTTAAGATTAGGAATTAGATTTATGGTTTTCATCATGCCGAAACGTTTTTTAGCCAAATCGATAACTGAATTTCACGTCAAAATCCGAGACCTGTTATCTTATACACCTGGTTGGTTCATTCATAAATTATAGTTTCGCTAGTGTTCATTAATTTAAACACTTTTGATGATTATATATTTGTAGATCTTGTTAAATGCCTCCGCTAAGCCATTCCTCTTTACTCTCTTCTCTTCGCCTTCCTTCGTTCCATCTCCCTGATTGTCTGTTCAGATCAACGATTGTATGAAATATTCGCATTCGACACTTCATTCTCGTATTTGACTTATTTAATTCTGTTATTCACTAACTCGATTGAAGTCGATAATTATATACGAGGACTGATGATATGTCAAAGTCGATAACGGTAATCACATAATCAAATTAGAGTCAGATATATCCTGGGCCACTTAAGGCTATATCGAGGCAATCCACACAGGATGCACATATACCAATAAGAGACTGATCATTTGTACACCTAAACACCAATGGAGAGATTCAAGCAAACAACACCAAGTGAATTTAAACTGCACCTCAATGCACAAGCAGGTATTTATCAGGACTAGGTAGTTGAGCGAATAACGCGATGGCATTCGAATCAAACGATACTGGGTTCGAGTCCCGGAGTGAATATCAACTGTGAGATGCGGTTACATCGAGCTGACGAGTCCCAAATAGGACGAAACTCTCGTCAAACTGGATTACACTACTAACTACTATTCATCTTTGCTTATCATACATAATATCAAATGATTGATTTATCCTCAATAACTTTGTTTTGAAAATAAAGATTCAACCTAATCCAGAGTTAAACAACAGCAATCACTAATAAACTCATGAACAAATGATTCCAGTATATTCAAGTTATTTAACAGTGAACATCTTACTTTTTCATTATTCATGATTATTGATACGTTGGACGTATACAATGAAGAATATGATATAAATGTATATAGAAGTAGTAGAATTAGTAATAGTATTAACGTTAGCAGAAAATATTAAACATAATGTGTTTGGTTCAAATATTCTGAATGAACCTAGAAGACACAAAGTATAAGATAATCTGGAAATTCGAGATCTAAAGAGAAATAGGTTAAGTTCATTTAAGCTATCGGTACCAATTCTGAATGTTATTGTTTAAAATCTCTAACTATTAGTAGTTTGATTTCTGCTACTGATATTGACAGATATAAGTAGTATATATTATCAGTTGAAAGTGGAATAAAAACAGAAAAGGATTGGTATGGAAATGAAAGAAAAATAAAGTCTAAGATAATTAATGAATGTTTTTTTCAAATAAAGTATTTATTGTATGATTCTCATATTTTATCAAGATATTCTGTATTGAAATACATTTAGTTGTCATCACTGATATTATTGTTCATTACAGTAGTTATATTTATATGGACTTCAACTAGATAGTTTGCATCTAACAGCACAATTCAATCCAACAATAATTGTACTGATCATAAATTTCAGTTTGACCATATATAACTTACTTTCAACCTATTTCTTCATTAACTAACATATGTACGTTATAAGCGAAGATAGATGGTGGCTAGCAGTCGAATGCAGGACGCTCATTTCGTCCTATCTGGCACTCATCAGTTGGATGTACTTACATCTCATAGTTGATGTTTACTTTGGGACTCGAACTCAGTTCTGTCCGCTTCAAATGTCATCGTATTATCCACATAGCTAATGATTCCTGATAACCACTTGCTTATGCAATCAGGTGAAATATAAATTCATTTGGTATTGTTTACTTGAATCTTCCCATTGATGTTTAGGACTGAAATTGATCAGTCTCTTATTGGAATATATGCATACTGTAAGTATTGTCTCTATATTGTCCCAGAATGAATATGAACTCTGAGATGCAGGTACATCCCGCTGACAAGTCCCGAATAGGACGAAACGCGTTTTGTCCTGGATTCCACTACTAGCTACTACCCATCTTTACCAACATGAAACTAATCAATTACGGTCCTAAACATCAATAGGTAGATTCAAGTAAATGGTACCAAATGATTACCTAGGTTATATTTCCATAATGTTAATCAATAAAGAATTATAATTTTATCGAATGATTTTCTATTGATCATTATCTTACTTACTTACTTACTTAAGCCTGTTACTCCCAATGGAGCATAGGCCGCCGACCAGCATTCTCCAACCCACTCTGATTGATCATTATCTACTATATTATTACTTGTTATTGTATTGATTATTAGGCTTTCAATATTATTGTCAATGTAATATCGGTTATGAAAAAGATGTAAATTACAGTGATATGGATAATTGTTGGAAACAAACAGAACAAATAGTAAACAATCATGAAACTGTTTATAAATGTGATCAAAATATTTGCTTAAATGGTGGACAATGTATTTATGCAATGAAAGGACTTGTAACTTATATTGATCAATATAACAATGAGATTACTGTTAGTAATGATAATAATCATAGATATAATCAAGTGCCAATATGTCAATGTCAACCAGGTTATACTGGTTTCTATTGTGAATTAAAAGAAGGTGTATGGAGTGGTAAGTAATCAATGATAAAAAAAGCTTCTTATTCATTTAAGTAGTGGTCATGAGTGCTGTTAGAGGTTAGATGCAGGGTATTAGGGAATGAGGCTGGAAAATCAGTTGGTGAGGTTGTGAATCTTCATCGATTGAGATGGTTGGGCCACGTGTTACGTATGCCTGAAAACCGATTACCATGACACGCAATGCCAACTGGTGTTGGAGATGGTTGAAAGAAAGTTAGGGGCGGACAAACCAAAATGTGGCATCAGTCCTTGAAGTCACTAACTTCTGATCTGAGCCATGTTGGGAGATTCAGACTGCCTGGTTGGGGTCCGCGTGACTATCGTAACCAATGGTTGAAGACTCTTGGTGACATGGCTCAGAATCGATCACAATGGCGTCGGTGTATACACTCTCTGTCTTCCTCTTAACTAAGAGATTAGAGTCACTTCATATCTTCCTTTCTACGAACTAATTCTATCTTCCTGTACTATATCCTTATATGGAATCTTCCTCCTAGGTATTACCACCACTGAAGTAACTACTTCAATGAATTTGGTGTTCATCTTGTTGTGCTAATGAGGTGTGGCAACTTGGACCGATGCACATATGTGCCTGGTCGTACGTTGTAAATGATTGACTGGCTGACTTCTTATTCATTTTGACTCGTTTATATTTCATATTTTTACCTTCTTGATATACAATTGCTGGTCTATTGGATTTGTGAAGATTGTTAGATTTTCAGTTTAAATCACAAACTGATCTTAGCTAGATCACCGATGAGAACATAAAATTATTGAACAACTGTTTCATCCTAGTGTGGGACTTATCAGCAATGTGTATCTATGACCCCTCATAAAAGGATCAAATCCATAATCCTCCATCTCGTGTGTGGACGCTTAACGTCAAGATCACTGAGTCATCATCTAACAGTGTTAATGATTTATTTCAGTCAGTTCATAATGTTGTGCAATCCTCATCTGTTGCTTATAGTGAATAACTGTTTCATGTCTAAAACACATTGAACTCCAATAGTTACGGATTCTTACTAGAACTCTAGAAGTTACTTCCTGATGCGGGATCATGGATATACACTGTTGATAACTGTCAAACTAGGATGAAACGGACATCCAGTGTTTCCATATTTCCAATGATTTCCTAGCTTAGATCGGTTCGTGTTTTAAACTGTGAAGTACTTATATGAGTATAAATAAAATAAAACGTACCTGTTGGATTTATAGGATTGATAAACAGTATTATTATCCATATTCAATTGTGGTAGATAGATGTTGTCTTGACGTAATGGTCAAGATTACTAGTACGCATAACATACCCGGGTTTTAGTGACTGAAAAACTTAGTTTTAAATGTCTTACCATCTCATTATATCAAATGAAGTGTTGTATGATTGATATCAAACAGTTTCACATTGTTGATAATTGACATAACAAAACCAGTTCCAAGCTCAAATTGATAAAATGTGCTATGATTATCATAGAATAATCTACCTTTTCATGCTAAGCAAATGAGACATTCTACTTCTGTTATGTGATTTTCTATTATATATGATATGACTGATTGACGAATAAATGAAACATGTGAGCTATTATCCCATTGAAGAAGAAATCTCATATATTGATCAAAATATGTTAAATATTGGTTTGAATTATATTTTAGGGTTAGAGTTTTTTAGTGAGGTAGTTTTCTACGGGATAGGACCATTTACCCCACGCCCAACCCTCCTTCTTTATTTGGGCTTGGGATCGGCAGTAGCCCTAGAGGGGGCTCCAGGCCGAGTTCTACAATTGAAGAACGTCTGGAACTCAAAATAACCATCAACCAACATTGAAGTCACAATACTCATTACAAATGTCAAAACAGTGCTACTGTATGGGGCGGAAACCTGGAAAACCACGAAAGCCATCATCCAGAAGAAACAAGCGTTTATTAATAGTTGTCTAAGCAAAATACTTCGGATCCGTTGGACAGACACTATTAGCAACAACCTACTGTGGGAGAGAACAAATCAGATCCCAGTGGAGGAAGAAATCAGGAAGAAACGCTGGAAGTGGATAGGACACACATTAAAGAAAGCACCCAACTGCGTCACAAGACAAGCCCTCACATGGAATCCTCAAGGCCGAAGGAGGAGAGGAAGACCAAAGAGCACATTACGCCGGGAAATGGAGCTAGGCATGAGAAAAATGAACAAGAATTGGATGGAACTAGAAAAGAAGGCCCAGGACAGAGTGAGTTGGTTGGAGAATATTGGTCGGCGGCGTATGCTCCACTAGGAGGTAACAGGCGTAAGTAAGTAAGTAAGCAGGTAGGTAAGTAAATGTGTAAGTAAGTAAGTAAGTAAGTATGTTAGATATTCGTTGGTATCTACAGTTCAACATCATACAGTATTTGTATACAACATCTAATCGTTTGATTCTCTTGTTTATTTCTTAATAACCTTAACTAAGGAAATTTAAGATTTTAGGGATCGATTGAGATCATGAATGGATCAATGTCAAACCACTATTGAAAACCTAGAAGCATTGGATGACCATTTCGTCTCTAGTATGGGACTCTTCAGAAGTGGACATCCACCGTACATCATCCTGATATGATCAAATTTAGTATTTTTTATCTTATCTCTACTAACTAGAACAAACCAAAAGATGGGGATTTACAAGATTTAAACCATCTCTTGTGATACTAACTCTGAAGTTTACTAACTCCATTGTTTAAAGAGATAATATGTTCTTCGCTTTTACATCATAACAGCAATCTTGAGCGATTGATTAGACAATCAATAAGTAATTTATAGCTGGATAAACAGTTTCAACATCATCAATGCTCGAAAAATAGTTAAGATTAATAGTTAAGAGTCCGGATAATGTTAGAAGTTAAGGTTATAAATGTTAGAGCTTGTTACTAGGGTTAGTGTTTTTATAAAGAACTGACCTCTCGCCAATCAACCGGAAGTAAGGCACTTCGAAAGCAGCTGGCCACCAAGGCTGTGCGCAAAAGTGCTCCAGCTACCGGGGGCGTGAAGAAGCCACATAGGTACAGACCTGGGACCTTCGCCCTCCGAGAAACCCGTCGTTGCCAGAAGAATACCGAACTTCTGATTCGTAAACTTTCATTCCAGCGTTTGGTCCGAGAAATCGCCCAAGACTTCAAGACCGATGTACGATTCCAGAGCTCAGCCATGTCTGTTCTTCGGGAAGCTAGTGAAGCATACTTGGTTAGATTATTTGAAGATACCAACTTATGCGTTATCCATGTGTAAGCGTGTCATTATTATGCCAAAGGATATCCAGTTGGCACGACGTATCTGCGGTGAACGAGCCTAACTGACTTCTGTTACAATCATAATATTATCTTAGTAGTTAAAGTTACGGGGATCAACCTAAACAGCTGAGATTCAATACACCATTGATTATGTATCATATCATACCAATTACTCTCAATTTGTACAACTTATGCATTAAGAACAAGATGTAATGACTTTTTCTACATATGTCCAATACAGTCAAAAACTATCGTTCACCGCGTTTTTCAATTTCACACCAAGTTACCTTCAATCTAGTTGATTCCCTGAAAGTTTTCAATATCATATGATGTTACTATATACATAATAAGATTATTCAAGATAACTTAGTTTTCCATATACAACTTATCAAAGTATTCAAACCAACAAAAGCTTCATTCTCTATTGCTGTGATAATCAACACTAAGATACATGTTTATCCAGGTGAACAAAATCCTAGATAGAACACAACATTACATCCCCCAATATATACTATTAGTTAGAATCTATCTATTCTATAAAAAGGGCTTATCAGGTTTCTATAACACTCTATTTGATGACTATTTTTGGACGGGAACCGGTGTTTTCAATGTGGTATGGTCGCCGGTGACTTTTCTTCGACTACTACTTAAGTCAAGGTTCGACAACTTTTATTGGTCTCAATTCATTTTACCGGTTAAATTTAAATATAATAGGTAAGACTCTATTGTATATGTAATATAGTATTTACTTAATCATATTGAATTGTATAATCAAAATGGTTTCTATTCATTTCATTTCATTTCTTGTATTGTTACTAAGAATGGAATTCATGGAGTGATTGTCTACCTAATTGTGGTAGAAAACGTTATCGTTCACGTTTACGTTTATGTCATGGAGATGTTGATTGTACTGGATTCAGTCAAGAAATTCAAAAATGTCTATCAAAAAAATGTATCACAGGATCATTGAATAAATCTAACCATAAATCAATTCAATGGAAAATATTTACTGTAAAGCATTATTTAATATGGTTTCTAGGATGTTTAATACCTATAGAGATAGTAATTATTATTTTAGGTGTTATTATATATGAAAATTATCTACTTAAAACATCTTCATTGTCTTCAACATCATCATCATTATCGTCAACATCGTCATTTTCATCTCCACCTTCCTCATCATCATCATCATCATCATCGACTTCATCGTGATCGCACACTTCATTGTTCAATCACTGTAATTCACTTACTAATATCTTGTAATCTTCCATTCTTGTTGTTATAAGTAAAAGAAAAAAATACACAAATGATTTATTAATGTTACAGTCAGTCAGTCTTGAGTGCTGTTAGAGATATGAGGGCAGTTATCACTTCCCGGTTGCCTACACAGTGGAAGGGTTCCTCTGGAGGTACCTGAAAAGGAAATTGGATTAAATCTGGTCTTAGTGAATTGAGAGCGTGACCACACTGCCCACGACCGTTTTATGAGTAGTTTTTGTGTTAGCTCCACACTTGTTGAGACCTTACCGACGGTGACGGATATCGGTGGAATAAGGCGAGGTGTGCATTTTTATGGTCAACCTTTTCTAACCCCACTTCTTCTTGTGGGAAAGCAGCATCTTTATTATGCTGGTTTTCTGAAGGAAACATCTTACTGCTGTCACACCTCTGTACAGTCAGCAGTATGACTTCGCCTTCGGACCTTGGATTTCTTGCTTTTAGTCCTACCGCTCTTCAACCGACCTGTCTGGCATGGTAGAACCTTGAGGAACGGTTGTTCCAGCCAGTATAGCTCAGTTGCTTCATCACGATAGGCAAGCCCGACTAATACGTCAAGGTAGCAACAACGGTCGGGAATGTTACAGTACACATTAGCTCTTTAATAAGATGTCTTTAAAACAAGTTTAAAACAAATTTTATGAGATAAATGATTATAAACCAGATAACTGACGTTTATCATTCATTAAAACAACTTGAATATTTACACAGAACTTTTGTGGCATGTGGTGTCCAAAATCTGATACCGGCACATGGTATGCTACGAGCTAACCTCCCCCCTCCAACTACCTACTTGAGCAAGAGCACATGATTGAGTGAAGAAGTGTATTAGACTACCGAAGGCAATACACAAATACACGCGAAATTCGAACCCAGGACCTATCAGTCTGCTGAAGAGTCCCATACTAGGACGAAACGGCCGTCCAGTGTTTCCAGGTTTTCCATGGTGGTCTAGCTTCAATGGACTCGTGATTTCAACCGGTGAAATTTCTAAAATCTCCACAGAACTCCTTCTGATAAAAAAATATCTCCAAAAATTAGTAATAAATTATTTGATTAGCTAAATTACGAAATATATTAAAGTGTTAGCATAGAATCCTTTGAATAGTCTTAATCTAACAACCAAATAACAAGCGAAATTGATATATTGGACTGATTACCCTAAAATGCCCTGGTACGGCCTGAGGGTAGAGAGAGTTCACTCTCCCTCTCCAAATACTCTCACATAGCCACATGTGTACAGCCACTACCAGGAAAGTGTTTGGACATGTCAAGCATTAAAAGAAGCTTGTTTAATGATGTTGAGAAGTCAAAGAAGAATGAAAATGATTTGTAGATTAGACAAAGAAGCGATAATTATCCACTTGACACAAATAAAAAGATGATAAGAGTATAAACAATTAAGAAATAAAGGATAATTAATTACAGAATGAAAGTATAGAATAAAAGGCAAGTTGAAAAGAATGTTAGGGACAAAGAAGAATTATAGATTGTATACGTTGCTTGAACACATACAGAGTTCTGGCTTTAATTGGTGAATTGATGACATCTAAAGAGTGTACTAGAGTTTGAGTCAACTTCCCTTCGATCATTTAGATTATTTTGAGGAACGATTATTATGAAACGACCTTCTCGGAGTTCATGAGGTACTCTCATACTGATATATCGATTACTTCTGGTTCTATACAATTGTAAATAATACTGTTGTATTCGAACACTTTGGTGATTAAGACCAATTTATTGTTTATCTCAAAATTACAGAGTATCTACGTAAAATATGAAAACCATACATTAGATACATCAATTGCACATCATCCATTAGCTGTCTCTTACATATTTTATCGTTCTTTCATTCCTATTCTCTTCAATTCGGTCTTCTTAATATTCTACTTCAAGGCATTCCACTACAAATTGGTGTTACATACTACTTATATCTGTCAACATAAGTAGTATACACTACAATACTACAGAAGAGAACATTTTCTTCACTGAATTAGCTATATATATAAAACATGAGCATATAGATGCATTTCAATTTTTTTAACTAAGGAAGGCTTCCTTCCCACATCTAAGCTTGGTTCTGTGTTTTTACCTTACCATCAAGGTAGGGCAGAAGAATTAAAGTGGATATTAAAAACATGCAAAATAAGACAACTAGCACACTAAGAAACACTAATTAGAATTAAAGATAAGATCCTGCTCACTTCTGTACGAAATTGTGTCTACAGATTGGATTGAGTCGATTGTAATACATGCTGTATTGGACAGTCTTACCGTGACACCTCGACTCGTGCCAAGGAACACTTAAGTTACACAAGAAGACTTCATAATAATCAAGTAAGATTGGAACATTTACCGGTTAAATCAGAAATAGCAGCGCATTGTATCTCCAATAATCATTAAATTGATGTTTTAAAAATATCAAAATAGTTCATAAAAGCTTTTACAACTACAAAGAGAAGCGATTAGCTGAAGCGTTTCACATGATGCTAAATCCCTCTGTCCACAATAAGAGAGAAGGCTTGAATATTCAACCAAACTGAACTATTTATCCAAGCAACCATATATGACGCTACTCATTTTCCACATAATCTGCACACACACACATACTCACAGTTCCAACCTCAATACTTCATATTGCAAATGCTTACGTTCTTGATACTTACATTCTGAAGCACAAATTAATATACAGTGACAAGTCATACAAATTCACCATGACAAAGAACAATTTAACAGTGTCATATGATTTTAGTTGTTCTAAAAATATTTTGCATTTTTTTTCTCATACTTGTGTTAATTGAATGTTGGTCATTTATTTACTCTGAAGAAGTGTCTTACATTAAGTCACGAAACGTTAAAAATACAATTTATCTACTCATTGGGTTTTTATGGATATTATAGTAATTTCAATAGTTGAATTCATGAGTTAATTGAAGCTAGTCCACCATGGAAAATATGGAAACACTAAACGACCGTCCGGTCCTAGTATGGGACTCTTCAGAAGTGAGGATCCACGATCCCATCTCGGGAGATTCGAACCCAGGACCTATCAGTCTAGCCTCTATTGGTCTATCTTTAGTTGACTCATGAACTGAACTAATAAATTAGTATATTATCTATAAATTCCCTCTCTGAATATAATCATCATTTGGTCACTAGTGACGGTCTCAAAGAGGTATTTCCTGGAGTTCTGGTGAGAAGCCGTGACCAGTGGAGTTCAACCGGGTTAGTTGTGAGATAGAAACCCACTGAACACAATGGCGGACGTTCACGCAATTTCGTGGATTAGTTGAAGATAGATATTAACACCGTTAGATGCCGACCAGCTCAGTGGTTTAGATGTTAAGCGTTCGCGCACGAGACCAATAGGTCCTGAATTCGAATCTCGCAAGGTGAGGTTATGAATGCGCACTGTCGTGTAGTCCTGCAATAGAACGAAACGGGTGTTCAGTGCTTCTAGTTTTTCCATGGTAACCTATCTTCAACCGACTCATGAATTCATAGATTTAACTCAATTAAGGTACCACAAAAAAAATAAAGCAAGTGAATAACACAAGCTTAACCTCTAGACCATTGTGCTGACCGGTGTTAATGTCTAAGAAGTTGCGCCACCGTCCATCATTATCATCAGTAAGCTACTATCTCATAAGAAGTTAAATTCTTAAATTATACATGGGACTGAATGTAGATCAGATTAAAACATTGTTCTACTATATATACATTTCAGAAAATAATGAATAGTTATACCATACTAGTTTCAAACTCTTCATCCATAACCTTATGTAACATCTGATCATATTAAAAAATATAGTTTGCTTAGATCAGTTGCAATCAGTTAACTCCTTTATTATGTTTAGTGACATATAATTAGTGAATAAGAATGATGTGAAGAGAGAGAGAGAAACCAAACTGTAATAACGAACAATGGAAGTTATTTTTGAGAAGGTTATTTCATTTGATTCAAAGCTTACAAAGCATTAACATTCAGTTTATTCAACAAACCATAAACTTTTTTAACCTAAACGTAACATTTTGTACTTCATTTTTACTAGACGAATGCTTCGTATTAATATGATTGTACTTTTCTAATTGTTTGTACATGGTGTTCATGTTAGTCAAATGGTTATTTCATATCTTTTGTGTTAATCTGAATCTAGAATAAGTCGAGTAATGATCCTGTTGACTGGTTCTCTCTCTCTTGCTTGTCAATCAATCAGACGATGGGATAGTGATCGTCTCTTTGATCCCAAAGCTGTTTAATCACAGATCGAAATCAAGGTTAAACAACATAGCCTATTGTGTTAAGACTATAAACTAGATCGAGACAAATTCTCTGCTGTATATTAGATGAGAAGAGAGATCGTAGGACGTAACAACGTACATAACTTATAACTCCCTACTCTGTTTTACATCAATAACGTAAAAAAACACAATGAATTAGAGTCTCGAATAAATAAACTATGAAGCATGATTATGAAACAATGTTTAATGTTCATCGTACATGTGATGCAATAGTAAAATAGGTGAAGTAACTTCTTGTCAAAAAATGTCATTTCAAACTCTTGATGGACTGTTAAAACAGATATTCACCGTTTTCAGAAGGAGTTTTGTGGATATTATAGTAATTTTAATAGTTAAAATCATGGGTCAAGCAGTGACCAGTGGAGTTTAGCCGGGTATGTTGTGAGATAGTAACTCACTAAAGACAATGGTGGATGTGGATTAGTTGAAGTTAGAAATTAACACAGTTGGATACCGGTCAAATCAGTGGTCTAGAGGTTAAGTGTTTGCGCGCGATACTGATAGGTCCTCGCTTCGAATCTCTCGAGGCAGCATCGTCGATGCTCACTGCTGAGGAGTCCGATACTAGGACGAAACGGTTGTCCAACGCTTCGATGTATTCCATTATGATCTAGCTTCAACTGACTCACGAGCTTTCAACCATCCAGCTGAAAGAATAAAACTCCATCAAAATCATCTACCTGAGCTACAAATCTTCTCCATCATCTCATAAGCTAATTTAATTTGATAGTGAACATTTTTGTAACTTCACTTATACTTAAATAGTTCCATAATGTTAGAAAAGAGTTTTCCGATGAATATTTAATTGTATCACAATATTTTTTTGTTTTATTTGTAGCGTAAATTTCATTCAGGCAGGTACATCCAGCTGACGAGTCCCAAATAGGACGAAACGCGGGTCCTGGATTCCACTACTAGCCACTATCCATCTTTGTTCATTTGGGCATGTTTATGATTTTTCATTTAAAGTTTTAATCTACTTATTATCACTATTAAGTAGTATACGTATATGTGCGATCTTTTTAAAGTCTTATATTGATAATTTTTGTATTGGTTGTTTGAATCTTCCAATTGATGTTTAGGTATGTAGTTAATCATTCTTTTATTGGCATATGTGCAACCTGTGCAGATTTCCTCAAATCCAACTTAAGTCACAAGCAGAGATGGTGGATAGTAGTGGAACCCAGGACCTACGTTTCTTCCTATTTGAGACTGGTCAGCTGGATGTACCTACATCCCTGAGTCGATGCTCTCTCCGGAACTCAGTAGCAAGTGGAATATCAACTATGTGATGTAGGTACGTCCAGCTGACGATTCTTAAATATGACGAAACACACTTCCTGGATTTCACTTCTAACCACCATTCATCATTAGACCATATAACTCAACATCATCTGTACTATTTCATAATGTTAGATAATCTGAAGCGATCAGTGAATAGTTGTAAACCAAAGTTATATGTTAGTTAGTTAGTTAGTTAGTTAGTTAGTTAGTTGGTACTTATCAATAAGCCGTACATCTCTTAACAGCTGAAGCTTCTCTTATAACACGAATCCATGTCCAGCATTGTTATTATCAAAAGGAATTGACTTTAAATAACTGGAATGTGTTTCTCATTCATCACAGAAATTTTTATTATTAAGTGGATCTATTTTCACAATAGTAGTTGACGTTCACTAAAAAAAAATTTGAAACATAACACACCAAACCAATATTGATCAATGATCCACTTTGTTATGATGGGTTATCAATACTTAAGAAAGTATAGACTCTATAAGCAAAGAAGGATAGCGGCTAGCAGTAAAATCTAGGACGTGAATTTCGTCAAATTAAAGACTCGTCAGCTGGATGTACCTGCATCCCAGAGTTGATATTTTCTCCAGGACTCGAACCCAGTACCGTTCAATTTAAACGCCATTGCGTTATTCATGTAGCTACTGACTCCTGATAACCACTTGCTTGTGCAATGGGGTGAAGTTTGAACTCATTTTATGTTGTTTGCTTGCATCTTTCCATTGTTGTCTTTACGACTGCAATTGATCAGACTCTTGTTGGCGTATGTGTATCCTGTCGTAAATAAGATGAAACATGCGTCTTGATTTCCACTACTACCCACTATCCATCTTGATTTATGAAGCTTGTGACTTAAGCTAATATCGAGGCAATCCTTACAGGATGCACAAATGCCAATAAAAAACTGATCAATTACAGTCCTAATAGCAACAATGAGAAAATACAAATAAACAACACCAAGTGAATTTTGATTTAATCATTAAATATTTATAGGCTCTATCACCTTAGGAATTCAAAAGCATATACATATAATTAAAGAAGGAAATAACAACTATTCACTATTTAATATCAGAAAGGGTTTTGTGGATATTATAGTAATTTTAATCGTTGGATTCATGAGCAAATTAAAGTGAGACCATCATGGAAAACCTGCGAGTACTGAACGGCCGTTCCGTCCTATTGTGGCACTCCCTAGCATTGCATATGCACGATCCCGCTTTGTGAGGTTCGGACCCAGGACCTATCAGTCTCGCGCTCGAACAATTAACCTTTAAACCACTGAGTCGGCATCCAATGGTGTTAATATCTATCTTCAACTAATCCACGAAATTCAGTGACACATCCACCACCATTGTCTATAGTAAGTTACTATCTCATAACAGATCCGATTGAACTTCACTGGTCACTATTTCTTACTAGAACTCTATGAAATACCTCTTGAAGCTATGCACTAGTGAGCATATATTGATTAGTATAAGAAGGGTTGTTTAGTAGATATTACAGTAATTTAACTCGTTAAGATGATGAGCCAATTAAAGCTAGACTACCATGGAAATCCTGGAATCACTAGACAGTCGTTTCATCCTATTGTGGGGACTCTTCATAATTGCGCATCCTCTGTTTTATATGTATTATATAATTCTCTTTCGAGTAATCTTCTTTATCTTATTTATTTTAGATTATTCGTGTAATGAAAAATAAAATTAAAAATAAACATTTCCCATGACTCTTGACTCTTGTTTTTTTATCGATCATGACAAATGTTTCCATCAGTTTCATTTTTTTTTTGTTTCTTTTTTTTGGTAAAAATGAAATGAGGAACCCGTTTTATCGATTTTCCCATTTATATATATATATATATATACATATTTTTTATAGTGGATACTTAAATGATTGATTGGCTAATCGAACAATTAATTGATTGATTGATTGATTGATGGATTGACAAACAGACAGACAAGTAGACAGTCTGAATCTTGTTAATCATGAGCTAATATGACAAAAAAAAATTTTTTTTCTCTTTTTAAATTATCCAATGAAAAATGTATTCGAATATTTAAAAATAGTTTCATTTTCTCAAGGTCAGCTATGGTACCTGATGGTTGGCTAGACAGATGTAAAGGTAGATATAGGGGGGTGGGTTAATATTAATATTTATAAAATAGAGTAGGAGTGAGAGAGAGAGAGAGTTGGATACATGACTTGAAGATGAGTTAATTCAGTTGAACTCAACGTTGAATTGAAGCTTAGAATGAGAAGAGTTTAAGCATTAAACTATAAAAGGTAAACATAATTCAATCATGAATAAACTGAATACTGAGTACCACCTACATATTGGATATGGAACTTTCATCATCGTCAAATTAATAGTAATATCATGATAGAAAAACAGTTGAATGTTTCTAGTACAATTGAAGCTGAGGTTGACTAATTGTTAGGGATGTTAAATCCCCAGAACTCACTTGGAAAAGGACCTAATTATGTAATTTTACTTAGGAATTTTGAATTTCTTTGTTTTCGCACCAAAAGCGCTCTTTTCACCTTCATTATTGTATTTCCCACTTGGGAGAATCTTAAAGGCTATTGATCCATTGTGTCTTTTAGTATACTATTTTGTAACGCTTTCCAAGGACAGGTTTGTGATGTATATATACGTTTTGATTTGTGCCTGTCGTGATTGCTCGTGCTTCTCTCTCTAGTTAGCGGGACTGGGACGCATCAGAATAGCTAGTTTATTGGTCTTCAGTCACAAGTGTTTGTTCCGTTCGCAGACTAAGTGAACTCGTAATCACTTCAAACATAGCACTAATAAACATGACTTTCATTTGTACATTGTGGAAAAAGTAATAAGTATTTAATGAGTATCATTTACAGATGATCAATTATTGATTAGTCAAGTATTTCTCAGAGCTGAACGGATTCTGCTTGTCTAAATAACTTAGCGATTATAACACTGACCATCAAGATAGATTAAATAGGCTCAAACCTATCAATAAGCATCAGTCCCCTAAAAACTATAGGTATACCTTGTTAATGAGTAACAAATAGCAAAACAACTAGGTCTAAGGTTTCCTGTCGGCTATAGCGAACATACGATCTAACATCGATGATGTGTGAATTCGGTGCTATCTTACGAGAATTATAATGTTTTTAACAGGTATACATTTCCTCTCATTTTCAATGTTAATGTCGTTGTGGTTTATGATTTAATGTGACTAATTAATACAACCAAAATTCTAGGCTAACCTAGTTATACATAGTGAGTTACCTGTTCAAACCTCTAAATGGCCATATTTCCGAGAATGTATTTATTGTCAGAAATTTTCCAGTTTTAAATTTCTTTTAACTACTTAATTTCAGTCGCTAGCGACACATGCTTACGTACTTTCAGGGAACGCCTACAAACTAATGCAAAGTGTAATTCCTGAAAACCAGTAGTTCGTATATATTAGCTCCACATTTGTGCTTTGAAGAAGTGAGAGGTAATTTCTATACAATTCATACATTGAATCATGTAGTGAACTTAAAGTGACTTGTTGTTAAAAGATCAGATTATCTGACACTCAAGTTAAATTATAGCTCAAGGTGTTTCATACGGTAAATCATTATTTGAATCATTCTGAAACCTTTATAAGCAAAGATGGATAGTGGATAGCAGTGGAATACAGTTTGACGCGGGTTTCGTCCTATTTGGGACTCGTCAGCTGGATGTACCTGCATCTCAGAGTTGATGTTCACTCCGGGATTCGAACCCAGTACCGTCCGCTTCAAACGCCATCGCGTTATCCACTTAGCTACTGAGTCCTGATAGCCACTTGCTTGTGCAATGGGGTGAAGTTTAATTCACTTGATATTGTTTTTTTTTATTTATTTGAATCTTCCTATTGATGTTTACGACTGAAATTGTTCAGTCTATTATTAGCATACGTGCATACTGTGCGTATGCCTCGATATTGCCTTAATTTACAAGCATTATAAGCAAAGATGGATAGTGGTTGAACAATTTCAGTCCTAAACATCAATGTGAAGATTCAAATAAACAAATAAATAAATAAATAAATAAAAACAAAAAACAATATCAAGTGAATTATTATTCTCAAACCTTATAGTAAATACTTCTTTTGCAAGATATCTACCAATTGTCTCAAACTTTATTGTTCTTTCGTTTTCATAATAATCTCTCTCTGTTCTCGTTCTCTTATTTTCGAATTTCACAACCTTCTACAGTCAGGTATTCCACTTTCGATTGGTGGTACATACTACTTATATATGTTGATATCAGTAGCACACAGCACGATACCATGTATGTGTAGATCACCAACGTAGATGATTTATGTCGAATGATTGGGGGCCTCCTCTAGTTAGATTGAGTTGGTATGGCCAACTAGCTAACGTCGAAGTCACACATCGCGGTCAGCACCTAACGTGGATTACCCCTTCGTCGTATCAAGGTTCAATGGCTGCTTTGAAGGCCGTATAACACAAAGGATCTTTTCATGGAAATACATTAGTAAGAATGAACACAGAGAAGATAGCTAGACCATCATCACATCAGCCAGTCTATGACATATGATTAACTGATACACGTCGGTTATCCTTGACTTTGACAGAGATCGATGATCTGTTCAATATTCAATGACCAAACTACTAAATGATTTTAACTAAAGCTCACTAACCTCTACAAACTTATCTATTCACTTCATCCTAATATCACTTTAACATCATTGTTGGTTCCCATATTCAACCTTAAAAATTACTTGTAGTTTTTTATAACTTATGATTTCCTGATTCTTCCATTGATCAATCAATTGACCTTGTTTCATGAAATTCTATTCGGATTTATCCTAAAGCACTCTCTCTCTCTTTGTGTGTGTGTGTGTGTGACCTTGAGTAACTCATAGTAAAACAAATTTAGTAAATAAAAACAAACAAACAAAATAAACATTAACCTAACTGTAATAATAAATATGGAATGATGAAAATAGGCTAAATAATTAATAATATCTCTATATTGAATTTAATGATGATACCGACATTTGTAAAAGTTCAAAAGATAGAAAGAAGAAGAAGAAGATGAAGGAGGAGGAGGAGGAGGAGGAGGAGGAGGAGGAGAAAGGATATCAAAATAATGAATGTATCATCATCTAGTTTCTGGAAACGATACTTATAAAAATTGTATCTATGAAGAATTATTGGGTTCTATTCATAATAATAATAATAATAATCAATGAATATATAGCTCTAAGTTTTTTTAGATTTAAGTTTGATGTATCTATCAATAGAATTAATTTTTCTGAATAGTGTTTTTTTTAGCGAGTTAGTTTTCTACAGGATGGGATCGCTAACTTCATACCCAATCCTTCCTTCTTTATCTGTGCTTGTGACCGGTAGTAGCCCAAGAAGGGCTCCAGGCGAAGTTTCGGATCCGTTGACTAGACACCATCAGCAACAATCTACTGTGAGAGAGAACAAATCAGATTATGGTGGAGGAAGAAATCAGGAAGAATTACTGGAAGTGGATAGGACACATATTGAGGAAATCACCGACACAAGGTAAGCCCTCACATGGAATCCTCAAGGCCATAGGAAAAGAGGAAGACAAAAGAATACATTACGACGAGAAATGTAGACGGACATGAGAAGAATGAACCACAATTGAATAGAACTATAAAGGAAGGCCCAGGATGGAGTTGGTTGGAAACGATTGTGTTATTTAACTCTTTCTATTTTTGTGATACCTTAATTAATTTCAATCCATCGAATCATGAGTCAATTAAAGCTAGACCAATATGGAAAATCTGAAAGCACTGAATGGCTGTTTCCTCTTAGTATGGGAATCTTCAGTGTTGCGCATCTACGATCCGGCACATAACATTCGAACCCAGGAACTACCGGTTTCGCGTGCGAACACTTAACCACTTAGCTGGCCAGCATTCAACGGTGTTAATATCAACTAATCCACGAATTTGCGCCACGATTCAACGTTGTCATCAGTGAGTTACTATCTCCCAACAGACCCGGTTGAACACCACTGGTCACTGCTTCTCACTAGAACTCTAAGAAATATCTTTTGAAGCCAATCACTAGTGAGCATATGATGATTATAATCAGAGAGGGATTTTGTGGACATTATAGTGATTTATTTGTTGAGTTAATTGAAGATAGACCAATAGAAGCTAAACTGATAGATCCTGTGTTCGAATCTCGTGAAGTGGGATCGTGAATACGTGCTGCTAAGGAGTACCATACTATAATGAAACAGTCATCTAGTGCTTTCAGGTTTACAATGATGGTCTATCTATCAATTAACTCATGAATTTAACTCATAAAATTACTATAATCTCCACATAACCCCTCTCTAATTTCAATCTATGAGTAAAAGCTTATAAATTAGACCAGTTGCCAAAAATAATGTTTCATCACATTTTAACATCTGTCAATGTATCATAATAATTTCAATGTAATTAACAGATGAATTCATCTACACCATTAATGGTTTACAAGTGCTGAGTCTCATTGAAATGGTAAATGGGAGTAAAAAGAAGAAAAAAACACGACAAAATATATGCCAATCACTTTTATTTGTGCATGTTTGAGTTTGTGAGAGTTTATTATTATTATTATTATTATTATTATTATTATTATTATTAGTAGTAGTAGTAGTAGTAGTAGTAGTAGTAGTAGTAGTAGTAGTAGTAGTAGTACTATTATCGTTTTATACTCATAATCCCCTATCAACTGATATATATGCATATTATATTCTCTTTGTTTAAAAGTTTTATTCTATTTCCTTCTATTTTACTGATGGGTACTACTGATATTAATCAACATGAATGAATCATAATTGAAATTACACACTTTTTTTATCTAAGGGGATACTATAATGAACTTTGTCTGATATTTGTGTGTGTGTGTGTGTGTGCGTGTAAGTGTGATTTAAGGGGGAAATATTAAACTACATCTCTATATAGACATGTATGTACTTGTTTACATCATCTAATTTGGTGTACAGCGTCCAATTTTCAAAAAAAATCCCACGTTGCTTGGTCTATATCATTGGGTAATTATAATTAACATTATTATTATTATTATTATTATTATTATTATTAGCATTATAGTAAATTCAAACTATACATGTAATTTGTTTTTGATCATATCGTAATTATCTAATATTACGAGAATAGATTAATTAATAATTGAATTTGTCACTAAGGTGAATTATGTTGCCATGGGGATTTCATATATAATATGTCAATTATTACTACTTTAACTATTAATTAACATTATTGTAATTAGTTAGATAGAAGAAATCTAACATGCATGATGATTCATTGTTAAATTATATTTCAGAAAATAATTCAGTTAGTATTATGTAACTTTCAGCCTCAGCAACAATAGGTCACAATATACACAACAAAAGGAAAAGCAAGATTCTCCGATACAACACAACATGCACCAATCCAATCACAATTGACGGAGAAGATTTGAAAAATGTAAAAACCTCTACATATTTGGGCAGCATCATCGATGAACACGGTGGATCTGATGCAGATGTGAAGGCACGGATTGGCAAAGCAAGAGCAGCATATTTACAAGTGAACAATATCTGGAACTCAAAACAACTGTCTGTCAACTAACACCAAAGTCACAATTTTCAATACAAATGTCAAGACAATTCTACTGTATGGCGCGGAAACCTGGAAAACTACGAAAGCCATCATCCAAATGATACAGGTGTTTATTAACAGTTGTTCACGCAAAATACTTCGGATCCGTTGACCAGACACTATTAGTGACAACCTATTATGGGAGAGAAGAAATCAGATTGCAGTGGAGGAATAAGCACTGGAAGTGGATAGGACACACATTGAGGAAAACATCGAACTGCGTCACAAGACAAGCCCTCATCACTTGGAATCCTCAAGGTCGAAGGAAAAGAGGAAGACCAAAGAACACATTATGCTGGGAAATGGAGATAGACATGAGAAAACTGAACAAGAATTGAATGGAACTAGAAAAGAAGGCCCAGGACAGAGTGGGTTGGAGAATGTCGGTCGGTGGCTTATGCTCCATTGGGAGTAACAGGCGTAAGTAAGTTAGTATCAAGATCTTGAAGTAAGTATTTAATTATGTAAATTTATTTTTGTTAATCTAAGCAGAATCATATTTTCCGGTTGTTGATGTTAAAGAATTGAATTGATTAATCTCTTTTGGTATGTATGGATGCTGAAATGATTGTCTCGATTTTTCTATTTAGTCATGAATTATTATTTAGAATGAATAGTAGAGAGTAGTGAAATTCATGACGTGTGTATTTTCCTATTTGAGACTCGTCAACTGAGTGTTCAGTAATTTAATAATTGAATTTATGAGTTGATTAAAGCTAGACCACCATAGAAAAATCTGAAATCACTGGATGGCCATTTCGTTCTATTGTGGAACTGCTCAGCAGTGCATATCCACTACCTCGCCCACTGCGAGATTCGAACCCAGGACCGACTGGATTCGAGGGCGAGCACTTAACCACTAAAATTAATAAAGGGGTGGGGATTTATTTATTGATAATATAATTACCAGTAACCTGAAAATAATAATGAGGGAAAAAGTAAACTAATTGTTTACATGTAAATTTATTGATATACCGACAAAGGGGGGGGGGTATGGAGATTGTAAAACGTAGGGAGAAAGAAAAGTGTAAATACAAAGTTAAAAATAAAGCAAAGATAGATGGTGGCTAGTAGTGACATCTAGAACGAAACGCAGGTCCTAGATTCCACTGCTAACCACTATCTATCTTTCCTTATAAGGCTTGTGAATTAAGGTAATATCAAGGCAATCCGCACAGGATGAACATATGTCAATAAGAGACTGATCATTTACAGACATAAACATCAATGGAAAGATTCAAGTAAATAATACCAAGTGAATTTAAACTTCACTCCATTGAACAAGCAAGTGGTTATCAGGACTCAGTAGCTAGGTCGATAACGCAGTGGCGTTTGAAGCTAACAGGACCGGGTTCGAATCCAAGAGTGAAAATTAACTCTGGAAAGCTGGCACATCTAGTTGACGAGTCTAGGATGGGACGAAACACGTGTCTTGGATTTCACTGCTTACCACTATCCACCTTTACTTATAACGCTTGTGAATTAAAGCAGTATCGAGTTTTTTTTGGGTGGGTGGGGGAAACTGGATAATGAACATAGAACAATCACAATAGAATGATCATAAATAATTCATTTCATTTTGTCGGTCTCAAGAAATGAAGACAAAAAATTGTGTAGGTATATGTAAGTGTTACATACAAAGTTAGTACTATGTTTAATAATGAGTAAAGAAAAAAACTGAATGTTTCTAATAAGATTATAATTTGCAATGATTTACATTTTCCCATTTTTGGTGTGAACGACAGATATTGATTAGTCTCTTTAAAGATATGTTCATCTTGAATGGATTGCTTCAATATAGTTATTCTGTTACAAGTTTTTATAGAATGAATTGAACGAAGTTACTAACAAACGTGAAGACTCTTGGTGATATGGCTCAGAATCGATCATAATAGAGTATGTGTATACACTCTCTGTTTTCCCTTAAACTGTGAGATTAAAATTACTGTATATCTTTCTTTCTACCAACTAATTCTTTCCTCCTGTATTATATCCTTATATACAATCTTTCTTTTATATATTACTACCGTTGAAGTAACTACTTTTATGAATTTAGTGTTTAGCTTGTTGCGCTGATGAGGTGTGGCAACTTGAACCGATGTTTATATGTGCCTGGTCCTACGTTGTAGCTGACTGACTGACTAACAAACGTATATTTAATTTAATTTGAGACTTTTCATCTGGATTACAAGTACATCTTGGAGACGATTGCCTACTAGAATGAAACCTAGGTCCATGGGGTTCATACTGACCACCTTCAATTACCTAAGGAGATACTAATAATGGAAAATAAGCAGTATTTTAATAATTTTTGACAATTAGTTTTATGTTTATTCACATTATTACTATGTGAGGTTCAATCTATCAATATGAGCCAAAATTGAAATGAGTTCTTAGTTATGTGAGGAAGTTGTACCACAATTGTCAGCCAACTCACGTCATATACCCGAAAATAAATATTTATAAACGATCTGAACAATGTATTGTATATCTGTAAATGAACTGCTTTTTATTTATTTTAATCTTACAGAGTTATTAATAAAAATGATGGTTAATTATTTACTCCATTTTTATTCATAAATAGTTATATAGTGATTCACCTCAGATAATGGATGAAGGGTTGCGCAAGTTAAACATTAGCACTGTCGGATGCCGGCTTAGTGATCTAGCGGTTAAACGTTCGCTCGCGAGACCGAAGATCCGGCATATGAGTCCCGTGTGCGGGGTCGTGAATATGCATTGCTACGGAGTTCCATACTAGAACGAAACGGCCGTCCAGTGCTTCCAGGTTTTTAATGGTGGCCTAGATTAGATCGACCCATGGATTCGACTGTTAAATAAAAAGACTTTAAACGTTCAATGATGAGTCTGTTTCAATAAATACTGTATTTTTTTTCGTTAATTTAGTGACAATCTGTTATTCACATTACACCAGTCGTTTTATCTCATTACTCCTAATGGAGCACAGACCGCCGACCAGCATTCTCCAATCTACTCTGTCATGGGTCGTCCTGTTTAGTTCTATCCAATTTTTGTTCATTCTTCTCATATCTGTCTCCAATTGTTAGTGGGTCAACATTGATTGGGAGGTCCGTGAGTGCTTCTTCGATGTTGGGTGTGTTCAGTGGGGCTGGTCGATTCAAGGGTTTTTTGAAGTGTTCTACCCACCTTTCTAGCTGTTTTTCAATGTTGGTGATTAATTTGCTTTCCTTGCTTTTCACTGGTCGTTCTGGTTTACGATGATTTCCAGAGAGTTTCTTTGTTTATTCACATTATCTCATACATCTATTTTAAACACTGTAGGTGATAATCTATTTGACTTGTTTAATTACTAATATGTCATCCTATAGCAGTGAGGTTTAAATGTGTCTTCTCGCTTATTATTAAATATAGTTATAAAAGAGAAGACCATTGGGGGGGCACCTAAATGTACTTCAACACATTACAGAATATCTTGGTAAAATCTGAAAACCATACAGTGATACTTCATTCGCACAATATCCATCAATTTTCTCATACTCTGTTGTTTATTCATTTCTATATCAATCACTCTCTGTTCTCGTTCTTTTCTTTTGGATCTTCTTAACCTTCTACCGCCGCGCATTTCACTTTCAAGTGATGATACATACTACTTATATCTATCGACATCTGTAGCATACATCACAATATCATTTTGTTATAATATTATGGGAATATATGTTCAATGTTAAATAAGTCTCTATCTTCTGCTCAATTTGTTCTCCCTTAAATTGAGTGTGTGTGTGTGTGTGCGTGTGTGCGTGTGTGTATGTGCATATGACTACCAGAAATATTACAATTTGTCTGGAACGAATTTCAGAGAAAAATCTAGATCATCCACCCCAGTTGTTATTACTAAATAACAACAAATAAGGAAGTAATATTTGTATCTCTCATATTCATTCTTGAATTTTTCCCATTTTTTTTTCTTTTTTTTTTTTTGGTTTATCTACATTTAGATGAATTCAAATGACTCATTCTCATTCATTCAAAAAGGATAAGGAAATGAAATGGATTCATTTCATGGAATATAACAATGATGAAAAGAGAAAATTCAATCAAAAAAAAAAAAAAAAACCCAGATATATTCATTATGGAATATTATTGAATAAATAATCTTTCCATCTTGATGGAAGATGAGCTATACTATCTCTATATAATTTGCCTGAATATAGAATGAGAACCTAATAGCTAATTACATCTATATACAATTAAGCACTTGATTAACAAATTTGAGTAGAGAAAGACTTTAAAAATATCACTAATTGAATTTCATTCAGATTTCAATATAAGTGAAACGTGTGTGTGTGTGTGTATGTGTGTGTCAGTCGGATTGTTTCTGTTGAACACAAGCTGCTTTCAGGTTTTCCATGGTGGTCTATTTTCAATTGAATCATGAACTCAACTAATAAATTATCATAATATCTACAAAATCCCTCTCTGATTATAATCATCATATGCTTACTAGTGATCGGTTTCAAGAGGTATTTCATGGAGTTCTAGTGAGAAGCAGTGAACAGTGGTGTTCAACCAGGTCAGTTGTGAGATAGTAACTCATTGAAGACAATGGTAGTGGATTTGTCGCTCAATTTCGTAGATTGGCTGAGGTTATATATTCACACCGTTGAATGCTGGCCAACTCAGTGGTCTAGATGTTAAGCGGTCGCGCACGAGACCAATAGGTCCTGGCTTCGAATCCTGCAAGGTGGGATTTCGGATGCGCACTACTGAGGTGTCCATACTAGGACCAAATGGCCATCCAGTGCTTCCAGGTCTTCCATGGTGGTCTAGCTTTAATTGACTAATGAATTCACCTATTGAAATTATTTTATCTACAAGTAATCAATTTCGATTTTGTGTTTGCCTTTTTACGAGTGACATCCACAGATGAATGTAAGTAGATTTGGCTAACAATTTAAAAATGATCCACTGATTCCAAGAAACTCCAGGTTGTATCTATACATTTTTGTACTAATTTGGATAACCCTCTCGGTCTCCCACATTGTAAAAGCATTCCATATACCTAAATAAATGGTTTCTCTGGTTGTTAGAAGAGGCATCAGACTCATGACTTCTGAAGGAACTCAGCTTTCACCATGAGGCATCATAACTCTTCTAAATGAAGACCTTCTAACTTCCAGGGTAGAGTTCAAATGGTTTAGATTATTTTTTCTTGTTAGCGTTTTTTAGTGAGTTAGTTTTCTATGGAATGGGGTCGCTAACCACATGCCCAATCCTCCTTCTTTATTCAGGATTGAGACCGGTAATATTTCCATAAGGGCTTCAGGTGTTGTTAACAACTTAAAAATACCGAATTAAATATTTATTTTCAAATTCCCACAATTAGTTATCATTCAAAAAGTTTTTAAGACAATATTTATCAATGAACTACTTATTCAGTGTGAACATCTGAGTGAACATTAACTCTGGGATACAGGTACATTCAGCTGACGAGTCTTAAATAGGACGAAACACGCTTTCTGTATTTTATTGCTAACTACCATCCATCCCTGTTTATAATATCCACTTGTTTATTCTAATTGTTTTAATTGTGTAGTAGAGTTTTTGATAAGTACTATTACTTAATATTGGGTTCATATGAACAAATGAGTTTCGCCTGGTGTAACCACAATGTAATCTAATTCACGAAAGTTTGAATTATTCCGTTATGGATATTCTTGGACAAATTTCAATCATAATCAGTTCATATATAGGTATTTTGTACAAATTGACTCGATATATCTATTCTGTCTTAAGTTTCTTTTTTATAAAGTTGATAGATTTGTTGAAAGTATTGGAATCGAAGATGCACTTCTCGTCTTATTTAGAACTCGTTAACATAATGTACGATATATCTAACTCTTGATGTTCATCATACTAAGACTCAAACTCAGTATCTTTCATATCGAACAGTTATCCATTGATCTATTGAATACAGATATCCACTAGTTCATACAATTCATTTGAATGTTTATCTAATTTATAATGAATATTAACACTTACTTGCTTACGTAGGTCTGTTACCCTTAATGGAGCATAAGCCACCGACCAGCATTCTCCAACTCACTCTGTCCTGGGCCTTCTTTTCTAGTTCCATCCAATTCTTGTTCATTTTTCTCATATCTATCTCCATTTCCCGGCGTAATGTATTCTTTGGTCTTCCTCTCCTCCTTCGACCTTGAGGATTCCATATGAGGGCTTGTCTTGTGACGCAGTTCGGTGCTTTCCTCAATGTGTATCCTATCCACTTCCAGTGCTTCTTTCTGATTTCTTCCTCCACTGGGATCTGATTTGTTCTCTCTCACAGTAAGTTGTCACTAATAGTGTCTGTCCAACGGATCCGAAGTATTTTGCGTAGACAACTGTTAATAAACACCTGTATCTTTTGGATGATGGCTTTCATCGTTTTCCAGGTTTCGGCCTCATATAGTAGAACTGTCTTAACATTTGTATTGAAAATTGTGACTTTGGTGTTAGTTGACAGACAGTTGTTTTGAGTTTCAGATATTGTTCAGTTGTAAATATGCAGCTCTTACTTAGCCGATCCGTGCCTGAATATTAACACTTAGATACAGTTATATCTAATTGAAGAGTTCTCAATCAAATCAAATACACATCCTATATATTCCATTGTTATATACATTCCATTTATAATACAATAATTGGAACATACATCTATTCTGATGAAATCCCTAATGTAGATATATATGAATGGATTAAAATGAGGGAAAAAAGAAGATGGACAGATGTAAATTTATTTAACATTTCCATGAAGAAGAAGAAGAAGAAGAAGGAAAGAACATAGTTACAGTTACATCTTTGCACACTTCATAT
This sequence comes from Schistosoma spindalis, assembly GCA_946903255.1. Taxonomy (NCBI): domain Eukaryota; kingdom Metazoa; phylum Platyhelminthes; class Trematoda; order Strigeidida; family Schistosomatidae; genus Schistosoma; species Schistosoma spindalis. The sequence continues at coordinate 2,310,914 of OX336423.1, read as the reverse complement.
TTTCATATCGATTCATTTTACAATGATTAACAATTGTAACTTCAATCAATAATAATTAACCTGGGGATTCAATTCTATCAATATTTGTTTAACCATGTAATTATCACAGTTTAATTAAAATAAATAATATTTGAAGAAAAAGCAAACAGATGAATAATTATCGGAAAAGGGGGTTTTGTGAAGATTTTTTAGTCATTTAATAGTTGAATTCATGAGTTAATTGAAAGATAGACCATCATGATAAAATTGAAAGTACTGGATGTCCGTTTCGTCCTAGTATAAGACTCCTCAGTGGCAGTGCACATTCATGATCCTGCCTCACAAGATTCAAACCAAGGATCTATCAGTCTAGATTCTATCAGTCTATTATCAATTGACTCGTGATTTCAACTAATAAATTACTATAATATCTACAAAATCCCTCTCTGATTATGATCATCATATGCTTACTAGTGACTGGTTTAAACAGGTATTTCATGGAGCTCTAGTGAGAAGCAGTGAACAGTGGTGTTCAACCAGGTCAGTTGTGAGATAGTAAGTCACTGAACACAATGGTGGATGTGTAGCTCAATTTCATGGATTAGTTGAAGTTAAGCATTAACACCGTTAGATGCCGGCCAACTCAGTGGTCTAGATGTTAAGCTTTAGTGCGCAAAACTGATGTGCCCTGGATCCGAATCTTGTGAGGCGGGATCGTGGATATTCACACAAAGCGACCTGTTGTCCAGACACAAAATGACTTAGGAGTCATTATTAACCAAGACTTAAAGATTACTGCACACTGCCGTGCAGTAGCCGCCAAAGGTTTTAGAACTTTATAGTCAAAACGTGGGGACTTTAGAACTTTTTTGACTTCGTATACAGTGTTTGTACGTCCTAGACTTCAGTACTGGATACAAGCGGCTATCCCCTGCTTAAAATAAGACAATGAGCTTTTTGAAAAGGTTCGAAGAACAGCAACTAAGCTGATTCCCGGAATAGTGAAGCTCTCGTATGATGATCGACTGGCCAAACTAAACGTATTCCCGTTGTCATATCGAAGAACTAGAGGCGACTTGATTACAGGTTTCAAATTGTTTAGTGATAAATTTGCACCTGATATGCCCTTATTTTTCTTGTCTTCCAAAACAGAGAATTTACGAGGACACTCCAAAAACCTTCACAAGCTCAGAGCAAATTACTTATCAGCTGACCATCGACTTTCTCATTGAATTATCATCTTGGCACGTGGTTGAAGTTCCATCCATCGACTCTTTCAAAAGAAAGTTGAATCAACTGAGAGACCATCATTGCCATGACTAACACAGGCCATCAAGTTTTCTGTCCTTTCAAAACTGAAACTGAATAGGGTTACTTTAATGTTTAAGGGCTTATTGACAAACTGATTACGTAGAAAGTAGTGCAGAATAAAGCTGTAAAAATTGAAACCATTTGCCAGATTACATAACACTAAATAGTGAATGAAAAAATGAATTTGTCAAGTGAATTTGTCAAAAGGTTAATTATTTACACTAGTGATTATGCAACAAAGATAATGAAAGATCTGGCTAAATTGAATCGTAATTATTTACCATCGGATACAAGTCCATAATCTATAGTATGGAAACATATAATTAAAATAGGTCATAGGATTGACCTTAAATCAACTTTTAAAGTATTATGTAACAATTGTCAAGGTTATATTGTTGTTAGGTTTGTGGAAGCTTTGACAATTAGGAAATATAAGCCTCGTTTATGTGTACACTAATAATTGATTCTAATTTTGAATCTGTCCCTGATTATTTCCACCATATCTAGAGTGATATGATGATTTGTTCTTTCTGCATCAGATCCTCTCCTTCTCTTTTCATTCGTTTGATCTTTTAATTAACTGACCTTCATTACCTTTTAGATACAAATGCCTTGATATGGTGAAAAAGATTTATCGCTCGAATGGATGTATTCTGTAGAGTTTCATTCATGAAAAATTTATGTCGTTGATGTTGTCGAGATGAGCAATAAACACTTTACAATTAAGCTATTCAGCTCAGAAAATAAATACCGTGATATGTATATATGTGACCGAAACTGTTTGAAATGTATTCTGGTAGTGAATCATACATTTTAGAGGAACTCTATTTTTTCATTATACTATCGAATTGTAGGGCCAGTGAAATGTCACTGAGTCCTAACCAAATCATCCGGTAGTTGGGTCACTGAATATCGAACAGATCGTCTATCCTCATCAAGGTCAAAGACAACCAACGCGCATCATTTCATCGTATGCCATGGACTGGCACATGTGGTGGTGGTCTCTCTATCTTCTCTGTGTTCATTCTTACTAATATATTTCCATGAAACACATCCTTTGTGTTATATGGTCTTCAAAACAGACAAAGTACTTTGGTACGTCGAATGGATAATCCAACTTAGATATTAATCGCAAAGTGTGACTTCGAATTTAGCTGGGTCGTCACACCATTCCCGTCTAACTCGAGTAGGCCTCCTATCATTCGATATAGATCATCTTCGTCGGTGATCTACACTCAGTAACAGATTTAAAATTAATGTTATTCGTCTAATGAATAAAGTTTTGGATACAATTTTTGATTAGACTGATAACAATGTGCAAGGAAGAAGTCCGAGATGAGCTTATCGGTCTAACTTTACAAAGTATTATTTGACCAATAGGAGTCATATCAAATGAAGGTACGGCGAATCAAAGTAGAGTTTGTTTTTATAGTACAAATACATATACATGAGGGAAGGAGAATAATACATTGAGCTATGTTTAAGCGATCAATATTTGAGTTAGATAGAAATATGCGTAGGCTATAATGGGTTTTTAGATATACACGTTTACGTAGGTATGATAGCGATTCAACTAATAGAATGGAATAAACAAATTGTTACGATGTCGATAACATTGTCTGTCAGATGAAAGGGTGTGACAGTGATTAACGGTTATCAAAGTTAATAGTAAGAGTGTTACTATGGTACTATGGTATGATATCTGAATGAAAACATTTGAGCGGTTCCCTGAGAGTGTGGAGCGTATTCATCTTAGTGACGGCAGTACAAAATGATCTCTCCTAAATCTAACCCTCTCTGCCCAGCTTGGGTCTAATGAGTTTCAGTTATTCCGAGTACCTCCAAGTTGTATCTCGTCATTTCCGCAGCTATTTGACTGGTCATTTAGATTTTCCACATTGTCTGGATATTTCATGCACCTGTAATAATACTTGCTCTGGTCGTTAAAACGGACATCGGTCTCGTGACTTAATAAGAATCTCGGCTTTCATCATCAGGTGTAGTAATCATTTCTTCAACTCGGATGTCAAAGTTTAAATGATTTGGAGTGTTTATTCTGGTTAGGGTATTTTTAACAAGGTTGTTTTTTACGGGAAACTTCATCATCAATGAACAAAGAGGATGTGATGCAGATTTATAGGCAGGGTTTGTCAAAGTAAGAGCTTCATTCCTACAATTGAAAAACATATAGAAGTCAAAACAACTGTCAGCTAACATCAAATGCACAATCTCCAATACTGTACGGAGCTGGAACTTGGAGAACTACTACCACAACCATAATCAAAATAGTACAAGTATTTATAAATTATTGTCTACTCAGTATACTGAATATACGTTGAAGAATTCTCGGCATATATATATGGTTTAGTTTGTATGTAAACCCGGTATGTTTGAAATACATGATTCATACTGCGGACGCTGAGATTGGTGTTCTGGACTCAACAGGCAGGCGGGTTAGTCAGGAATCAGGACCGATAAGGACTCTAGAATGCTCATACGGGTTTTATGCATCATTACTTACTTACTTACTCCTGTTACTCCTTGTGAAGGAGCATAGGCCGCTTACTAGCATTCTCTATCCAACCCTGTCCTGTGCAATCCTTTCCAGCTCTTTCCAGTTCTTATTCATCCCTTTCATATTCGCTTCTATTTCCCGACGTAATGTGTTCTTTGGCCTTCCTCTTTTCCGCTTCCCTTTAAGATTCCAAGTTAGCGCTTGTCTCATAATGCAGTTTGATGATTTCCTCAGTGTATGTTCTATCCATTTCTATCATCCTTCCCTAATTTCCTATTCCGCTGGAAGCTGTTTGGTTCTCTCCTACAAAAGGCTGTTGCTGATGGTATCTTGTCAACAGACATTGAATATCTTGTGTAGACTATTGTTTATAAATACTTGTACCTTCTTGATGATGGTTGTAGTAGTTCTCCAAGTTTCAGCACTATACAGTAGAATTGCTTTGATGTTCATATTGAAGATTCTGACTTTGATATTTGTTGAAAGTTGTTTTGAGTTCTATATGTTCTTTAAATGAAGGAATGCGGCCCTTGCTTTGCCGATCCTCGCCTTTACATCTGCATCTGAACCTCCCTGTTCATCAATTATGCTTCCCAGGTACTTGAAGGATTCCACATCTTCCAGAGTTTCGCCATCAAGAGTGATTGGATTGCTGTTCTCCGTGTTGTCTTTGGGGACCTTGGTTTTCCCTCTGTGTGTGTTGAGGCCTATTGATGCAGAAACTACTGCTATGCTGGCTGTTTTCATCTGTATTTATTCGTGTGTATGCGATAGGATGGCTAGGTCATTTACGAAATCCAAGTCGTCTAATTGGTTCTGAGCTGTCCATTGTATACCGTGTTTTCCTTCAGATGTCAAGGTCTTTATAATCCAGTCGACCACCGGAAGAAAGAGGAAGGGAGAGAGTAGATAGTCTTGTCTGACTCCGGTCCTTACTTGGAATGTATCTGTCAGCTGTCCTCCATGCAATACTTTGCACTGTAGTCCGTCGTATGTGTTCCGGATAATATTGACAATCTTCACAGGAACTCTGTAGTGTCGAAGAAGTTTCCATAACGTTCTCCTAACTACACTGTCAAATGCCTTCTCATGATCAATGAAGTTAATGTACAGTGACGAATTCCACTCAATTGGTTGTTCGACGATGATCCTTAGTGTCGCAATCTGGTCTGTGCACGACCGGTCCTTACGGAATCTAGCTTGTTGATCTCGAAGTTGAGCATCTATTGCGTCTTTCATCCTGTTCAGTAACACTCTGTTGAAGGCTTTACCCGGTATTGACAGTAGTGTAATGCCTCTGTAGTTTTCACACTTGCTCAGATCTCCTTTCTTTGGAATCTTGATGAGGTGTCCTTCTTTCCAATCCATCGGCACTTGTTCCTCCTCCCAAATCTTCTTGAATAGAAGATGAAGCATGTTCGTAGTTACTTTGATGTCTGACTTCAGTGCTTCAGCTGGTATATTGTCGGGTCCTGCTGCTTTCCCGCTCTTGATTTGTCTGATGGCCATCCTGATTTCTTCTGTCGTTGGTGGATTGACATTTATAGGAAGATCTGTGTGTGCTGCTTTGATATCCGGTGGATTCATTGGAGCCGGTCTGTTCAGGAGTTCCTCGATGTACTCTGCTCATCTGTTGCGCTGTTGCTGAATCTCAGTGATCAGTCTTCCTTCTTTGTTTTTGACTGGTCTCTGTGCTTTACTATATTTCCCTGCTAGTTTCTTCGTTGTATCGTAAAGCTGTTTCATATTTCCTTCTCTTGCAGCTTTCTCCGCCGTCGTTGCTAGTTCTTCCACGTATTTGTGCTTGTCGGCTCTAATGCTCTTCTTCACTTTCTTGTTTGATTCTATGTATTCAGCTTGTGCTTGAACTTTCTCTGCTCGTGTTCGACTATTATTAATTACTGTCTTCTTGTTCTTCCTTTCTTTGATCCGGTCCAGTGTTTCTATAGAGATCCATTCCTTGTGATGATGCTTCTTGGGGCCCAGAACCTCTTGACACGTTGAAGTAAATGCTTCTTTGATACCTTTCCAGTTATCCTCCATAGTAGTTTCTTCTTCCTTCAGTAGATCCTGTAGGGCTTGGAACCTGTTGTTGAGCGCCACCTTGAATTCATTGAGTTTGTCAGTATCTCGAAGGAAGGCTTTATTGAACCTCTGCAGCATTGTTTGTCCAGTTGTCCAGTTCTTCTTTAGCTTCAGTTTTAAATTGGCCACAACCAGCTGGTGATCTGAAGCTATGTCCGCTCCTCTCCTGGTTTTCACATCTTCCATTGTCCTTCGGAATTTTTTATTGATGAAAATGTGATCTATCTGGTTCTCTGTGATGTATCCGGAGATGCATCATTAGTCCTCTCAATAATTCACTGTTCACCAATTAGCGGTATCATTACGTTAAATATTAATTGGGTACTGGATGTATTTGTTTATGAAACGCCTAATTAATATTGACAGTTGAGTTCTGTTTGATTTCTGTTTCAGGGGCTATCTGAATGATAATAATAATAGTAATGATACTACTATTAGTAGTAATGATAATAATTGAGTATAATCATGATTATTAAGCACTTAGACAGGTCAAGTGATTTTTAGAATAAATGTTTCTGATGAGTTCATTATTTTATCATATATAAATGCATATGACGATTTTTTTCTGTCAACCAATATTGAAGTCAGAATCTTCAATATGAACATCAAAGCAATTCTACTGTATAGTGCTGAAACTTGGAGAACTACTACAACCATCATCAAGAAGGTACAAGTATTTATAAACAATAGTCTACACAAGATATTCAATGTCTGTTGACAAGATACCATCAGCAATAGCCTACTGTGGGAGAAAACAAATCAACTTTCATCTGAGAATGGAATAAGGGAAAGACGATAGAAATAGATAGGACATATATTAAGCAAATCATCAAACTGGATCATGAGGCAAGTGCTAACTTGGAATCCTGAAGGGAAGCAAAAAAGTGTAAGGCCAAAGAATACAATACGTTGAGAAATAGAATTAGATATGTAAACGATGAATAACAACTGGAAAGGATTGTTTGGGACGGGGTTGTATGGAGAGTGCTAGTGAGCAGCCTATGCTCCTTCACGAGGAGTAACTGGCGTAAGTAAGTGAGTAAGTAAGTCATATAACGATTTTCTTCATAAAAAGTTGGTACCTTTAAAATTATCAATGGCCTACATTTCATACTGTGATACTAGGTGATATAAGTTTTAAGTGTTAAGAGTAATGATGTCCTGAACTGTTGAGAATAAATCTTGGTAACAATTAGTAGCTAACATAAGCTTTTAGTTAATACTGTCCAGTATCAAAAGATAGTGTTGAGTAAACGGAGGAAGTCAACAAGAAACTCTTCACTCTTATTTGTCCTAGCTGACACTTGTCAGCAAAATGTTATTGCAATCTTAAGTAAACCTAACTCAGAGAAACCGAGAACAAACAGGTGACCAAACAATCATCATCATCGTTCAGTTGTAATGTCCCGCTTATAATATTTGTATAGATAGAAGTTAGCTTGGACTTTTCGGATGTTAGTTCATATCAGTAGAATTTTGGACATCATTCTATTTCGGGATAGCAAGACGTATTGGAACCTTAATTAATGTAGAGTGTTTGTCATCGATGTGCATAAACTCAAGGGATCATAATTTATATTAAGTACTATGAGAGAAGATCTATGGAAGGTGAATACAAAAAGAAGCGAAACGATAATCACATTCATCCGTACTAAAAATTCAATGTACTGAATATGGTCCAAGAAGAAAAGAGGAGAACTAAATACTGATATAATATATGAACTGAAGGTAAAAACTAAACACATCTACTATACTGTAACTAGTTTTCAACCTTGTCCGTATTATTGCACATTTATGGGATAATATTTACTCAGTTACTCATCTCTGTTGAATATCATCGTCTAGATTGGAGAAAAGTTATCAGATTTATTGAAATCATCAATTGATCTCAATTAGACAACTATTGAAAACCTACAAGCATTGGATGGCCGTTTCGTCCTAGAGTGGGACTTCTAAGCAGTGCTAATCCATGGCTCCACGACCTGGAATCGAACCTAGGACCTTCGGTCTCCTGGGGGAATGCTTAAGCTTTAAACTACTGAGATGGTATCTAATGATGTCCAAGTCTAACTTCACACTAGGACGAGACGGCCATCCAGTGCTTCCAGATTTACAACAGTTGTTCAACTTGAATCAGTTTGTGATTTCGATGAAACTTAACAACCTTCACAAGTCATTCTGAAAGCTTATCCTCGGATATTTGTGTATCTACTCTAGTTGTCAAATCATATCACTACAGTGTAAGTAGCATAAGTAGATAATAAAAATCAGGAAGTAAAAATAAATCTGTAAAATGAAAAGTACAAAATAATCTTAAAATTCAAGACCGAAAGAGAAGATATAAAGTGAATTCATCTACACTATTGTCGACGATTCTGAACCATGTCATTCAACGTATCCAACTTCTGGATACAATAATCACATGAACCTTAGTCTATACCTATCTACAAAGCTCAGTAACACATCTCAAACACTTCACTTGATAAAGATTCAAAACCTCATCAACTAGCTAAGTAATTTTACCTAGCAAACTACGTCTAGACCTAGACATATCCATTTAGTAGTTTGATAACTCGTTTATTTCAAAAGATTAGTATTTCGTCCTAAAATTCAACTGTGTACCTCCAAGAGTAAATTTGAACTACTAATATTAATCAGTAGTATACTAATAATGAGTCAATATTATAATTATCAATACGATTTGATATTTAACTAACACAAGTTAGAGCTAAATATAACATGCTAGATTGGTCATCATTTGAACCAAGATAAACCTTCCGGCTGCTAAGCAGATGAAATATATTGAAGCTTAGTAAAGCGTAATATTTCAGTTGCAAAATATCCATCAATTCTCTCAGACTTTATAGTTCCTTCGTTTCCATAACAATCTCTTTTTTTTCTCGTTCTCCTCTATTCAATTTTATCAAATTTCTACCGTCAAGCATTCCCCTTTCAATTCATGATATATATTACTTATATCTGTAGACATTAGTAGTACACACTATAGAAGTTCTTATTAACAAAAGGCTTTGAAAAATTCAATGAACAACATGAAACTTAGAAATTCCTGGCAATCAATTATAATCATCTAAGTTAGTAGAATGAAAATTTTAAATCACCTGTCAAATTTATACTCATTAATACAATAGTTTTAATATCTCCGTGTGTGGGATCGTGGAACCTTATTACTGAAGAGTAACACACCAAAATGAAATGAGAGTACAATGCTTTCAAGTTCCTAATTGTAGTCTAACCTGAATTGTTTCATGATTTTAATCAAATTCAACACTCTCTGCAACTTGATTATCTTCTTATTCTTGAACATTATAATACTTCACGATGATAACTTTAAGTAATGTAGCTTAACACATTTACTCAAGACGCATATACAATGGAGAACATTCAAATCATGCGTCCAAGATAATACAGTCAAGACAGTGAATTATTCTAGTCGATTTTGTAATATAGTCTAACCATCTCTCAGTTGAATACTATTTTAGTGGCTCTATATATGACTCCATTTACATTGGATAAATGATCATTATCGAATGATTATTGTTGAAATATACATTCTGGCTATTCATTGACTTAAATCGTGTTAGTGAATAATGGAATTAAATAAGCCAAATACGAGAATGGATGTTTGAATATGTATATTTTATGCACTTATTGATTTGAATAGGCAATCAGGGAGACGAAACAAAGAGGTAAGAGCGAAGTGGATTGGGGAAGGCAAGTGAGTCAACTCAATTTAATCAAGCGTTAATCAATATTTATAGCCAGATAAAAATAAGTTACAAACATGTGATGAGTAAGATAGGAAACACACAGTGACATACATAATCTGATATAAAAACAGTGATGGTTGATAAGCAAATAATTAACAATGTCAAAATATGACTGAAGGGGAACGAACAAATTGACTTTTCCAGAGGATAGAATAAGTTATTTGGGGGTTAATATAGTAACCGATGTTATATTATCGAGAAGTACCTGTTGTCTTAGCAATTTAGTTAACTCCATGGTCTTATAAGGGATAAAATTCATTATTTCTAAGCAGAGATGATGAATGGTGATTAGTAGTGGAATCTAGGACGCTCTTTTCGTTCCATTTTGAGACTGGTCAGCTGGATGTACCTGCATCTCACAGTTTATATTTACTCTGGGGCTCGAACCTAGTACCGTTCGTCTCAAACGCCATCACGTTATCCACTTAGCTACTGATTTCTGATAACAACTAGCTTATGCAATTGAACAAAGTTTTAATTCATTTTTTTTAATTGCTTGTCTGAGTCTTTCCATTGATATTTAGGGCTACAATTGATCAGTCTCGTATTGGTATATCTGCATCCTGTACAAATTGCCTTAATTCACAATCATTATAAGTAGAGATAATGAATGGTGGCTAATAATGGAATCCAGCACGAGAGTTTCGTCCTATTTGAGACTCTTCATCAATTTAGTTGCTAGTTCACAAATCAATCAATCACTAACTAATCTAGTTTTCATTATTTCATAAAGAAATCATATTCTCTACTCAGAGTTGGTATTTAAGTAGAATTTACATGTATTCATTACTATAAATGATTGAGAAAAGTAATTAATTGTATTACTCTCAATGTATTAATGTAATTATGAACTAGTTTTTAGTTAGAACCAGCAAACAAAACCAAGTTTAACTATGTTCAATTATATTCTAAATATAAATGACCATTAATTGTAAAACAATTAGTATAAGGGTAGATGTGAATGTTATAGTTTCAATTAAGGACTAATATACGTTCGATAATTACTCTTAAATGGATAGAACATACATGATGGAAATCATCAAACGGAATCATGACTCAAGCGCTAATATGGAATGTTGAAGGAAAATAGAAATTGAGGAAGGCTAAAATATACATTACATAGGGAAATAGAAATAGATATGTAAAGGATGAATAACAACTGGAAAGAACAAGAAAGGATTGCCCATGACAGGGTTGACTGGAGTGTGTTGGTGAGAGGCCTGTCCTCATCAATGAGGAGTAACAGGCGTAAGTAAGTAAGTAAGTAAGTAAGTAAGTAAGTAAGTAAGTAAGTAAGTAAGTAGGTAAGTAAGTAAGTAAGTAAGTAAGTAAGTAAGTAAGTAAGTAAGTAAGTAAGTAAGTAAGTAAGTAAGTAAGTAAGAAAGTAAGTAAGTAAGTAAGTAAGTAAGTAGGTAAGTAAGTAAGTAAGTAAGTAAGTAAGTAAGTAAGTAAGTAAGTAAGTAAGTAAGATGTTTCCTTGTTATATTTCGACAAAAATAAGAGGTTGAATTTAGTACATTGAATTTGTGTAACACTAACATTAATCATTACACAGTGTTGCTTGATCATGATTTAATACTATCGGTGTCCAACTGTCTCTTATGATCTGTGTAGTTGAACTCCATTAATCCCATATTCTCACTAAAACTCAAAGAATTACGAAGAGTTATAAAATTAATCACTGACAATTGGCAATCTGCTTGAACATCTGAGATATCTGGCTGGAAATATTCAGCGAAAAGAATGTAGAATATTTTAATATCGATTCCTGAACAGCTAACATCCAAATGGCGATTATTCAGTGTTTGTCGTCAAGATCGACCAAGAAGTAAGAAACGGAAAACTGTTGAAATACTATGTGCTTAGACTTCTGTATTATACTAAATATATAATATTGAATAAACACAATAACAATAGTAATAACGAAGGCGTAAAGGAAATATGGAAATACTTGAATTCAATATTTGACATCTTGGAAATAACCTTGAACTGAATACTCAATTGTGAGTATACACGGCAATAAAATGTGATGAATACAACATCCATCATATCAAAAATCTAACTGTTTATGTATTACTGATATCATTAATGGGTTACCGGCTTGGTTAGTCTCAACGTGACAAATTATATTAGTTATAGGGTTTCTTAAAACACATGGATCACCATTAAAATCCAAATCATTAATTCAGTAAATAACTAATTAAATTAAAACTATTTTTAATATTTGAGATTATAAGTCAGTTGAAACTAGATCACCATGGAAAACATAGAAGCACTGGACGGCCGTTTTGTCCCAGTTCGAAACTCCTCAGCAGTGCGCATCAACGATCCCGCACACGAAATTCGAACTCACAATCTATCAATCTCACACGCCAACGCTTAACCTCTAGATCACTGAGTTTGGCCGGCATCCAACGGTGTTAATGTCTAACTTCAACTAATCCACAAAATTGAGAGACACATCCACGAATGTCTTCAGTGAATTACTGTCTATCTCACAACAGACCCAGTTGAAATCAACTAGTCACTACCTCTCAATAGAACTCCAGGAACTACCTTTTGAAGCTAGTCACTATTGAATATATGTTGATTAATATCAGAAGGAATTATGTGGATAATAAAACTATTTTTCAGTATAAGTTTACCTAATTTTCTAGTAAAATGAAATGCTATAGACTACTGTCAGATATATCAGTAATATAGATAAATAGTTTACTGTTAATCAAACAAAAATTCATCCACCTTAGATATGAATTCAAATGTGACGATATCGAAAACGCTTTTTAAATGCAAATAACTGGATACACTGTGGTTAGTTTCATTTATTTATCAATAACAACTTGAAGGGAGTCAGTGAAAGTAGAGGGATGGTTAATAATAAACCCCCAGATGCCCTGGTACGGCTGAAAGTGAAGAAAGTCAGCTTTCCCTCTCGAAGTGTTCTCAAATGGCCACGTCCATACAACCACCGCCAGGAAAGTCCTACTCACTACCTTCTCACGCCTAGGGTGTTGACTACGAAATTGAGAGGATGAAAAGTGAATGTCCGGCGTTTTAACCGGGTTGGTGGGTACGGAAGATCCATCAAGGGAGTTGTAAAACCCCGATTTTAAACCAATGGTACAAATGTGTTACAGGATTCTGAGGGACTTAATAGCATATGAACCTATTGTTGGTCACCGGCTACCATGGGACTGCATCTCCTTACTGTGCTTCACTGTTTTGTGGATCAGACCTTTATGTCAAAGGCTCAGGTTGTGATCCCCTTAGTAAACCACCTTCTTCGGTTTGGGCACCCGGACAGCATTCCAGCTCTCACACAAATGGAATGAATTATGTGGCGCATATCTGTTTGATGCCTTCTTGTACCAATGTTTATGCGTTTAAATAAATAAAATAACTTATTCATTCAATTATGAAACTACTCAGTAAGAATACTCCTATTGTATGGTAAATAGACATAGATATGACATTCAATTCATACAACTAGTGTGTTATCATCCGATTACTAAGTTGATAAACAATGAATCATTTTCTACCATTTTAATTATTTTGTCGAATGAAGCGATCATTCTATGGAAGTTATTCCCAGTGAGATAGATAGTAATTCATTGAAGACATTCGTGGATGAGTCTCTCAATTTCGTGGATTGGTTGAAGTTAGACATTAACACAGCTGGATGTCGGTCAGCTCAATGGTTTAGAGGTTAAGCGCTCGTGTGCAAGATTGATAGGTCGTGAGTTCGTATGTTGTGTGCGGGATCGTTGATGCGCGTTGCTGAAGTCTCTTATACTAGGACGAATCGTCCATCCAGTGCTTCTAGGTCTTCCATAAGTATCTAGCTTCAATTGACTCATGATCTGAACTATTAAGATTTCTATAATATCCACAAAACCCCTTCTGATACTTAAAATGAAATAGCTGTTTTAATCTTTATCTAGAATTTCACTACTGAAAATAACATCCAGGACTTTTTGATCATGTACGTGAGTATTTAAACTTTATGATCGAAACATCTATTCGGTATCATCTGGTTTTTAGTAGTTGTTACAAACTTACTCACTTACTTACTTACTTACTTAGGCCTCTTACTCCTCAAGGAATAGCATAGGCCATTCACCAGCACTCTCCGACTCACCCTATCCTGGGCAATCCTGTCTAGTTTTTTCCAGTGGTTATAAGATTTACAAAAATTGACTTTCGATGTTTTTCATTATCTATGATATCTTGATGATGTCATAATGACCTCCTATAAACAATTAAATAGGAATAATAATAATGACATTGTTTGACATATTTTCTGATTCATTTCAATTTATCGATTATGTTTATTTGTTATTGCATTGTTATGTCATCATTACATAATCGGTATCAATCGCACCCACCCACACACACACACACACAAACAGAGACTATAGATTAACATCTACATTAAAGATAGTATAGTGAATAGATCGATTAAATTGGATAAGGAATGTTTTTGTAACTGATAAGTTAGTCATGAAGATATAAGTCGTTTGAAATGAACTTTACAGTTATAAAGTTTAATGAATGACTTGGTCAATCAAAACTTAGTACATATTCATTAGCTATTTGTTTGATTAATGATAAGTGTTCTTGAACAAACTAGATCCCATCGAAGGAAGAGTTCAAGAAGACAAGCTGGAAGTGGATAGGATATACATTGAGGAAAGCATTCAACTACGTCACAAATTAAACCCTCATCACTTGAAATCCTCAAAGGTCAAAGGAAAAGAGGAAAACCAAAGAATAAATTACATCGAGAAATGGAGACAGACATGAAAAGAATGAACAACAATTGGATAGAACTAGAAAGGGAGGTTCACAATAGAGTGAGTTGGAGAATGTTGGTCGGCAGCCTATGCTCGATTGGGAGTAACAGACATAAGTGACATTGTTCTTGATAGAGCCCTATTCCAATATCCTTCTGAACAACATCATCAGTAGAAACTTCAGATAGAAGTGAAACATTCGAATTTCTCCACAAATGGAGATGTTCATCATCCATTCTGTTATATGTTCTATATGGTTGATAATAATTAAAATTTTATTGATTACAATATGAAAACAGTTTGTGATTTAAACGATTAGAATCTGATAGCAAATACTCTTTAAAAGTTCGATAACCGACTATGTCACTGTTCTCATTGATCTGTATCATTATCTATTTATGCATAGAAATATCAAGTAGTATAATCTGTTGACGGAAATTATAATATCAGAAAGGGTTGTGTGGAGATTGTAGTAATTTTCATAGTTGAGATCATGAGTCAATTGAAGTTAGACCATCATGGAAAACCTGGAAGTACTGGATGGCTGTTTCATCCAGGTTTTTCATGGTGATATAGTTTCAATTGACTCATGATCTCAACTATGGAAATTATAGTGTCATATTGGTCTTAGTTAGGGTTAGTTAATAAAAGTAAGGATTACCATTTTAGACACGACCTAATATAATCTCTCATTCGAATAGGCTGTTTAGCTATATGAATGACCAAAATTCACTCAAATATCCAAGTTATACTATCTGATATAGTGTCATTAGGTTTATGTTTCTATCAGAATTCATAGTTTATGATTAAGATTTAGAGATAGTGTCAATTTACCCGTCATATATGACTTATATCTACCCTGAAAGTACCTTATGTGCTCGAGAGGTGTTAGGAGGATGAAGTGAGGTTATTTGAAAGCGAAAAAAACAAAAACAAAAGAAAAAAGTGAGCTGACCACTCAATAAACGTATAAAATGCACTAATATTTAATAACAAAAGCAAATAACAACAATCAGAAATAATACAAGAGGGATATTAACTTACTTACACCTGTTACTCCTTATGAAGCAGCATAGGCCGACCACCAGCATTATTAATATAACTTTGTTCTGGGCTATCGTTTCTAGTTGTTTGGAGTCGCTATTCATCCTTTTAATGTCTGCTTCCTATTCCCGACACAGTATGTTTCTTCATCTTCCACTTCTCCTTTACCCTTCACGTTTCCGATGTAGTACTTGTCTAGTGATGCGGTTTGAAGATTTCCACTCCCATCGTCTTTTCCCAATTTTCTTCTCAACTGGAAATTGGTTTGTTCTCTTTCATAATAGGTTGTTACTGATGATATCTGACGAATAGATATTGAGTATCTTGCATACACAACTGTTTACAAATATTTGTGTCATATTGATGATGGTTGTGGTAATAGTTCTTCAAGTTTCAACATCGTATAGTAAAACTATGTTGACGTTCGTACTAAAGAATGTGACTTTGATATTAATTGAGAGTTGTTTTGAGTTCCATATATTTTTCGATTGTGGAAATGTAGCCCATACTTTGTGAATTCTTGCTTTTACGTCTGTTTCAGATCCTTCGCATTCATCAATGGTGTTTCTACATCTTCCAGAGCTTCTCCATCAAATGTGATTGGGTTGGTAATCTTTGTATTGTATTTGACAATATTGACTCTTTCCTTGTGTATGTTGAGGATTACTGATACAGAGGCTGCTGATACAGTGCTTGTCTTGACCTACATTTGTTGGTGTATATGAGATAATAGAGCTAGGTCATCTATAAAGTCCAAATAGTCTAATTCCATACAAGCTGTCCATTGTATTCCGTGCTTCTCTTCAGATATGGAAGTCTTCATAATTCAATCAAACACCAAAAGAAATAGATTAAGACAATCTCATGATGAAAACAGGAAAGTTGATAGTGTAAGGTTTCAAACCGTTTTACATACATTGTATTATTAACCTAAAACTCAAGTTCTTGATTCTTCTGATTGTGATTACCCTAAATTATACTTTAAACACTTGATATTGTTTTACTTGAATCTTCCCATGGATGTTTTGGACTGAAATTGACCATTCTGTTATTGCTATATGTGCATACTGTGTGTATGCTTCGATATTGCCTTAATTTACAAGCATTATAAGCAAAAATGGATAGTACCTAGCAGTGGAATCTGGGACAAAGCGCGTTTCATCCTATTTACGACTCGTCAGATGGACGTACCTGCATTTTAGAGTTGATGTTAGCTCTGGGACTCGAACCCAATACCGTTCACTTTAAACGCTATCACGTTATCTACTTTAGCTAAGGAGTCCTGATAGCCATTTGCTTGTGCAATGAGGTGAATTTAAATTCACCTGTTATTGTTTTACTTGAATCTTCTCATTGACGTTCAGGACTGAAATCGATCAGTCTCTTATTGGCATATGTGAGCATACTGTAACAGTATTGTCTTGATATTGTCCCAGAATGAACATCAATTCTAATATACAGATATATCCATCTGACGAGTCCTAAATAAGACGAAACACGTTTTGTCCTGGATTCCCCTACTAACCACTATCCATTTTTACTTATGTATACTTTAACTATTTTCTTTGTTAATAATCATCCAACTGATTTAGGCAAAACAGTAGGCTATAAATATTTCATAATTTATCTATGAATCAATTGTTTAGTTGATTGATAATTCAATTCAGCTACTTTTATGATGGACAGTGGTGATAATTTATAATAGGCATAGAACTTCTATAACAATAATTGTTAAATGTAAAGGAAAATCTTCATCTTTCAAATGGGATTTTCTCCTCCTCCCTATTCATTCAAGGGGTGAAAAAACTTATTTTAATCTGAAACAAAAAAGAAAAAAAAAATAAAAAGAAAGAAAATTCTCTGAATGTCAAGAATTTTAGGATTAAACAAAAGTTATTGTCATAAATTGTTGACCTGATTGATATTATATGTCAACTAAAGATTAATTATATCCGTTAAGATCATGAGTTCATTGAAGTTAGATCTCTATGGAAAATCTAGAAGTATTGAATGAACATTTCGCCTTGGTATGATACTCTTCAGTAGTGTACATCAACGATCTTGAACCCACGACCTATCAATCTGGTACATGATAGCTTAAACGTTTCGACTACTGAGATAACCGGTATCCAATGATGTTTATGTCTAATTTCAAGTAATCCACCAAATTGAGCGACACATTTACCATTGTGTTTAGTGAGTTACTATCTCACAATAGACTCGGTTGAGCACCATTGGTCACTGAGAGGTGAAATCGTGGATGTATTATTTTATTATTTTTATTTGAACACATAAATATTGGTACAAGGGGGCATCAAATCTATATGTGTCACATAAAACAATGATAATTTGAAGAGAAGGAGAAAAAAAAGAAAAAAAGTGAACGTGGGGAACTATAAAAAAAAAGAGACAGAGAGAACAATAATGGGGGAAACGGAAAGGTACAATCAGAAGACATCTTTCAGTTAAGGAAGATACAAACACTTTTTATGAAGAAAGTAATAGAAGGTTACAGCAGAATCGCCACTGGCTTCTATTCTGAGCCATATCTGATAACGTCTCTAGCCACTGGGTTACACCATCTCTCGGACCCCAGCCAGGGAGTCGTGAAGGACCAACAGAAGCTAGCCCTTTGCAGCTTTCTTTCATACCACGACACCATGTCATATACTGACCGCCTCTCCGCTTTTTCCAACCAGTCCCAGCGTCGGCAAATAATGCACGACGAGGAATTCTCTGGGACGACATTCGTAGAGCATGTCCAAGCCACCGAAGTTGGTGTTTCAAGATGGTGACACCAATTTCATTACCTCTGAATTACTAACATGGTGTTGCCACTGGATGTCAGCAATCCTTCGGAGACAGTGATGATCGAACACAGAGAGTCGTCTGATATCCTCACCTCGGAGAGGCCAGGTTTCACGAGCATAGAGCAAAACTGCTCTCACTGACGCGTTGTAAATCCGACCTTCCAGAGCCAGACTAACATCACGAAGGCGCCAAAGAGGGCCCAGATTGCCATAAACCGATCTGGTTTTCACTATACTTGCATTGATCTCATCACTCACACCACCACCAGCACTTATGCAGCTACCTAGATACACGAACTTCTCGACTACTTCTATCTGCTCACCATCCAGAGTGAGTACAGGATTAGAATCCTGCCAGTCTTGTAGAAGTACTTTGCACTTCGAAGGTGCAAAGCACATACCATACCTACGGACACTGGAGTAACAAGTGTAAGTAATTAAGTAACTGTTAGGATCTATTTATGGACTAATATTATATGTATATTCTTATTGTATAACTATTAAATGAATATTATAAGCAAAAATAGATGGTGGCTAGCAGTGGAATCCAGGACAAGGCACGTTTTGTCCTATTTGTGACTCGTCAACTAGATGTACTTGCATCCCAGAGTTTGTGTTTACTCTGGGACTCGAACCCACTACTGTTCGTTTCAAACGTCATAGCGTTATCCAGCTGACGAGTCCCAACTAGGACGAAACACACATCCTGAATTCCACTGTTCAAAATGCTTGTGAATCAAGGCAATATCGAGACAATGTGCACAGTATGCACATATGTCAACAAGAGACTGATCAATTGCAGTCCTAAATATCAAAGGGAAGATACAAGCCAAACAATATCAAGTGAATTTATTAAATAACTATACTATATGTATATTCATATTTCTTTTATTATAATCTTCCATTTGATCTATTGATTACCGTCATATGATTTACTATTCTTAAGTTATCCTAAATCCATTAGTGACAGTCTCTCACAATCACAGCCACCTTTTCGCTTGATCTTGTATAAATGTTATTATCTATTTGATGGTATAATGCTGTCTCATTTGCTTGTATATAGACCCAGTATAACTGAAATATGTGATTCGTATAGCGGAGGCTGATGTTGACGTTCTGATCTGCACAGGCTGGATTACAAGAGAAGCTACTATTTCAGATGGCCAATAATAACTCTCGACTGTTTGTACAGGTTCATGCATTATTTGTGGAAATCGTACAACTTTAATAGTTTGAGTCGCAAATTGATCTTATTTAGACAAATATTAAAAACGAGATGGCAATTGATAGATGATTCGTCCTAGCATGGGACTTCCCAGCAGCGTTCATCCATGACTTCATATCCAGAGACCAGACCCATAAACTTTGGTCTCGCATGAGAACGTTTAATCTCTAGACTACTAAGGAAGGATCTAATGGTGCAAATGTCTAACTTAAATCAATTCACGATGTTGATCAACACTCATTAGTTCCTTGTGATGGATATCTGTCTGGTGATTTAAATTGCAAAAATTTCGTAATTTCCAACGATCCCCTTTTACTGATGATGATCATGTGTTCACTAATGGCTAGCTTCAAAATGTATTTCCAGTAGAAGCCTTGAACAGTGGTATTCAACCATGTTGGACGTAAGATAGTTATTCACCTGAAACAGTCGATTATGGCCTCTCAGTATCGTGAACTAAGTGAAGTTAGTCACTGATAATGGTATGGAGGTTAAGCGTTCGTGAGCGAAATAGACAGTCCCAGTTTTCCCGTCATGGTGTTGGGTGCGCACCTATTCTAGGACTAAGCAGCTGTCCAGTTCCAAGTGGTTTTCAATAGTGGTCTGATTATTATCAGTTCGTGATCTAATTTGCAAAAGTGATCATTGACTCTAATATAGTCCACCTGTCTTTAAGTTGTAAAAGAGATCTGTATGTATGGATCGATTAACTATTCAGTAACATCTGGATATCGGTCGGACCACAGTTTAACCCTGAATACCGGGAAATGATAAGAATAAGTGAGAAAATGTAAGTATGATTGTAATAAATTATTTCATTTGAACCCCTCGATTACTGTTCAATAAAACAATTCTATATTCAATGAAACTTCATTGAAGATCGATCTATGATGAATGAAATAAGCAACTCAACTACATTAGTCACTTCACCAATAATTTACTTTAAGATACTACTACAATTATGGTAAATTCTTACTTGTGGAGTTCAAACTTATCAAAATTGAAACAGTCATTACTAATGCTACTAGATAATTGAAGCTGAGAGTGTATCATTAAATGCTAAATCACGAATTCCAGTAGTTAAATAACCCGAAGCTTATGGGTTCGATCTCTGCCGAATGTGTAAGTACTCACTGCTGAGAAATTTCATTATATAATAAAACAGCTATTCAGTGCTCCTCAATTTTCAGTGATATATTTATTGAATTCAAAGTGTTATCAATACTGATTAAGGACATTTGTTTATTCATATAAAGTGATTCGGTACATTTCTTCATTGATGTTAACGAAGATGGTGGTTTATAGATTAGAAGTGACTGATTGATTTCTTTATTACTATCTAAGCTAGGCCATCATTAAAAATCCGGAAGCACTAAACGGCCGTTTCTTCTTAGTATGGGACTCCCCAGCAGTTCGTATCCGCAATCTTACACGCGAGACTCGGACTCAGGACGCTTAACCTCTAGACCACTAAGCTGACCGGCATCTAGCGGTGTTAATGTCTAACTCTAACCAATCCACTAAACTGCGCAACCTTCCATCATTGTCTCCAGTGAGTTACTGCCTCGTAACAGACCCGGTCGAACTGCTGATGAGTCCCATACTAAAACGAAACAGCTGTCCAGTGTTTCCAGGTTTTCTATGGTGATCCAGCTTTAACTGACTCATGAATTCAACCATTATATTTAGTATGTGTCAATCAGTGTAATTCATAATATGTGTTTTATCCTATTTAGGAATCATTCAGCTGAGATGCATCTTTATCCCAATGTTGTTATTCATGCTATGTTTCACATCTAGTATCATTCTTCTCAAATATCAACAAGTTATTCAATTGACTACTGAGTTCAGGTAGTTACTAATCAATGTAATTATTAGTAATTGTTTGTACTTTCCTCTCAAGTTACATACTTGGCAACAGAAACTGAACAATCACAGTCTTGAATATCAACAACAAGATATTACAAACTCTTACTCCTAAGAATAACAATTGAGCATTCAATGAATCATCACTTCTTGGTGGTTTTCTAAACAAATAAAAGAAAGTATAATCAGTCTACATGACTGATAATGTGGGAGTGTGTGTATGTGTATGTTTGTTGGTTGACATCATATACAATTAGTATTTTACCATTTGATGAACACATATAATAAACAATTGATTTCATGTATGATGAAGGTGTACAGTATCAAAACTTTCCATTAAAATTGAAAAGAAAAATAAAATGACATACTAAGGTTCGAATCCCGTTTTGCGGGCGGGATGATTCAGATATCACCCAATGAAAGTGTATATTGATTTGTTTCGTTTCAAACATTGATATCTACTGAAAAGAATAATTAACTGACAATGAATCAATTAGCGAGAATTCTGATGATCATCAGTACTAGGTCTCTAACTTTGTTGAAGATTAAATCAATAAACCAACATTATAAGCAAAGTTAGATAGTCGTTAGCAGTGGAATCCAGGATGCGTGTTTTGCCCTATTTCGGAATCGTCAGCTGGATGTACTTGCATCCTAGAGTTGATGTTTACTCTGGGACTCGAACCCAGTACCACTCGTTTCAAACGCCATCACGTTATCCACTTAGCTATTGAGTCCTGATAACCACCTGCTTGTGTAATGGGGGACTCGTCAGCTAGATGTGCCGGCATTAATTAGAAGATTCAAATAAATAATATCAACGGAATCAACAAACGAATAGTTTTGTTTGTTCTTATTTGATCAATATTGATTAAGTATTGTAAAGAAAAACACAAATCGAAGCAGGTGAAATCTATCGTATAGTTTCAGTGAACAGAATTCGACTGATGACTTTTAAATCAATAAAGTCAAGGCAATAACATGAAGGGGGGAATTCATTGAATATATAAGAAATACACTACACTAAATTTTAGTGAAGCATGAGACGAAGAAACTGAAAGTCTGTCAAATAATTAGCCTGTACAGTGGCACAATGTGAAGATAAAGATATGAAACGATGAAGTAACTGAAAAGCCTGACTTCCAGGATGTACGGGGAAACGAAAATTAACGTGCGACAAGTGTATTATCGTAAACGTCGCCGATTTATAAGGAGACAAGTCTAAATTATCCCGAGTTTTTAAAGAAAATAACGATACTAGATTTCGTTTATACTAAAAAAGAGCAACTTATTTTTCATTTAGAAATGATTTGGATTATCCCGTTGTTGATATTTTGATCAGTTTTGGTCAACATATGGGTATTCTGTGAGGAATACCTCGACATAGCCAATATGACACAAGTTAATATAGACTAGATAGATTATGGCTAGGAGTGGAATCGAAGAAACGCATTTCGTTCTATTCGGAACTAGTCAATTGGATCTACCTGGATCCCAGAGTTGATACTCACTCTGGCACTCAAACCCAGTATATTTTGCTGCAAACAACATCGTGTTATCCACTTAGTTATTGAGTTCAGATGAATACTCAATTGGATTATCAAATAGAACCAAATGAGTTTTCTGGATTTCAGTCCTTGTCACATTCAATCTAGTATACATCAACGTATTCATCAGTTTCTAATGGTCAAGGAAATTCGTGAGATTATCCAGTAACTTTTTATTAATCAATAACTGGTCACCTACCAGCAGTTTTCCGTTTGTTTCGAAGGGGGGTTACGTATCTGAGTATGATATTTACTGGAAATTTCATTGAAACCATTTGTAGTTATCCATATCTGTATGTTATTCAACTAGTATTACAGCACCAAATACATCCAATAAAGTCAAGAGCTCAAATTGAAATCCTCAGTAAATATTATGCACTTATATACAACATTGACCCATTGAAATGAATGGAAAAGTGTTCCACGCCCCTGCCCCCGCCTCTCTCCTCACTAAGTGCTTAATACTACACATTTTATAATACAACGAGGCAACAGGCACATAGTAACTCCATTATGAAAACTTGAATATTTTTCAAAAATGAAACTATATAACCAAGTCAAATTTATCATAATTCTGCTTTTTTAAGAAAATTACTGACTTGTACATTATTTAATTCTCCTATAACAAGGTCATGATTCTGAGTCATTCAATGATGTTCAGAAAGGGAACAAAGGAAACATCTATGAATAATTCATCGGAATAAACTAGCCATATATGTATACATATATTTCGTTGCTTAACATACATTCGGTATGACCTTGGTGTATCAGCCATTTTGATTTGACGGTCAACCTTTGATATCGTCATAAGTTAGTTTAGCTATATTGGCTGGAATGTTCGTACCATGACGTGGTTGGATGCCGGTTCAGTGGTCTAATGGTTAAATGCTCGCGCGCGAACCCAGTAGGTCCTGTGTTCGAATCCTGCAGGGGGCGGAGTTGTGGATGCGCACTGCTGAGGAGTGCCACAATAGGACGAAACGGCCGTCCAGTGCTTCCAGATTTGCCATGGTGGTTTAGCTTCAACTGACTCATGATCTCAACTGCTGACATTATAATTCGTTATTATTTGCATAACATAATCTAGTAGTATAATCTTTCTATTACATCATCTTGGTTATTCTTTGTTCATATTTCCTCACAGAACTAGTACTTTAACAAAAAACCTTCCATATTTGTATACGATGCAATGTGGTCACCAGTCTAAGTGACTCGAAACTGCGGGCACTATTGTGAGACTAGATGGTGGTTGTAGGTAGTCGACAGGAAACCCTCTTGTTTATACAACAATGGTATTAAAATTTATGGATATCTAAAGCTTATAATAGTTACTGTTTTTCAATAAATTTCGCTTTATAGCTTAAATCACGAATTATTCTTAGCTAGATAGATCACTTTTCAAAGTCCGGAAGAACTGGATGACTGTGCCGTTGTACTATGAGACACTTTAACAATACACAACCAGTACCTCACGATAAGGAGTCTAACCCATGTCTTTTGATCTCAGTTACTGAAATCTAACCTTTTGACTATTGATCATGAATCCAAAGGTGTATCTATCCAACTTCAATCATTTCACGATATTGTGTGATTATTTTCCATTGTCTGATATAGGTGACTATCTCACAACCTATGCTTAGAACTCTTAGAATTACATATCGAAATTCACTGATAGTAAGCACATCAGTTAAAGGGTATTTGTGAAGATCAATAATAATTGGTCACAAATGCTTTAGAAATATTACTCGCATTTGCTGGCGTCACCGGGTAAGTAATAGTGAGGTAAGACTCAGAGTATTAGGGAATGATGATGGTAAATCAGTTGATGAAGTTGTGAATCTCCATCGGCTGAGATGGTTGGGTTATGTGTTACATATGCCTGAACACCGATTAACAAGACGCTCAATGCTGACGGGTGTAGGAGATGATTAGAAGAAAGGTGCTTGAAGTCACTAACTAATAGTCATAGCTATATTGATAGATGCAGATTAGTTGATTGGGATCCGCGTGTCTATGCTAATCAATGGTTGGATACTCTTGGTGATATGGCTGAGAATCAATCACAATGGCTCAGATGTATACACTCATTGTCTTTCTTTAAACTATGAGATTAAAATTGCTTTATATCTTTCTTTCTACCAACGAATTCTTTCTTCCTATATTATATTCGGTGTTCATGTTGTTGTACTAATGAGATATGGCAAGTTGGGCCGTTGCATATATGTGCCTGATCCTACGTTGTAGCTCATTGACGAACTGACTCACTGAAGATCATAACTTTCCCAATAGGATATAAGTAATTTTACATAAATATATTTATTTTGTTTTATTGAACAAATAAAATCTTGGACTAAAAAAAAAACACAACGAACCCAAACACTCACACACACACACACATCTTGTTTATATAAATTAAATTTTAAAAAAAAAGAACAATTATGTAAACCACTTTTAAAACTTTTACTAAAGAGAAGAGAAGAGAAGAGAAGAGAAAAGAAAAGAAATGAGGTAGCAACCAGAATAGTTCTGTTTCATTGGAACAATACTATTAAGTATAACTGAACATGTCAACTGATGATAATTCATTCACAGAAATAGTACATATAACTATAATATATAATGTACAGATTGATTCGTATAAGATATATGGTAATACATATAACCATATAAGATATAATGAATGATTGTATATAGGCTAAATGAGTTGATTACAAATGGATAGATATACTTATCAATATCAACAACTATTTTGAAGATCATTACTAAACACTATCAGCAGTATAATGATAATTGAACCTGAAAAAATCTACACATAATAGTATAGGTGGTGGAGATGGTGATAATGATAATGATGGTGGTGGTTATAGCAACAAACAGGTTACCAAATACTTCATAAATATCTCAGAATGTGACAAGCGAAGACTGACAATATGATAGATATTTCAAGAATGAACAAAAAAGGGGGAAAGAATGGGTTGGGGAACTCATAAAAACCAATAAAATGATCATTTAAAGCAGTAGATATACATTTCAATAAACATTGAGCATAAAGATGATGATGATGATGATGATGATTTGAACATTGATAAAAAGAGAATCCATACAAACAAAGATAACCATTGAAATGTATTAACGTAATTCAATGTTTATCTGTGTATAGATGGATAGATGATCATGATGATGATGATGATGGTGTGTGTGTGTGTATGTATTTGCATAGCATGTAACTAATTCATTCATACATGATAAAATGAACATTAATCATAACAATAATTTAAATGCTACACAATATATGTACCTGAATTAATGAGAATATTTCTAAAGTGAAAAAAAAATTTTTTCTAAAAAGTTTTCTTTTTTCTATCTTTCTCTTTCCCGTTCTTTTTTTTATTTCTATGGATTAAAAAAAACAAGCAGATCAAATGAACAACAAAAAGAAAACGGATGAACAGGGTCTTTCGGGGGGGGGAAGGCTGAGGGGTTGGATGGTTGGGAACAAAATTCATCAGAATATCAGTCGTTGTAGAATAAGTCTAATTGGAACAATTAAAGATGGTATATGTATATATATATATATATATATATTAACAATTTTGATGATATGAGAATAGATCTGATATAAAATAATTCAATAACAAAGTTACAATGAACAATACAATACATGGTTGATATGGTCTTAGATTGACAGAGTTTCCATTTCTTGGGGATTCTGAAAAACAAAAAAGGAAAAGAAAATTAGTTATACAACCAGTAATAATCAGGTAGTATTGAATGGTTGTTTCTTTTAAGGAAGAGACTCCTCAACACTATAATAAAGGATGGGACTAATGATTTGCAGGTTGTGTAGAGAGCGTTCAATCTCTAGATAACGAGATCTAAAAGTTTCAGGTTAGATCTACCATACTGTTAAAAGAGTCTCATATTAGGACGAAACAACTGTTAAGTGCTTTACAGGTTACACTGAGTGGTTTTCTAACTTAGATCAATCTGTGATGTAAAGTATAAAATTAATTGAGATAGTCAATTTCTTTTGTTGGCAACTATTTTAAAACACCGTTACTTACTTATATAGGTGAATGAATTGCATATCATATTATAAGCAATCATTTTAAAGACTTTCATATTCTGTTTGGTTGGGATAACTGATAAATCAATTGAATGGATTCAAATGGTTACACTTTATGATAATAAATAAAATGAGCTATTGTTTAAGTTACCATCCCTGAATACCGCGGTTAGTAACAGTATCAATGATAATAGAGAAGATTCAGCCTTGAAAATACGATTCGAGAATAAAGTAAACGTTGAGGAATTTACGGAAAGACAAAAAGTGGATGCACCATCGCCATTCCGAACGATTTTGAGCCATTTCATGTGAAATGTTATGATAATCGCGCGTATCTCAACCAGGTGCTAATCTACACCTATCAAATTAGCTTAGTCCAATACTCAATGACTTTGTGAACTGATATTATGTTTTGGTTTATTTGCCCCTAGCTTATTTTCAGCCTACTCCCAACACCAGATCACATTGCCTGTCCCAACCACCACATCAATCGCTTAGCTATCCTAACCTAGTGCCCCATTGCTAACCAAGACATTGCTTACTCGGTGATCCCGATATTCACGAGCAAGGCTTCGAAGACATCTACGATCAAATATTAGTGACCTACAAATATTTTCCACTCCTGATGGATATGTTTCATATCTATGAAGTGGAATAGAGCAAACTGCTGAGCAGCGAACTCATCCTTTGGTTGAGAGACAGATATCTTCCATAACCAATAGAGCCTTCTGAATTCGTGCAGAGATTTTGTCAGACACAAGACCATCAGGACTGATTAGACTCTCAAGATAAGTAAAGCGATCGATGCGTTTAACTTCACTCCATATCATAATGATGCACGTCAATCCTGAGTCAATATTTAGCATTTTAAGGGAGATAGACGCACTTCCACGGTGTGAAGAGCCGGGAAATAACAACTGCCCTCATACCTATGACAGAACCTGAGATCATCTTGTAGTGGATCATCGCTTTCATATAAAAACTAAACTGGCTTTGAAATATACTTATGAATGAAAATAGCAACAGTGCATCTGTATTAAATGTCTTATATTTGGTATGTCGCTAGCACTGGAACCCGGGACGAGTTCCATTTTCCATTTCGGACTCAGCTGGATAGTCGAGCGTTGATATTCACACTGTTATTGATAGGAAGTACACTGTAGCTGAAATAGTATCTCGTAAACTATTTAAGTAGTGAGTTTAACTAAGCACTAAATCGTTTAACAAATTTGTTAGTACATACAACTAAATGTTGTCAGCTACATTTTAAATGTATGAACGGTTGTTACATAACACTATATTAACGGAATCTTCTCGAAATCAACACATGGCAACGGACACTAATAATAAAAACGTAAAATTTCTAATACGTCTCAGTTAAAATATTATGACTCAACACAGTCGAAAATTTTGATAGTCATCTGTTTTTTCATGTGCTAAGAGTGCAGTGAATGTCCGGCGCTTTAACCGGGTTTGTTGACATCGAGAGTCTACCTAAGGGAGTTGGAAAACCCTCATTCCAAATCAATGGTGCATATGGGCTCCAGTATCCTGCGGGAACAAATGGCGTATGAACGAATCGCTTGTGACCGGCTACCGTAGGACTGCATCTCCTCATGATGCTCCACTGCCTTGTGGGTCAGACCTTTAGGTCGAAGGCTCGGAGTGTGGCCCCCTAAGAAAACCACCTGTTTCAGTTTGGGCACCCAGTACGTTTCACAGTCTTCACACATATTAAATGAAATCTGTGTGGCGCTTACGTATTTGGTACTTCCTTGTAGCAATATCTATGTGTTAGAACAAATAAATAAATAAAGAGTGAAGTCATCGTATGACTTTGGTTTATTGTTATTTGTACTATTGGAAATGTAAAATACAGGATCTTTGACTGTATTTCACACAAATGAATAATTTCTTACTAATCCAGTCCTGAGGCTAGATTTACCTTGTAATCATGACCTGATTTCCGTTAAACTACCATTAAAAAACACTGGAAACATTGGACAACCAGTTCATTTTAGTATGGGACCCTTTAGTAGTGCGTTTTCGCGACACCTAACTAGGAATTGAACTCAAAACCTTTGGTCTCACATGAGAACTCTTGACTTTTGGATAACTGAGCTGACATTCAATCCATCTACGACATTATATTATCATTTTCTATTGTTTGACATGGGAAACTGCCTCATACTCGACATTGTTAAACTTCACCAGCTACAACTTCTTACTTCTAAGATTATCTCATATTACAAAGCACCCGTGGTATTTCTAATAATACGAACGACTGTGAAGTTAGAAAAGCTTCTAAGAGAAATATTTGAATCAAAACTGAATAGGCTATTTGGACGAATAGATTAGGAAACCGTTTTTTTTAGATAGAAAGAGGCGATTTTCTAAATGTGGTTTTGACTATTTCCACCTAACAACATCATACATTAAATTACAAAGAGGTTGACTAGTATTATCATCATCATCATCATCACGTTCATCAAGTTCAACAGGTTATCTATATAAAAGGTAGTTAAGATATTCAAGCTTATATAATAATCTAATCTACATCCTTGTGAACTAGTTTAATTTTCTTGATCAATACTGATCATTGAAGTGAGTGTGTGCCACAGAACCTCTCGGTCAACAGAGTCAAACGCTGCTTTTAAGTCAAGGAATACCACCATTGTCGGACGCCGATAAGTATGCCTGTGTTCTAGAACCTGACGAATAGTGAATATGTGGTCAATGCAGTCACATCCAGGTCTGAAGCCAGCCAAGTTTTCTCATGTTTGCAGTTCACGAGTCCGATAATTATTGAGACTAGTATTTTAGATATTATATTAGTTAAACTAATCCCTCTATGGTTGTCACAGGATGATTTTGACCCTTTCTTAAATATTGGGACGATAAGTGATTGTGACCAGTTAGATGGAATAACGTCTAACTCGCAGATTTTAGCTAAAATATTAGTCAACCTGGTCGCTAAAACTAGACCACCATCCTTAAAGACCTCTGGGGCCAATCCGTCTGGACCAGCTGCCCTTCCTCTTTTCAGATTAGCTATAGCCTTTTGAACTTCAGCTAGAGTTGGGGGACCTACTTTAATGTTCCATTCATACTGTCTGGGAATAGAGGGTAGTTGTAGAGTAGCTGAAGGCCAACTGAACTGCTCCTTAAAATGTTCCGCCCATCGTTCTAAGCGTCTGGACTGAGAGCAGATGATAGTGTCGTCTTTTTCCGAAATAGTCTGACTTACACTTGATTTATTAATTCCAGTTTCTTTTATTAGTCTGTAGAGTTGTCTTGTGTTCCCTATAGCCGCCGCCTTTTCCATCTCTTTTGCTTTCGTTGCCCACCACTGCTCACGATCGTTCCTTAGACTTTTGCTTAATCTAGATCTGATTTCTTTACGCTCTTCATCGTGTTCAGAACCTGATGGGATGAGTTTACGAGAATCTATCAGTGCAATAGACCTTGCCGAAATCCATTGGTTCTTTGTAACCCTGTGGTTTAAATCACTAGTAGATGTCACTGCTGTTTCCACAGCTGCTTGTATAACTTTCCAAGCAACATCGGGGTCAGCCTCGTTTTCAGAACTACCTAAGTGTGACCTCAGTTGTTCCTGGGACCTACTTTTGGTTTCTCATTACTCAATTCGGTTCTAATGAGTCTTTTTTGTGTGGCTCTTTTGCGTCCAGTGAGGTGCAAGCAGATGCGTGCTCGTATTAGGGTATGGTCGGAGTCCAAGCAGGTACTCCAGAATGAGCGACAATCTGCTATCGACCCTCTCCAACGATGACTGATGGCAATATGGTCTATTTGAGTCCATCGTTGGTTTGGTGCAGGGGGTCGCCATGTTAGACGATGTCTCTCCTTATGCTTAAAATTTGTGTTTGCTAAAAATAAACGATTGTCTGAGCAAAGTTGCAGGAGACGATCACCATTATCTGTTCGCTGTGCCGGAATACTAAAATACCCACCTAAATGTCTTTCTGTTTCGTTTAAGCTACCTGCCTTCCTTTTGGGAAGGCAGCATCGCTGTTATGCTGGTTGTCTGAAGGAAACACCTTACTGCTGTCACACCTCTGTACAGTCGGCAGTACGACTTCGCCTTCGGACCTTGGTTTTGTTGCTTTTAGTCTTACCGCTCTTTAACCGACCTGTCTGGCATGGTAGGACCTTGAGGAACGGTTGTTCCAGCCAGTATAGCTCAGTTGCTTCATCACTATAGGCAAACCCGACCACTACGTCAAGGTAGCAACAACGGTTAAAAAAAACTAAATCTTGTCCCAAATCTGATTCATAAACCATATGTTATAATCATTAGTAAGCAGTAGTATTAGTATAATCCAAAAACAGAGATGTTAAATCGTTACTACTATTACAAGTTCCCCATCAACGTGAAATCGTTTATGTTAGTAACATTAGTGATAAGATTAGTATGTTATGTAATTGATTGGCATAATGAATGTTTATTTGCAAAAACACTGAGGATATTTCCTAAGAGTAAGGGTAATGATAATAACAGTACTATTCCTAATACCAACACCACTACTACTACTACTACTACTAATAATAATAATAATAAAAATAGTAGTAGTAGTGGTGGTAGTAATGATAATTAACAAACGAAACTTTGATTTTCATTCTTATTTTTTCATTATCATTCATGTGATAGAAAAATTAACAGAGAAACTTAATTCATTCTCATAACGAAGTTGTTGGGGGTGGGTGGGTGGTTGGAGGGAGGGGGAGAGAGAGTGAGAGGAGGTTGAAAAAAAAGGTTATTTTTGTCAAATATTCACAAAATTTGAAACAGTGAACAAAAAATGTGGCAAATGGATATAGAGAAAAAACAAACAAACAAACAAACACATGATTTCATTTAATTGTTTGCATAATTCACATTATTTTTAGTTTTTTTTTATTATGTAAAAGCTACCATTTTTGGCCATATAATGTGAATGTGTGTGTGTGTGCGTGTTTCTTAAAATATATATCCGTTTATTTTAAAGGTTTAAAAACTAAGCGATACAAAACTGTACTATGTTCGGCATTAGGTTTATATACCTTGGTATAGCCAAATCGAGAAGAGAGTATACTCGCTTTCTTGAAATATTCTAATGAAACAATATGTTTCTAGGAGTTACAAAATCCAGTGTTGTATAGAGATTCTATAACCTAGAAGTAATAAGTGAAGTATGAACCTATTTTGATTATCCGTAACCATATCTTCATTGTCTTGTAAATAAGATATCTATGTGAAAGTCTCGAGAGATGCCCTTGTGATAAGTCATTTGATTTGTTATCGATATCCAGATAGTAACCCTACCGACTCACGGGTTTGATAATTATGAATAAATAAATAAATAATCCACACATACTGTTTTCTTAGTAACTTGAATGATATTTACCTTATCATTGAGATTAGACGTCGTATACTAGATTGGAAAAGACAATTCAACTGATAAGGATATAAGCCCTCATCAATTGACATGATAGTAAGTTGTATACTATTCACTACCTATAGCTAATCTTTGTTAATCTCGGACTGAACAACTCGTTGATGTAAGTGAAGGAGTTCAGAAGACCTTTATCAGCACATGGAATTAATCCATACACACAGTGAGATATCTAATAATAGTCATGTTGGTAAGTGTAGGATTATACATTGTTAACTATTATCATACTCAAATATATCCAACTGTAAGTATTTTTACTTTCTAGATAGAATGGTTAATTTTTACTTTGAAGATTACCATATTCATTTATTTTAAATTTGTGATTATGTAAATTTACAGTTTGAATTATTATTTCTGGTTAGCTTCCAGTTACCAGCTGAAGAGGAAATTAGGAATAGATGATGGAAATGGATACGACATACATTACGCAGATCATCAAATTGCATCATGAGGCAAACCCTAATTTGGAATCCTGAAGGAAAATGGAAAGGAGGAAAGCCAAAGAACACATGTCGGGAAATAAAAGTAGATATAAAAAGGGTGAATAACAACTGGAAAGAATTGGAAAGGATTGGATGCAGAATGCTGGTGGGCAGCCTATGTTCCTCCATGAGCAGTAACTAGCGTAAATAAGTAAGTAAGTATATTTACAGTAATTGTTGGATCAGTTGGATAAACTCCATTCTTCATTAGTGATATTTTAGTTAACAATAACCTGACTTTTCATACTTAACATAATGGACTGATCTTAATTAAGTCACCATTAGAAATCCAGAAAGCTTTGAACAGTTGTATTGTTTTACTATGAGATCTACAACTCCATTCGGGATAAAAACCAACATGCGAGATCGGATCTCTACAAAACTTCTGTTTCTAATCAATTAGATAATTATTATATTTAAAGATGATGGAGTAATACAATGTAGATTATCTGAAAAAGGGAAAGACCATTTGTTGATCAATTTCTCAATTACAATTACTATAACATAAAACTATTTCTAGAAGGTGGAAGTAAACAATATTCCTATTTTAATAATGTCATGAAGACCAAGAACCCGATCACCTAGTTAGACAACATACAAAATTCCATAAAAAAAAATCTACCACTAATATATCTAGTATTCATCAGTATAAGGAGGCGGGAGGTAAAGATTGCTAAATTTTATTGAGATCACTAAGGAACCTAAGTTAGATAACTATTAAAAACCAGAAATATTAGGCCAGTTCATGTTCTGAATAACATTAAGTGGTCACCCTAAACCCAATGGTAATAATTATCATTCGAGCAGAAATTTTCAATGTTCTAGTGTTTAAGCCTGTTGAATGTGAGACTATTTACCTACTGAAGACAATGACAGTTAGTTGCACAATGTGGCGAACTGATTGAAGTTAGATTTATAAACAAGTGGATGTCGACTCTGTGGTTTGAGTGTGAACTGAAGACTCTGTGTTCGAACTCCAGTGAGTTATTCGATACTAGGACTAAATAGTTATCCAGTGCTTCCTAGTTTTCAATGATTGTCAAACGTAGGCTAATTTGAGATTTAAATAACATTTAGCATTATTTACTATAAGCAAGTAGGTATCAAAATATTCGCTGGTTAAACCACATAAGTGTAAACTGCTTTTAGTTGGGGTTCATATCAATGATATAGTGGCAGTGTTAACGTTAGTGGCTGGATAATTGAACGTTGAAACCATAACTTAGTGGTTCATGTTGACACTTTAATTAACTGTATTTTCGAATTTTTTTCAATGAGCAGTCCGATTAATATTATCTTTTATTAACTGTCAAATGAAGAACTGATTTCAAATGGACTACTATTGAAAGCCGAGAAGTGTTGGATAGCAGTTTTATCTTAGTATAAGAATCTTCGCCAGTGTGCTTTCACAACCGTGTATCGAAGATTCGAACTTAGGATCATCAGTATTGCATGTTAATACTTAACCTCTAGATCATTAAGCCCACATCTAGTAGTGTTAATGTCTAACAATAATTAACGATCACCTTCACTTCATGATTCGAATCGATTATCTTCCCTTCAAAACATCTAACATCATATTTACACTCATCCGTCACTTTAATACAAAACATCCATCTCCATCCCCCACCTTACAGAGGAAACATAATAATACTTTGACTAGTCAATTGATTTTTAAGTCACAAGGCATCCGGTATGAATTTCGGAATAACTACTTCAATTCTTGATAATCAAGTATATAGTATCAATAGACGTTACA
The DNA here is from genome assembly GCA_946903255.1 of Schistosoma spindalis. NCBI lineage: Eukaryota > Metazoa > Platyhelminthes > Trematoda > Strigeidida > Schistosomatidae > Schistosoma > Schistosoma spindalis. The sequence continues at coordinate 2,276,191 of OX336423.1, read as the reverse complement.
CACACAAACAGTATAACTCAAACTCAGTTACATAAACTTACTGTTTAATAAACTGAACTAAAAACTGAACTGAACTGAACTAAACAGTATAAATTTCTTATAGACTTACTAATTTCATCACCATCCAATGATAGAAGGTCTTTTGGACTTCGTTGTAATAGAGATGGATTAATTTTGTTTGAACCTAATGGAAAAAAAAAGCGGATCAAAAGAAAATTGAATAGAAATATTCATTTCCAAATGATATAGGAGCATAAGAACAAAGGAAGTACATCAGTACGATTTCGATTAAATAAAATTCATACCTATATGAAACAGCTATACAAGGCTTCCTGAAATTCATGGATGATCTAAGATCATTATGTGATCTAAATTATAGAAATCCAATTAAGATCACGTTCAACTTTGTAGAACAGATGAATTATGACTAATAGTGGAATCTAAAGAAGCATTTCATCCCCTTCGAGACACATCAGTTGACTGTATTTGGATCCAATTGTTGATATTCATAATGAGTTTTAAACTTGGTAACCTTTCAATTTAAACTCCTAATACCTTACCAAGTGATCTATTTAGTTCAGATAGACACTAACTTGTGATGAAATTATGAACATCATTCAATTTCTAGTTAATACAGCATTCACATATGTCAAGGAACACCGAACAAAATTCTGTCATGAATATCAAATATGTGAGAATGTTATCAAGTGAATAAGAACATTCACTATGAAAAGAAATGAACAACTACGGTATAGATCTTTATTAAATAGTTAAACTACATCTAATGAATGAAAGTTTAATTTTTGAATAGGATCATATGCAACTCATTTGAAACCATTACTGATGATGATTACAAATTCATTATTATAAATTTCTAAATATTGTCGATGAGTTTCTCTAATAACTGCAAAGTAGATCTTTTAAGCTTATGAAATTGTTGATTGAAATTGTCTATGACATTTTTAAAACTAAACTTCTCAAATCTCATCTTTCCATTGTGAGATAACAGCATTGGCATAAATGCTGGCTATCAGAATGAAACATTTTATTACTGTTACATTCTTGTTTAATCAGCAATATGACTTTTCCCCTCAGATATTATGTTTGTGATTTTAGTCTTACCGTACACACAGCACTGTCACAATCACTTATCGTCCCAATATATAAGAAAGGGTCAAAATCATCCTGTGACAACCATAGAGGGATTAGTTTAATTAATATAGCATCTAAAATACTAGCCTCGATAATTGTCACACCTGATTAGCACAACAATATGAACACCGAATTCATAGAAGTAGTTAATTCAATGATAGTAATATATAAAAGGATAATTGCATATAAGGATATAGTACAGGAAGAAAGATATGAAGCGATTTTAATATCTTAAGTTAAAGACAGACAGAGAGTGTATACATCTACACCATTGTGATTGATTCTGAGTCATGTCACCAAGATTTCCAATCATTGGTTACGATAGTCACGCGCATCCTAACCAAGTAGTCTCCATTTACCAACATGACTCAGAGTAGAAGTTTATAACTCTATAGACTGATGCCAAGTTTCGGTTTGGCCACCCCTACCTTTCTTCCAACCATTCCCAACACTAATCAGCATTGCACATCGTAGTAAATGGTGTTCAGGTATACGTAATTCGTGGCCCAACCATCTGAGTCGATGAAGATTTACAACCTCATCAACTGATTTACCATCATCATTCCCTAATACACTGCGTCTTACCTCACTATTACTTACCTGGTGATTCCAGCAAATGCGAGTAATATTTCTAAAGCATTTGTGATCAATTACTATTGATCTTCACAAATACCCTCTAACTGATGTACTTACTATCAGTGAACTTCGAAATGTGATTCTAAGAGTTCTAAGCATAGGTTGTGAGTTAGTTACCTATATCAGTCAATGGAAGATAATCAAAATCTAACCCACTTATTATACCTTCCATAGTATGGTTTACATGATAAACACAAAAAAAATAAAAACTACATATAATGATCAAATGTCGTCATATTTATTTTAAACAAAAAAAAATTTAATACATAATCTCTAAGGGACAATTTCTTTCATCCAATTTTCTTTTTCTAATTAAAAATTCATTTTTTTTTGTCATTTAATGGTTTGTACTAAATGTTTTTGTATATAAAACAAAATAAAAAGAAAAGAGGAAATTCAAATTTTATTGTCTCCAAGTGAATGGGCACAAAAAATCTATTTCTGTCTAGAGATAAGAAATATAAATCAGATTGATGTTGGAGACAAAATATTCAGTCTTACCATTATTATTATTAATATTATTATTATCACTATTATTATTATTACCACTACTACCACTATTATCATTATTATTAATATTATTATTAGTAGTAGTATTATTACTATTATTATTACTACTACCACTATCGTCAATATTATTACCATTATTACTATTATTACTATTACTACTATTACCACTATTATTATTATTACTATTATCATTACTGCTACTACTACTACTACTATTACTAATATTATCACTATTATCATTATAACTATTACTACTACTACCACTATTATTGCTCTTATCACTATTATTATTATTACCATTATTATCATTATTACTATTATTGTTATTGATACTACTGTTGTTACTATTACTATTATGATTATTGCTATTATTACTATTACCACTATTATTATTATTATTATCATTATTATTATTATTAGTTTGAAGCTTACACCAGCTCATACATACCACATAGGAACAAGCAAACAGGTAGACATAGGGCTTACATCACTCGTTTTCATGTTTCAAACATACATTTAACAACAAAAAAAAACAAATGTAAACGTGTACAATAATAGGAAAAAAAAGGGATGGATGGAATCATTAAATTACTATTTTAGTCCTTGAAATGTAATGAAATGAACATAAAATGTTTTATTATTTTCTTTTATTTAAAAAGAAAAAACAAACTAAAGCAATCCTTAAATTATGACTGTTAGAAATAGAGATGTTGGAATAGTAGTTGATTCGAAAAAGGGAATCTTAAACAAATACATCAAGATAATCTGTTTCAATATGGAACTGATCCACAATGTTCATCCATGACACTCCAACAAGGAATCATACTGAGAACTCCTGACTTTTACACAATGGAGCTCATATATAACAGTGTTAATATCTGTCTTCAATCGATCTACGACATTATATGATCATTTATTGTCTGAGATGGAAAACTGGCTCATACTCGACATTAATGAACTCCATCATAACTACAGCTTCTTACTTCTAAGAATATATCATCGTTACAAAAAATGTAAGTTATTTCTTTTATTACACATGACTGTGATATTATGAAAACTCAAATAAATATTCGAATCGAAAGTGAATAGGCTATTTGGACGAATAGATTAGGAAACCGTTTTTTTTTTAGATAGAAAGAGGCGATTTTCTAAATGTGGTTTTGACTATTTCCACTTAACAACATCATACATCAAATTACAAAGAGGTTGACTAGTATTATCATCATCATCACGTTCAAGATCAACAGGTAATCTATATAAAAGGTAGTTAAGATATTCAAGCTTATATAAATAATCTAATCCAACTGTGTTAATGTCTAACTTTAATCCATCTACGACATTACGTGACCATTTTCTATTCTCTGAGATGGAAAACAGCCTCATACTCGACATTATTGAACTTCACTTATCATAGATTCTCACCAGAGCTACAGAAATTTTCCTTTTAACTCTAGTCACTTTTCAGCATATGATATTTATTAGTGTGTAGGTTGTATAGATTGTTGAAGTTCATTGAAATCATGAACACATCTAAATTATGCAATCATTGAAAACCAGGAAGCATTGAACGAGTGTTTTATCCTTGTATAGGATTCCTTAGATGGGTTAATGATTTCAATGAAATTGAACAGTCTTACTGATGAATCAAGTTGTATTAACAGTGCGTGAAGTTTTAGACTATAAGTTTGAAGTGTTTTAGCAAGTGTGAACTACGTGGTTAAGATTCAAATGAAAACATAGTTGGAAATAATAAGCAAAAGAATCCTGCAACTACATTTCCTCTTATCTGGGACTCGTTATAAAAGTCATACCTAGAATTTAGATGAAATAGAATACTTAATCTGCATCAACTACCTCCAACGACTTAACATTTTAGAATAGTACAAACGATCTTAGGTCACCTAGACAAGAGTTTGCATTCCAATATGATCTACAGAATCGCAAGGACCAGTCAGTATTCATTAATCAATGCAATTGTTTTAATTCTACTGGAGGGTCTTAGCTGCCTTAATACCTCACTAGTAAAGTTGTAAACCGTGAAACAGGATTTGAACCCACATGATCAGAGGTATACCAGTTGAAAACCTAGATGAACTATAGTTTTCAGCCGACTATCTCTAACCACTTAACATTGAAAAATATAGGACAGAATATCGAATCAACTAGATTAGCGTCCATATTTTAACTTGACAGATACAGTTCCATCATTACTTAAAAACATGATAAACATAACAGCCTTAGCAACTTAGCAATTAATTAATCATCGGTAATTTCAACTCTTATCACATTTCAAATGTATTATGAATTATTATGTTGTAATCATTTGATAGTTAAACATTCTCTCTCACCCACTCACTCACTCACCTTTTTGGTATTCTACTATGACATAACATTTGTTCACACCTTTTTTTGTGATCACAGTAGTAATTAGATGATAATATTTTACAGTATGAAAGACATTATGACACTATGTTAACGACAGTTAACTGGATTATGTTTCGTGATAATAAAATTAAAATTATGACTAACAAACGATATGGATATCTTATCAAGTATAGATTTAATAGTTAAGCTAGATCATCATGAAAGACCTGGAAGCGCTAGACGTCCGTTTGGTCTTATTGTGGCACTCCTCAGTAGTGCGCATACAAGATCCCACCTCCGCAAGATTGGAACATAGGACCTATCGACCTCGCGTGCGGACGCTTAACTTCTAGAAGTCCAGTACTTCCAGGTTTATCATGGTGGTTCAGCTTCAATCGACTCATGAATTCAACAATAAAATTACCATACAGATCGACTTTTATGTAAAAAGCTACTTACATAATTACAAAATGAACAGTTTCAGTAAATTCTCCTTGCTATTAACAAACATGTACTCAACAATGACTAACTTTTAAAGGGAGCGATACAGTTTAGGCGACAGATTGTGATTAATGAAGATCAATGGTGTCGAGAGTCAGACAGTTATCATGGAATTAATTGATGTTGGAGATATATACCACCAGATAGTAACTTCTGGTTTTTACGATCTAAGGGTCCTGGGTTCGATCTCTGATAGGGTCATAAATATTGGGTGTTGTAGATAGAAATATGAAGATGAAATAGGTATACTGTATTTCCTAACTTTTCATAATTGTTTAGGTAGAGTTAATCTGTAATGTTAAATTAAAAACTATAGAAATGTTTAATTCACTTGAATCTCTCCATTGATGTTTGGGACTGAGATTGATCAGTCTTTTATTGGCATATGTGCTTACTGTGCGTATTGCCTCGATATTGCCTTAATTTACAAGCAAGTGGCTACCAGGACTCAGTAGCTAAGTGGATAACAAGATGGTGTTCGTAGCGAAGTGTACTGGGTTCGAGTCCCAGAGTGAACATAAACTCTGAGATGCAGGTACACCCAGCTGACACTTCGCAAATAGGATAAAACGCGCCTTGTCCTGGATTCCACTTCTAGCCACTATCAAACTTTGCTTATAGAAATGTTTGTTTGAATTTTGTGGTTGATGTTTAAGACAACAATTAGTCAGTTTTGTTATTGGCATATATGTGCATGATCAACTATGATAAGAAGCTATGCATCTCTATAGGGTATTCTGTACAAACAATCAAGATTTCATCATTTTTACTTATCGTCTGTTTTTAATCAACTATCCAGGGAAATTGGTAGTAAAAAGATAGTCCAGTATTTAATATTACTGCAGTTTACCTGGTTGGAGTTCATGTGATCACCATAATATGACTGAAAATCAATCTTTCGTAAGATCCTAAGCTTCAGGAATGTCTCTCGACATAAGTAGTATATAACACTAATCAGAAATGGAGTGCACGGCAGAAGGTTGGGAAAATCGAAATAATGAGAACGGGCACAGAGAGTAATTGTTATGGCAATGAAGGAACGATGAAGTTTGAGACAATTGATGGAGGATTTGTAAATGAAGTATTGAATGTATGGTTTCCACATTCGATAAAAGAACTCTTTATTCTTGTATTAAATTACATTAGTTGTCCTCACCTGTCTTCTCATTCATTACATTTAGCATCTCTGCCGAAATGGAACCGAGGAGAGTTTTCTCGTTCACGAAAATACAACTGTTATCTCAACTACTAGCCCTATTGTTACTCATAGTACTACTACTTCTACTATCTTGAGATTTATCTCACTCTGGTGATGTGGTGTGACAACTTTCATCGATAATTATATGTCCTAAGTTCTGAGTCACAGTTGACTGATTAACTAACGTCCCATAATCATTTCATAATATACGAATATGTACTATGATAATTATTGTATACATTCTGTTATAAATAGAAAAGAAAGTCTTTTTGAACAAGTTTTCAGAAAATGCTATTTAAGATTGATTGTTTTCATACAGAGAATAGCTTTCTGACTAGTTCAGAACATTTTTTTAGTCAGCAATTGTTATGCAATGAATTGCAACATCTGAATGGTGAGGACTCAATACATCTGGTAGTGATTTGCTTTTGCTAAATGACGTTTTCAAAGAGATAAGAATGAATGTTCAGAGTCTTTGAGTTATCAGAGAAATCATAGTAACAGTTAAGTATGTATTCGTTATATACATCTACTTATCTCAAAATAGCTATGAATATTACTATGCCCAGTAAACCCTGAGTGGTCGATTAACCTTGTTATTTGTCATATGTTTGCTGAAACATAATTCTTCCTTCATAGTTACAAAGGCTGTCTTTGTAACAAATTTGTGTATATGTGAGTAAATTGATCCTAACAACATAGTTGTAGGCCTGCCGACCACCCACTTGAATCAACAACATTACGTCATGTCTTTTATGTCCTGTTCAATTTTAACAATAAAATACATACACAAGTAGATAGGATCGCAATGGGGTCCCCATTCGGCTCATTCCTAGCATACTATTTCTTCTGTAACCTGGAAAAGGATTAACATAGTTCGGTCGCCAAACGTGTTGAAGACGTATTTGTCATTCACAACGATAATATCGAATAAATTGAAGTTCGTAATCTTTCAAAATATGTCGTCCTTCTAAAGATTTCATGATAAAAAAAATCAAGTAAGTCAGTCATTCTACCTCAGTTCGTAATGTGCTTCTAATAAGGAGTAGTAGATCCTTAAAAAGGTCCAATTACAGAAAAAAAAAACATGAAACTGCTAACTGACCAACTTCCACAGCCTGGGTTCCACTAAGCAGGAAGAGGAATCTTATTCATCATTTCTGTTACCGAATACGTAAGGTCTGTACCTGGTTGGGATATGCGAGATGATAGTAACCGATGGTTAGAGACCTGGAATGTGACATAGCTTAAAAACGTTTGCAATCGCTCAGGTGCATCTACTCTTTGTGTTCTCCCAAATTGTAATCTTATGAACTGTTCATGTCCCCTATTTTTTTCTCATTCCAAATTTATTTCACTGATGTACGTACATAAGACGTCCTGTGTTGTTACAGACTGACTGACTGGAGGCTTTGGCTGAAAACGGCTGTTCAAGTCCCTTCATAGAGAACAACGTGAAAGGATGTCGGAACAAGGAATTCAGTAAATCCCTTCCAAAGAATTATCTTTATATGAATTTAGAATTTTAATGTGATCTAAATTTTGATGTATTTGAAAATCGGTTGACAGCAGCGAAAAAAAGAACGTTCACTGGTGCAATGTTGTGAATAACGTTTACTAGCAGAAACTTGTTTTCTACATCCGTAAAGGATAAATCTTCTCAACTAATCGACGACATATGCACTTATCAGTTCACCTGCTGATATGGAGCAAGGTACATAGGCCGCAGCCAATGTTTGCCTTCAACTCAGAAACAAGAACATGTCTAAGTGTGGTTTTACGAAGATAAGAGGGAATCAGGTAAATGTTTCTTTCTTGAAAATTAAACCGATTCCAACCAGTCCACTGATCCACAGGTTAGTTTCAAGATTTTATATACAATTCATGCAAATCTATCTAGATTTGTACGTAACCAAATTTCATTTTATTTACTTATTTGAACACATAGATGTTGGTACAAGATACATATACGCCACACAAATCTCATTTGATTTTTGTGAGAGCTGTGTTACGCACCGGGTGCCCAAACCGAAGCAGATGTTTTTCTTAGGGGACCACACCCGGAGCCTTCGACCTAAAGGTCTGACCCACAGGGCAGTGGAGCAACGTAGATGTAGTCCCATCGTAGCCGGTGACCAATGAATGGTTCATACGCCATTTGTTCCTTCAGGATAGTGGAACCCATGTACATCATTGTTTTGGAATGAGGGTTTTGTAACTGCCCTAGGTGGACTCTCCGTATCCACCAACCCGGTTAAAGCACCGAACATTCGCTTTCCATCTTCTCAGTTTCGTGAACAACATCCGCTTCACGAGAAGTCAATGAGCAGGACTTCCTTGGCAAGGGCTATATATGCGTGGCCGTGAACATTTCGAAAGGGATAACGGACTCTTCACTTTTGGCCGTACCAGAGTAAATACTAAAAACAGAATAAGCTTATGTAATCCATGAAACAAAGCCAAAACTGTGTGTGTAAAAGAAGTACATCTTGCCATCATCTATATTGTGAATGTATAAGCATATCCCCCTCTCTCTTTACATATTTCTCATATCTCTATCATTTTATTCATAACTATCTCCAACATTATTTCATTTTATTTAGCCCTTCTAATTACCTTTAATTATTGCGTAACGAAACTATCGTTAAATTATTGATTTTTTTTATTTGAACACACTATACTATTCACATTACGTAATCCAGTTTTATAATCTTTCTATTACATCATCATGATTATTCGTTGTGCATATGTCATGATGGAATGAATTGTACAAATGTACAATTCGATGAATAAAATCCTTTGAAAGAGATCCTTTCATTGAAAGTTATGTCGATCAGAGCTACATCAGCATCGGAAATCTGAAGGCACTAGATGGCCGTTTCAATCTAGTATGGGGCTCCTCATTAGTTCACATTCATGACTCTAAACCCAGAAACATAGATCTCTTAACCGCTAGACCACTGAACCGGCATTCAACTTTGTTAATGCCTAACCACAATCGACCTTCATCCACAGTCTTTCGTGTATAACTGTATCACATCTGGTATGGACCAAACCTCGTTGTTAACAGTTTTCCCCTAGAACTCCTAGAGTTTTATCTTGAATCTAATCACTAGCGAGCACATGATAATGAGAATATGCTAAAAGCACACACACAGAACAATAAGAAATTAACATAAAAAACCCATTGAATTACAACATTCACTCAATATACAGTAAATGAAAACACTAAAATACTTACCATCAAATTCAGGTGTTTTAAATGTAAATCTACTTGGAGAACTACCAAATCGATCTTTTATTGCTGATGATTTTGAACATGCATAAGTATTGCAAACACTTAAACTAATATCATGACGTGTATCTGAACTAAGATTTGGTAAATGATGCCAGATTTGTTTTAAATTAGTTGAATTCGATTGTATATGTTGAATCACTGTAGATGTTGTATCAATTTTATCATCTTCCAAATTAAATACACGTTCATGAAGTACTGGAGAACGTGGAACAATCGAACTACCAGCATTAGATTCCTTTAGATCAAAACATCATTTAGAAAAAAAGTGATTACGAAATGAACTTTCTTCTCAAATAATGAAATGATAGAGAAAATTTGAAACTTAGACAGCTGTTAAGTTCTCTAAGTTAAGTGGTTGTGACTCGAAGCCGACTTTATGTATAGAAGTGAGCATTCTAGTTATTCTATAATTGTTACTTTAGTTCATTCTGAAGGCTTTATTCATGATTAGTTGCCTTACTTTACCTTTATAATCATGTTGATTGATCTCCGGATTTGTAATTTACTGATCTTGTCCGTATACATTTGTAGATTGCGCCGATATTGATGTTTATGTTAATCACTAAATGATTTAAATATTATTCATTCAGGCTCTTTTTTTTTACATGAACTACACTCTGAAGATATTGTCCAGAATGATAAAGAAAACTTTGCAGTTAAACTATCTAACTCAGACTTCACTTGATGTTGCTTTTATTTGTATCTTCCTATTGTTATTTAGGACTGTAATTGATCAATCTCTTATTGGTATATGTACATTCTATGCGGATTGTTTTGATATAACCTCAAGTCAAAAGTATTTTAAGCAAAGATGAGGATAGTGGATAGCAGTGGAATCCGGTACGCGAATTCATCGTATTTGAGACTCGTCAGTTGGATGTACTTGCATCTTACAGTTTCTATTCACACTAGGACTCGAACCCAGTACCATTCGTTTTCTGATAGTCAACTGCTTTGTTTAAATTCATTTGGTGTTGTTTTTTTATTTGTATCTACCCATTGAATAATATGATAAGGATCATTATTCAATTATCAACGGTTATTTATTAGAAAATCAATGTTAATTAATTTTCTATACAAATCTACTGATCATTGATAATACTGTCGGGCTAAATAGTAGTTAATTCAATAATTAGTTTGTTCTTTCACGAAAAAAAAAAAAGAAAAACATGTTCACATTTATCCCATTTAAGAAAATAGAAAGGCATGTACATGAAGCCAGAAAGAAGAGAAGAAGAGGGATATTTTCATAAAATGGGAACATACAGTTGACCAACTATTCTCTGTTGTTGTTGTTGTTGGTGGTGGTGGTGGTGGTGTTTTTCTTTCTGTTATCATTTAGCATAATTATGATAACAAATGAAGACCTATTGACTCACTTATTCACTCATACATACACATACATACAATCATACGTGAATTTACGGTATCCAACTGGCTGAGCGTATCTAATCATGAAATAGATAAGTAAATAAACGATACACAATAGATTATAGTGAATCTTCAAATCAATGAAAGTCGTAACAACAACAACAACAACTGGAAAGTGACTAAACAAACAGTAAAGAAATTGGGAGGATAGAAAAGTGCAAAAGATGAGGGAAGAACTGAAGAAAGACAAGAATAATAGTGATAAATAAAATGTGTCTCCTTTCATAATGTACCTAATAGAAATTTCTAGTCATAGGTCAGTTAATTAGTCAAATATAATAGTGATAGAAAATTTATCAAGAATATGCGAAACGACAATCAGTAGGAAATTTAAACAGATGTGATGTATGAATGAAATGGAATAATTTGCCCATACAATTAATACTACTACTATTACTAATCTGTTCATTACTTTACTGAAAACATATTGGATAGATAAAGATAAGAACTGATAAGATATGAACATAACAATGACTTGATTGACAATGTGCCTATAGACCTGGGAAATGCAATGAAATAAGTTTGAATATACCTGAATATTCACCTATAAATATAGGCATAGTTATCAGTATAGGGTTTTGCAGATTGACGAGTTTTATTGACAACTATTGAAAACTAGGAAACATTGAAAGACCGTTTCGCCATAGTATGGGACTTCTCAATATTACGCATCAACAACCCCGTCATCATGGGTCGTGGGTGTGGCGGCCTATGCTCCAAGAAAGGCAACGGACTCACGTAAATGATGACTCTACTATAGTGGAGTATACTGTGCTTATAACATAGAATCCGACAGCACACAGATCATATGAAGGTAGGAGACTCATAATAGAGCATTGGCTTAGTGGTGGACGTGGGCGACTGTCAACCAACAGATGACAGAATTGAAACCCTAATCTAAGCTACAGTTCATATATTATATAGTGTCTTTTAAATTAAGGCTTCCAGCCGAGCCCATGTAATCTCTTCTAAGTGAAACGCTGTTAAGAAAGGTAGATAGGTGACATAAACATAGAGCTTAGGACGGATATATGTTAGCTCATGTTTCCACACCTGATTAACGCCATGAGGTGAAAATAATAAAAGAAATCAAATCATGTAGAGGGAATTTTTCTCGTTTGAGTTTTTTTTTAGCAAGTTAGTTTTCCACGGGATGGGGTCGGTAAGCCCATGCCCAACCCGCCTCCTTTATCCGGGGTTTGGACCGGCAGTAGCCCTAGAGAGGCTCTAAGCAGAGTATGTAGAGGGAATGAGAAAAAGAAATATTAAACGTTGAAAGTATAAATTGTAAAAAAAGAATGGACAAGTATAAATGGAGAAATATTGGAATTCAAGATCTAGATGAATATAAAGAGTGAGTGTATTTTCACCATTTTGAGTAATTCTGAGTCATATAACTCAAAGTCTTCAACTGCTGATCACGGTTATCCGGCGAACATCAATCAGTTAGTTCACTTCTATTTATATGACTCAGGTCAATAGTCAGTGAGAGAATAATTAAAGCAAACGGTTCATAAGGATTCATTGATTTAGAAGAATATAAATATTACTAAGGGTAAGATGGAGGCACTTAACAGGAAACCCTGAGTCGAGGTTTCGTGCTTCTTGGCACTTGTCAGCAGGGTGCACAAGTAATCTTGATGGAAACATCGCTCTCTGACGGATTCAATCATATGTCACAGAGAAGTTACCGCTGAGCTATCGATGCCGCGACCCGTACATCATTAAACATTCATTTGAAATTTATGTAATATAAAAACGATTAGAAAATGAACACAAAATTGACAAATAAAAACTCACTGTATTCGATGATATTTCACTTATAGTAACAGTGACATTCTTTAAAGGTGCACGGGAATTTGTTGTCCAATGTAATAGATAATAATCAGCAAATTCTGTTGAATTCGTAGATAAAATTTTCGGAGGTGCTGGAGCAACTGTAACCGACATAATCAAATAGTGACAATTAAAGTTGAACTAATTTAAGCACAAGAATTATTTTAAATCAAAAAATTGATGACTATAAATACAGAAAGAGACTATACAGGGAACGAGAAAGTTAGTTTTATCAGGTCTTCATTAGTGGTAGTGAACATGACATTGGTCACCATTTAGTAGTTGATCAACTGCAAATACATCTCAGTTCAACAGGTCAGTCCTCGTAACGTCTCAGACTGCCAAGACGGAGTGACACGGGATCTAGTCCGTAAGAGAGCATCAGTCCTCTGAATTTCAAAGGCCCACCATGTTCCTGAGTAACAAGAAATCTAAATCAAGCATAGTTTCCTGTTGACTACTTCCGACTATCTAATAGAGTGAAACTTTAGATTTATTATGAAAGTAAATAATTTTAAAGGCTCATGTTGTCATTTGTCACAAATAACGTCATGTTTCGGGTTCAAGCCCACTCTTTTTCAAAGATGGAAAGATCATTGTACGGTTTTAATAACCGTAAAGAAAACAATCATAATCTTTGACTTCTTATTGGTAGATTGAAGGGTGCTATTAAAGAATTACCGAATCCCTTTTTATTTTTTTAATTAATAATCATCATTACTTATGTGAGAGGGGAAATATTTTCATGTCTGTGAAACGCTCCATACCTTTGGCTTAAGGATTTAGTTCACAAATTGGTGGTGGAACGTCGGAAGATGAAATTCCAAGGTTGCCGGTATGTTTGTACACAATTCTTTTTTTGAGATCTGGGGACATATGAGATGTATTAAAGTGTATCAATCACTTAAGGGGAACCCTTTGTAACAACCATCTCTTTCTGAAGCACTGAATATCTTCAAAATCTTTGGTAAAACATTAGTGAATAGTGTCATTTTAAACCGTACGGGCAGATCAATCACCATGTCAGTGTATATAAAGGTCGTGTATGTATATGGCTACTAGTTATATTTACAAATTATATTTGATTTTCGAATTGAAGAAATGCTTATATATACTAATCAGTGATTAAAAACAAAATAGACACACAAAAAAATCTCTTACCAGTCACTTCTAACTTTTGATTTACACTGCCTAAACTATTATTTGCTTTGCATAGATACTCATGTAAATGTTGTGATGTAATCTGATTTAATACAACACGATATGCCCATGTTCCGCCTTGAGGTTTATTGGATAACATGTGTGCATCACCAACTGGTAGATCGTTGCAGGTTAGGGTTGGAGTTGGATAACCTGTTACCAGAATCTAGCATGAGAATAGAAGAAAGCAGGAGAATTCCGTAAAGTAATATATATATATATATATATATATATATATATATATATATATATATATATCAGCACCTTGATAGTTTAGTATAGTATGGAAGGTTTATGGATGAATTTATGAATAAAAGTCCTATTAAAACTGTATGCCAGCTAGCAGCTTTTATGTACCATTATGATAGATGGACTTAATTTCAAACTTGAAACGTGTTGGTCCATTTGTGAACGTCAAAGTAACCTAAACACATTATCTAGCTAGAGAGCTAACTACCAATGAATGTCTGGAATTTATTAATATTCGTGTGTTTTAGCTGGATTGTCAGTCAGTCAGTCAGCTGCAACGTAGGACCAGGCACATATATGCATCGGTCCAAGTTGCCATACCGCATTAGCACAACAAGATGAACACCGAATTCATAGAAGTAGTTAATTCAGTGGTGGTAATACCTAGGAGAAAGATCGCATATAAGGATATAGTACAGGAAGATAGAATTAGTTCGTAGAAAGGAAGATATGGAGCGATTCTAATCTTTTGATTAAGAGGAAGAAAGAGAGTGTATACAACGATGCCATTGTGATCGATTCTGAAAGCAGTCAGAATAATTGGCAAAATAATTGATACACTAATCATTGAGTGAATGGTAGTGTTGCTTACTTACTATGATCAGGAAATGTTCTGACATCAACCGTTTTGGCGTGTAATCGAATATCATCATTTCATGTAGTATATTTCTTAAGTTCATTTCTTATTTTCAAAATATATACTTTGATATTATACAACCACGTTACTAAAATATTCTAATTTATCTGATCATGATCCTCTCCATTTTATTCCATAATTTTCTTCTGGCGGTATGTTATAATGTTATTTAGTCTTGATCAGTACATCTGGGACAAAGACTGAACCACACCAATACGTGATGCCTCAGATATAGAAAATTTGTGTATCATGAACTACTTTAGGTGTTTAAGTGGAGAACGAGTTAATCCTTCACTTTGATAATACAGATCGGATGGATTATCACAAAAGGGGTGTATTGTGCAAATAAAAATGAAATGAAGAATTTTCCCCGGTTTGTTCCCTGATTGGATTATATCTAGGAAGATACATTAGGTCTGGTATCTATGTACGAACTATGGAGCGTGTAGACTCCTTCTATAGATTCGATATACACATGCAACGTACACTTGTGACTGAACGTATCTATACCTATAAGTGTCCATCGGAGTGCATGTATCTTCGACGTGTGCGTTCTGTACATACATATAACACATATTTGCGTCTACACTACGTCACATACTGGTGTAGTCGTTTTTGGCTATCAACACTTTTGGGTAGTAAAAAAAGTCTTGAATGTGGTAGGCAAAACTGTACAAGTATAGACATACAATGTGTCCATCTACATTACATCGAGTTGAATAGAAGTCCCTCATCACAAACAAACCATATCGAAATAAATTGTAAACTTTTCTGTTTACTTCACTTTTTCTCGTACATTAACACAAAACTATTTTCATGTTACGAAAAACAAAACGGCTTTCCTACTTAGTTGATCGAATATATTTCTATGGATGGGTTTGTTTGCTGGTGGGCGGCTTATGCTCCTCCGTGAGGGGCAATAGGCTTAAGTAAGTTTATTTAGTCCTTATATTCATGTATTACATTGTTGTACATTTTAAAAGTTGAAATATCAAACAAATGTCTATCAACTAAACTGATAATTATCGTTTTTTTTTTAAAACAATCGCCTATAAATGACCATATGGACGTTTTGTTTTGAATCCCTGAAATCATTGTTTGTTTAAAATGATTTTGTTTTTTCTAACAAACATAAACAGATTATGAAATTCTTGGCATACAAAATGTCTGAAATAAATAATAAACACTTCTACTCTCATTTTACGACGCTACAACTTTAACCAAATACTGTAGTAATCAGCATAGGATTGTCGTAATTATTAAGTTTTTGATTAAGATCATGAACTGATTGATGTTAGACCACCACAGAGATACTGGAAGCACTGGTACGGAACTCCTCAGCAGTGTATATCTACGATCCCGCTCGCGAAATTCGAACTCAGTATCATCAGTCTTGCGCACGAACGCTTAATCTCCAGATCGCTGAGTTGACCGTCATCCAACGGTGTTAATGCCTAACCTCAACCAATCCACGTAATAGTCACTAGTCACTAGCTTCGTGAGGGAATTCTCAGAGTTTCAGTGAGAAGCTGTGACCAGAGGAGATGATCCGTGTCGAGTAGAGACAGTTATCTTCCTCAGTACAATGAAAGATGGTCGCTCAATTTCGTGGATTGGTTCGAGTTAGACATTAACATCGTTGGATGATGACCAATTAAGAGGTTAAGGGTTCACTCATGAGGTCGAAAGTTTTGCATCCGAGTCCTGCGTGTGAGATCGTAAATGCGCACTTATGAGAAGTCCCATAACATTCAGTGCCTCTAAATTTTCAGTGGTAGTCTAGTTAGGATTAGTACATGATTTCAACTGTGAAAGTTAATAACTGTTTATGATGGCGTAATCAATGAGAATATTGGATTAACCTTCCTTTGTATTGAACATTGAACGCCGATCATAAATAGATATGCAACCATTGCTAGATAAAAAGGGAAATAGAGATAGAGAGTGAACTCGAAATTAACCCAATAAGAATTTAATTCTCGACCTTTTGACCTTTAGTTACATAAATATTTATCTAACATTTCAATATATGATCTTAATCAATAGGGCAATTGTGATTAGACCAAAATCTAATTTGTTCGGTTTGAAATACACAGGAAATGAGTCAGTTAGATGACATCATGACTATAAACTAATTGGGGTTGATTACAATTAGTTTAACTAAAAAAATAGTCAATTTTAAACAAATAACAACCAAATACCGAGGAACAAAATTGTACCATAAGTATGTTTCAAATCAAGGATTCATCATTAGAGGTAATCTATTGTAAACTAATTATTACTTAGTAAAAGGCAATTGAATAACAGTCCTAGATCTAAGTTTTGCACTGTTAGGTCTTTCTCAACTTGATCTATTCACAATCACAGGGGGAAATAGTGTCCAATGTTGGATCGGAACTATGGTTGAATAGTTTTAAAGTAGAATTTTTTTCCGATGAACATATCAGATGTTTTTTGGTTAATGCTGGAAGTGGATAGGACACACATTGAGAAAAGCACACAAGTGCATCACAACACAAACCCTTACATGGAATCCTCAAGGCCAAAAGAGAAGAGGAAGAGCAAAGAACACATTAGGTGGAGAACTGGGGACGAACATGAGAAAAATGAACAAAAATTGGACAGAACTAGAAAGGAAAACCCATGACAGAGTGGGTTGGAAAATGCCGGTCGGTGGCCTATGCTCCATTAGAAGTAACATCCGTAAGTAAGTAAGTAAGAAGAACATATCAGACAACTTTTTTAAAGACGCTTGTAAATGGTTGGTCACTAATCAATTAATGTATATACATATCATGACAGTCGTATTCTACGGAAATTATGACAGCCTGATATGATAAATGTCAATCGACAGTAACATTCATCAATTCCGCATATTCAATTGATGACTTTGATGCAAGAGAAGCGTATGAACTGAAATTCGAAGACTCTTTTGTACGTGATTTGTTTTATCGTGAAGTTTTCATTGTTCTCCATAACAATAACATTTTTAAGTTTGTTTAAATTTTTTCCAACTGTCAACAGATTTAGAAAGAGATAAGACAACAGTTATGACCTCACAGTGTGCGAGTAGTGATTAATATCATGTATGTCAAGTCCTTGTTAGAACTGACCGAATTCTATCAAATAAGCTGACAATGTAACCACTAGTCTAAGTCATTCAACATTTTGTTCATTATTCTAATATGTCAGGTGATAGCTGAAGGCAGTTAATAGGAAAACCTGAGCTCAGGATTTGTGTTATTTGGAACTCATCACAAAGACCTACCTGCAATCCTCAAGGAAATGATACATTGTGATTGATTCAATAAATTCACCGTATCATGTCTATGACCACTCTAGTGGCCTAACAATTTGTCACGAACAGATACAATAAAATGTTATTCGTTTCACTTTCCGTAACCCAAAGGGGTATACCAAATAATTAGATATAAATAAATTTAAGAGTTGGAAATTGAAATAGAGATAAATGTTCTTTGAACTAGTTTGTGCCTTGTAAACTGTATTTCTGATCGGTAAGTTTCTATCGTAACCCCCCTTGAGCCCCTCTGGGGCCACAGCCGGTCCCAAGCCCGGATAAAGGAGGAGAGTTTGACTTGGAGTTAGCGACTCCCTTCCGTAGAAAGCCAACTCGCTGAAACAACGCTAACCAGAAGTTTCTATTGCAGTTGATACTAGTACCTAGTCATCGATTGTCATTTTTGCATTTCTCGATTAGTTCAAACACTACTGGTAGCATAATGACTGCTAATGAGGTATGGTAACTTGGACCGATGCATATTTGTGCTTGAACCTACATTGTAGATGACTGACTGATAATCATTGAGATAAAAAATTGTGATGAAGTTGACATTTTTCAAGCATCGGCTGATGTAACAGTAAACTGTAGTTAACACTAAAAGTAGTTCGGTCCTAGTTTGAGACTCTTCAGCATAGAACACTCACTATTCTGTCAGAGATCGAACTCAGGACGTTCATGTCAACTTGTTTGTACTATATCTTTAGTTGGCGTATAATGATTCATCTTTCTAACTTGAATCAATTTCAAACACCATAGGCAATGACTATCTGATTCTTAATTATAAGCGTGATTATATGATGATTCACGAGCTGCATATTATAACTAAAATGTGGATCAACGATGCCTGTAATATCTTAAATGATGTCAGTTGACAATGACAACAACATATATTCTCCTTTTTAAGTGATAACTGAAACAGTAATTTCTGTAATCTTTAAGATAAAAAATTTTCTTTACGGAGATAACCAAAAAAAAAAAAACGGAAAGTGATCACAATTGTAAAAAAACAAAGATAATTATGAGAATAATTAAGGTCATTGTCGGGACGAATGAATGAATGACCGAATGAGTTAATAAATAAGATTGGAAGGAAGTGAGGGTAACAGTTGGATAAATAATAATAATGTCTAAGGAGTGAAAGAGAAATCGATTATTATTATTATTATTATTATTATTATTTCGATGCTTCATGAAACAAGATGATGGATAAAGTATTATAAGTATGAGAGATTTTTAGTAATTGTAATATATTCACAGTTGAAAGCACAAAGTAGGACGAAACACCCATTCAATACTTTCACAATTTCGATGATAGTTTAGCTCTTGAATGCCCTGGTACGGCCGAGAGTAGGGAGAGTTAGCTCTCCCTCTCAAAATGCTCTCACATCGCCACGCGTATATAGCCACTGCCAGAGAAGGCCTACTCACTGTCTTCTTGTGATGGGGGTGTTGTTTACGGAATTGAAAGGACGAAAACAGAATGTCTGGCTCTTTAACCGAGTTGATGGACACGTAAATTACAACTAGGGGAGTTGGGAAACTCTGATTTCAAACCGATTGTGGATCCTGAGAGAACAAATGGCGTATGGACCTTTTTTTGGTCTCTGTCTACCATGGGACTGCATCTCCTCAAGTTGTTCCACTGCCTTGTGGATCAGATCTTTAGGTCGAAGGCTCCAGATGTGACCCCCTAAGAAAACCACTTGCATCAGTCTGAGCATCCTGGTAGTATCACAGTCCACTCTCAAATCAAGTGACTTGTGTGGTTCATAGGTATTCGATGCCCCTTTGTACCAATATTTATGTGTTCAAATACATAAACTGTGAAAATGTGATATTAATCAAATTTCTTTATAAAATAATATCTGTCATGTTTAATTATTATTATCTAAATCATCAATGATGAATAGTTTGAACTTGTGACATTCATATTATATTTTACAACTAGATGGGACGAAAAAATCTATCATATAGAGAAACCACCAATTGAATAGTTAATAAGAAATGATAATTCAACTAATTCTGATTTCATAAGTAAATAAAACAAATAGACGGTGGTACAATTTCGTAGATTAATTGAAGTTAGACATTAACACCCCAGGATGTCGGCCTAGTGGTTTAGAGGTTGACATATACGCGCGAGACCAATAGGTCCTGGGTTCGGATCTTACGAGGTGAGATCGTGGATGAGCACTACTGAGGAGTCCTATACTAGGACAAAACGGCTGTCCAGTACTTCTAGGTTTTCCATGATGGTCTAGCTTCAATTGACTCATGAATTCAACTATTAAATAGGGTTGATGATGATATACTCGGATTTTCTACCGTCTGTCTAAGCTGAATTAGATGGAACAAGCCACTGAATTTGTCAAAAGAGTAGTTTTAAGTTAAGAACAACAAAACATTGATGATAATCATAATGAAATGTCATGTATATAATACTATTGAATAATACAAAAACAACTTACATTGAATCTTTCCTCAACACCAATATCTGTGTAGATTACACTGTCGGACATATGAATTTTCGGATATACTGTAAATATATGTATATAAAAGAGGAAAGTAAACATACATACACACTATACAATATGATGGATCAACAAATTGAATATCAGTAAGGCACTTTTCAAACATATGAGACTTGTATATGTTTGTATGTAATGAGTTCACAGTAAATTTATTCCATTTTATGTAAAATGAATAGCATAACAACGAAAGAGGACGATTCCAGTACTATCTATGAAATGAATTAGACCAACCATGCTAAACACTCCATTGAAGAGAGTGGATGTTTCCTTCAATAATCCATAATCTAATACGAACTAACAATAAAGAGATTTCAGATGTTATCACTTCTATCAATGTACGATAACACAGATATGAATTTGATTGAGTTTTATAGATTGAAGATGTATGTATGGCACTCAAAATAATCTATAATCAATAGGTATATCGTTACAGATCCTATTTAAGAACCTAAGCAAAAAACTTCAGCCAGTCAATATAGTCAAAAAGAATTTCAAAAACAAATCAATCTAATGGTTTTGGTGAAGTTTTTGGTCATGGAGTTTTCATCGTTCTTTTGAACAACATCATTAGCATAAACTTCTAATCTGATGATCTCTGAAGATAAAAATTTGTAGATAATTTCATCAGAACAAATTAGTTTAGTTGAATAGCTTACTTCATTGATAAATATTGTCAAGAACCCCAATAAAAGCTTTGTAATTAAATCAGTTAACATATAGGACCTAACTAACACTCAAAGTTATACACTTTATATTATTTATTTATTTTAACACATAAGTATATGTACAGGGAGGCACCAAATACATATGCGCCACACAAATCTCAAGTGATTTGTGTGAAGGCTGTGATACTGCTCGGGTGCCCGAACCGAAGCAGGTGGTTTTCTTAGGGGGCCACACCCCGAGCCTTTGACCTGAACGTCTGACCCACAAGGCAGTGGAGCATCGTGAGGAGATGCAGTCCCATGGAAGCCGGTGACCAAAAGTTGGTTCACACGCCATTTGTTCCTTCAGGATACTGGAGTATACACTTTAGTTACTTGCCTTAAACATCATTTCACATTGTACAACTAGAGAAAGCCTAGTTATCTAAAAAACAAAATGTGGTTCACGTTATAGTAACGTGAAGTCGAATGTCTCGGTATCCATAGTATTACTACGCGTGCATTAAATGGAAAGCTATAAATTTTTTTCCACTCATGGATAATTTAACATACCTAATTAATTTGATTTTTCTTTAAGTATTTTGCGTTTTTTGATGTAGATGGCAAACAGACCTATGTCAAACAGTCATCGAAAATTCTAGAAGAACTAGAAAGCTGTTTTGTCTTAGGACGGGACTCCTAACCAGTGTTCATCCACGACCATGAAACCAGGTATCGAGCACAGAAATTTAAGTCTCGTGCACGATCTTTTAATCTTTAAACTACTGAGATGAAGTTCAATGTTTTATAATTCTAACTTTAGGTTAGTGATGAAAAGAATCTTCAACAATCTCTACAACCGTGTTACTGATAATCATTGTGTGCTCAATAGTGACTAGCTTGGACAGAAAATTTTTGGAGTTCTAATGAGAAGCCTTAAGTAATGGAGTTAACCGTGTCAAATATGAGGAAGATATCTGTCGAAGACAACAGAAGATGGTCGAGCAATATTGTGGATATATGTACTCACCACATTGATAACCAGTTTAAACATGTTTAGTGACAAATTTACTAACATATAGTTAGAAACTACTTATATGCAAGTAACACTTTCATCTTGTAAAATACTTACCAATTCAGAAACATGCAAATGGGAATGGAAAAGTTAAATTTATATAATATTCATTTATTAATATGACAACAAGGTGAGTGACATAAAACTAATCTACTGAGTCTTGATATCTACTGATCTATTTAAGAGTGATAATGTCTACATCATTATTAGTAGTAAGAGTTTGATTTTATTCGTCCTGGCCAGTTGAGCTTAGTAGCTTAATAGATAACACACTAGTCTTCTGAACCAAAAAAAATACTAGGTTTGATTCCCGATGTTAACATCCAGCTGATTAAACCAAGATACAACGAAACATACATCTTAGTTTCTAGTGATTGCTATAAATTATCTAATCTAAACAACTCGTGATCCTCATAGGATATACAAGTGTCATTAACGACCGATCAGAATTCAAAGTTGAATATCAACAAGGCCGTAAACTCATACCATAACCATTAATGATGACGTTGAAAGAAAAAGATGAGTTATGACCAACAGTTGTATTTTGGACTAATCTATAACGAGATGTAACTGTAACCCATGGTTGATGTTCAAATTTAACCATAAATAACAATAGTCTTCCTCATTTAAATTAAAACGGATAAATTTGGGTAAGTACAAGTACAATTATAAGCATATACACAACACATCTCTGTGTACAAATGTCATGGATGGGATCACTGTACTATACCATAGTATCTAACCTCATAAAATAATCAAGATAGTATCGAAAAAGTGATCTCTCAGAAAGGATCATTTTATCAATGAATATTATGTTCAAACAACTTACAGTTGACTTCAAGCATCAATTCTTGAATAACTGGCTTTTGATTAACTGCAGAATTTATACCTGCTTCACAAACATATACTTCACCATGTTGATCAGAATGAATGTTTGACAATTCCAATGGAAGATTAATTAATCGTGTATTGTTTTTACCAGCAGATGATTTAGATTGATGAGATTGTTTCAAGATTGAACCATTCTAAATTTTGTCAAGAAAAAAACAACAACAGGAAAGTGAACCTTAAGAAAGAAGATAACTTCTATAAATTAGTCAGTCAGTAGTATGTATAGTAACATAAAACAAACATATCTTCATAGTAAAGGTTTGACTTGACTAAACAATACTTAAATATCCCTTATGAATGAATAGGAAAACTATTTACATCAGTCCTCATTAGGATAAGACTTGGGATGAATGGGGACTAGTTTAAGTTATAAGACGGAGCATCTATACGGTAGAAATGGTGGGAACAGGCGTAAGTAAGTAACATTTAGTTGCTTAGGTGTTAAGTGTAAACGAATCTCTCCATGTGAGAATAATGCATATTATGGCTAAAGAAAAATAAACTTGTATATTTACTACAACTTCACCTGGAACCTCTCTGTGGCTACTGTAATTCCCAAGCCCGGACGAAGCAGGAGGGTTGGGCATGGGGTTAGCTCAAAAATAAGTGCCAACCAGAAAAAAAATATTCAAACCATATGTACTACGGAATATTTTCAACCACCTACTGTCACGTAGGTATGTGAACGATTATTGCAACACAGAA
Organism: Schistosoma spindalis; assembly: GCA_946903255.1. NCBI lineage: Eukaryota > Metazoa > Platyhelminthes > Trematoda > Strigeidida > Schistosomatidae > Schistosoma > Schistosoma spindalis. The sequence goes on along the minus strand of OX336423.1, from coordinate 2,252,032 downwards.
AGATACACCTTCTTAAAACTCTTAATAAGGAAATTAGATTAGTAGAGGTTTCGGCGACTTGAGGGCGTGGTTGCACAGCTTAATGAATCACTACTTTACAAGAAGATTTTCGTTGAAGACAGAAATTTGTGAGGTAAAGCGAGTTGTGCCACTTTTATGATAAACTTATTCTAACCTCTTCCTTCTTCTGTTGTAGGCAGACAGAAGCATTACAAATTTTGGTATTCTGAAGTAAACATCCAAGTATAGCCAACAGTATAACTTTTCAGTTATTAGTTAATATTATTCTCATAAGAAATGCTTTATGATCTGATGAAATTCACAGAATAAAAACGGTCATGTAAATTAAATTCAAAAGTACTCTTGTTCCACACACACACACACACACACACACTCACATACACAGAGAGAAGACACTTGATTAACCTAAATGGAAAAAAGTTCACACATGAATGTCAGGAATATAACAATGTCAACTTTTACATATTCAATTCATGAACTATTCAATTTCATTACTTCTTTTTCTTCTTTTCCTTTTTTACTACTTAAACTTACTACTGAAATAAAGGTCATTATCATATGAGATAATATAAAATTGAATTAAATTAATCAGTCAATGTAAAATAATAAATATGTGACTACAATTTGAATGGATAAGTACAAATGAATAATTTATTCTATCAGTGAATGTATTACATTTATAAAAATAAAGGTAAATATATAAATATCACCAAATATATATATATAGAAGTTCATTCTGAAGGACATACATTATGGAAATCATTAAACTATATCATAAGGTAAGTATATATCTGGAATCTTGAAGGGACATGAAAAAAAAGAGGAAAATTAAAGGATATAGCTATGTTGGGGATTGGAAGTAGACATGAAAAAGATGAATAGCAACTGGATACAGTTGGATAGAGAGTACTGGTATAAGACCTATGGTCATTCATGAAGGGTGATAGGCGTAAGTTGTTTAAATGATACCCAACATAGATTATTCATAACTTAGTGGATCAATTTGAAATGATAGTCTTTTTTATCTAGTAGAAGGTTATCTAAGCGTTTTACAGTGAAATGAATGAAAGTGCATATATTTCTGTCAATAGAGGATATCTATAGTAGGGGAATGGATGGTGTAAGAACTAGTATAATCAGTCAGTTCGTCACTCAAATATGACATTGAATATAGCATATGTACATACTGGTTCAAGTTTCCATACCCTGATAACATAGAGAGATGAAACTGTCATGGCAGATCTTAGAATAGTACAAGTAGTAACAGTATTAATGGGAACACAAAAGATTAGCTATCTAAGATACTATTGCAAATAAAAATAGGAAATTCAGAAACATAGGATCTAAGACAATCTAAAGCGTGAATGGGTCTACAATATCACAAATGATTTTAAATCTTGTCACTTAAAGTCACTACCTATTGGTTACGATAACTACGTTAATTCCAACCAGGTAATATCTACCTACTTACATTGTTTAGTTCAATAGTCATTGTCTTCATGAACTGATGTCATGTCTTGGTGAATGGCGATACATAATACATGTCTCACTAGTACAATAAACAGAATGGCTACATTTAAATTCATATTCAGTGGATTAACAAGAAAAACACTATGAATAATCAAATAATCGAATGTATTGGAGATGATTTACCGAATGCGACTGAGTAGCATGTTTAAGAAGTATTTAAAAGCATCATCTTATCGACAGTGATTCACATAGAATTTAAACATGGTTAATTAACACAGTTAACCAGGCTAGTGAGTAGAACAGCGAATACTTTATAATTGCGTGATCTAGAGTATATTGTACTGTAGTAAAGAGATGGATCGAAATCAGAGTAGAGCCAGTCATAAAATTTCCGTTAGTTCAAGTTGTCATAACACATTTACACAATGAGATAAGAATGATAAGATGAATAGCAAAACAGATAGAAACAATATAGTAGTAGTAATAATAATGAAAAAGACTAATTATTGAGAAGATGGTTAGAAGGGGAATGCGTGAAGGAAAACTGAAGTTGAAGAGCTTGAGAAAGATAAAGTGTAAATAGATATGTTCCACTAAAACCGGTTCTGAATCATGTCACCAAACATCTGCAACAGTTGATAACAGTTATTACCTAACTTTCAACTATAAAGACTAAATCAACTAACATGACACGGAAGAACGGTTAATAACTACTTCATAGTCAAATGCCTCGTTTCGTTTTCATCCCTTCTTAGTCTTCTGCCAACCCGCAACTACAACAGAAAGCACTTCCGGTCAAAGTAGGGGATGGTTGGGTATACATAATACATGTCCCAACCATCTCAGTTAATGAAGATTCATAACTACATAGACCATTTTAATATATTTATATGTTACACTGCAGTATTGATCATCCGGTTGTTTCCTGAAACACGAGCACTACTTTGAAGATATCCATAATGAAACAGCCGCGATATCCATATATCTTCTGTTTTCATAGACTCCGTTTCACAGTCGCAGAGTAATACAAGATGAACTAGTGTACAGTTTACTCACTCTTTGAATGAGATAGACCTCAAGTGACATAAGTTGACATAGGTCAACTGAACCTGTATATTACTTGCTAACATTTCATCAAATCCCAACCAATCAGAACTTTGTTATTATCGTTGTTAATTATGATTGCAAAAAATTCTGTGATATTCGATTTTCACTCAGACCTTTAACGGATCATATCATCATTATAATGAGCTGAACTCAATAAGAGAAGGTAAGGAAATAAGTCATATACAAATTATCACTTAAATAACATGTAATCTCCTAAATAGATAATAATAATAATAATAATAATCCATAGACTAAGCATACTAAAATCAACAGAATATTACAAGACATAGACCTATACAGTTGAAGTCTTTCATACAATAAAGCAATGACCCGTAAGTTGGTTAGTTTTTCCTAACTCTATACTTCAATATAGAAGATAGTGTATCAGGTCAGTTACAGAAATTATATTTAAATATAGATTTAATGCCTAACAAGATATAATTCCATCAGAATATAGAAAATTAAATAAATAGGAATAATGTGATACATCCTCCCCACCGCTTCATATTATTTTCTTTTTCAAAAAAAGGCGTCCTTTTCAGGTCATGCTGAAGGCCTCTTGATGAACATGTTCATATGTATAATATATTATATATGAGCATAAAGTGAAATAGGTCTAGTCTTATTCTGCTTCAATAATAGAATAAGTACTAATTAATATGAATATGAAATGTCAAATAAAAATCAGTGATTTACATTATAGAAGAACAGCAGGTGGGTGGGTGGGCGGTTAGGTGGTTATGTATGAGGAAGTGATAGAGAGAGAGAGAGAGAGAGGAATAGTAATACAAAACTACACACAAACATAAGCACAACTCTGATGTATCTGCCAGTAAACAATGAAGAGAGACTAATGTTAATAATAATAATAATAATAATAATAATAATAATAATAATAATAATAATAGTTTCCCCCAGGCAATCTCATAACCACTTTGTTGTCTAAAGGGTAGCGTAAAGAAGAATCATATCAATGAGATTAAGGCGATAAAACCAGCTGAAAAAGAAAACAGGAATGAGTCATTAGAGTGAATTGTATAATTGGAGAGAATAAAATCCCATTTGTTTTTATTATTTCCTGTTTTTAAGGTGGTAACTGCTTATTAAACAAGAGGAAACAAAACTCAACTCAGTAAGGTTTAAGAATGATGTATCTCTAGTTTTGTTAAGAGGATAATATTAGTAAGAGTGATTGTATGACCTGAAAATAGTTGGCTGTAAAAGAACTATAAGATTGATATTAGAAGGAACAAAACTATCGAATCGATTTAGAAGTAAATTTTACAGCATATCTAATAGTATGTGTATTTCGATTTTTTTTAAATGTTATTCTTACGTGAGATCACTCAAATGTCCTGGAACGGCCGAAGATGAAGGGATCACCTCTCTCTCTCCCTCTCAAAATGCTCTCGTATGGCAACACATATACAGCCACTATCAGGGAAATTATACTCAATACCTTCTCGAGGTGGAGGTGTTGTTTACGAAATTGTCAACATAAAAACGGATATCAAGCACCTTAACAGGGTTGGTGGATTTCGAGGATCCATCCAGGGCTGCTTCAAAACCCTGATTCCAAACCAATAGTACACATGAACTACCATGATTCTGAGGGAAAGAATAGCGTATTAACCTACTGTCGGTCATCGACTACCATGGGACTGCATCTCCTAACGTTGCTCTAGTGCCTTGTGGATCGGACCCCTAGGTTAAAGGTTGGGGGGCTCCCTGAGAATCCACCTGGTTCGATTTGAGGATCCAGGTAATATTCCAGGCCTCAAACAACGTTGAAATGTTCAAAGAGCTCTTAAACAGTTCGAAATGTATAAGACCAGTCTGTTTTATACCCTAAGGAAATGGTTTGTTTAAAGAATGTAGTTACAAAATTTCAGTAACAACTTCACCAATAGAAAATATTTTAAGATAGTCTTGAACATCAACAACGTGGAAAGAGAAACTCTTACCAATAAACATTATACTTACGACACAAGTTGTTGGTCACTTACACTCAACAGATCAGTGAATAACCAGTTAGCCATCTGAACAGTGTGGACAACAACGCTAGGATGTAGGCATATCTATCTGACAAGTGTCCTAAATTCCATTTCTAGTCACAACTGAAGTGTGCTTCTGTATTAATTAGAATTCACATACCATTTCATATATTCAAACATAGTAATTCCAAGTCATATAGGTTTATTACTAGACATGTAGTGAACTTTATTGACAGAATTGTATAATTACAGCCAAATAGACTTAGGTTCAGCATTCGTACATGACACTATTAGCAACAACCTACTGTGGGAGAGGACAAATCAGATCCCAGTGGAGGAAGAAATCAGGAAGAAACGCTGGAAGTGGATAGGACACACATTGAGGAAAGCACCGAACTGCGTCACAAGACAAGCCCTCACATGGAATCCTCAAGGTCGAAGGAGGAGAGGAAGACCAAAGAATGGAGATAGATATGCGAAAAATGAACAAGAATTGGATGGAACTAGAAAAGAAGGCCCAGGACAGAGTGGGTTGGAGAATGCTGGTCGGCGGCCTATGCTTCATTGGGAGTAACAGGCGTAAGTAAGTAAGTAAGTCCTCTATCTAGACGAAAAATTTACCCATTGATAACCAAGCTGAAATCAATCCTTAACGATTATCAACCAAAAAAAAATAAAATAATCGATACTAAATCCTTCTATATACACTAATAAATTCAATGGGAAACGCCAAATATTCTAATAATACCATTGAAAAAGAATTTGAGACCTAAACAAACACCAGTAATGTGCATATACCACAATGAAAGGAGAAAATTAACTACATGGACATACAGTATATCAATACCTAGTAAATGTATTTTTTTGTCAAAGGTCCCGATAAGAATCATAATTTATATTGATAAGCACCCAACCATTCAGTAAATCCTATTGAGGATGAATTTTACCGACTAGACAAATGTGCATATTAGTGTATTTAATAGCCGATAGACATATAACAAAACAGTTGTTTACAATCTGTAGTCAACTTTTATCCTCTGTCTCTCTTGCGCTTGTGTGTGTGTAAACTAGACGATATGATTTAATGCTAGATAAAGTTGAACAACTTGTACAAGAGTGTATCTGTGTGTTTTTCGATATTTACTATTATAAAGTATCGAAATAAAAGAAAACATATTTCACAAACAAACAATCAATGGGGGAGATGTATTCATGTAAATGATTTACGTACAATTGAAAACAAGGTAAGTGAAAATGAAAGAGTATAAGATGATAAAGCAATATTGTTTTTAGTATAGGGTTGTAGAGATTGTTGAGTTTAAATCGATATCCCGTACACAGGATGGTGGATACGCGCTGCTGAGGAATCCCATACTAGGACAATGAGATTGTCTAGTGTTTCCAGGTTTTCAATGGTTGTCTAGCATTGATTCATTTATGATAATAATTTAAACTCAAGATACTTTTATCAGTAGACATGATCGTGGAGAATATTGGATGTTACTGATATTACAAACAAATGTAACTTGAAAATCTGTTGAAAACTAAGAAACACAAGACAAATGCTCTGTCTTAGTATAGAACTCCTCGGTAAGAAGTAATTCAGAATTTTTACTGAGAAGCTGAGAAGTTCAATTATGTTGACTATGAAGTACTTATCCACCGAAAACAATGAAGTGGTAGCCTCGTAACATCGTAAATAGTTGGAAGTTAGACAAATAGCGATTAGATTATGGGTCAGTGGTTTAGAGGGCCCTGGTCCATTGTGGTAGAGTCGTGGGTATACGCTATAGAAATGTCTCATAACAGGATGAGGTAGCTATCTAGTGTTCCCTGGTTTTTAGTTGATATTCAAGTTAAACCTATTCGCAATATCAATAACAATATACTTTTATCTTTACATGACTAAAAACCATTCTTAGTGTATATTTTTAACGATGGTGATTACTACTCACATTAAAGGGTAGTGAGAAAGTACTTACCAAATGTATATATAGAAGTCAATTTACTTAAGAAATACTATGTTTAACATATTTTTGAGTATTTGATATCACTTTATGGATGAATGTGTGACTTGTGATAGGTCCGTTTAAATCTTTACGAGTGATCCAGGCTATAAGGAAGTTTATGCTTTTGATCTGCTGAACAAGGGGGCACCAAAAACATATGCGCCACATAATAACAATGAGATCAGTAGTAGCTATCATTGATTTCTGTGAGGAATGAAATATTACCCGAGTGCCCAACCCGAAGCAAGTAGGTTCTTAGGGAGCCAGACCCAGAGGCTTTGACCTAGGGGTCTGATTCACAAGGCACTAGAGCAACGTTAGGAGATGCAGTCCCATGGTAGTCGATGACCGACAGTACGTTAATACGCCATTCTTTCCCTCAGAATCATGGTAGTTCATGTTTACCATTGGTTTGGAATCAGCGTTTTGAAACAGCCCTGGATTGGTCTTCTATATCCACCAACCCCGTTAAAGTGCTGGATAACCGTTTTTATGTTGACAATTTCGGAAACAACACCGCCTCAAGTAGGCAGTGAGTAGGACTGTTTATTAAGTAATGAATAATTGACATCCCTGATAATCCTTTGTCGATTCTTTAGAATCATTAAAAATTATTCTATTGTATATTCGATATTCGATTATACTATTTACTATGGTTACAGATAAGAAAAAATTGAAGACTCTCTACTGGTGAATCCACTTAAGAGATCATGAGTCAATTGAAGTTAGATCACTATGGAAAACCTGGAAGCACTGGACGGTCGTTTCATCCTACTGTGGGACTCCAATCAATCCATGAAATTGGGCGACACATCCACTATTGTTGTGAGATAATAGATCACCGAAAACAATGGTAAGTGTGTCGCTATATCGCGAGACTGACAGGTCCTGGGTTCGAATCTCGCGAGGCGCGATCATAGGTGCGCAGTGGTGAGGAGTCCTACAGTAGGATGAAGTGGCCATCTAGTACTTCCAAGTTTATCATGATGATCTAGCTTCAATTGACTCATAATCTCAATTATTAAAATTACTATAATATCTACAAAATCCCTTTTTGAAAATAATCAAATGATTGATAATCTTACTTAATTTCTAACATTTCTTTGAGTTAAACCATAATATAGATTGGGAAGAAAGATAAAATGATAACAAATTGCCAAGTTGTATGATATTCATGCATAACATACATACACATAAATATTCAAAGACTCATGTCTGATATTGTAAACAAAAATATAGATAGAAGGCAATACACACACACACACACAGAGGAAAACCCTTCGTTAATCGATGGGAACACTTTTTTTTAATTTACTGGTCGACCAGGCAAAAAAACGACATAACAGTTATTCTATTTTCATTTTCCTGTTTCATTCATAGATTTATGGGAACCAGTAAGTATAAGTGGGGGAAGGGGGGTAGAGAAAAGGTGATGAATTAACATGTGAACATAGTATACCAAACTTTTAAACATAAATGAATAGAAAATGTATGTATATTGTTTAGTTATGACAAACTGTATGATAAGGATGAGAGTAAACTCTCAAAGTGTTTAGATTCATTCGTCACGATTGATTGATTACATAATCATATACCAATAGGGAGTGTTAAGGATGTTTTCTTTTATGTCTAGTGATAATTCAAGGTCAGAAATGAAATTCAGGACGTGAGTTTCAACTTATTTGGGATTTATCAATTGGATGTGCGCCTACATTCTAGTGTTGATATTCATTTAATGAAGAGTAGAACATTTGAAACATTATCGACTGGTCTATTGCGTTCAGATAATCATCTTCGCATGTAATGCCAATAGGAAACTGATTAATTATTTTATTTTATTTATTTGAACACAAATATTGGTACAAAGAGGCACCAAATACATATGCGCCACACTTCATCATTCGATTTGTGTGAGATCTGTGATACGTACCGGGTGCTCAAACCGAAGTGGTTTTCCTAGGGGACCACACCTGGAGCCCTTGATCTAAAAGTCTGATCCAAAATGCAAAGGAGCAACGTAGGGAGATGTAGTCCCATGGTAGCCGGTGACCAATAAATAGTTCATACGTCATTTGTTCCCTCAGTATTGTGGAGCCCATATGCACGATTGTTTTGGAATCAGGGTTTTCGATTGCTCATTTGTGTACTCTCCATGTCCACCAACACGGTTAAAGTGCTGGACATTTGCTTTTGTTCCTCTCAATTTCGTAAAGAACACACCCGTGTTGCGAGAAGGCAGTGAGTAGGACTTCCGTGACAGAGACTATATACGTGTGGTCATGTGAGAGGGAGAGCGAAATTTGATGGAAACTGATCAATTGCAATCTAAAACACTAATGAGAAGGTTCAAGTAAACAATATCAAGTGAATTTAAACTTTAACCTATTGCACAAGCAAGTGCCTATTAAGACTCAGTAGCTAAGCTGATAACGCGATGGCTTTTGAAGCGAATGGTACTGGGTTGGTGTCCCAGAGTAGATACATTCAACTGACGAGTTCCAAATAGGATGAAACGTGCGTCTTGGATTCCACTGATAAGAATCTATGAAATAAAAATGTATTCACCACATTCTACTACATTCGTTGTTTTAACTTTTTTTCAAATGATGAATTCTAGTTAGCTGAGAGGAAGTTTATTTTTCAGTCAAACACATTAAAATAAGTTTCATTCATTTCTCTTCCTTTGTCTCTATTATAGGCAATAAACATGAAAATGATGATGTTACATTAGTTATTTATGAAGATAAAAAAACATAAAGATGATAAAATACTTAACTAATTCTGTTTTTGTCTGATATGAATTTATAAATATATTTTTTTTGGTTAGTTTCATGATAGAAATCAGGGTTTTACATAAACTAGATTGATAAAATCAGATATTTGTACATGGGTTGAGTAGTACAACTTTATATTATTAATCTTCATCCATAGGGGAAGATGGATTAATATTAGTATTATTTTTCAAATTCACCAATATTTCCTGTGGTGTTGCCCTTAAAGTGCCCTGATACGGCCGAGAGTGGGAAGAGTCCGCTCTCCCTCTCAAAATACTCTCACATGACCACACGTATATAGTCTCTGTCACGGAAGTCCTACTCACTGCCTTCTCGCAACACAGGTGTGTTCTTTACCAAATTGAGAGGAAGAAAAGCGAATATCCTGCACTTTAACCGCGTTGGTGGACACAGAGAGTCCACCCAGGGAAGTTGAAAAACCCTCATTCCGAACCAATGGTGCAGATGCGCTCCAGAATACTGAGGGAACAAATGACGTATGAACCAATAGTTGGTCACTAGCTAACGCGGGACTGCATCTCCTTACGTTGCTCCACTGCCTTGTGGATAAAACCTCCAGGCCGAAGGCTCCGGGTGTGGTCCCCATAGAAAACCACCTACTTCGGTTTAGGCACATAGGCAGTATCACAGCGCTCCTACAACTCAAATGAGATTTGTGTGACGCATATGTATGTGGTTCTCCTTTGCACCACTATTTATGTGTTCAAGTAAATAATAAAATAAATCTAATTGAGACGTTTAAGTCATATGATGTGTTCTTCGTTGATACAGAAAAATCTAATCTTATCTGAAAAAAAATATTCTGGTAAAAATAGATGGGCTCATGACTAACAGTTTCGTCATGTTCAGCACTCGTCAGGTATATCAAGGAAATTCTCACACGATGCATATATGCCGACAAAAGATCGACTCAGTTGTACTCCAAGTTTTCAACAACGGGCTAATTCAAATTAATTGCAATAATAATATAAATAATAAACCCATTGAACAGTTGAGTAGGTATCTGGATTCAGTCAGTCAATGAGACACAATGTGGCACCTATATTTATTTACATAGTTTCAAGTTGTCACCCACCATTAACACATTGAGATGAAGTTGTTAGGCCGAACTCTAGAACAGTAGAGGTAGTAGCAGTATGAATGGTAATAAGAAAGTTTACGCACCGAAGATACGATTCAGGAAGAAAATATAAGTTGGTGAAATAATAACAGAAAAAAATATTATGAAAAGTTTAGAATCTCGTAATTTGGGTGACAACAGGGAATGCATCTATCCTTACCAGAAAACATCGCTTATCTAGGTGGGTGGTGGTTGGGGATACGTAACATATGTCCCAACATCCTCAGTTGAAGATTTACTGCCTCATCAATCGATTTGCAATCTTTACCTAGTACTCTATTCCAAACCCAGGCACTGTTTACTCTGTGGTCCGAAAATACACGTGTAATGCTTCGAAGACATATATGCTTGAATACCAATATCATAGATATATCCTCTACCCTTAGTGTTCATGTTTTACATCCATGAAGTAGAATGGAGCAAACTAATGAGCATTGAAGTCGTCCTTTGTTTAGAAGAAGGATATTTTGCCTACGCTGTCGGTGACGCAATCAGTAATTCAGTGAACAACCATCTAACAAGTTTCGAAAATGACGAAACCCAAGTATAGTTTTCCACTGCTAGCCATAAATTTATCTTTTTTGTGAAATTTTTTACAAATAACTGTATTAAGGTAGTGCACAAAGGGGAAGCATATGTCAATAAAGATGAATCAAGATAATCAATAATGCAATAATTCAGATCTCGTTAATAATAATGTATTTTAACCTGACTTGTCACACACAGACTGTTTTAATATGTTTAAATTCAGCTAGAGGAAATTTAACTATATTAAAAAAGATACTGTCATCAGTATGTTTTGCCGAAATCGATGGTAAAAATAAAAACATTGTAATCAAAAATGAGATATACTCGAATGTTTCTCAAATTACTGTGTATAACTAACCTTCAAGCGCCAGACAACATATAAGTCAGGAAATCCAGTAGCACTGCAATCAATCACCTGATTTGATCCTTCTCTGAATTTAAGACTTTTTGGAAATTTAACAATTTTAGCTTGTTCTGAAATTAAACGAAAAATAGAACCCATTATAGGATCATGAAAGGCGGAATTAGTTGATAATTAACCATTCAAGTAATTAAAATTAACTGCTGCCTTTGTAATCATAGTTATAGAACAAGCGGAGAATGTATTTATCAACAGATAATGTGAGAATTCCCGTAATATTGAATCTCTAATAGGTTTGTCTTAGGAATTTCTGTTGAGTAAATATTTTTAGACTGAAGTGACTGTAAACGTAATTCCCATATAGTCGTACTACATTGAATTATTTATCATGTTTTAAGGTTTTTGATAATAGCTTTGTAATGTGAACATAAAAATACTACAAAAACACTGCACACTTGTATTTTAGCAAACAAACAAACACACAGGTACACATCAATTTGTAAAAAATTGGACAGAAAATTTTGTAACAGTACAAGAACTGATCACCAAGTGAATGTTTATTTCACAGTAAATTTAAAGAGATCTTGAGTTAGCATGGGCTTAAGAAGAAAACGGTGACAGTTTCAACCGTTAGACTGATCATTGCCATTTCGGGTTTTCAAGGGAATATAGTTACTTTGAAGGATGAAAATATATAGTGCTAACTGGTGACAAATCACGCGAAAATTGGGTTCAAGGCGTAGTGTTGATCAATAATATATGTACCATATCAGAAATTAAAGAATCATGAGAAACTGAACAGCTTTGGATGATGTATGAGTTTACTGGTAACTATGTGGTCAGTGTTGGGTGTTCTTTTGAGGGTTTTTGCCGTTGACTTTCATCATTTCAGTAAAATAAATAATTCTATAAATTATGCAAGGCCTCATTAAAGTTATGAGAGGTTCTCTTAATCTGATAGGTTTTTAACCATCACACAATTCTGGATTGTGACTACGTATTGCTGTATTTGAAAGTAAAAAGACTTTACATAAAATATAAAGGCCACTGGAAATGTTTGATACAGACCTACTATGGTATTGGTTAAGCCAACTAATCCTTAAGCTATCTGTTTAAATTTAAGTGACAAAAAAGGTTCTGCTTAGCAAGACGAAATCAGTCTTGGTGCAAGATGAATTCATTAAGTTTTTATGAGTCAAAAGTTTATCAAGTATAATGGGTAAGTCACTTTTATATGATATAGATAGACGATATATTGTAAAATTTAGTGTATTTAACGGATCATGATGCGTAAGATGTAAACTTTTTTCAAAAGCTAAAGATTGCTAAAACAGTTTGACTGGTCTTTAACAATATTAATTTGAACACACGTCCTTAAAAAGTAATTGAATACAAAACAAACGAGAAGTAACTCTTATACACGTTTATAAGGCGAACATTTTCATTTTTGGGTGACAAGTTTGATGATACTAATATATGAAATGAGTTACAACAGAAAAATTATACGGTACGTGTATCATAATTTAGTAATGCTTACAGCCTTTGACAAGTGAATCACTTATAAGTTATTTCAGCCTTTTGTTAACTTACCGTAAAACTTTAAAGTAATAGACTTTTTCTCCAAAGTTTCTCCCAGACCATAATCTGCAGATTTTTCGCAAATAATTTGGGGAGGACTTTCTATTTCGTCAGGATTATTATTGGTTTTAGTCAGACAGATGTCATTTTTGACGGACTCGTTGATGCTCCAGGCTTTGGCTGACGGGGAAATATATCTTTTAACATCTTCCCCAGGTCTTTTAACTGAGGAAGAAATTCGTTGGTCATTCACTCTCAACTGCAATGCTTCTGATTCTGAAAAACGTAGAGAAATGTGTGAAAAACGTGATACCTATCTGAAATATAACTGTGATCAATCATGAGATAAGCTACTAAAGGTTAGACAAGCAACAAAAATCATTTAAGTAAATCTCATTTTTTTGGCAGTTGAGAGAGCCATACATAGTAGGTATTACGTCCCAATCTCTCCAGTGCAGGAGAATTCTGGGATTTTGTGTTATTTCTCCAAAATGTTTTATAGCAACTTCCCCAACATTTCCCCAAAACGGATAAAATTTTCCCCGAAATCGGGAAATTGGGGTGTGAAACTGTACAGAATTAAAAAATATAGTACTCAGTGAGGTTGACATATTTTTGGCAAATGTACATGTAAATCTATCAATAAACAAATATCCCTTAGAAAGCATTTATTTTACTACACGACTGGTCACAGCGATGTTGGTTTGTACACTTTTTATACTCGCATATAATTTAGTTAATATTATTCATTCGTAAATACCCTTTTTCATACCAAACTTCTAAATTTAAGACCTCAGTACCGTTGATATCGTTTTCGCGTTTTTGATATCTATTGTGCTTACTGTATCTAGTCGTGCTTCGTTGGAATGTATAGGTTAATAAATACATGATAAGCGATCCGTTGATTATAACTCTATAGGATTTAAACCCCACAGTAAAAAAGTATGAAATCAAATATTATTTAGGTCTTTGAGTTAAGCTTATTAAAAGTCGACGTTTGAAACAACATTGTTGAGCCAGTTAGGAAATGTTATGTGTAGGATCATTGTAAACATACATAACATACCACAACAATAATTTTAGAGAAACTAACGGAGGAGGCCAAAAATGCTTACATATGGCGATTCATGACTTAAAAATCTGTCTTGACAGCTTTTCACATGGCAAATTTAATGCTCGTTTTAAAATAAAGCAAAATACCTTTGAATGTTAAATTGCAACAGAACGTAGTTTTTGAAGATATTTCAGCCCATATTACTTGGTCTACGGAATTGTAAGAAGGATAATCTGGCAAACGTGATGCGTTGGTGGTGTAAAATAAATGTAAAAACAAATAGAAAATCCAGAAAGCGACCATCGTATGACTCTGGTTAAAATGCCACAAATGTTTAGTGTAAAGTGTTAAATATTTTGATGAACTTAAACAATCGTTGAGCGTGGCTTGTTCATTGATGAAAAAAGCTTTGCTTTGATCGTCGTAGGGTTTAAGCCTATATTTTTACTCTATTATTTATCAAATTTTATGAACGAAAATCGGTTACATGCAATTAATATTTGGATTCAAATGTTTTAAATGGTTGTGAACGGAATAGAAGTAGCTTTCGCTTAACCGGCTTCCGTGTTTAGTAGCAGGAGATCATCAATACCTGCAGGCAGGAAACTAGGTATGTTAAGTATGGTAGATTGAAATAAAAAAGAAATTGTTAACTCATAATTGGATGTTATCCTTAGTCATTAAGAATAGCTCAAGTTTCTTCCTAAAGGACTCCCAAGACGTCGCATGAACTAGTTCGGTCGGCAGCGAATGCCAGCATTTGACAACTCTTAAGGAATAGAAGTTATGCCTGCAGTCCATTCTACTATGTTGTATCTCTAATTTCTGGGTGTTACCCCTGAGGTTAGTGTTGGGACTAAGCTTAGTTAGGTTTTTATTTGGATATCCAGAAGTTTTAAGGATACTGTAAGCTATAAGGTCACCTCTAAGACGCCTATACTCTAATGAGTAAAAGTCAAGTGATTGGAGGCACTCTTCATAAGGTTTAAATTTGAGTCCCCGAACTGATTTCGTGGATCGCTGTTGGATACGCTCCAGAGTGACCTTATCCTTTTGGAGTGAGGGAGGAAAATACTATGTTTAAGCACTGTAAGTGAGGACGAATAAAACTGTTGAAGATCACGTGGAAAGTTCTCCCGTAGAGCTGACAAAAATGCGGTTCAATGTTATCAGTGCAAGGTTTGCTCGAAAGGCGTTTCCGTAGGGCACCAGGGCTCCTAAATCTTTTTCAACTCGAGATACTACTATAGAGGAGTTTTCTAAGTTGTAACTGTAATCTGAGACGTGTCGCAGATGGACTACCTTACACTTTAAAGTGTTAAAGGTAAGTCCGTTCTCGTCTGCCCAACTTTGAAGTCGAGTCAGATCCTCCTGAATTGCCTGTGTATCGTCTTGGTTGCATATCTCTCTCCAAAGTTTCACGTCATCTGCAAAAAGTAATAACTCTGGCATTACCTGTTGAGGAAGATCATTTATATAAATCAGGAAGAGAAGAGGTCCTAGTACTGAGCCCTGGGGGACCCCACTACGACATTCCATAGCGTGTGATAAATTGAAGTTGACCCTGACCTTAAAATGTAGATTTGTCAGATATGAAATGAGCCAGTCGATCAAAGATGGTTTGATACCCGATTGACATATGTGATTAACCCTATCAAAATCTTTAGAGAAATCAAGGTAAATGATATCCACCTTCCCCTTACGATCAAGGATGCTTGTCCATCTGTCCACCGCAGTCAGCAGGTTGGTCATACAGGAGTAACCCTTCCTGAAACCATGCTGCTGGGGTGAGAAGAAATGTAAGGACAGCAGATAGTCATGTATACCATCGCATAGCAGGGAGTCCATGATTTTCGAAGGTGTGTAGAGAAGAGCCACCGGTCGGTAACTTGAAGGTTCGCTGCGTCGGCCTCCTTTTAAAATCGGTGTGACGTGAGCCAACTTCCAAGTTTCCAGTAGTTCGCCTCGACTTAGCGAGTGTGAGAACACGCTAAGTGGTGTTGCCAGGATTGAAGCTGCTTCCCTCATTATAGCAGAATGGACCATATCTGGGCCAGGAGAAGTGTCTGTTCTTAGATGCTGCAGTTTTCAAAACACCAAGTCAGCGCTCAGGTTCACTACGGAAAGTCCTGTGCAGTTGCTGATGGAGCTGTCATCAGTATAGTTGATGTGGTTCGGTTGAAATGTCCGGGAGCATCTCTCAGCCAGAAGGTTAGCTTCTTCGCCGTCGTTATCGGTCGGGCGGTTAGGACCTAGCAGTTGGGAAACTCCAGTTTTGGCTTGACTAAGG
Source organism: Schistosoma spindalis (assembly GCA_946903255.1). Lineage (NCBI taxonomy): Eukaryota > Metazoa > Platyhelminthes > Trematoda > Strigeidida > Schistosomatidae > Schistosoma > Schistosoma spindalis. The sequence continues at coordinate 2,235,705 of OX336423.1, read as the reverse complement.
GAGGCTGCGTAACGGAATAAGCTTTTCGGATTAGAGGCAAATTTATCTATAAGCTTTATCTGGTAGTGAAGCCTGTCTTCTCTTATAGCCTTTCTGTATATGTTCCTTATGTGTTTGTAGTGCTTGTACGCGCCGTTGCTGTCAGTTCGTTTGTATTCTGCCCAACAGTGCCTTTTGCGGCTTAACAAACGAAGAGTGAGATTCTTGATGATTGTTGGTCGCTTGTAGCTATTAGTGACCGTTCGAGGAACTGACTGCAGTCAGAAGTCCAAATAAGCATCCACATCAACTTGAGGGTGAACTTCCCAATATACCTGTTGTAGATAGTCCTGTAGAGCTGACACATTCAACCGATTATAATTCCAGCGCCTGTTGTTGGTGGGATATCTTAGCTCGGTTTTGCTGACAAAACAGAAGGCTATAACGGCATGATCGCTTTTCCCTAGGGGAACCAGTATTAAGGTGTTGTCAAATGGAAATTCCTCGTTTGCAAATACCCAGTCTAAGTGAGACGTTATCTGACTGTATCTCCAAAGAATTGCCAACTTCACATTTTTATAGAATCACATATGCTCAATGAGGTTGAAGAACCGAGCTTTAGTTGAGTTTTCACCTGCAATATACATATGTTCCGCGAAAGTGATTCTAGGGAGAATGAAGTCCCCTAGAATCAAGATGTGAGTGAATCTGAGACGCGTAGAGCGGGATAATCCTTCCAACATACGACTGTCATACTCGATGTCAGCAGTGGGCTTCCTATAGATGACCCCGACTAGGCACTTCGAAGTAGTGGACAATCTTACAGAGCACCATACAGATTCATCAAGGTTGTCAAACTCGATTTCTGACTAGAAGAGACTGTAGCGGTAAGCAAATTCCCAAAGCGAATAATTCTCTAAGCTTACAGCACTGGATCCGACTTAGTTCTACTGAATACACCGTAGCTGTAAGCGTTCGTTTGTTCATCCGACGAAATCGCGAGTGGACATACTGTTCTCCATATTCCTTGCAATCGCTAGACAACTTAGACCAAACGCTTCACGACATACCGGTAGTCTCCCAAATATATTTTCTAATCCCTTGACTTATGACTTCTGATTTGATTGCGCTGGTATACACCAATGATAAAAATGTTACGTGTCAAGACGTTTTCAAACTTTGAATGCTATATTTGGAACAGAATCGTAGATTATTGTCACAAAAACCAAACACTGCGAGCGTTGGGAATAGTTTCCTTGTGTTCTCTATACAATGAAGCACTTCAGAATGAATGCATCCAATATTTTTCTCACAGATTTTCATTCTTTATGAAAGAAGCCATTACCGACGAAATGTTACCTTTTTAGACATTTTCTAACCCGTAAATATTTCAAAAGAAATACAGTTTTGAAGCTTGGTAAGCTTTGGACAGCTATAACTATCTCTGTGAATGAAACTAGTTTGCCATTGAACTTTCCGGTTGATATCTATCGATGCACACATATAAAATCCTGGATCAGATCAAAATTTGAGTTATGGTTGGATACTAACAATAAAGGTCAGCTAAATGAATAATAATGGCTGTTTAGTCCTCTCTAGTTTTTAAGGGTACTCTAAATGGGATCAACGTGATGTATACTACCCTTGAATGTGTGTGGTTAAGATCCGGTTATCCAGGTTATAATAACCCCCCGGACGCTGGTGCTAGACAGCTGTGTTATATACCACGGAGGCATTTCGTAAACTGATCATCCTTTCTTTTTCACCACTAGTCTGAATGTCGGCAAGTGTTGGACGGATTTTAAGATGACGAAATAACATTCGTAAAACGCTTCTGGTCCTGGTAGTCAAACGCGTATTGTCAGTTGTGTTGACGCTAACGCTTATTGTGAGTAATCTCTTGGGGATAACCAAGATATAACACAGAATAAAACAAACTCAACTCTTAGCTACTCAGCCTTAGAAACACAAAACTGTCTCACATAAGTTTCTGAGTAAAAAATTCGACCAGAGTGTGGAATATTATTTTGGAACAGATAGGTTATAATTTGTCATCTTTTTACCAACAGTAGTTCGATTGGGCTTGAATCATCAGGCATTTTGTTTTTTTAGCAAGCATCAAAAAACATCCACGTAAGAATAAACGTATCATAGTGAACTAGTTTACTGCATGAGGCTATATGGAGCATAAAAAATCAAGAATTTAAAAACAGGGAGTTATATGAAGTTATTGGTTAGTTTACTCATAAGAACATCAAAATGAATCCAGAGGAAAGCTTCAACATGAAATCGTCAATGTTGAAAGAAAAAAGATAGACCAAAAAACACAATGCGCTGAGTACCGGAGGCAGACGTCAAAAAGAATAAAACGTGGAAACCATTGAAAGGATAGCTATGGACAGAAGAGACTGGAAATTGCTGGTTGTGCCCTATTTTCCATGAGGGTTGACAAGCGTAAGTTAATCAGTAAGTGAACAACGCAGCTTTTCGTGAAGTTGTAAAATTATGGTACACTTCGTTTTCAGTAATGCTTTAATAATAGACCTAATCCTAAAATTGTAGATTTGTCATGATGTAACTGTCTAATTCATAAGATCTTGCGTGAAAGTCACATCATTGTTTACACTGACTCGTCATTTCGTAACAATCCTCAATATATGATGGAGAACACATTTAGGCTGGAGATAGAACAATATATTTAAAATGAATAAAAGGTATAGGCTACACAAGAATGATCACGCTCGCAAGACCGAGCCATGCCATTCGATGAATTTGGATTAACTGAATTTCTTCTTCCCGTCTTCTCCATCGTTGTGTTTTTCTCCGCACTAAATGTTGAGTACCTATTTTCCCAGTTGTCTCGTGCTCAGCTTTGAGGATTGTATGGTTAGGGCCCAATGACACTACACATTTATTAATTATCTAGAAAGAAACCCCATTTCAAGCTGACTAGCGAGTTTTTTTTTTTTTTTTTGTGAAGAATTTAAAGAATTACGAAACTTGTCATAAGACTAAAAAAGTTAGAAGTCTTTGCAAAATAGATAGGGTAAAAACTGTTTTTAAACGCGAAATGGTTCGAAAATCTGAAACTCGTTCATAGCTTTGCTTAAGGACATTTCTAAGTTACCTCGTTGACCTTGATTGTTTCAGGACTCTTAGTTGACACTCATTTAATAGTTTAATTTTCAACTCAGTCGGAGTTGTCTCTTTCTACATAAACTCATGATCAATTGTTAATAAATTCCTGATTGAATGCATAAGCGGAATCTGTAACAACTTAGGTTGATTTGTTTATAGTAAACCTCAAACATCTAAGCCCATTTTAAGAAAGAGTTCAAGTATTCATTCACTACCTTATTTTGTATAGGGATTAAATTTCCTATCATCTTTTATTGAACATTGAAAAGCGTTGTGTGTTTAAACAAGTAACCTAGCACTCCATGATATCCTGCAACACGATCTAAATAAAGAACTATTCACAACTGGCCGAGTTTCTTCTATCAATAGAATGAGGGGTATATACCGGTACGAAAGATCCATTTTATTGATTCATCTTGAATGAGTATTCTGTATTTGAATGAACAAATAAAATTAAAATTTGCTCAAAAGAAAATTAATCAAGATTTTTTAAATAATTAAATAGAAATAATGTTTATCCACAATTAAATTGAATGATCAAACGGAAAGACACAATGTTTCTCAACTTCATTGATAATAATAGATTCAAAAGTTTGAATGATTAAGTTGTACTTTCTTTTGGATTTCACTTGGATAACTGGTAAAAATGTAACGGAGATATTAACATGAATACAAAGAGAAATGCATTGTCTGAAATATAAAAAATAGGACATCGGCAATAACAATTCAGTAAGTAGTAATGTAATCTACATAATGTTAATCAATTGAATAATCGAATTAATGAGTCAATCCACATACTACTACTACTACTACTACTACTACTACTACTACTACTACTACTACTACTACTACTACTACTACTACTACTACTACTACTACTACTACTACTACTACTACTACTACTACTACTACTACTACTACTACTACTACTACTACTACTACTACTACTACTACTACTACTACTACTACTACTACTACTACTACTACTACTACTACTACTACTACTACTACTACTACTACTACTACTACTACTACTACTACTACTACTACTACTACTACTACTACTACTACTACTACTACTACTACTACTACTACTACTACTACTACTACTACTACTACTACTACTACTACTACTACTACTACTACTACTACTACTACTACTACTACTACTACTACTACTACTACTACTACTACTACTACTACTACTACTACTACTACTACTACTACTACTACTACTACTACTACTACTACTACTACTACTACTACTACTACTACTACTACTACTACTACTACTACTACTACTACTACTACTACTACTACTACTACTACTACTACTACTACTACTACTACTACTACTACTACTACTACTACTACTACTACTACTACTACTACTACTACTACTACTACTACTACTACTACTACTACTACTACTACTACTACTACTACTACTACTACTACTACTACTACTACTACTACTACTACTACTACTACTACTACTACTACTACTACTACTACTACTACTACTACTACTACTACTACTACTACTACTACTACTACTACTACTACTACTACTACTACTACTACTACTACTACTACTACTACTACTACTACTACTACTACTACTACTACTACTACTACTACTACTACTACTACTACTACTACTACTACTACTACTACTACTACTACTACTACTACTACTACTACTACTACTACTACTACTACTACTACTACTACTACTACTACTACTACTACTACTACTACTACTACTACTACTACTACTACTACTACTACTACTACTACTACTACTACTACTACTACTACTACTACTACTACTACTACTACTACTACTACTACTACTACTACTACTACTACTACTACTACTACTACTACTACTACTACTACTACTACTACTACTACTACTACTACTACTACTACTACTACTACTACTACTACTACTACTACTACTACTGGTATCTACCAGACTGCATCTTAACCTTTTTTTAATTTTGAGTTCGTCTAGTCGACATGTGCACCCAAACAATGATGATAATTGTGAAACAAGCATTTTCGGAAGTCTTAAACTTTTAGCAGAAACCATAAGAAATGTCAGATAATTTACTTTAAATACATTCAGTGTATTTGACTGACAGGTTCATGTAACAACTACAAAAACTCATGGATAAAAATCTAAAATGATGGACCACCATAAGAGACTTTATCCTATTTCTGGACTTCTTATTAGTTCTTACTGTCTCAACGGATGATTTAGAATTGTATTCAGAACGTTTTGATATAATAATATTCCTTCTACATTGTGATGACTTATGTAGAATTTGCTGGTTTGTATTCGTAATTTCAATCACTCTGCAATGATTTCCTACAATTAGCTGATGTCAAGTTCAAGGGGTTTTTTTAGGGATTAGCTTAATCTGTGTATTGTAGTTGTTTAGTTTGGGCTCCCTTGAAAATCAGCGAGCGAAAAACAGCTACTTCGTCCTAGTATAGCAGTGATAACCAGCAATCACTCACAGTCTTATCTACGACTTTTAGTCCTCACGGCTAACGCTTTAGGATTGAAGCACCTGGGTCAGGATTCATCAGTATAAAACAATCGAAGTCAAAAGATACAGTTCAAAATGTGTATTTTTTATTCTTTTTAAATGGATTTACACTCACAATGTTTATTTCTTCTCAATTGAATGAGATTTCCCGGTTATTCATCTAGACTGTAAAGAGATTTACAAATTGTTATCTGTATTGAAAATATGTTGGAAAAACAAATGGAAAGTGTTATATTTGAACGAAGAGTGGATGAATGGTAACTGCTAGGAGTTAATTATGGACTATTATAACGTGTATCCCTATTGGATAACTAAATTCATTTGATAATGTTTGCTTGTATCTTTTCATTGTTGTTTAGGACTGCAATTGATTTGTCTGTTGTTGTTATATGTGCATCGTATGCAAATTGCCTCAATATCTCCTTGAGTCACAAACTTCATAAGCAAATATGGATGATGGCTGGCAGTAGAATTCAGATTACGTGTTGCGCAATATTTTGGAACTTATCAGACAAATATACCTGCATACCACTGTCAATAACTACTCCGGGACTAAACAAGTGTCCTGGATACTGTGGTGAACAAAACACAGGTGGGGACAATCGAATGTATTTAACACATAATTACAGGACTTGTTGTTAAAATCTAACAACCATATCGTAAATGCTCAATTTACAAAATGTCCGTCAATTGTCTCAAATGACTCAGAATCCCTTTGTTCTTTCATTTTCATACAAATTGCATTCTTTCTTCATTCTTTATTGTTCGATCTTCTCGTCTCTCTGCTGCCAGACATTCTGTTCACGACTAACATCATATACTACTTATGTCTACGTAAGTAGCACACATCACAGATACGACTTCTATTCCTCATCCATTTTCGCCTAAAAACATGCTGACGACAGCCGGGAAAGATGTACATATGCTAATAGGAGACTGATCGATTACATTCCTAACCATCAATGGGAAAATTCAACCGACCGATACGAAAAAGAAGTAAAACTTCACTCCATTGCACAAGCTAGTGGATATCAAGACTCAAAAGCTAAGTGGATAACGAGATGGCATTTGAAGTGGACAGTACTGTGCTCGAGCTCTGGAGTGAACATAAACTGTGGGATGTAGGTACATCCATCTGACGAATCTTAATTAGGATGAAACACGCATTCTGGATTCCACTGCTAGTCACCATCCATCAAGCTCATTGGTCAAATTAGGTATAATTTAAATTTTTGAATAGATGAACTTTCTACTAAATATTATTGGGAATCCTCCTTAATTTTTTGATTGGTTAAATTAATATACAGGGTTTCTTTCCAGATTCTCTCTATTTTTCACAAACATTTCTAAACATCCTTAGAAGTGACACTCAACACTGATAAATTTAGATCCTATACATATTGATGTTTGAACGAGGAGAATAATGATTGGTAGATAGTCTAATAAGTGTTAGATGATATATATATGTCTTACTTACTTACAGATGTTACTCCTCGTGGAGGAGAATAGACCGCTCACCAGCACTCTACATATAACCCTGTCCTGAGCAATCCTTTCCAACAGTTTCCAGTTGTTATTCATCCTTTTCATATCTGACTCTATTTCCCAACGTAATGTGTTCTTTGACCTTCTACTTTTTCTCTTCCCTTCAGGATTCCAAGTTTGTGTTTGTCTCGTGGTGAAATTTGATGATTTCCATAATGTATATTCCATCCATTTTCATCATCTTTTCCTAATTTCCTCTTCAGATGGAATCTGGTTTGTTCTCTCCCACGGTAGGCTATTACTGATGGTATCTGGTGAACGGACATTGAATATCTTGTGTAGACTATTGTTTATAAATACTTGTACCTTTTTGAAGATGTTTGTAGTAGTTCTCAAAGTTTCAGATCCGTACAATCAAACTGCACAGAGATGTAGATGTCGATTCAAATGCCGAAATGGTAGAGGTAGTAAAAGTATAAGCAGTAATCGGAAAGACTAGGGTTTGAAAATGTTATTTAAGGAGTATAATCCAGTGAAATATATTTGGAAAGAAAATAAAGGATACCAAGAATTCAGAAGATTAGAATTTGAGAGAAGATAAAGATTGGATGCACCTGCGCTATTGCAAACGATTTTGAGCCATGTCACATTCAAGGTTTCTAACTATCGGTTGCTATCATCTCCCGAATTCCAACCAGGTAGTTTACACTTATTCTTCAATCTTTCATTTGAATCTATCGTGTATTTTATAAATGAAGCTGGTAGCAGACTACCTTCTATAGCTTACTTTTTAGTCTTAAAAGTATTTGTAGCATTTCACTTGTCTTGAACTGTCAATCGTATTAATTTCCATGTGACGTTCAATGGCACACAACTTATCTGATGAGTAGAGTTCATCACAATACAAAGTATATTCACTAGTAGTCACTGATAGAATAGAATACTATTAAACAAGTTATAGATTACCTCTAGATTACTTGTTTCTTTTCTTGATGGATTCCTGAGAAATAACGTTAATGGAGCATAGAGAAAACAAAGAATTGCAGTAATCCAAATCATCCTAAAATAAGATTAAAGGAAAATGATTTCAATATAATAATATATTAAGGACATTTATTAATAAAATAACGTTTACTGAATTCTCTTACCTTAGGTTGTTTTAAACAACAATAGTGTTATAACTTGAGGCCTTGTACCCCTATCAGAATATATGACGTAATGTTGTTGCCAATTAGAGAATAGTGACTTATCAACCAGATTAATGACGCATAAAATAAGTACGATCAGTCTGGAGTCCTTACTGATCCTACTGCCTGACTAGCCCTGCCTGCCTATTAAGTCCAGAACACCACTCTCAACCTCTGCGATATGAATCATGTATTTCAAACAGATTGGGTTTATATACACCCATCAAACAGACTTCATCGTAACATAAAACAGATAACAACATATGTAAAAGATCTAGCTAAAAGTGGCTGTGAATGTGGGAGACTACAATTAATAGGCTGAACATAACTCAAGAACTGTAAATCGTACACTGATCATCTGTAGGTCAAAGTATTGCTTATGATAAGTGGAACACGATTATGAATAGCTTATTCACTTAACATATCACTTCTATCTGAAGTTTGTACTGTTGATGTCGTTCAGAAGAACAACCAAATCTCCACGCTTAAACCATCCAGCTGAGAGAACAAAACTCCATCAAAACTATTTTATTCTAACATCTATCTAATAAAACCAAGTTGTCAAGCGATAATTTAAAAAAAAAAAATAAATAAAAGATGAATAAAATGACTTACCAATTAAAACCTAAGAATTTCACTAGTACAGCACCAACAATTGGTCCTATTGAAAGATATAAAGAAAATATGTAACAACAGAAATATGAATTTCTAACAAAATATACTCATGAAAGGGGAGGTTTTGTGAAGATAGTAGTAATTCAATAGTTGAGATTATAAGTCAATTGAAGCTAGACTACTATGAAAAACCTAGAAGCACTGGACAGCTATTTCATCCTATTGTGGGACTCCTCGATGGTAGTGCACATCCATGATTCGGAAATGTTGAATATCGACTCATTGGTCAAGAAGTTAAGTGTTCGCACGCGAGACCGAACGTCTTGGATCGGATTTCTGGTTAGGATATAGTAGTTATGCATTGTTGAGGAATCCTATACTAAAACAAACGACCATTTGATACTCCTAGGTTTTTATTAATAGTCCAAATTTAATCGATGCATTATTTCAGTGAGATGATGTTTTACTTTCACAAATGATTATGTATATTCACTATTTGATCAATGATATTCCGTTATTGTTGTAGGGACAGGATGAAAAACAGATTGAAAAGAAATATTTCTTCATTCTACTCGTTTCTTTGTTAAATATCTGAGTAGGCCTCTCTATTTAACTAAATGAATTTAAACTTCACCACATTGCACGGAATAATGGCAGTCAGAACTCAGTAGCTAAGTGAGATGAACGGTACTCTGTTTGAGTTCCAGAATGAACATCAACTGTGGGATGCAGGTACATCCATCCGATGAGTCTCAATTAGGATGAAAAATAAGTTCCGGATTCCACTACTAGTTACTATCCATCTTTGCTTAGTATGTTTGTCACTTAAGGTAATATGTACATGATATATATATATGCCAATAAGAGACTGATCAATTACAGTCCTAAACAATAATGAGAAGATACAAGCAAACAATTCCAAGTGAATGTAAAGAAAAAATAATTTTAATTATTCGAACTACTGAATTTTCAAAAGTAGTACAACAAAATGTACAAAACATAACAGTGAATTTTCGAATGTAGATTTCATAAGCTTGACACATTAATTTACTGATATCGGATACATGAGGTAATTCATCTCTACTTCATTCATACTTTAAATATTCATAATATTCAGCGTTTGATCATGTTTATTAGTCTCCTCAAACGAATCTGATCTTGTCTTTTCATATGCAGAGGGTATTCAAACTAACAAATCTATCGTTTACAATGTGAAGAAGTTTGTCGTTCACTTAAGACTGATATCATCCAGTAAGAAAATGATATTTTCAAGAATAAATCATCCAGATTCAAAGTAGGTCACTTCAACAAGATGAAACTTATTTTTTTGATTGAGATCAGGAACTGATTGATGTTAGACCAACGTTGGAAACCTGGAAGCACTGGACAGCCACTTCGTCCTATTGTGGGACTCCTCATTGGCAGTGCGCATCCACGATCCTGTCCGCAGAATTCGAAACCAGGACCTATTGGTCTCGCGCGCAAAAGCTTAACCTACTGCACCACTGAGTCGGCATCCCATGGTGTGAGTGTCTAACATCAACCAATCCACGAAATTGAGAGACCATCTTCCATTGTACTGAGGTAGATACCTGTATCTACGCGACATGGATTAGCTCCACCGGTCAAGGTTGTGGATGCGCACTGCTGAAGAGTCTCGCAATAGAACGAAACGGCCGTTCAGTGCTTCCAGGTTTACAACGGTGGTCTAACATCAATTGGTTCATGATCTCAATCAAAAACACAATAATCTCCACAACCCCTATACTGATAAAATGAAAATTAATTTATTTTTATTATAAAAGGATATGATAACGATCAATTAACATACCAACTACAAAGGAAATACAAAATGCCACATCTGCAATAGCATAAACACTTCCATAGACTGCAACATGTCTTAAATCTACTAAATAACCCATGATTGGCATCATTGATGAATCAACCATACCTAAATGAACCAAGAATAAGACGAAAGAGAACATTAGAATTGAAATATGTAGAATTGAGCTACATATTCACAATGAAGTGATTCGAGATTTCGCTTCCACGTACATATTTGTTTAGTATGTGGCATGAATGTTTAGCACTATAGTGAAGAAGAGCAAAAGTGGGGATAATCGATTGTATTTGTATACAGAATAACAGTTCTTTGCTAAATTGTGAATACCATACGTTGAATACTTCATTTGCAAAGTGTTCATCAATTATCTTAGACTTTTTTGTTCCTTCATTTCCATATAAATCACTATCTGTTTGATCTTCTCTATCTTGTGCCGTCTAGCACTTTTACTTTCGATTGATGTTACATACTACTCATATCTGTCAACATAGGTAGTGCAAATCACGGTACTACCATCATTATAGTCTAATTTTCAAATTATCATCGTTTTACATACCTCGAGCAAACGAAAAAGGGTTAAAAAGGAATGAATAGAACGAGGGGATTTCTTTTCAATCGGATCTTCAACATGGCTCTACACTAATAGTTGTATGTATAGTTTACAATAATACTCACTTACTCCTGTTACTCCTCGTAAAGGAGCATAGGCCCAACACCAGCATTCTCCATCCAACCCTGTCCCAAGCAATCCTTTACAGCTCTATCCAGTTGTTATTCATTCTTTTCATATCTGCTTCTATTTCCTGACGTAATGTGTTCTTTGGCATTCCTCCTTTCCGCTTCCCTTCAGGATTCCAAGTTAGCGCTTGTCTCGTGGTGTAATTTGATGATTTCCTCAATGTATGTCCTATCCATTTCCATCGTCTTTTTCTAATTTCCTCTTCAGCTGGAAGCTGGTTCCATATGTTCTTCAATTTTAGGAATGCGGCCCTTGCTTTATCGATCCTCGCCTTTACATCTGCATATGATTTTCCTTGTTCATTGATGATGCCTCCCAGGTATGTGAAGGATTTCATATCTTCCAGAGTTCCTCCACCAAGTGTGATTGGGTTGATGTTCTCTGCGTTGTATTTGAGGTCCTTGGTTTTCCCGTTGTGTATTTTGAGGTCTACTGATGCAGAGACTGCTGCTATGCTGGCTGTATTTGTCTGCATTTGTTCGTGTGTATCGGATGGAAGGGCTAGATCATCTGCAAATTCTAAGTTGTCTAATTGATTCCGATCTGTCAACTGTATTCCGTGTTTTCCCTCAGATGTCAAGGTCTTCATAATGCAGTCAAGCACCAAGAGAAAGAGGAAAGGGGAAGAGTACACAACCTTGTCTAACACCAGTCCTTGTTTGAAATGCGTCTATCAGTTGTCTTCCATGCACGACTTTGCACTGTAGTCCATCGTATGAGTTCCGGATAACATTGACAATCTTCTCAGGAACTCCACAGTAATTTACATTAATATTATTGTATATATGCACTGCGACATCGTATAATTATTATGCAACAGAAATACCTGGTGAATATTATTTCATTGTATGGTGAATAAGAACTCAAGTAGGTGAAACCAACTTAGTGTTCAATGCCCAGTTACACAGTGACTTAATACAATGTGAAAATCATACATGAAATACATCATGTACACATTTTCTTTGAATTGTCTCTTACATGTTTCATTATTCCTTCATTCCTGTGATTATCCTGATTGTTTTCAGTCGCTTTATCTCTTCTCTTTGTTTCAATCTTTCCAACCTTCTGTTGACAGGTGTTTCACCTCCGACTGATGCTACATACTACTTATATCTGCAAACATAAGTAGTATACATTACAATTGTTACAAACATATATGACGATAGAGCTATGATGAAAAAGATAATCATGTTATTAGAGTTCTGTTTTAAAGACAAGTTTAAGTGGGCAGGATCGATCACATGAACTACTAGTAATATTTGTGGATAGTCATCATCTCACACTGTTTCGGAATGATAAGAATTAAGCAGACTGCTCGCAAATCGACTGGAGGTAAGGCGCATTGAAAGCGGCTGGCTAACAAGGCTGAGCACAAAAGCGCCTCGGCTACTGGAGTCGTGAAGAAGCCACATCGATATAGACCTGGGATCATTGCACTCCAAGAAATCCATCGTTACTAGAAGAGCACCGAACTTCTCATTCGTAAACTTCTATCCCAGCGTTTAGTACATTATTCATAGCCTTAGGATAGGGAAGAATTGCATTCCTAGGTTTTGTTTGCATTAAGAAAACCCATACTTTATTTATAATTCAAATCTTTGTTCATTTGATGTCATATATGAACATATAGTTCAATTGGTTGAGAACAAATTGCATTGACATGATATTAACTGGTTAGCAGAAAAGAGGAAGGCCAAAGAACACATTACGTCGGGAAATAGAAGCGGATATGAAAGGGCTGAATAAGAACTGGAAAGAGCTGGAAAGTATTGCACAGGACAGGGTTGGATAGAGAATGCTGGTAAGCGGCCTATGCTCCTTCACGTGGAGTAACAGGCGAAAGTAAGTAAGTAAGCAAGTTTTTTTTAACGAATTAGTTTTCTACGGGATAGGGTCGCTAACCCCATGCCCAACTTTCGTCCTTTACCCGAACTTAAGGCCGGCAGTAGCCCTCGGAGGGACTCCATACCGAGTTATAACATTATCTGTTAACATTTAACAAAATGATCAACACACCATTAATACTACTTGCAATATTACTACTCACTTACCAACAGCGAACCCCAAACCAAACATAGGTGCTATTAAATGTTCCATTCGTTTGGAAAATGGTACCTGGGAACATGAAAAAACGTTTTTTAATTCATTTAAGCATAGTTACTGTTATTTTCATGCATTGCTCTTGTGTTGTAGTTCAAACTTAATAAGGTTGAGGTAAATAAAAAGAGGACTAAATTGGGAAGTTGTTATAACCGAACAAAGAATAGGTGAATAGTAACCACGAGGATCTATTTGTGGACTAATATGATACAGATATTCTTATTATAGGATTATTAAGTAACTACATTATATGTATATATCTATATTCCCCTTAATATAAGCTTTCATTTGGTCTATAGACCGTTATTATACGATTTACCGTTCTTAAGTTATGCCTAGTCTAATAATGACAGTCATTATATCTGAACTATACGATTCCTATAGCGGGGCCTGAGATTGATGTTTTGGACTTCACAGGTGGAGAAAAGACCATTCGGAACTTTAGGCTGCCCTCTACTGGTGCATGCGTCATTAGTTTGATTGTATAAGTCAGTGTATCTTAATTGGCAATCGTATAACCTAAGGACGTAATAGTCATCTTTGAACTATTCTTAACAAATCCAAATACATTAGAGAGATATTAATAACATTTGCACTGAACTGTTAGATGAATGTATCTAAATAAAGAGAAGAGATGGACCCTTCAGGATTAGTTTGCAATAAATGACTATATGTATGTGTTTTTTATTGTATGGTTATTAAATACACTTTCATTCATTGACTATTAGTATATCAGAAAGGGGTTTTTTGTGGAGATTGTAGTGATTTAATCGTTGAATTCATGGATCAATTGAAGCTAGACCACTATGGAAAATGTGGAATTACTGAAAGACGGTTTCTTTCTAGTATGAGCCTCCTCAATAGTGAGCATCCACAATCCTGCACACGTGATGTGAAACCAAGACGTTCAGTCGAGCACGATAACGTTTAACATCTAAACCACTAAGCCAGCATCCAACAGTTCTAATGTCTAGCTTCAATCAATTCGTGATATTGCGCGACCGTCCACTATTGTCTTCAGTGAGTAACTGCCTCACAACAGACACGGTTGAACTCCAATGGTCAATGCTTCTCACTAGAACTCCAAGAAATATATTTTGAAGTCAGTCACTAGTGCGCAAATGATTACTGAAGTGATCAAATAGACAAGTTGAGTTTAGAATTCTATCTAAAACTTGCGTGTGAGATCGTGGATGAGCACTTTTGATGAGTCCGATACTAGAACGAGATGACCGTACAGGGCTTCCAGGTTTTCCATGATAGTCTAGCCTCAATTGACTCATGAATTCAATTACTGTCTCCAAATAGTCGTTAATTAACTGTAGACCTGTCAGTCAGTTTTGTACTACTTATAAATTGGTTGTCAATACAAAAACGTCGATGCCATAATTTATGAACGAACCAATGGAATCAAAGATAACAAGCCCTGTATTCATGTGGTTGAATAGCATGTGGAAGATCTTGGCTGATGTCAGTTCGTAATGAAAACCCCAACTGTTATTTCCAATCATAGTTATTCACACTAATTAATAACTCATTTTTGATCTTAGTAAGTATATAGATTTTTTCAGAGTCACTTTAGAGGTTCATCTTCTTGAAGGAAAATGGAAAAGAGGAAGGCTAAATAATACACTGCTCCGAAAATTGGAAGTAGATATCAAAAAGATAAGTAGTAACCAGAAGAAACTGAAAAGGATTGTCTAGAACAGAGTTCGATGGACAATGCTGGTGGATGGCCTCTGCTCTACTACAAGGGTTAACAGGCGTAAGTAGAAAAGTAAATAAGTGACTTTAGCGTCGCTTATTTCTAATGCATTATGGACATATTATTAATATTTAGACTAATATATAGGACTCAGTCGCTAAGTGAATAATGCGATGTTGTTTGAAGCAAATCGTACTGAGTTAGAGTCTCAGAGTGAACATCAACTCTGAGATTTAGGTACATCCAGTTGACGAGTCCTAAATTGGACGAAATGCATGTCCTAGATTCCACTGCTAGCCACTATCCATGTTTGTATTTAATGCTTGTGAATTAAGGTTATATCGAGGCAATCCACGCAGGATGCAGATATGCCAATAAGAGACTGATCAATTACAGTCCTAATCATCAATGAGAAGATTCAATTAAACAACAACATCAAGTGAATTTAATTCTGAGTTACTGAGGCAGTTCTACTGTACGGAGCTGAAACGTGGAGAACTACTACAACCACCATCAAGAAGGTACAAGTATTTATGAATAACCGTCTACGCAGGATACTCAACATCTATTGGCCGGATACCATCAGCAACAGCCTTTTGTGGGAGAGAACCAACCAGCTCCCAGCTGAAGAGGAAATTAGGAAAAGACGATGGAAATGGATAGGACATACATTAGGCAAATCATCAGACTGCATCACGAGGCAAGCGCTAACTTGGAATCCTGAAGGGAAGCAGAAAGAAGGAAGGCCAAAGAACACATTACGTCATAAAATAGAATCAGATATGAAAAAGATGAATAACAACTGGAAAGAGCTTGAAAGGATTGCTCAGGACAGGGTTGGATGGAGAATGCTGGTGAGCGGCCTATGCTCCTTCACGTGGAGTAACAGGCGTAAGTAAGTAACTAAGTAAGTAAGTAAGTAAGCAAGTAAGTAAGTAAGTAAGTAAGTAAGTCAGTAAGTAAGTAAGAAGCTCCCTCAATGAATAGACATTAAAATCTACCATTTTATTGTATTATTAGTTAATTAATTATCAAATTCTATTCAACAAACTTACTGCTATTAAACATCCAGTAGTAATTAATAAACCTAAACCTGCACTATATCCACTACCAATTCTATGTGCAATTGGTCCAAATATATTTGTACCAACTAGATATGATAAACTAGCTGGTAGAAATGCAATACCTTGTTGCCATTCTGTAGAATTCATTGTTGTTTTCATCCATAATGGTAAAGTTGGTTCTAATACAGACATACCAAGATTTCCAAATGTAATTGAACCTTTATGTGTATAAAATAAAATGAAGAGAAGAATAAAGTGAATAAAAGACTTAGAGTATCAATTACTTTAAGATTGTCGGTACGGTTAAGGAAGGGGAGAGTCAGCTCTCCTTGTTGAAATGCTCTCATATTGCCACGTGCATACAACCACTGCTAGAGAAGTCCTACTCACTGCGTTCTCGTGAATGAGGGTGTTGTTTATGAAATTGAGAGGACGAAAAGCGAATGTCCGGAGCTTTAATAGGTTTGGTGGATATGAAGGATCTACCTAGGGAAGTTGTTAGACCCTGATTTCAAACCAATGGTGTACATGGGCTCAAGGATTCTGAGGGAACAAATGCCGTTTGAACTAATCGTCAGT
The DNA here is from genome assembly GCA_946903255.1 of Schistosoma spindalis. NCBI lineage: Eukaryota > Metazoa > Platyhelminthes > Trematoda > Strigeidida > Schistosomatidae > Schistosoma > Schistosoma spindalis. The sequence goes on along the minus strand of OX336423.1, from coordinate 2,218,710 downwards.
GAGCGACTACCATCGGACTATATCTCCTTACGTTATTTCACTTCCTTGTTGGTCAGACCTTTAGGTCAAAGGCTCCTTGTGTGGTTTCCTTAGAAAACCACCTGTTTCGGTCTGGGGATCTGAGCAGTATCGCATTTTACTCACAAATCAAGTGATTTATGTTGTGCATTTGTACTCAGTGCTCTTTTGTTCCAATGTTTATGTGTTCGAATAATAATAAATAAGTAGAGTGTATCCTATCTGTAAATAAATGGGCGGCTACACCTACAGAAGCTATCGTTTCTAATGATGACTTTCATGTGGTTCTTTCTGGTCAACTGCTGTCAGTCCTGTTAATCTTGTCGGCGATCACTTTATCTACTCACAACAATTGCACACATGAAATTGAATTTCTTCTACGAGCATGGTCAAACGACAAATGCTCTTTTTCTGTCGAGAGATATAACAGTGGTTTTACAAACTGTCTAGGGATCTGATGTGAATTTATCATAGTTGTACTGAAAGTCATCGAGGTGGTTAAGTGAGATCAACATAAGTCATAATCTTTTCAATGGAGTTGGTTAAAAAATTATACCCTCATCCAGTGTCTAGAGATAACGTACAGTCTTAATAAGGGTATGGTTTCCTTTGGATTTTCATGGTTAAATTTTATGTACTGGTCCTGAAAAGAATAGATTCTTATCTAAGTTTTTATGGATGCAGAGGGAACACGAAATTATGTTTCTACAGTTAACTGGAACCTATGTGTTTCGTTAATATAATTACTGTTGGCTTGGTGACAACGTCTCAATAAGCGTGATATAATCCAGATTACTCACGTGTGATGGGTAATAGCTCGTCACATTTTTAGGACTACAGGGTAAGTAGGATGTGGATTAGTAATTTGGATCCTGTTGTCTAGGGCCCTCTTGAGGACCGCATTCAAACGATTCTTCTATGATATCCTATGACTTCTGCAACTGTGTTATGATCTCATCTAAAAGTGTATTCAGCTAAGCGGATGAGATCATCAGTTCTTGGGTAACAATGGCACCAACATTGCATATTTTCTTGGCCAGGAAGAGTTGAAACTCAAGATAGAGGGGGAAAATGAATAACTAATGGATCATCTTCCCTATGACTAATTCTAAACTAAAGTTAAATAATCTGGATACATTATCATGACTTAGACAAACAACTAATAACTTCATAGAATGATGTCACTATCTGTTTTTGTCAGCTGTTTTGAAATAAAGCTTTGATCACATAAAGTAAAAACAAATGTCTTAATATTAATCTATTAATAAGTAGTATGTGTTATATTTAACCTCAAAAAAGGATTATACCAACAAATAATGAACTTTCAATGGTTGAGATCATGAGTCAATTGAAGCTAAACCACCATGAAAAACCTGGAAGTACTGGATCGCCGTTTCGTCCTATTGTGGGACTTCTCAGCAGTGCAGATCCACGATTCCGCTCAGCGAGATTGGAACAAAAGACCTATCAGTCTCGCACGCGAGCGCTTAATCACTAGACCATTGGACTGGCCGGCATCCAACGGTGTTAATGTAAAACTTCAACTAATCCACGAAATCGAGCGACACTTTTATCATTGTTTTCAATGAGTTACTATATCACAACAGACCCGGTTCGAATCTCGCAACACGAGAATGTGGATGCGCACTGTCCGTGAGGAGTCCTACAGTAGGATGAAATGGCCGTCCAGTTGTTCCACGTTTTCCACGGTGGTCTAGTTTCCGTTGATTCATGATCTCAACCATTCAAATTACTATAATATACACAAAACGCCCTTCTAATATAAGTATTGAACTAATTAAACATAAACTAACCAGCTGCTACTAAAATATATGGATCTTTTAATAATTCAGTTAATTTTGAACCTTCTTGACTTTCACGTTGAATCTTTGGTTTCAAGACTAACAGTTGTAGAACTAAATTTTGGAAATAAAAACAATGACACAATATAATTGGAATAAACAGAATTATACAAATACAAATATGAACAAAATTATTTATAGTGGAATTAATATATTCAACAATTGGAAAAGATTGTTCAGAACCAGAGTTGGAAGAAGAATCATGGTTGAAGGTCTATGCTCCTCTACGAGGAGTAACAGGCATTAGTTAGTAAGTCAGTCAGTCAGTCAGTCAGTCAGTTAGTCAGTCAGTCAGTCAGTCAGTAAGTCTCTCAGTCAGTCAGTCAGTCAGTCAGTCAGTCAGTCAGTCAATCAGTCAGTCAGTCAGTCAGACAGTAAGTAAGTAAGTAAGTAAGTAAGTAATGATACTCCACAGCAGTGTGGATCCATAGCTCTGATTGTGAATTAGTCCTAACGCTTTCTGTCTAGCTTGTGAGATTTTAACATCGGTAGGGCATTGGATGTATCAAGCGGAAAAAATTGTCCAATACTGCCTGGTATTTAATATTCTTTCTAAGTAGTATCAGTCCTTGATATACATGATGAATATTTAATAATCCTTACAATACCTTATGATCATTCTACCATCTTAAATGAACATTTAGACTGATTCTTGTCAGTAATGGTGATTACTTACAATTCATGATGGTTGAACCAGTGTGGAAATATTCTAGAACGGACAAGATTATCACTATTTATATTTATGTACCCAAGATGAATAACAACTGGAAAGAGCTGGAAAGGATTACCCAGGACAGGGTTGGATGGAGAATGTTGGTGAGCGGCCTATGCTCCTTCACGAATAGTAACAGGCGTAAGTAAGTAAGTAAGTTCCACATACTGATTATAATACTCATCCATAACTATTCAACAGTGATTTGAATTATCTCCTGATTACATCATCTTCATCATATAGATTTTATTCTATTGTAATAAATGACAACATAAATACCAGGGTAACCAAATGTATTTCAATATAACAACTTGATTATTCCTTCATTTCCACATTAATCACTCTCTATTCTCATTCAATTCTCTTCAATTTTCTCAATTATCTGTTGCTAGGCATTCCATTATCGATCGGTGTGACATACTACGCACTACATACTAAAACGTAGCATCAATGCTTGAAGTCACTAATTTCTAGCCTGAGCCATGTGGGTAGATGCAAACTACTTGTTTGGAATGCGCATAACTATCGTAACCAATGGTTGGAGACTCTTGGTGACATGGCTCAGAATCGATCACAATGGTGTCGGTGTATACACTCTCTGTCTTCCTTCAAACTAAGAGATTAAAATCGTTTCATATCTTTCTTTCTACGATCTAATTCTTTCTTTCTATATTATATGCTCATACGCAATCTTTCTCTTATATATAATACTACCATTGAAGTAACTACTTCCGTGAATCCAGTGTTTATCTTGTTTGTGTTAATGGGGTATGGCGACGTGGGCCGTTGCATATATGTGCCTGGCCTTACGTTGAAGCTGACTGACTGACATACTACTTATATCAGTCAATATCAGTAGCACACAACATATCATGATCATATATGAATTCGACAAATACTTATTCTATTATACAACATTACAAAATGAAATCGTCTTGTAATTTCTAGTTCCCATATCATTTTCTCACTCAGTTGTGATTATTATCTTATATGTTTATCTATTTAAGTCAAATCATAGTAGATAACTTCAACTTACTTCCATCAACAATAGTTAAAGTAGCCAAAATGAGAAATGGTGCTTGTTTACTTATAAATTGATATGTAATACCTCCATAGGGGGCACCAACTTAAAAAACAAAGAAGCACAAGATATATATATATATATATATATATAACAAAGAATTAGTTTGTTTGAATGTGTGAATTGAAATGATTGTTTACAAATATACCAAGAGAAAATCCAAAATGAATTATATAAAATACATATTAGGTAATGGAGAATCAGGTAACAATTTTCTGTTGCTATGGAGTAAGTAAACTATCTTCATCGTGTTGGTTGATAGAGACACGTTGATGTAGACGTGACAGTTCACAAAAATTTCAGTACAAAATCAATCGATCAATCAGTTAATCAATCAATCAATCAATCAATCAATCAATCAATCAATCAATCAATCTATCTATCTATCTATCTATCTATCTATCCACACATCTATCTATCTATCTATCTATCCACACATCTATCTATCTATCCACACATCTATCTATCTATCTATCTATCTATCTATCCACACATCTATCTATCTATCTATCTATCTATCTATCTATCTATCTATCTATCTATCTATCTATCTATCTATCTATCTATCTATCTATCTATCTATCCACACATCTATCTATCTATCCACACATCTATCTATCTATCTATCTATCCACACATCTATCTATCTATCTATCTATCTATCTATCTATCTATCTATCTATCTATCCACACATCTATCTATCTATCTATCTATCTATCTATCCACACATCTATCTATCTATCTATCTATCTATCTATCTATCTATCTATCTATCTATCTATCTATCTATCTATCTATCTATCTATCTATCTATCTATCTATCCACACATCTATCTATCTATCTATCTATCTATCTATCTATCTATCTATCTATCTATCTATCTATCTATCTATATATTCACTCTTCAATCTGTCTATATATCTAATTAGGTCTGTCTCAACCTGGCTTTTTGTATCAGTTCTTATGTTTAGCGATTATCAGGTAGCTTAGTTCATAAATGAATGTTGGTGATATAAGTTTCTATCCTACAGTATAGCTGTTATAATTGAAACTATGTAATCCTTGTTACATCATTGTTTACATTCAATTTACTATTCGATTTATTACATTACTTTCATTAATATTATCTTGAATACAAATTTACTTACTTAATAATCCGATTGCAAGTCCACTTAAAGCAATAGCAAATGCACGACCTCGTTCTGTTTCATCAATATAATAAGTGGCTAACATTCCCATTCCTATATTATAAATAAGAGATATAAACAACAACAACAACAACAACCATAGCAACTAATTGATCTATTCACTATTATCATTTTGTGAAAATGACATTGAATGTCATTCATTTATATATTGATTTAAGATGGTTTAAGAGTATAATTGATTAGTCTGTCAGAGTGAAAATCAAATTTGGGATTCAATTGATGAATACTAAATAGGACGAAACACATGTCATGGATTTCATTGTTAACGACCATCATCTCTACTTATAACACTCAAAGTATCTTCCACTTCATAAAGTTGATTGAATGAGGTGTTATATGAGTTGTTTAATAGTTTGTGTATGATGAATAGAGTTAGTTGTCTTCAACTATTTACTATTTAAGACATCATGGGACGACATGGACTGGGAGAAAGGAACAAAAAGGGTGAAAGAGCTGCAAACCTATATGCCTTCAATAAACTGGTCATAGGCGGCACTATATTCTCACATAAACGCATACACAAAACCACATGGACTTCACCGGATCACACCACACAGAACCAAATCGACCATATCTGCATCAACAAAAAGTTCAGGAGGACGATGAAGGATGTCAGAACCAAGAGAGGAGCTGATATAACATCAAATCATCACTTGCTGATCGCCAAGATGAAATTGAAACTCAAGAAGCACTGGACAACGGGGCGGACAACATCACAAAAGTTTAATACGGCTCTTCTTCGGGATAATGACAAACTCAACAAATTCAAAATAGCCCTCAGCAATAAGTTCCAGGCCTTTCATGATCTACTCAATGGAGAAGGAACTACTATGGAGAGCAACTGGAAAGAGATAAAAGAGGCAATCACTTCAACATGTCATGAGGTTCTGGGCCAAAAGAAGCACCATCACAAGGATTGGATCACGGTCGATACACTGGATAATATTCAAGAAAGGAGGAACAAGAAAGCAGCAATCAATACTAGTCGAACAAGAGCAGAGAAAGCCAAGGCACAGGCTGAATACACAGAAGTAAACAAGCAAGTGAATAGGAGCATCAGAACCGACAAACGTAAATATGTGGAAGATTTGGCAATGATGGCGGAAAAGGCTGCCAGAGAAGGAAACATGAGACAACTGCATGAAACAACAAAGAAACTCTCTGGAAACCACCGTTAACCAGAACGACCAGTGAAAAGCAAGGAAGGCAAGATAATCACCAACATTGAAGAACAACGAAACAGGTGGGTAGAACACCTCAAAGAACTCTTGAATCGACCAGCCCCACTGAACCCACCGAACATCGAAGCAGCACTCACGGACCTCCCAATCGATGTTGGCCCACCAACAATTGAAGAAATCAGCATGGCTATCAGACAAATCAAGAGTGGCAAAGCAGCAGGACCAGACAACATTCCAGCAGAGGCACTGAAAGCAGACGTAGCGGTAACTGCAAGGATACTCCACATTCTCTTCAGAAAGATCTGGGATGAGGAACAGGTACCAAAAGACTGGAGAGAAGGACTTCTGGTCAAAATACCAAAGATAGGCGAACTCAGCAACTGTGACAACTACGGGGAAATCACTTTTCCCTCAATAACAGGAAAAGTTTTCAACAAGGTATTGTTAAACAAGATGAAGGACTCCGTAGACGCCCAACTTCGAGACCAACAGGCAGGATTCCGTAAGGATAGATCGTGCACAGACCAAATCGCAACTCTACGGATCATTGTGGAACAATTAATTGGATGGAATTCATCACTCTATATCAACTTCATTGACTACGAAAAAGCATTTGATAGCGTGGACATGACAACCCTATGGAAGTTTCTTCGACACTACGGCGTGCCTCAGAAGATAGTCAATATCATACGGAATTCCTACGATGGATTAAACTGCAAAATTGTTCATGGAGGACAGTTGACAAAGTTGTTCGAAGTAAAGACCGGTGTCAGGCATGGTTGCTTACTCTCACCCTTTCTCTTTCTCCTGGTGATCGACTGGATCATGAAGACATCAACATCTGAAGGGAAGTACGGGATACAGTGGATAGCTAGGATGCAATTGGATGATCTAGACTTCGCAGATGATCTGGCTCTTCTATCGCATACGCAACAACAAATGCAGGAGAAGACGACCAGTGTAGTTGCAGCCTCAGCAGCAATAGGTCTCAATATACACAAAGGGACAAGTAAAATTCTCCGATACAACACAGCATGCACCAATCCAATCACAATTGACGGAGAAGCTTTGGAAGATGTAAAAACCTTTACATATTTGGGCAGCATTATTGATAAAAACGGTGGATCTGATGCAGATGTGAAGGCACGGATTGGCAAAGCAAGAGCAGCATATTTACAACTGAAGAACATCTGGAACTCAAAACAATTGGCAACCAACACCAAAGTCAGAATTTTCAATACAAATGTCAAGACAGTTCTAATGTATGGGGCCGTAACCTGAAGAACTACAAAAGCCATCATCGAGAAGATACAGGTGTTTATTAACAGTTGTCTACGCGAAATACTTCACATCCGTTGGTCAGACATTATTAGCAACAACCTACTTTGGGAGAGAACAAATCAGATCCCAGTGGAAGAAGAAATCAGAAACAAGTGCTGGAAGTTGATAGGACACACATTGAGGAAAGCACCGAACTACGTCACAAGACAAGTTCTCACATGGAATCCTTAAGGCCAAAGGCAAAGAGGAAGACCAAAGATCAATGAACAAGAATTGGATGGAACTAGAAAAGAAGGACCAGGACAGAGTTGGTTGGAGAATACTGGTTGGCGGTTTATGCTCCATTCGTGGTAACAGGCGTAAGTAAGTAAGTAAGTAATTCACTATTTAGGAATATTAACAAATTTGTGAAGAATCATACTCATTGAGTAGTTTAAATAAACACAATCGCTTCTCTTAATAACAATGTCATATCAATAGAAATTTGGAGATATATTCTGTATACATAAGCACGATCTACTTTAATAAGCAAAGTTTCCTGGCGTACATGTAGATTGGTTATAAGCTAAGAACTCCCATATCAAAACGTGGGATCAGTTCGTGAAAGTACTGACTATTAAACTGAGCTGTTTAATTAGATTCAAACAACCTGATTAGGGTTTGTGCTATTATGATCATTAATAGTTAGATATGTAGGGTAGTATGACTTATGATCATTCTGAATAGCACAAATATGCTCAAAATTTTTCTTTACTTAGATATTGAGGTTTGAAATTAACTGATACCTTCCATTCTGCTTAATCATTATTTCTTCTCTAATCATATAATCTACCAACACTGATGCAATAGTATGAAACTTCTCAGCAGTATGAATCCATGATTCCGTTCCGCGAGATTCGAACCCACAACCTATTGGTCTCGTACAAGAACTCCAAACCTCTAGACTATTGAGTCAGCATCCGTCAATTATTATTTAGTCAATATACATTTGTTTGGATATCTCAAGCTAACATCGATGTTTGTTGTGAGATAATCGTTTAAGCACCTTTTAAAAAACTGAAATGTATACATATCAATGAATTCTGAACACTTCAATATAGCCATTATAATATAAGTTCATATAGAATAGATGGGAATGTGGTCAGTAATGGAATCAAAAAACGTTATGTTTCATTCTATTTGAAACCAATTAAGACTGATCAAATTTCACTAGAGAATATTAGCAAGGCATTAATTAGAATCATTTGAAGCTGTATTCAATCTCATATTCATTACACAAATGATTAGTTATTTGAACTCATTAGATAGTTAGATAACTCATAATCTTTAAAAGCAAACGGCTCTAGATTCAAGTCATGAAGATGATATTCACTGATGAGTCTCAAATAGGACGAAACACACATTTTATGTATTCCTACTAGTTATACTTGATCTATTCTATATCGATGTAACATGATATCACATGTATACAGTTAACAGAAGATGTAAAATGAAATATAAGTGTTATGGAATTACTAAAGTACATTTAGAGTGTAATTGCATTGATGTTTATTAATGACCTTAATACGTTTATGAAACGAGATTTACTGTAATAATTTATTTTTAGCATAAAGCTTCACACGATCTGTTAAGAAGTAATAAACAGTTTTAATAGAAGGATATGATATTCACTTGTAAACTATTTAATAGTATAATGTAGGTTCCAGGTTTTCTATGGTGGTCTAGCTTCAATGAACTCATGATTTTAATTGTTGAAATATACAGGGGCATTTCATTAATGTTCATTGTTTAAGATCAATAATAATAATGAACTACCAAGTGTTTATTATGTTACTGTATCTAATCTGCCCCTACCGGTACACACACACACACACACAAAACACATCTTAATATTGTCTGTAGTTACAAATGAACGACGTATTAAAGTCTGAGGTGATAGTGATTGTTCTTTGAATGTTAATGGTAACATCAATACAGCTACAGATAAGTCTGATATATGAATCTCAAATTAGACTAAGCCAGGTTATTTTATTCTAATTCTATCCACAATTTAACAATATACTAAGATACTGAGTACTTAAATCGAAATTTTAAATAAAGATTATGTATATTCAGGAAGCGCATTTCATTCTATTTGCGACTTATCAGCTGGATATACCTGTATCCTAAAGCTGATGTTCACTTTGGGACTCGAACTCAATAAAGTTTACTTCAAACACCAGCGGCTTATCCACTTAGCTACTTCTTGAAAAGTTTATGGCTTAAGACAATATCGAGGCAATACACACAGGATGTACATATATACCAACAAGAGACTGATCAATTTCAGTCCTAAATAACAATGATAAGATACAAGTGAAACAACACCAAGTGAATTAAACTTCATCCCATTACATAAGCAAGTGACTATCAAGACTCAGTAACTAAGTCGATAACGCGATAGTGTTTGGAGCGAATGGTACTGAATTTGAGTCCCATAGTGAAAATCAACTCTGAGATGAAAGTACATCCAATTGACGAGTCCCAAATAGGACGAAACGAGTGTTCTAGATTTCACTGCTAATCACTATTCATCTTTGCATCTAATGCTTGTGATTTAAGGTTATATCGAAGCAATCCTCATAGGATTCATATATGCCAACAACAGACTGATCAATTTCAGTCCTAAATAACAATCGAAAGATTCAAGTAAAAACAACACCAGGTGAAATTAATGATTATTTGTAGTTTACGATTTTATGGGAGAATATACAGATCATAGGATAGGACACACAACGAGGATAGCACCCAACTACGTCACAAGTCAAGCCCTCACATGGAATCCTCAAGGTCGAAGGAGGAGAGGAAGACCAAAGAACACATTACGCCGAGAAACGGAGATAGACATGAGAAAAATGAACAAGAATTGGATGGAACTAGAAAAGAAGGCCCAGGACAGAGTGGGATAGAGAATACTGGTCGGTTTCCTATAGTCCACTGGGTGTAACAGGCGTAAGTAAGTAATACAGATCATCCAAAAAAGTACCATTCTCTTTTAATGTCACAATAGAATCAACAGTCATATGGATTCAATCTGTCAAAATTAGTTTTCTAACAATATGATCTAACAGAAATGATTCTGATCTCAGATAAACTATGATCTCTTATCAATAAGATTATGTTTAATTGATAGGAAAATAATACCAATATCGAAGTTATTATTTGTGATCCGATGGGAGGATCTAATCACTTCACATTGTGGCTGGTGCAATTCAACTATGTTAAAGACATGACAGTTATCCATTGATAATCTTTGGTGATGGTTATATCTATGTATTGAATTCACTGAATTCAATTCTGTGAACTAAACGATTAAGGAATGTCAACATAGCCAACTTCCAAACATGGATGCTTTAAATGTTAACAACGACTTGGTTTTAAGTGTACACCATCAAAGATGCTATACACAATAGTTTATCATAGTTCGCCTATTATTATTATTATCCCATAGAAACAAACAGTAAGTAAATAACACCATTGGATGCTGAATCAGCAGTCTAGAGTTGAAGCAACCGCGAGCGACACCAAAGATCCTGCGTACAACTCTTTCGTATAGCAACATGGATATGCACTGCCACTGAGGATTCTTATACTAAGCAGTGATCAGTGGAATTCAACCGGTTCAGTTGTGAAATAGTAATTCACTGATGAAAATAATGGATGTGTTACTGAATTTCGTGAATTAGTTGAAGTTAAACATTAACACCATCAGATGATGGCTCAATGGTTATGATCGTGAATGCATCCTGCTGAGAAGTCTCATATGAAGACGAAACGGCCGTCTACTGATTCCAAGTTTTCCATGGTGGTCTAACATTCATCAATTTATGAATACAACTATTCAATGACTACAATCACCACAAAACTCTCCTTTATGATAACAATCTTATAATAGAAAAAGATATATGTTCAATGACTTACCTGATACAGATGAACATGCTGATCCAACACCTTGAATAGCTCTGGCAATCAATAAAATGTAGAAATTTGTTTCAAAAGCAAAAACTATAATAAAATAATGAAATGAACAAATCATCTATTTATTAAATAAAGTAAAGATTATGATTAGATGATAGAGAATTCAATAGTCTAAATATACATTTAAACATTTTACCATTTCATAAAAAGGTCATGTGTGACCAACCTCAAAGCAGTTGTCCCTTAGACACTGCGTTCACACTCTCAGGTCACTAAGATCACCTCTAATCTAATTTCCTTTTCAGGTACCTCCAGAAGAACCCTTCCACGGTGTGGGCAACCGGGAAGTGATAACCGCCCTTATATCTCTAACAGCATTCAAGACCAATGTATTCATAAATACTACTAATACTGATATATATAAGCAATATATATAGTAATAATCGGAATTACGAATAGATAACTAACATTCAAGTCAGAATATTCAATACAAGTATCAAGACAGTTCTACTGTATGGGGTGGAAACCTGGAGAACTACGAAAGCCATCATCCAGAAGATATAAGTGTTTATTAACAGTTGTCTACGCAAAATACTTCACATCTGTTGGTCAGACACTATTAGTAACAATCTACCGTGGCAAAGAACAAACCAGATTTCAGTAGAGGAGGAAATCATGAAGAAAAGCTGAAAGTGGATAGGACACATGTTAAGGAAAGTACCCAACTAAGTCACAAGGCAAGCCCTGATCACTTGAAATCTTGAAGGCCAAAGGAAAAGAGAAAGATCAAAGAACACATAATTCCGAAAAATGGAGACAGACATGAGAAGAATGAACCGTCATTGGATAGAACTAGAAAGGGAGGCCCATGACAGAGTGAGTTGGAGAATGCTGGTCGGCGGCCTATGCCGCATTGCTAGTAATAAACGTAAGTAAGTAAGTAAAGAAGGAAATATGAATACCTGTCAGCAGAAGATTGAATTGAAGGAAGATGTACAAATCATGTAGTTAATCCATAGTTTTCATCTATACTATGGTTGTCTTTAATTTTGTATTAAACAAAATTCAATTAACCCTACGAGGTTTCTTGTTCACTTCACTAATACTCATATCACTGTTATTATCACTGCAACCAATAACACTGCCAATAATAATCTTAAGATTACTAAAGAAACTTTATACGATAATCCAGTGAAATTCATTTCACCTTGATCAATTCTATTAAATTATATACATAATCAAAGATGAATGGTATTTGGTAGTGGGATCTAGGTCTTGCGTTTCGTCCTATTTGGGACTAGTCAACTGGGTATACCTGCACCGGAATTGGTGTTCACTCTAGGACTCGAACCCAATACCGTTTACTTCAAACGCTATTGGTACTGAGTTCGAATCCTAGAGTGAACATCAACTGTAGGATGCACGTATGTACACCGTGTTCTGGATTCCACTAATGACCACCATCTATCTCTATTCATAAATCCTGTGACTTCAAGCAATATCAAAGCAATCCTTACAGGATGCACATATACCAACAAGAAACTAATCAATTACAGTCCTAAACAATAATGGAAACATATAAGCAAACAATACTAAATGGATTTATATACGAAACGACCGTCCAGTACTTCCACGTTTTCCATGATGATCTAGCTTCAATTGACTTATGTATTTAATTATAAAATTATAAATGTATATGTATATAAGAAACTTCGATAGAAATCTAAATAAAAACTTACTAACTGTTGATACAAACAAGAGTATAAATCCAGTAAACATTGGAATACTATAACCAATTCTATTTAACAAAAGAAACAAACAAATTCATAGATTACAATTATATAATGAAAGCTGACTTCATAAACAATCACTGAATACTTGATCGATATCCAATAATGTTAATGTATCAGCTTCCATTAGGTTATAATATTGTACGATCATGCTCCATTTTGTTCGATGAGTAACTGCACTTGACACCAATGATCTTGGGTTCAAGTTCTGAGTGTGAGATGATGAATACGCAGTGTTGAGGAGTCTCATACAAAGACGAAGCAGTTATCCATGGGTTCTAGGTTTTCAATGGTAGTCTAAAATTGATCAGTTTATGATCTTAATGAAGTTCAACAATCTTCACAATCCTATAATGATAATCACTGAAAAATTAGCAAGTATTAAATAGTTGTTTATTCTAGAAATAAGAGTTCATTGAACTTTCCTCTTTGAAGTTAATAATGATTGTTTAGTTTAAATTAATCAGTAGTATACTAAGTAACTATTACGCTCAAAGAACATTTTTGAAGTTGATAATTCTATATTTTTTACAAAATGAACTGATGTTAGCAAGAGAATCATTGTAGGTCAGGAAGCATTGGATAACTGTTCCGTCCTAAGCAAAGATAGATAGTGGCTAGCACTGGGATCTAGGACACGTCCTAATTGGGACTTGTCAGTTGGATGTACTTGCATATCAGATTTAATTTTCACTCTTGGACTGGAACTCAGTACCATTCGCTCCAGATGCCTTCACGTTATCCACCTAGCTACTGAGTCCTGATAGTCACTTGCTTATGTAATAGGATGAAGTTTAATTCACTTGGTGTTGTTTCACTTGTATCTTATCATTGTTATTTAAGACTGAAATTGATCAGTCTCTTGTTGGCATATATGTACATCCTGTGTGTATTGCCTCGATATTGCCTTAATTTACAAGCATTATAAACAAAGATGGGTAGTGGCTAGCAGTGGAATCTAGGATACACTTGCACTAGCAAGTGGCTATCAGGACTGAGTAGCTAAGTAGATAACGCGGTGGCCTTTGAAGCGAACGTGACTGGATTCGAGTCTCAGAGTGAAAATTAACTTTGAAATGCAAGTACATCCAACTGACGAGTCCCAAATAGGACGAAACGCGTGTCCTGGATTCCACTGCTAGCCACTATCCATCCTTGCTTGTAATGCTTGTGAATTATGGCAATATCGATGCCATACGCATAGTATACACATATGTTCCGTTCTGGTATATTCTGTGGCTAGTAGAGTTCATTTATTCTAAGAATGAGTGATTTATCCATCAGTCACACTGTAAGATTATTGCTCTTTATCGTGATCTGATGAAAGTTAAATGTGTAAAACATTAGACATCGATTCAAAAGTTTAAAAGTAACGTGTTCACTAAGAGATCTGAATACTTTAGGTTCGATCAAAGTTGAGATTGTCGATGCATATTACTGAAGGATCCTGTACTTAACCAAGACAGCTGTTTAATGATTCTTAGTTTTCATTAATTGTTTTGTACTTTCACAAAGTATTTTTTATACAACTTACAGATCTTCTAGTTCATAATCAAATGCTAAATAGTTGTACATTATCATTTATTGAAATTCATTATATATACTAAATCTTCTTTTGAACAAACTTGAATATTTAAAACAAATTCTACACACTAATTTATACTTAAATTCATCAGTTGATTAAAGCTAGACGATCATTGTAAAGCTGAAAGCCGTCCAATCCTAGTATAGCATTCCAAAGCAATGTATAGCCACGATCTCACAAATCAAGATTCGAACCCATAACCTATCAGTCTGTTGCACGAACGCTTAACCTGAACCGGTATCTGAAATTCGCGTACAAGACCAAAAGTTCTAGATTTTCAACGATACGAGTAGGATCGTAGATGCACACTGCTATGAAGTCCCATACTACCAAAACGAATCGATTGTCCATTACTTCTAGATCTTCTCTTTTTGTTTATCTTCTACATTTATCCATCAGTCGATCGACTAGACATCAATTATTATATTTAAGAAATACATTATTTCACTGGTTGAAATCATGAGTCAGTTGAAGCTAGACCACCATGGAAAACCTGGAAGCACTGGACAGCCGATTCGTTCTAGTATGGGACTCCTACGTGGCAGTGCGCATCCACGATGCCGCTCGTCGCGAGATTCGAGTAATAATAATCATCTGCTCACTAGTGACTGACTTCAAGAGATACTCCTGGAGTTGTAGTGTGAAGCCGTTACCAGTGGACTTCGACCAAGTCTGTTGTGGGATATCATCTCACATGAAGATATTGGTGTACGGTGGCGCAACTTAGTGGATTGGTTGAAGTTAGACATTAACACCGTTGGATGCCGGCCAACTCAGTGGTCTAGTTGGTTAAGCACCTGGCGCGAGATTGATAGATCCTGGGTTCGTATCTCGCAAGGTGAGATCGTGGATGCGCACTGTCACGGAGGAGTCCCATACTAGGACAAAAACGGCCGTTCAGTGCTCCCAGGTTTTCCATGGTCGTTTAGCTTCAACTGACTCGTGATTTCAACCAATGAAACTTCTGAAATCTCCACAAAACCCCATCTGAAAATACATTATTGTAACAGATAAATATATTTACATACTTTCAAAATAGATATTACATTCAAATGATCCATAGAATTTACTAGAAATATAGATAATTAAGCATTTGGTTGAATCTAAACAACCATTGAATGGTGTCAAAATCTATCGATTATCATAATGATAACCGATATTATAGTAACTAAGGCAATCATAAAAAAAAAGAGAGAGACATAGTTTATATAGATGTGTAATTGAGAAAGATATATGATTGGTACAGAATAATAAATCGATTCAAGTTCTTATTAACTACTTAAAACAAATATTGATATACTTATAGTAACTATGATAGTGATTAATGATGAATAGATGTATTATGATATAAGAAAGATTCTAATAGAAGTTATAAAGTAGCTAAGTGGATAATATGCTAGGGGTTTGAAGTGAACGGTATTAAGTCCTGTAGTCCTGTAGTGAATATCAATTCAAGTGAAAGTATAATCAACTAATAAGTGATGAAGATTTGTAGTTCAGATGGATGATTTTGATGGAGTTTTGTTCTTTTAAACTGGATGGTTTAGTTGTGAAGTTTTCATCGTTCTTCCAAATGACATCATCTTCACAAATTTCAAATGATGATAACATTCATAAAAACATCAGTCAGTCAGTCAGTCAGTTAGTCAGACAGCTACAATGTAAGATCTGGCACATATATACATCGGTCCAAGTTGCCATACCGCATTAACACAACAAGATAAACACTGAATTCATAGAACTAGTTAATTCAATGATAATAATATATCAAAAGGATATAGTACAAGAAGAAGAACAAATTAGTAGAAAGAAAGATATGAAATGATTTGAATCTCATTGTTTTAAAGGGAATACAAATAGTATATACACCTATACCATTACATTCAATTGTGAGTTATATTATCCATAATCTCCAATTATTGATTCTAATTGTCAAGAAGATCTGAGAAGAATATTAATAGCTTCATCAGTAAACTATTTAATTCAAACAATAAAACTTTATCAAAATCATACACTTTAACTACTTAACACATATATACTACTTTCATTTCAATCATATCAGTAATATATAGATATAGCTATACATATACACATATACACATCTATATATACATATATACAATACCTGTTAGTGATTGGACCAACAAATGGATTCACTATAAATTGTACAAGTGGTTTAATAGTAAATATAATACCAATTTTAATTTGTGCATTATAATTGTCTATTGTATGATTAGATGACTTGGAACATTCGATTTGAGTACAATTATTCTCTATGATTTCTTTAGTTAATAATAATTTAGGTATAATTGGAACTACAAAAAAAAGAAAAAAAGAAAAAAAGAAAGATAAAAAGATATTCTATAGAAGATTTGAATGAATAGCTGTTTCGTCCTTTTATAGGATTCTTCAATGACAGGATCCATTCATCATTCCATCTCATGAGATTTGAACCTAAGACCTATCAATCATGTCTAATACTGAAAGGTTTTCTATGGTAGTCTAACTATGATTGATGAGTGATTAATAAAACTTTGTTTTATAATTTATTTGAATCTTCTTATTTTTGTTTAGGATTTTAATTGATTAGTATTCTGTTGGTCTATGGATATATTGTATGTTTCTCACTTACATTTGTTACTCCTCGTGGAGGAGCATAAGCCATAAGTCTGTGATGCAGATACATCCAGCTGACGAGTTCTAAATAGGATGAAACGCGCTTTGTCCTAAATTCCACTACAAGCCACTATCCATATTTGCTTATAATACTTGTGATTTAAGGTAATATTGAGGCAATACTCACACGATGCACACATGTCAATAACAGATTGATCAATTTCAGTACGAATCATCAATCGGAAAATTCAAGTAAACAACAATAACAAGTGAATTTCAAACTGCACTCCACTACACAAGCAAGTTGCTATTGGTATATGGACATATTATACGTTTCTCACTTACGTTTGTTACTCGTCGTGGAGGAGCATAAGCCACTCACCCACATTCTTCATCTAACCCTATCACACGGAATTCTTTTCCAGTTCTTTCTAGTTGTTATTCATTCTATTTATATCTGCTTCCATTTTCCGACGTAATGTGTTCTTTAGTGTTCCTCTTTTCCGATTCCCTTCAAGATTCCAAGTTAGCGCTTGTCTCGTAATGCAGTTTGATGATTTCCTCAATGTATGTCCTATCCATTTCCATCGTCTTTTCCTAATTTCCTCTTCAGCTGGAAGCTCGTTTTTCCTCTCCCATAGTAGCCTATTATTAATGGTATTCATCCAATGGATGTTGAGTATCTTGCGTAGACAACTATTTATAAATACTTGTAACGTCTTGATAATGGTTGTTGTAGTTCTTCACGTTTCTAAGATGGTTGATGGCTATCAGTAGAATCCAGGACGCGTGTTTCATATTAATTGAAACCCTTCAGCCGAATGTACATGCGTCCCAGAGTTGATGTTCACTCCATAGCTCGATTACCGTATCGTTCATATCAAGCGCCATCGCGTTATTCACTTACCTACTGTGTCCTCATAAACTTTATGACTGCGAGAATATAATTTGTGGACAACTTTCGAATAAATACCGCATGACTTTGAGAAATGGCAACTAATCCTTAAACAGTTAATATATATCATACAAACCTAAAAATCAGAGTGAATACACGTCTTTGATATGGTTCAAAAACTTCTCGATGTTAGAAATACATTCAGAGGTTCTGAAATCCTAATGCATACGATAGAGGAAATCATTCATATAGATCCATGATTGTAAGCCTCTGAAGCCAAGATAAGGTTGTAAAAACTCTTTCAGCCTCGACTACATAGCTTCAATATTGTCTGCGTGTACTGCGATTACTCGGTTCACAAAACGCCACTTGTACATAAAGGCTGCATATATTCCCATATAATTGGTATTATCGTTGTAGCCTGTTGGTTTCTAACCTGTTCAAAGTGTCCCTTTTGAGATTACCTGTCGTAAATTTCAAGGACCTATGAGGTATATTTATGCTACTTAGCCAGTCTTCTTTAACACTACGCCCTCTGTTAAATTTTCGTTACCTGACAACGATTCTCCCGACTCCCCTAAACGATTCCTGTAGACTTGTCACTTTCACTGCGCATGTATCTCTACAATACTCATACTACTGAACAGCCGTGGCTCCAGTATAATCCGCGAATGTTGCAGCCAGTGTTACTGGTGCTTTTATTATCCAGTTCGCCTTAGTCTCAATCTGTATCGAGAGAAAAAAGTTCTTCTCTTAGCGCACTTCTTCCTCCAACAGATATTACATCGAAAAACAACATCATCATGGTAGTCTGAACAAAGTCCACAAGAGATTTCATTACCACAATCACAAATAAAGGAACTTCTTAGTAGTCTCATTTGTTATAGCTTCTCAATTATCACGTTTTCTCTAAGAATCCGCTGTGAATCGATAGTATGTAAGCAGAAGGTACTGAAATCGGCTTCGTAAGCTTGAAATCCCTCAAATTTTTCCAATCAACTTGTCCATAAATTATAGTCTTGCCGCTTATTTTAATACTGATAGACATCACATTGAAATGAATGTCAAACATTTGAAATGGTTGTCAACTGAATAACCAAAACAAAACTCATAATGGATACTCTGATATATTAAGCTATTTGTTATATTATAGTGAACAAGAATACTGTTAGAGACAGCTAAATGCATATTAATACAATATTATAGAATCTCTTGGCAAAATCTGTGAACTATACAGTAAATACATCATTCTGTAAAATATCAATCAATTGTCTCAGATTTGATTGTTCCTTCATTTCCACACTAATGATTCTCTGTTCTCGTTCACTTTTCTTTGATTTTCTTAACCTTATGCTACCAGACATTCCACTTTCTATTGGTGAATGTTACATACTACTTATATCTGTCGATATCAGTAGCACACGCACACACATAGACACACCGCAATAGGATCAAAGAAGTTATTTAAAACTACTGAAATATGATTATGAATAAATTGCTTCATTGATATCTATAATTATCTATATATTGTCATCTTGAGTCCGTTTACACTAGATACACTAAGAACGTATATGTAACAAATGAATGAAGCTACCGCATAAGTAGTGATTATAACTGATGATGATGATGATGATGATGATGATTATACTATGTATAAGCAAATAACTGAATTGGAACAATAAAGATGGATGTAGATAGATGTTTTCAGTATGTCGTTCAAAGGAATTCAATCTTACTAAAAACAGCACAACGTCATTTCATAACATATCATTGTTACACTTGTATGAATCTGTAAACTTGAGTATTGCTTAATGCTAGTCGCTTAATTGATTTCCTTACTTATATATATATATATATATATATATATATATATATATATATATATATATATATATATATATATATGGGTGAGATTATAATTAATGGACGACCTTCGAGCGATACCAGATTAATCTTGAGAGTGTTCACCTAGAAACTACAATCAAATGATGGTTATAAACCAATGTGGGGAATTCGAATGATGATTTAACGTTGATGATTAAGAGTTAAAAATTAGATTTAGGGTTTTCATTACACACTGACATCAGCTATAATCTGAAAACTGTATTTATCCAAATGAATGAATGAATTCCACGCTAAAATCCAAGATCTTATACAGCTAATTGGTTTGTTCACAAATTCTAATGTCGCTTATATGTACATGTTCATTTTGACTGATGAACAGCATCACTTGTTCGATTGATTTTCGACATTAGTCTTTCATAACTTATCTCATGTATCGATGGTTTTGATTAACTGTACTTTATACAATAATAATAAACTCAATGAACACTTTGTACTTGTCTCTTGTAAATTATACACCGTTTAGAGACATTGGCGAGACTCTAATTTAGGGACGAGCCAATCAGAAGCGTTTGAGCCGTTTAAAGGTCACAGAGCCAAGTTTAACACCTGATGCTCACATATAATCGGTTTACAGCGGATTTTAGAGAAGGGGTGATTATTGAGAGGCTACAAGGGATAGGATTACTAAAAAGTTCTTGTACGTGAGACTGAGGTTATCAAATGACTGCAGTAAAGTGTGCAAATAACCGTGGTGAGATTATATTTCGTTGTCCTTCATGTTGGAGGAGAAAGTCTGCTAGAACGGGGACTTTCTTTGCTCGATTGCTACTGAAACTGAATCAGATTATGATAATAGTTGCAAATTGGGTAATAAATACACCAGTAACACTGGCTGCGGCGTTTGCAGTTGTTTATGAAAATTTAGCAGTCCAGTGGTATGAGTACTGCCGTGCAACTAAAATAACACTTGTACACCAATCATTCGGAGGAGTACGATGTATCGTGCAGACAGATGAAACGGCAGTGAGAAAGCGAAAATACAACAGGGGACGTAGTATAAAGTAGGATTGTGTAAGTAGCATTTCCGTGAATATACTCGACAGATACTTGGAATTTATGACTTTTTATACCGTATGCAATATGATTTCAAAACATCTGAAACTTTAGCAAACCTTGATAAGTTTTTAAATCATGTAAAAGAAGTATATTCACTGTAATCCATTAGTATCTTCTAATATATTTCTACGTTATACTAGGTGTCTTCTGATTGGCTATTAGTCTCAAGGTCACTCAAAATTCGTTCAAAGGTCCTCCCTAAATTAGAGTCTCGCCGAGACATTATCTAATAATGGTTTATCAGGATGAACTCTTTATAAAGTTTAAGGATCATCATTATATATATATATATATGTATTAGCGGAGAAACAATTCAAGAAGAAGCGCTGGAAGTGTATAGGACACATATTGAAGAAAGTATTCAACTATGTCACAACATAAACCCTCATCACATGAAATACTCATGATCAAAGGAAAAGACGATGATCAAACAACACATGACACTGAGAAATGGAGATAGACATGAGAATAATGAACAACAATTGAATAGAACTAAAAGGAAAGGTTCAGGACAAAGTGAGTTAGAGAATACTGGTCAGCAGTCTATGCTCCATTGGGAGTAACAGTTTCGTAAGTAGGCAAGTAAGTAAGTAATTACATAAGATTATTAAATCAATACAACTATATACATATGATCAATCATTACTTACCAATAGTAGTTAATAATACATTATCTAAAAGTAATGCAATAAATACAATAATCAATATTGTTGTACGACTTCTTAAACAATTCAAACAATTTGTCATATTGGTTACTTTATTGATTCCATCATCATTATCATCATTATTATCAGTTATATTCATGATATTTTCCTTCTCCACCTTAATCATTATTAGTTTGATTATGATCTGAATCTATTAATTAAAATAATATCAAGTATTAATCAATATTATGTAATAAATCATTATTGATAAGATCAGAATTGATATTGATTAATGATTATGTAATATGTAATCAGTTTATGATTACATAAGAAGGTATATATATATATATATATATATATATATATATATATATGATAATCGGATAATTTAATCACTATGCTACTTATCATGATCATGATTATCATGATCATCCATATTAGAAAACATCACGTAATTGATTACCTTTAACTATGATATTAATTCTATATGTCTATGTATAAATGAGTTCATGGTTGATTGATAAGAATGTGTAAAACTATCAACTAAGTTTTTTTTTGTTTCTGTAAGCATGGATGGATAGTGACTAGCAGTGAAATCTAAGACGCATGTTTCATCCTATTTGGGACACGTCAGCTGGATGTAGAATCCTTCATATACCTGGGAAGCATCGTCAATAAATAAGGAGGTTCAGATGCAGACATAAAGGCTAGGGTTGGTAAAGCAAGGAACGCATTCCTTCAATTAAAGAACATATGGAACTCAAAACAACTTTCAGCCAATATCAAAGTCAGAATCTTCAATACGAACGTCAAGGCAGTTCTATTGTACGGAGCTGAAACTTGGAGAACTACTACAACCATTATCAAGAAGGTACAAGTATTTATAAATAGCTGTCGACGCAAGATACTCAACATCCATTGGATGAATACCATTAATAATAGGCTACTATGGGAGAGGACAAACAAGCTTCCAACTGAAGAGGAAATTAGAAAAAGACGATGGAAATGGATAGAACATACATTGAGGAAATCATCAAACTGCATTACGAGACAAGCGCTAACTTGAAATCTTGAACGGAATCGGTAAAGAGGAACACTAAAGAACACATTACGTCAGAAAATAGAAGCAGATGTAAATAGAATGAATAACAACTAGAAAGAACTAGAAAGGATTGCTTGTGATAGAGTTAGATAGAGAATGTGGATGAATGGCTTATGCTCCTCCACGAGGAGTAACAAATGTAAGTGAGAAACGTATAATATGTCCATATACCGATAGCAACTTGCTTGTGTGGTGGAATGAAGTTTGAAATTCACTTGGTATTGTTGTTTACTTGAATTTTCCGATTGGTGATTAGCACTGAAATTGATTAATCTGTTATTGACATATGTGCATCGTGTGAGTATTGCCTCAATATTACCTTAAATCACAAGTATTATAAGCAAATATGGATAGTGGCTAGCAGTGGAATCTAGGACAAAGCGCGTTTCATCCTATTTAGAACTGGTCAGCTGGATGTATCTGTATCACAGACTTATTGATGTTCATTCTGGGACTTGAACCCAGTATCATTCGTTTCAAGTAAGCGTCAAATCGGATTCTACTGTTAGCCACTAACCATCATTGCTTACTACAAAAAGCTTGTGAATTAAAGGAATATCAAGGCATACGCATAGTATGTACATATGCCAATAACAGACTGGTTAATTACGGTAACTGGAATATGTACATTTGAATTATATCACTATTAGTAATATTATAAATATGTGTTATTGATATTTTTACATATATAAGTAGTATATATGATTCGCTAGAAGAAGATTCAACCGAAGAAAATGCGAACAAACAATGATTAGTATGGAAACAAAATGCTGTAATAAAGTAGATTTGGATGTTCTCGTCTGTATTCTCGTTCAGGTGACAAGAACATGTATAAGACGTTTTAATATTTTTGGTAATGTTAATAATCATGCATGAGGGTTACGCAATATCGTACAATTATTGAAGTTAGACATTAACACATATCATAAGAAAGCGTGAATCGGAAAAGCAACAGCTGCATATTTACAAATGAAGAATATCTGGAACTCAAAACAACTGTCTGTTAACCAACACCAAGATCAGAATTTTCAATACAAATGTTAAGACAGTTCTACTGTATGAAATGGAAACTTGGAGAAGTACGAAAGCCATCATCCAGAAGATACAAGTGTTTATTAACAGTTGTTGATGGAAAATATTTTGAATCCGTTGGTCAGACATTATTAGCAACAACCTACTTTAGGAGAGAACAAATCAGATTCCAGTGGAGGAAGAAATCAGAAAGAAGTGCTGGAAATTTATATGACATACATTGAGGAAAGCATTTAACTGCGTCACAAGACAAGCCCTCACTTGGAATCGTCAAGGCCAAAGTAGATGAGGAAGACCTAATAACACATTCTTCCGAGAAATGGAGACAGTTATGAGAAGAATGAAGAACAATTGCATAGAACTAGAAAAGAAGGCCCAGGACAGAGTGGGTTGGAGAATGCTGGTCGGCGGCCTATACTTTATTGGGGGTTACAGGCGTAAGTAATTAAGTATGTGTTTTGTGAATTGCTAAGTAGTTATTTATAAATAGTTGGGTAATTTGCTTGCCAACCAAATTTAGTTCTCTAGTTTAAATATATTGTCGCAATTCAGAGTTTTTTAACCTATTTAAAATATATATTTATTAAGCCATTATGGTAATTGAAAGCATTCGACTAGGAATCCTGGTACTAAGCATCGGGATATTTGGCACTCGTCAGTAAATTATATCTGTTATCTTGAGGGAATTGATACTCTTTGGAGAATTCGACCCTGATGTACACGGCTTCACAGTGAAAGATTACCACTGAGCTGTTCAGGTCGTAAGTGACATCATGTAACACTAAGACATGTTTACAATCAACTGAACATTGAATACTGACAAACGAATGATATTTCAATGGTCAACAAACGGTTAACTACTCCTAACCATCTTAATTTTAAATGTAATGTATGTGATTCTCAGTCACTTAGAATGGTAACGACATTACAGCTCGATCAATGGAATTCAATGAGCACTTAATCAGTGGATACGCATAAGATTGATCATTACTTAGTGTTCATTAAAATAGTGTAAGGAGTTTGAGGAAGTTTTACGAAATTTCACAGTTTTCTTCTTGGACTGGTATTGGCTAGACAACCATTGAAAATCAGGGAGTACTAGATATATATCTCGTCCCATTATGAGTTATATCAGAAGATCTAAACCACAACCTTATAGGACATGAAATCCAGGACCTTTGGATCTAGCGACAAGAGCTTAACATTTAGATTAATCGAGTCTTACCCATCGGTTTATATATCTAACTTCAGTCATTGTATAAAGTATTGACTTTCTCATAGTGAAGCACTTACTCATTAATGTAATTAAAAATGGTTGCACAATACTGAGAATTGATTGCAGTTGGAAATACTAACCAGTTTGATATCGTCTAAGTGATCATAAGATTAAATGTTCATCTGAAGATCTTCAGATCTTGAGTTTTATACCTTATAGGGTCATGGTTTCAATCTTCCGGTGTGATGGATATTAGGGCGTAATGTCTGTCAAATACTTCTTGCTTTTCAATGATAATCTAACTAAAATCAGTCCCGAATGCAAACTATGTTCATCAGCTATAATAAACGAATTACTAAACCAATAATTGAGACCATGAGTTAGGTGAAGCTAGACCACCGTAGAATACCTGGAAGCGCTGGATAGCCGTTTCGTTCTATTGTAGGACTTCTCAGTGGCAATGCGCATCTACGACCCCGTCTCGCGGGATGACTGCATGTCTATAAGCAAGTTCATATTACAAAACGATGAATCCAGCTATCTAATTGACTTTGAATATAATTAAAACTAATTTGCCTTAGAAACTAGTATCATTTAGAAAAATCATCACCTTGCTTTATAATACACTCGTAAACATAAATAGTATTACACGCTATATAACTATGATAAGACTATTTTATCAACGGGTTGAAATACAAGGTATCATATAGACTCCCCTCCTAGTGTCATTGTTACGTTACTAACTGAATGTCAACTGTACAGATATCCTTAGTTACAGTTAATTGCATAAAAGATATAAGCATTCCACCACCTATACAGTTTTTATTTACTATGTATTGATCATATAACATAGCGCTAGTATATAACAGAAGTTGAAAGTGGAATACCTGTCAGTAGAAGTTTTTTGAAACGTTGAGAACATGGAGGAAACCAGAGAGTAATTCATATAACTATACAATTAGTGGAATAGTGAATAGTGTAAAGGGCAATGAAAAGAAGATGTACTTATAATATATTCAATGAATGAATTCCATTTGTAAGATATGAACGCTATGCATTCAATGTATTGTTTGCTTATCTTCCTTCAATCGCCCTTTACATAATTCATGATTCCTTCAATTTTTTTGTTGTTACGATTACTCTATGTTAACAATCTAGTTCTCGTCAATTTGATCTTTTCAATCTTCTACCGCCAGACATTTCACTTCTGATCGGTGTTACATACTACTTATATCTGTCATCATAAGTAGCATACAAAACTAATTTATTTATTTGGACACATAAATATTGTTACAAAAGGGGCACCGAATACATATACGCCACACAATACACTTCATTTGTGCTTGTGGGCTATGGTACTACACGAGTGTTCAGACCAATACAGGTGGTTTCCTTAGAGAGCAACACACGGAGACTTCGATCTTAAATTCTGATCCACAAGGCAGTGGAACAATGTCAGCAGATAAAGTCTCATGGTAACCGGTTACCAACATTTGTTTCATACACCATTTGTTCATTCAGGATACTAGAGCCCATATACACATTAGATTGGAACCAAGATTTTCTAACTTCCCTAGATGGAACCTCCATATCCACCAACACGGTTAAAGCACCTGATGGATATTCGTTTTTCTTCCTTTCAATTTCATAAACAACACACCTGTGGTGCGAGAATGCAGTGAGTAGGACTTTCCTATCAGTGATTGTATATGTGTGTCCATGTGAAAGCATTTTGTGAAGGGGAGAGCTAACTCTTCCCACCCTCGATCGTACTAGAGTATTTGGGGGCAGCATATAACATAATAGTAATATAAAATTAATGTATAGACAAATAGTTATAATTAAGTTTATTGTAGTCAGATAGATTACCTGTGAATATATGTATATGATTCCTTGATATATAACGAAATACTGATTTGATAATGAATTCAATTTATCTGGGATACAATTAAAACACGTAGAATCTTAACACAATGTAAAAAAGTACACGTATACGAATTAACAATAATTAAATATATTGCTATGACATGTCGCTATTTCATATACAACACCCCTGCCACGAGAAGATGTTAAGTAAGGCATCCCTTACTTACTCACTCACTTACTTACGCTTGTTACACCCCTTAAAGGTGCATAGACCACCTACCACCATTCTCCATCCAACCCTATCCTAGGTAATCCTTTTCAGTTAGCTGCGATTACTATTCATCCTTTTCATGCATGTTTCCAATTCCAGACGTAGTGTTTTTTTTTGGCCTTCCTCTTTTCTGTTTCCATTCATGATTCCAAATTAGTGTTTTCCTTGTGATCCAGTTTGATGTGTCTCTTATCCACTTCCAATGTCTTTTTCTAATCTCTTCGTCAG
Organism: Schistosoma spindalis; assembly: GCA_946903255.1. Taxonomy (NCBI): domain Eukaryota; kingdom Metazoa; phylum Platyhelminthes; class Trematoda; order Strigeidida; family Schistosomatidae; genus Schistosoma; species Schistosoma spindalis. The sequence continues at coordinate 2,191,202 of OX336423.1, read as the reverse complement.
TTACAAGTTGGTTTATTCGCTTCCATAATAAGTTTTTACTGACAGTATCTAGCCAACGGATATCCCTGACAGTGGCAATATACTCGTGGCCATATGAATATATATATATATATATATATATATATATATATATATATATATATATAGTTTAAATCTACTTAACAATGATACCATAACAATCTATGTATAGGATAACACTATGATAAAATCCCAATAGTTACCATTTATTATTCACATTGGAGTATATCATATATACTTAGATATTGTTGAAAGAAAACAAAATAACCCTATGAATCTAACCCATTGGTTGACGATTTAAATAATAAAATAGTAGTTGTGAATGACATAGTTTATGAGAAAAAAGTAAACAATATTCCCCTTTCCCCCCTCCCATTCTTTCTTCCTATACTTCTCCTTCTTCTTCTTCTCTCTCTCTCTCTTTCTCTCTCGCTCTGTCTGTCTATCTTGTGTGTTTACTTGATTTATTGTGTTTTCTTTTTCTTTTAGTGATCAATCATATAATTTCATTTAATTGTTTATATTTATTTAGTAGTATATTTTGTTTTTATTTAAAATTATGAACTGATTGATGTAAGACCAACATTGAAAACCTGAAAGTATTGGACAACCCCCCGTGGGATTCGAACCAAGGATCTTCGATCTCAAGTGCGAATGCTTAACCTCTAGACCACTGAGTTTAACATTGTTGGATGACGGTGTTAATGTCTAACCTCAAGTAATCCATGAAATTGCGTGACCATCTTCTATTGTACTGAAGTAGATACCTGTCTCTACCTAATGCGAATTAACTCCACTGGTCACGGTATTTCACTAGAAGGCAGAGAATTCCCTCATGAAGCTATTCATTAATGAGCACATGGTAATGATTAGTTTAGGGTTGTAGAGATTATTAAGTTTTTGGTTGAGATCATGAACCCCAATAGAACTAAATAGGCGTCCAGTACTTTCAGGTTTTCCATAGTTGTCTAGCTTCCATTGACTCATCAATTCAACTATTAAATAAATATATATATTCACAATTATGATAATGTTAACGAAGTAATTCCCAGAGATGTCAATATATAGATCCAATATGTTTGTGTGTGTAATTGATAAGGAATACGTTGTATAACCTAAACTAAAACATCTTTCACAGATCGCTATTGAAATAACTAGAGAACGAGCAGCGAACAAATTCACAATGAGGTGTGTATACAAACATACGCATTTAGCAAAACGGTAATCAGTAAGACATATGAAGAAGTTAACAGGAATAATGGTAGTTCATTTAAACAAATTACTTTAGTCAATATAGTGTATATATATACACACTGAGTAGTTATTAAAAAAAACAAAGATGGATAGTGCCTAGCAGTGGAATCCAGGACGTGCGTTTCGTCCTTTTTAGAACTCATCAGCTGAATGTATCTGCATTACAGAATTGATGTTCACCCTGAGACTCAAATGCAAAACCTTTCACTTCAAACTCTATTACATTATCCACTTAGTTACTAAGTCCTAATAGTCATTTCCTTATACAGTGGGTTAACATTTAAATGATAAAATTCAAGTAACCAATACAAAAATTGAATTAAAACTTTAATTCATTAAACAATCTATTAACTACTTGAAATCAGTAGTTAAATGAAATCAAATGATGATAATGTTTGAAGTAAACGTTACTATGTTTCTGTTTTAAAGTGAACATCAACATTTTGATGTAAGTACATTCAATTGACGAGCCTTAAAATGGGACGAAACACATATCTAAGTTTTATTATTGCTAACTACTAATCAGCTTTTTATTTTACACGAACTTAGTTTCTATTTTTATGAAAATCATATAAATCAATGTTCAATGGAATTCCCAAAATTACTTACTTTATAAAAGAAAACCTTTCTAAGATTACTTTACCATATATGTTATCATATATCATTTGGCTTATGAAATATATATGTATATATATATATATATATATACATAGATACCTGGGTCTATCTATGCATAGATGTAAGTACATTTGTACATTGAACACATGATACTATTAAGCAATATGATATGCTTAGAAACAACTTTATTAGTAACTAATGGATTCCTTTTTATCACATGGTATCTATTGTTATTATATAGAGATTTTGTCTAATACTTTAACTGTAAACCATTTTTATCAATCAGAATTTATTCAGAAAGTATAGTTACTATGTGATTGTATTTCGTTGTTTTCGTTTTTTTGTTCTTTATTTTTGTTTTCTTCAATTAGTCAATTATTCAATCATCGAGTATCTATTGTTTCTATGGCGTCTACCAGACTTCAAATTAGCCTGACCGTTGTTGCTACCCTGACGTGGTGGTCGGGCTTGCCTATCGTGATGAAGCAACTGAGCTATACTGGCTGGAACAACCGTTCCTCAAGGTCCTACCATGCCAGACAGGTCGGTTGAAGAGCGGTAAGACTAGAAGCAACAAAACCAAGGTCCGAAGGCGAAGTCGTACTGCTGACTGTACAGAGGTGTGACAGCAGTAAGGGGTTTCCTTCAGACAACCAGCATGACAGCGATGCTGCCTTCCCACAAGGAGGGGAGGGGTTAGAAAAGGTCGACCCTAAAAATGAACACCTCGCCTTATCCCACGGATATCCGTCTCCGGCGGTAAGGACTCAACAAGTACGGAGCTAACACTAAAACTACTCATAAAAAGGTCGTGTGTGACCGACCTCAAGCAGCTGTCCCTTGGGCACTGAGGTCACGCTCTCAGGTCACTATGACCACCTCTAATCCAATTTTCTTTTCAGGTACCCCCAGCAGAACCCTTCCACGGTGTGGGCAACCGGGAAGTGATAATCGCCCTCATACCTCTAACAGCACTCAAGACCACTGTATTCATAGTCAACCTCCCTCTTCAATTCCTATTATTCCTCCTACATCGACTTTATACACTAAACTTCCTCTTTTAGCTTCCTCCTCAAGTGTCACCACAGTCAACGATTCTAGTGCTCAAAACACTGTCCCAGGTCTACTGAAACCTCGCTCCAAACTACACATTGGAGCCTTCAACGTACGCACACTATGCCAAATCGGTCAGCAGGCTTCCTTGGCTAAAACCTTAGAATCTCGTACGATTGATGTATGCTGTGTCTCCGAAACACGCATACAGGATCCTAGTGTGGTCATTCACTTGACCTCACCTCGGCAAAACAGAGAGCCAACGAGATACACTCTCCGTGTATCTGGCGACCCGATGGCTAGTTCTCGTGGACTTGCAGGTGTAGGCATAGCACTTAGCATGAGGGCGGAACAAGCGCTATTAGAGTGGATCCCAGTTAATAGTCGTCTATGCGCTGTTCGGCTGAACGGCTCGGTAAGAACTCGAAAGGATAGGGACACACGTCGTTCCCTTTTCGTCGTTTCTGCTTACGCTCCCACTGACTGCAGTACGGATGAAGTGAAAGATGAATTTTACAGAAAGCTGTCTGAACTTCTTCAGAAAGCTAAACGTTCAGACATAGTACTCGTAGGAGGTGACTTTAATGCCCAGGTAGGTAGCTTAAACCAAACAGAAAGACATTTAGGTGAGTATTTTAGTATTCCGGCACAGCGAACAGATAATGGTGATCGTCTGCTGCAACTTTGCTCAAACAATCGTATATTTTTAGCAAACACAAATTTTAAGCATAAGGAGAGACATCGTCTAACATGGCGACCCCCTGCACCAAACCAACGATGGACTCAAATAGACCATATTGCCATCAGTCATCGTTGGAGAGGGTCAATAGAAGATTGTCTCTCATTCTGGGGTGCCTGCTTGGACTCTGATCATGCCCTAGTACGAGCACGCATCTGCTTGCGCCACACTGGACGCAAAAGAGCCACACAAAAAAGACTCATTAGAACCGAATTGAGTAATGAGAAAGCCAAAAGTAGGTTCCAGGAACAACTGAGATCACACTTAGGTAGCTCTGAAAACGAGACTGACCCAGATGTTGCTTGGAAAGTTATAGAAGCAGCTGTGGAAACAGCAGTGACATCTACCAGTGATTTAAACCACAGGGTTACAAAGAACCAATGGATTTCGGCAAGGTCTATTGCACTGATAGATTCTCGTAAACTCATCCCATCAGGTTCTGAACACGATGAAGAGCGTAAAGAAATCAGATCTAGGTTAAGCAAAAGTCTAAGGAACGATCGTGAGCAGTGGTGGGCAACGAAAGCAAAATAGATGGAAAAGGCGGCGGCTATAGGGAACACAAGACAACTCTACAGACTAATAAAAGAAACTGGAATTAATAAATCAAATGTAAGTCAGACTATTTCGGAAAAAGACGACACTCTCATCTGCTCCCAGTCCAGACGCTTAGAACGATGGGTGGAACACTTTAAGGAGCAGTTTAGCTGGCCTTCAGCTACTCTACAACTACCCTCTATTCCTAGACAGTATGAATGGAACATTGAAGTAGGTCCCCCATCTCTAGCTGAAGTTGAAAAGGCTATAGCTAATCTGAAACGAGGAAGGGCATCTGGTCCAGATGGATTGGCCCCAGAGGTCTTTAAAGATGGTGGTCTAGTTTTAGCGACCAGGCTGACTAATATTTTAGCTAAAATCTGGGAGTTAGACGTTATCCCATCTAACTGGTCACAATCACTTATCGTCCCAATATTTAAGAAAGGGTCAAAATCATCCTGTGACAACCATAGAGGGATTAGTTTGACTAATATAGAATCTAAAATACTAGTCTCAATAATTATCGGACTCGTGAACTGCAAACATGAGAAAACTAGGCTGGCTTCAGACCTGGATGTGACTGCATTGACCACATATTCACTATTCGTCAGGTTCTAGAACACAGGCATACTTATCGGCGTCCGACAATGGTGGTATTCCTTGATTTAAAAGCAGCGTTTGACTCTGTTGACCGAGAGGTTCTGTGGCAGTGTCTGTCATTGAAAGGCGTACCTCAGAAGTACATAAACCTTGTGAAAGCTCTTTACTCGAACACTACTAGTCGGGTCAGAGCCTATGGCGAACTGTCATCTGCTTTTGCAACCTTAAGTGGGGTCCGTCAAGGCTGTCCACTTTATCCTTTTTTGTTTAACTTTATCATAGACATCCTGATGAAAATAACGCTCTCATCGACTGAATTCTCGGGTATTGATCTCCTACCAGGAGGTCCACTTATTGACTTAGAATACGCAGATGACATAGTCCTGTTTGGTGAAGACGCTGATGAAATGCAGAGTCTTTTGGTAGCACTGAGCAACAATGCTAGAATGTTTGGGATGCGCTTTTCTCCCTCTAAATGCAAGTTGTTGCTTCAGGACTGGTCTGCATCAACACCTGAACTAAGGATAGGGAGTGAAGTAGTCGAACGCGTTGACAACTTCACTTATCTTGGAAGTCTGATCAGCCCTAACGGGTTGGTGTCTGACGAAATCTCAGCACGGATTCGAAAAGCTCGCTTGGCCTTTGCCAACTTACGTCATCTATGGCGAAGGCGAGATAACCGTCTATCAATCAAGGGACGAGTATACTGCGCGTCAGTTCGTTCCGTTCTACTATACGGCTGCGAAACATGGCCTTTGAGAGTAGAAGATATTCGTAAGTTACTAGTATTTGACCACAGGTGCCTTAGAAATATTGCGGGTATCTGCTGCGATCACCGGGTAAGTAATAGTGAGGTTAGACGCAGGGTATTAGGGAATGATGGTAAATCAGTTGATGAGGTTATGAATCTTCATCGACTGAGATGGTTAGGCCACGTTCTGCGTATGCCTGAACACCGATTACCACGACGCGCAATGCTGACCAGTGTAGGGGATAATTGGAAGAAAGTTAGGGGCGGCCAAACCAAAAAGTGGCATCAGTGCTTGAAGTCACTAACTTCTGGTCTGAGCCATGTTGGAATATTCAGACTGCCTGGTTGGGGTCCGCGTGACTATCGTAACCAATGGTTGGAGACTCTTGGTGACATGGCTCAGAATCGATCACAATGGCGTAGGTGTATACACTCTCTGTCTTCCTTAAATTAAGAGATTAAAATCGCTTCATATCTTTCTAGGATCTAATTCTTTCTTCCTGTACTATCTCCTTATACACAATCTTTCTTCTATATATTACCACCACTGAATTAACTACTCCTATGAATCCGGTGTTCATCTTGTTGTGCTAATGCGGTATGGCAACTTGGACCGATGCATATACGTGCCTGGTCCTACGTTTCAGCTGACTGACTGACTGATAGCGTAGAATTAGTTGACGGGGGAGGGTTGAGATGGGGGGTGGATGAGGTGTTGTGGGAGATATTATTTTCATACAATATAAAACTACCTTATAAATAAGAATATTTTTATAAATTTATAATATTATTATGAAATGAATTAAATGAGAAACAATGAAAATGATTGAAAATGACCTGGTACAACTGAAGGTTGGGAGAGTTAGCTCTCTCCTTCACAAAATGATTTCACATGGACACGCGTATACAATCACTGATAGGAAAGTCCTACTCACTGCATTCTCGCACCACAGGTGTGTTGTTTATGAAATTGAAAGGAAGAAAAACGAATATCCATCAGGTGCTTTAACCGTGTTGGTCGATATAGAGGATCCATTTAGGGAAGTTAGAAAATCTTGATTCCAATCTAATGGTGTATATGGGCTCCAGTATCCTGAATGAACAAATGGTGTATGAAACAAATGTTGGTAACCGGTTACCATGAGACCGCATCTCCTGACATTGTTCCACTGCCTTGTGGATCAGAATTTAAGATCGAAGGCTTCGTGTGTTGCTCTCTAAGGAAACCACCTGTATCGGTCTGAATATCCGTGTAGTATCATAGCTCACACACACAAATGAAGTGTATTGTGTGGCGCATATGTATTCGATACCCCTATTGTAACAATATTTATGTATCCAAATAAGTAACAAAATACTATGATGTAAAAGTTAATTCTTCTATTAAAGTTCATCAAAAGAGGAAACGAAAAAAACTAAGATTGGTAATACAATAATCAATGGATTGATTGTATTCCTCCAGGTTCTCATCGGCTAGATATTGACGTACTTGTGATAACTACCATGGTTGTTAGATATGAATGTATGTATCATAATGTAGGGAAGATTCCAATCGAATTAATAATGTAGCTAAGTGAATAACATGATGACATTTGAAGTGCACAGTACTGAGTTTAAGTTCTAGAGTGAACATCAACTCTGAGATCCGTTTGACGAGTCCTAAAATAGGACTTAACACGCTTCCTGGATTCCACCATTAGACCGCCATGTATCTTTATATATAAAATTCTATTTTAGTGACATAAATAAGGTTTGAGGGGGGAAATTCCAGAACATCGAACTAGTAATTCGACCTTATTGACTTAATAAACATTATATTAATAACACTAAAGAAAATTACAAGTTGAAATCAGTCAATTGTGAATTAACTAGAAATGACAATGATGTATTCACAATTGATTGATCACTGGGTGGTGACTAATATCATGTGTGTCAAGTTCTTCTTAGTGCAAATCGAATGCTATCGACCAAGTAGACTAATGGACACATTGCAACTTGGTCGATAGCATTTGATCCGCATTAAGAAGGACTTGACACACATGACATTAATCCTCACCCAGTGATTAATCAATTGTGATTGCACCTCAGTCCTACAGGAGGTCGGTCACGTTACGGATAGCATGGTGGTAACGTCTCTGACTGTGAAGCTGGGTGACACAGGAAGGAATCCGTCAAGGAGCACCAGTCCCCTCAAGATTACAGGTACACTTTGTTGACGAGTGCCAAGTAGCATGAAACCTGTGTCCAGGGTTTCCTGTTGACTACTTCCAACAACCATCTAATCTCGACAATGATGTAATGAAACTTGACAGGGAGGGAGAGAAAGAGATTTGAAATAATGAATGATGCAATAAGAGGGATATCATGTTACCATACCAAATAAAGATTTATAACTGACTCTTTTTGGCCACATAGATCTGGTTTCAAACATTTGATTGAAGAATTTCAAAAGATTGAAGTTTCATTGTTTATTAATCATCTTGAAAGATTTCAGTGTATCCATTTGATGTCCTATATCAAGGAGATGTCATGAGATCAGTCGAAGTGTAAGTTCTAGTCAATACAGAAATAAGTTACTGAAAATACATTTCTATACCACTAAAATAATCTTATCGGAAACCAATGATTCACACTCTCAACATGATTGTATTAGGAATTCTCTAGAGATCCTCTCTACTAGCCACTATCCATCATTGCTTATAATGCTTGTAAATTAAAGTACAATCAAGCAATACGCGCAGTATTCACATGTGTCAACAAGAGACTGATCAATTGCAGTCCTATGTAACAATCGGAAGATACAAGCAAACAATACCAAATGAATCTAAAAATTCACCCTATTTCACAAGTTAGCGTCTATCGGGATTCAGTAACTAAATGGACAACGTGATAGCGTTTGAAGCAGACGTTAATGGGTTTGAGTCCCAGGGCAAACATCTGACGAGTTTCAAATAGGACGAAACACGCTTTCTGGATTCGATTACTAGCCACTATCCATCTTTGTTTTTATTAACTACTCGGTATGTACACTAAATTGACTAAAGTAATTTGTTTAAGTGAACTAGCATTATTCCTGTTAACTTCTTCATATGTTTTACTGATTACTGTTTGCTAAATACATGTGTTTGTATATACGGTAATGGGTTCGTGTCCCAGGACGAATATCTGACGATTCCTAAGTAAGACGAAACACGCTTTCTGGATTCCACTACTAGCTACTATCCTCATCTTTGCTTAGAATGATTGTGACTTAAGGCAATATCGCGGAAATCCGTACAGGATACACATATACCAAAAAGAGATTGATCGATTGCACTCCTACACAACAATGAGAACATACAAGGAAACAATATGTTATATCTCGAAGGTTGTTTACTTGATATACCACGTATAACTGAGCACTAGAACAACAAAACCATTCCAGGTCGCAAGGAGAAGACAGAAGACTAATGAAAAGAATATTATTCCAATCAGTGTCAATTATAGTACAAAACTATCAGGCACTTATAGTTTTTAGTAAGAACGAAATAATCATTATAGTCCTTTAATCCGCAAACAGGGGGTTATTAGGATTGTTCAATCGGGAAGCTGCACGTAGGAATTCTAGGATATTCTTCCGGAAGGTGATTGGATGGAATATCTTCGGCTCCTTCTGAGCCTCTTACAGCTTTCTCCAGTTCACTCGTGGTCCGTCGTCACACAATACCCAATGAATTGCTGTGTTGAAACTCTACCTGTAGCTCTTCTACAGTTACTGCCGGTCCGAAGCCCTGGTAAAGGAGGAGTTTGAAGTTAACACCGTTGGATGCCGGCCAGATCAGTGGTTTGGTGGTTAAGCGGCTGGCGCGAGACTGATAGGCCCTGGATTCGAATCCCGCGAGGCGAAGTCGTGGATGCGCACTACTTAGAAGTCCTACAATACGACGAAACGGCCGTCCAGTGCTTCCAGGTTTTTCATTATGGTCCAGCTTCAAATGATTCATGATCTCAACTATTAAAATTATTATTATTTTTTTTATATTCTAATTTATTCTTCATTTCCAAATGCCAAATATTGGAATTCTTCATACATTATGATAAATAAAACGTGGTGCCTTGTGTTGCTTATCACTAAAATTTAAAAAAGATTAGTTGACAGTTTTAAGAATTACAATTGATTGATTGTCATTGGTAACACAAATCAATATACAGATTAGAGGATGTTTCATCTTGGCATTGAACACTTCAACAGTATGCATCTATAAGGAAAGTATCGATTCTGAGCGGATGTGCAATGTTGTTGTGTCCCGATAAGCATAATGAATGGTAACTTTGGGGGTCCATTTATGGACTAATACTATGCGTATATTTTTATCGTATAATTATTAAATAACTAAACTATTCATATTCACGTTCCTCTTATTATGAGCTTTATATTGATATATTAACCATTATCATACGATTTACCATTCTTGAATTATACCCTGTCTACTAATCATTACCTCTCACATTCACAGCCACATTTGCCTAAATCTTGTACAAATATTGTTTCCTATTTCATGGTACGATGTGGTCTATCTGGTTGGTATATAAAACCAGTATTGGTTGAAGTATAGGATTCATATCACAGAGGCTGAAATTGGTGTTTTGGACTTAACAGGCAGGCAGAAGAACAGATAAGGACTGTAAACTTCTCGTACAAGTTTATGTGTCACTGGTCCGATCGATAATTCACTGCTCTCTCATTGGCGGTATCATCACGTTATACATTAACAGGACACACAGGCCACAAGTTATAACAAATGTTGAGGAGTTTCATACTAGAATGAAATAGCTGTCAAATCCTTTCTGATATTTAACTTTGATTCGTTTGTGAATTCATTAGAATTGAATCATTTCGACAAACTTTTATACTGATGATTCATTCATCTGTCTAAATGTATTTATATTGTAGTGTTTGTTGGTTATTATGTGAAGCTTATATACCCTATTCTAGCTTCTAAACTGGTCAATTCATTCATTCTTCTTGAATTACATTTTGACCTTGTTAATTATTCACTTATCAACCCTGATTGTTTTCATGTGGGCGTATGTGTATGTACCCTTCTTATCCTATTCATCACATGTCTGTAGCTTATTGTTGTGTGACTATAAATATTGATTAACGCTTGGTTAAATGGAGTTGGCTTACATGCTTTCTTCACTTCACGTCCTTTTGTTTCGCTTCGCTCTATCTGTTTCGCTTCGCTCTATCTGTTTCGCTTCAATCGCTGTGATTCTCTGATGGTCTGTTCCGATCAACAAATGTACAAAATATACGTATTCAAATCTTCATTCCCGTGATTCACTAACGCGGATTAAGTCGTTGATTATATACGAGGATTGATGATATGTATATCGCAATAACATTCGTATAAACTGGTTGAAGTCATATATATAGAGAGCCACTAAAATATTACTTATCAACATAAATATAATTTTTATCCTTATTTGAGTAGTATCCGAAGGTGTTTCGTGGAGATTGCAGTAATTTCAATAGTTAAGATCATGAATCAATTGAAGCTAGACCAACATGAAAAAACTGTAAGCGAATGAACAGCCATTTTGTCCTATTGTAGGACTCCTCAGTGTCAGTGCTCATTCACGACCCCGCCTTGTGAGATTCGAACCCTGGACCTATCAGTCTCGCACACCATCGCTTGACGCAATTCAGATGATACAAGCTAGTGTTTCAGGATCTTTACACTTTATAGTCTGTATAAATGATATTTGAAATTACTTTGATGTGGTTAAACTTTTTCGATATTTAAATGCTCTTAAGTAGTGTATTCATTGTCGAATCATAAGTTAAACCATACACAAAACGGTATCATTTTAGAGCTCATTATGATAGCACAGTTGTGCTCAAAATGAAAGTCAAAACTTAACACTGGTTAATGTGAATGGATTGATTTTGGTAATCTTTTTCTTCACCGAGACTCTACCATCAACGGTAAGATTTTTGTGGTGGTCGGTGTTCGATATATTCCTTAAACTCCGTATACAGTTTGTCTCGGTAACCACCGACCACCACATGTTATTTAAGTTTCTCATTGTGATGAACTTAAAACTTGGGTGTTCCCATAAACTGTCCTTCTCATAACAGGTCTTCCAATAGACTTCCAAGCTTCATTGACTTCTTCGTAACATACTTCATAGCTTCAATAACAACGAGTAATGTATTTTAATGTACAATATAGAATACTGTAGGTTTTTTTACTTCACAGTGTTTGCATTAAGGATAAATTAAGGTCGGAATTCATTTAACTGAGATTTACTCTACAAAAACTTGAGAGCAACTATACAATAAACTATTAATTCGGCTATAGTCAATCTAGACTCTACTCTTTAAAGGAATGTAGAATCTAGATAAATTACGATTGTGGTTGGAGGTAGTCGACAGGAAACCCTGGACCCGGGTTTCGTGCTACTTGACACTCGTCAGCATAGTGTACCACATTGTAACATGATCGATAGCATTCGATCTGCACTAATAATAAGGACTAGACACGCATGACATTGGTCACCACCCAGTGATCAATCGATTGTGAATACTTCTTACCCTTTACCAATCTGAACGCTTTATTATAATGCAGAACAATAACAACATGTAAGATACGTCTTTTTTGTTTCTAAGCAAACTGATATAAATCAATATATTCTTTGAAATCCCATTAAAGTGGTAGCAACAATAATAAATATGTACTTTTATTATATCCCTATGAGTAGAAAAATTGTATTTCTAATGTTTCGTCACTTGATGTAATGCGCCTCTTCAGGGTAAATAAATAACTGGCATTAGATAAACACAAGTTTAAATAGTATACAGGAAGTAGTACAGAATTTTTCCTTAGTACAATCAAAATCATAATAGATTCACTTGAATCCTCCCATTGTTGCTTTAGTCTACAATTGATCAGTCTCTTGTTGGTATATGTGTATCCTGAATGGATTTCCGCGATATTGCCTAAAGTCACAAGCAATTTAAGCAAAGATGAGGATAGTAGCTAGTAGTGGAATCCAGGAAGCGTGTTTCATCCTATTTGGGACTTGTCAGTTGGATGTACCTGCATCTCAGAGTTGATGTTCACTGCAATGGGATGAAGTTTAAATTCACTTGGTATTCACAATTGATTGATCACTGGGTGATGATCTATGTCATGCGTGTCTAATCCTTATTAGTGAAGATCGAATACTATCGACCATGTTGCAATGTGGCCACCAGTCTAGGTGACTCGACACTGCTGGCACTATTGTGAGATTAGATGGTGGTTGGAGGTAATCGACAGGAAACCCTGGACCCGGGTTACGTGCCATTTGGCACTCGTCAGCAAGGTGTACCTGTAATCTTTAAGGGATAGCTCAGTGGTAACGTCTCTGACTGTGAAGCTGGGTGACACGGGATCGAATCCGCCAGGGACCACCAGTTCCCTCAAGATAACAGGTACACCCTGCTGACGAGTGCCAGATAGCACGAAACCCGGTTCCAGGGCAAGAAGTACTTTCAATGCACATGTTTAGATTATATTTCTGCTTTTTGACTCTATTGTATGACAACAATTACTTAACAAGTTTATTAGCGTCAACATTAGTAGCTAGATAACTAATGAGCAGTGTTTCTACTTCTCTAGAAGAGAACAGTACACTTTGTGTTTGAGTCAAGTGTTCAACGCTTCTATTAATTCATGAAAGTGTACCATAAGGAGCTGTTCTTTTCTCTTTTCCATTCTGTTCTATCTACGTGATCTGTCATCTTCCATAGAAAACACTTTTGTTAAATATTCGGATGATTTCACTGTATATGTAAGTTTTTCCTCTGATCTCTTTTGGTTTTCTCATATTTTACTCATATCAAAGTAAGTTTTTTTTCATTTGACTGATTTTATCTATTATTCTATAACCACGCTTGGAGTCCCTCCGGGGGCTACTGTCGGTGTAAAAACCTTACGATAGCTTATCTAGCAAATAAAATATGTGATGAACAAATTGTTAGAACTGACTTAGTCAGTAACTTGTATTCTTAAACATGTTGCTGGTTGAAAGTTGTTACTTGCTTAATTACGCCTGTTACTCCTCTTGGGGGGGGGAGCATAGGCTGCCCACCAACACTCTCCATCCATCTCTGTCCTGAGCAATCCTTTCCAGTTCTTTTCAGTTGTTGTTATTCATCCTTTTCATATCTACTTTCGATTCCCGACGTAATGTGTTCTTTTGGCCTTCCTCTTTTTTACTTCCCTTCAAGATCCCAAGTTAAAGCTTGCAATTATTGCTTTGTTTAGAGAAGGAAAATTTTTCAAGTACTTTGTGTTGAGGATCTCATATTGTACTGAACATATAATAGTGAATGAAGCAACTATCATTAATAATAATGTCCTTGAAATCATAAATCGATCTATGTTAGGTCATCATTAAAAACCTAAAAGTACTGGATGATTATTTCATCCTAGTGTAGGACTTTATATCAATCAACATCCACGACCCTACACACGTAAATAGAACTAAAGATCTTCAGTTTCACACAGGAATGCTTGACGTTTAAACTATTGAGCCAACATCCAACTATATCTAACCTCAACCGGTTTACAACTTTGTGCAATCTGATTCAGTTCAACTTCAGTAGTCAAAGCTTGTTACTAGAATCTCAGAAATTTCATAGAAATCATGAACCATATGAGAACTAAACGACTGTCCAACACTTTCAGGTTTTCAATAGTGATCTAACCTAGACCAACTCATGATTTGAATGAAGCTAAGCAATTTCTACAACTCATTACTACTAATAATCAATTAACTGTCAACCAACACTAAGGTCAGAATTTTTAATACAAATATCAAGACAGTTCTACTGTATGGGGTGGAAACTTGGAGAACTACGAAAACCATCATCCACAAGATATAAGTGTTTATTAACAGTTGTCTACTTGAAATCGGATCCGTTGGTCACACACTATCAGCAACAACCTACTATGAGAAAGAACAAACCAGATCCAAGCGGAGGAAGAAATCAGGAAGAAGAGCTGGAATCGGATAGGATACACATTGAGGAAAGCACCCAAATGCATCACAACACAATCACTCATCACTTGAAATCCTGAAGGCCAAAGTAGAAGAGGAAAACCAAAGAACACATTACGTCGAGAAATGGAGACAGAAATGAGAATAATGAGCAACCATTGGATATAACTAGAAAGGAAGACCCACAAGAGAGTGTGTTTTAGAATGTTGGTCGGTTTCCTATGCTCCCATGGGGGGGGTAACAGGCGGTAAGTATGTAAGTAAGTAAAAAACAACTCTCCATATATGACAATCTTATTGAAAATTATAGGCAATACAAATGACAACAAATGAAGTATCCCATTAAAAATCAATTTTTTTCATTAGTGATAACTGTTCCTATTTTCTTGGGATTGTAATATTTTTATGTAAAATATGCATGGTTACAATTAAAATAAGTACCCCCACTCACTCACTCAACCACCCACCCACCCACCTACCTACCTACCTACCTAACTATACAATGAATATTATATAAAGATTTATACATAAATAAAGATTTATATCACTGATTACTAATGTAAATGAGATCAGTAACAAGTATATATAGATATATATGTATATATGTATTATGATTATTGATTAAATTGGAAGGCTTTTTCATATTGTTCATCAATTGAAATCTTCTTCTTTATGTTCAATTCATAATATCATCTTGTTCATTGGTTTGATCAATGGATGATGATGTACCGATCCATGGACTTGGTAATAAATGCATCCTCTTTGTAGAACTATGAGTACTATATGTTATCATATCTGATATATTATTAGTAGTATTAGTATTAGTAGTAGTAGTACTGTTAGTAGTATCATTATTTTGTATATTTAATTGTTCATCAAACATAGATGGTGAATGAGGTAATAATTCAGAATTACATGTAATAGATGAAAGATATAAATCTGTTTTACTACTATGAGTTGCTAAGGAATCACATTGTTGTTGTTGTTGATGGTGGTGGTGTTGATGTTGGTGGTGATGTGGGGTTTCATATTGTAGAATTGAAGAAGGTTTATGATTCGATTGATATTCTGTAAGACATGATAAATGACTTGATTTATCTATAGTTCGTCTTAATGGATTCATTGAATTGATATGATGTCCACTAGAGTTTACTGTAGCTAAATAATAATAATAAGAAGAAGAAGAAGAAAAAAAAGGAAAATGTAAAGTATTGATGATATAAATTTGAGAATGATGGTTTGACAATTGACCAACTTCTTATGAACAAATGATTATGTGAATCAGTTATATCTGGTGTTACCTAAACAGATAATAAGAATAATGCGGTGAAACAGATGGACTCATGGAATATGGATGAATAATAGCTCTGAAATGTTCTAGTACGTCAGAGAGTGGGGAGAGTTAACTCTCCCTCTCCAAATGCTCTCATATGGCCATGCGTATACAATCACTTATCAGGGAAGTCCTACTCACTGCCGTCTCGCTGGGGAAGTGTTATTTACGAATTTGACAGGACGAAAAGCGAATATCCGGTTCGGTAACACGATTGGAGGATATAGAGGATCTATCTAGGGGAGTTAAAAAAAACCCTCATTCCAAACTAATGGTGCACATGAGTTCCATGATCCCTAACGAACAAATGGAGTATGAACCAGCTATTGATCACCAACTATTATGAGACTGCATCTCCTGACGTTGCTACACTCTCCTGTGGATCAGACGTTGAAATTGAAAGCTCCGGTGTGATCCCCTAAGAAAACCACCTGCTTCGGTTTGGGCACCCGGACAGTATCATAGCCGACACACAAATCAAATGAGATTTGTGTGGCGCATATGTATTTGGTGCCCCTTGTACCAATATTTATGTGTTCAAGTAAATAAATAAATATAGTCTCCGTACAGATATGTTTAACTGAATGCAGGACTTTCATATCTTTCAGTAAACAGTCAATCAACGGATCTACAGGGTTCGAGTCCAATCGTACAACTTTAAACTTAACTATCATTTGTAACATAATAGTAATGTAATCATTCACTACTATTGACACTAACTGTTTCACAGATGCCATTTAAAAACTAAAATAATCATGACTTCTTATATTGTGAATGTTATAACTTGTGGCCTTATACCCCTATTAATGTATAATGTAATGATACCGGTAATTAGAGAACAGTGAATTATTGACATAAAAGAAGTACAACCAGTCTAAAGTTCTTATCGATCCTTCTTGATGCTTAACTTGGTCTATAGAGTCCAGAACACCAATTTCAGCCTCTGCAATATGAATCATTTATTTCAAACAGACCAGGTTTATATACACTAGTCAAACAGACCACATCGCACAAAAAAATGGGAAATCACATTTATACAAGTATTAGCCGAATGTGGTTGTGAATGTGTGCAGATAGTAACCGATAGACCAGACTTAATTCAACAATGGTAAATGGTATAATAACAGTTCATAAATCAAAATGAAGCTTATGATATCAGGAACATGAATATGCAGATAGTTTAGTCACTTAGCAACTCTACACACAAAAACATATATGTATAGTATTAGCCGATGAATAGTTACTATCCACTATTCTCATCTGGATATAACATTAAAGTAAATCATTAATAGATTAACCATAATACATAAAAATCATTTTATATATCATTAAACTATATGAATTCAATCAATTGAATAACATGCTGTTATCTAATGGAAAAAAAAAACGAGAATAGAATTTGATTAATGATTCTTTCAATCAATCAATCAATCAATCAATCAATCAATCAATCAATCAATCAATCAATCAATCAGTCATGTAACGATAGGAATTTAATTCAATTAAGAAATCTCTGTTGTATATAAGGGATTAAATGGACTCGGTGAAATCTGTTCAGTGGACTATAATCTTTTGAAATTGTTCATTTTACTTTGATTTAATGTCAGATATTTTGTTTCAATAGTTGAAATCATGAGTCCATTGAAGCTAGACCATCATGAAAAACCTGGAAGCATTGAACGGACGTTTCGTCCTAGTATGGGACACTTTAGTGACAGTGCTCATCCACGATCCCGCCCCACCCACCATGAAGTATTTAAAATCTCCACAAAACCCCCTTCTGATAATCATTAACATATGTTCACTAGTGACTGACTTCAAGAGGCATTTCCTGAAGTTCTAGTGACAAGTCTTGACCAGTGGAGTTCAACCAGGTCTGTTGTGAGATATCAACTCACTGAAGACAGTGATGTACGGTGGCGCAATTTCGCGGATTGGTTGAAGTTAGACATTAACACCGTTGGATAACGTACAGCTCAATGGTCTAGTGGTCAAGCGCTCACGCGCAAGACTGATAGGTCCCAGGTTCGAACCTCACGGGGAGGAACGGGATCGTGGATGCTCACTGCCACTGAGGAGTCCTATACTAGGACGAGACGGCAGTACGGTGCTTCTAGGTTTTCCATGGTGGTCTAACTTTGATTGGCTCATGATTTCAACTAGTGAAATTTCTAAAATCACTAAACTCCTTCAAATATTTCATTATTGAATCATTAAAACATTAGTTTATCTCATTCTTTCATGCAAGATCACTGGCGGCCTGTCAGCATCCTTTATTGAACTCTCTATTCTAGGGCAATGCTTCTAAGTTGTTTCTAGTTGTTATCCATCATCTTTATATTTACTTACAATTTTCAGAATTCCAAGTCAGCACTTGCCTTGTGATACAATTTCATGATTTCTATAATGTATATCCTATAGACTTCAAACGTCGTTTCCCGATTTCCTACTCAATTGTAAGTTGGTTTGTTCTCTTCCACAGTAGGTTGTTTCTCATGGTATCCGACCAACTGACATTGAATATCTTGTATAGGTTTGATTATGTAATCGCAAGTTTTTAACCTTATAAACTTTTGATTCTATTAACATTGTAGAACATGTATTTAATCTTAATAGTTAATGAGTCGATTGAAGCTAAACCGCCATGGAATACCTGAAAGCACTGAAAGGCCGTTTCGTCCTATTGTGTGACTCCTCAGCAGTGCTCATCGATTATTATTTACATCGTTGTTATACTATAATGGGTTGGGGACGTTAAATCCTCAGAACTCACTTGAAAAAGGTCCGGATTTTGTAATTTTATTTTGAAAATTTGAATTTCTTTGTTTTCGCGCCAAAAGCGCGAATCTTGAATGGGAATGAAAAAGATCAAGATTAAAGAACAACCTACTCCGAGGATTGTAAGCAGACATAAAAAGGATGAATAACATCTGGAAAGAACTGGAAAGCATTGGCCATGACAGAGTTGTTTGGAGAATGCTGGTTGGTGGCCCATGCTCCTCCATGAGTTTTAACAGGCGTAAGTATGTCTAGAAAAATTATTATTTAACTGGGATGAAATATTTTTGCAGTTTATTTAAGAGTTTTCTCAGTTCATTATCTTTGCCTAAAGTGTTTAGACTAAATTTTATTCATTGATCATTCATTGTAACCAATGAAGCTATGGTCAGTGGAGTTCAACCATGTCTATCGTAGAGGCAGTTACTCACTGAAGACAATGTTGAATGGTCGTGCAATATCACGAATTGGTTGAAGCTAAACATTAACACCATTGGATGCTGGCTCAGTGATCTAGAGGTTAAATATTCGCCCGTAAAACCGAAGGTGTTGCGCTCGATTCCTGCGTGTGGACTGTATGAACTTTTCAGTCTTATTAGATGTCAATTAAATTCTTTGACCAACATGCAATTTAAAATGGCACTCAGTCCACTGTCTAGTTTAAAACTGTGATATTTAGTTTATTATCTACTGAATTCTATAAGATGACAGCTACAGTTATGTACATTACATGTCACAGTTAATGAGTAGTATATTCAGTCAATATTTTAAGTTGTTTCTTAACTTCACTTCTAGTTCAAGTACATTATATCCTTAAATAATTTGTCATACAAATATTTAAGTAGTATAACTTTAACTTACAACTTTTTCGTGATCTCTCTGTAAATTGTAATTCAGATTTTAATGATTTACTAATTGATTCACAATCATTATCATCATCTATTTGTTCCAAAGATGAATTTGATGCATGTATCAATGCTGCACGTCTAGTATGTATACCATAAGCACATTTATATTGTTCATTTATGGGGAATTCATTTGAATTAGAAAATTTTCTTCGACTTTGATAATTTTCTTTAATATGTGAAAAATTATCTGTAAAAAAAGAAACGTTTTGTAATTAGTCTACTTTAATATTAATTTAGTAGTATATAAATAAAAGTGAAATTTTTAGACTCGACCCAAGTTTACTACTGTTATTAAGATGACAATTTTTGACATATTTAGAAGGAATTCAGTGTATAAATTGTAGCTATGAGTTTGTAAAATTGCTCACTAACACAAAACTGAGACGAATTATCCATTTTCCATAGTTTTTGTTTATACAATTGAAGATTATTATTAGAAACAGTAAACGTATGGTTTGTACTGGAACATTCGCCTTTGTTTATCATTTAAAGAAACAATCTAATACGTTTAATGTTATTAGTTGCAAACTAATGTTATTTTATTCTTTCAAATGATTGGCTTAATTATGGCTGAAATTACTTTGTCATCTTAATACTCTAGAATCATCTAAGCAGATGCTGTGATCAATAACTATGAGGACGGCCCACAGGCGAACTCAAGGAAACTCTAAGAATCTGAGAAAGAGCCGAGGATATTCCATCTAATCATCTTTTAGAAGAAAATTCCAGAACCTTTACGTGTAGGTTACCTATTGGACAAATGCTAATAACCCCCTGTATGCGAATTGGAGGACTATAATATTGATTTCGTTTTTACTAAAAACGATATATACCTGATAGTTTCGTATCATAACTGCCACTGTTTCGTAATAGGATTCCCTTCACTTATCTTCTGTTTTTTTATTTGCGAGTTGAAGGGTTCTAGCTTTCGAGTTGCTCAGGTTATACGCGGTATATTCAGAGTCTGAATACTAAATATAACAAGAATCAAATTTATGATTATCCAGTCAGTGTTAATTTCTGGACTGATTGTCTGCTGATCTCAATGTTAAGCTCCATCTATTACGCTTATAATCTTCTTTATATACAATTTCTCTGAACTAGGCATCATATCTAAACCAAAACTAATTATTCTTATCTCCATATACACTTTGAGAAATTTTTTCTTTCTGAGGCCGAGAGTGGAGAGAGTTCGCTGTCCCTCTCAAAATTTTCTCACATGACCACGCGTATATAGCCTGTGCCAGGGAATTCTTACTCACTGCCTTCTCGCACCACGGGTGTTGTTTACAAAATTGAGAGAATGAAAGGCGAACACCTGGTGCCTTAACCGGGTTGGTGGACATAGAGAGTCTACCCAGGGGAGTTGGAAAACCCTCATTCCAAAAAAATGGTGCACATGGTCTCCAGTATCCTGAGGGAATAAATGGTATATCAATCAATCGTTTGTCACCGACTACAATAAGACTGCATCTCCTTACGATGCTCCACTGTCTTGTGGATCAGACCATTAAGTCGAAGGCTCCGTGTGTGGCCTCCTTGGTAAACTACCTGGTTCGGTTTGGGCACCCGGGCAGTATCACAGCCATCGAACAAATCGAATGAAGAAGTGTGTCGCATATGTATTTGGTGCCTTCTTGTACCAATATCTAGGTGTTCAAATAAATAAATACAATAACGTGTATACTATTCATGAAATAAAATTGATGAGGAATTAAAACTAGGCAAAACTAACTTTCGTAAAATAAATATTAATTTTTAGAAATTCATATAAACTACGTCCTGGAGTGAACATCAACCCCGAGATGCAGGTACATCAAGCTGACCAGTCCCAAATACAAAGAAACGCGCGTCAAACAGGATTCCACTGATAGCCACTATCCATCTTTGCTCATAAAAGTTTGTGAATTAAGACAATATCGAGGCATACGCACAGTATGCACATAAATCAATAACAGAATGATCAATCGCAGTCTTAAATCTCAATTGGAAGATACAACAAAAACAATACCAAGTAAAACTATGTTTTTGATTGAGATCATGAATCGATTGATGTCAAACCACCATTGAAGTACTGAATGGTTATTTCGTCCTACTATAGAACTCTTCAGTGGCATTGAGCATCGACGATCCCTTTCGTAGGATTCGAACCCAAAGCCTTTAATCTCTTGAATGAACTCTTAACCTGTAGACCATTGAATTAGCCGGTATCCAACAGTGTTACTATGTAATCAAACTACATTTTCAATCATAACTCTTATTAGTGAATCAATAGTTTACCTGAATATTTCGCTTTAGCAATAGGTTGTGGAATATTTGGTACAATTCCTTTAGCTAAATTACTTAAATTCATTGTATCATTTATATAACCACTACTATGATGTATTAATCCATGATTTGTACCAGATCCAATTTGATTTGATTTATGTTTAGGTCGAATTGCTTCTACTGGTAATATACGTCTACGTTTTTTTGGTAATTTTGATCTAGCCAATGTATGTGAATAAAACATTGAAAAATTTGATACAATTACTGGTACTGGTAATGATATTGTTAAAACACCAGTTACTGCACACATTGCACCAACAATCATACCTAAAACAGATAAAGAAAATACAAATCAAAATATTCAGTTTAATATATATGTATCTCTATATCTATTTATATATATATATATATATATATATATATATATATATATATATATAACTCCGCCTGGAGTCCCTCTGGGGGCCACTGCCGGTCCCAAGCCCGGATAAAAGAGAAGGATTGGGCATGGAGTTAACGACCCCATCCTGCTAACTCGCTAAAAAAGCGGTAATCAGAAAAAATTATTCAAACCATTTAAACTCTACCCTGGAAGTCAGGTCTTCGTTTAAAAGAGTTATGACGCCTTATGATGAAAGCCGAGTTCCTTCGGAAGTCACGAGGCTGATGCCCCTTCTGGCAACCAGAGCAACCATTTATTTAGGTACATAAAATTCTCGTACAATGGGGGAGACTTTTCCAAATTGCTGCACATATATATATATATATCTTGCACAGATTCTTTCGATATAGTTGCCATGGATTTTATTATTAACCATCATCGATCATTCATTAAATCGAATTGAATATAATAATTATCATTATTGAAAGTGAAAACAATGATGAATATTATAAAGAAGAGGGGTTACTTCATCAAATAATATGAATGTCAATAGACAATATATGATATATAAATATAATGAAATGGTATAAGATCAATAAATAACTTTGTATAAGATCTTTTAGTCAATAGTGACTGGTAGTTTAGTGAACGAGATCAGAAGTAGAGGACAGTTGGATGCACACAAATGATTCATCACTGGGTGGTGATCAATGTCATGTGTGTCAAGTCCTTCTTAGTGCAGACTGAATGATATCGACCATGTTGCAATGTAGTTACCAGTCTAGGTGATAGCTCAGTAGTAATGTCTTTGACTGTGAAGCTGAGTGATACGGAATCGAATCCGTCAGGAAGCATCAGTTCCCTCAAGATTACAGGTACACCTTTCTGACGAGTGCCAAATAGCACGAAACCTGAGTCCAGAGTTTCCTGTCGACTACCTCCAACCATCATCTAATCTGATAGTCAAATGTATTTAAATACATATAAAAGCCACACAATAAATAATTCATTTTCAAAATATCAACCAATCATCTCAGACTCCTTTATTCTTTGGTTTGCATAGCAATCATTCACGGTTCTAGCTCTCTTTACTTCGATTTTCTTAACCTGCTGTTGCCAGGTATTTCATTTTCGATTGATGATATATACTACTTATATCTGTCGATATCAGTAGCATACATCACAATAGCTACATAGATATCTGTTAAACAATACAAATAGGATTATTAAAACTATTTTCTTATCAACCAATAACTTTTTATTATAGATGCCTTTTAATGTTTAACTAATCAATAATGTAGACTTTTGTTATTCATAACCATAACAGATCAATCTTTCTTGACTAATTGACTTAAAAAGTTCTATTAGTCAATTAAGATTCATTAGCTAAATGTCAGTTAGAACACAGAAGATTATATTCTAATTGAAGATTATTATCTCTAGAAGATGATTCTTGTCACTTATCAACTAACTAGAAGTGAAATGCAGTTTGTAGTGTTAGTCTAAATCACCCCCCCCCCTTGATGTGTTAGGACTACAATTGATCAGTCGGTTATAAGTATATATGAATCTTGTACAGATTGCTTCGATATTGCTTCAATTCACATGCATTATAAACAAAGATGGAAGATGACTAGCGATGGAATCCAGAACGTACATTTCGTCCTACATTGGACTCGTCAGCTTAATACCCATGCAGATATCGCGATGGCGTTTGAAGTGAACGATACTGGGTTCGAGTCTTGGAATAAACATCAACTCAGGGATGGAGGTACATCCATCTGACAAATCTCAATCGGTATGGAACACGTGTCCTGGATTTCATTGCTAGCCATTATCCCCATTTCTGTTTATAATGCTTGTGAATTAAGGCAACTCACACAGGATTCTCATACTCCAACAAGAAACTGATCACTTGTAGTTCTAACACATCAACGATAAGGTTCAAGTAAACAATACCAAGTGAATTTAAACATTGCACAAGCACGTGTCTATCAAGACTCAATAGCTAAGGGAATAATGTGATGGCGCTTGATGTGAACGGTGCTGGGTTCGAGTCCCAGAGATGCAGGTAGATCCAGCTGAAGAGTCCAAAATTGAACGAAGTACACATTCTGTATTCCACTACTAGCTACCATCCATCTTTGCTGATAACTTGAAGTTAGTTATTATTTTGAAAGAGGTAAATCAGTATTTTTATGCTTTAATTTTAGTCTAGTCTTTATAAGAGTTATTTTGTAGTGTTAAGTTCAACTGAGATACCAATTCCATCCAATAAATTTTAAAGAAACACCAATTGAAGAATTTCAAAATGACGTCCGTCGATGGTGTATCAACTTACTATGTCGACTTAGAATTTATGAATCATTTTAATTCATGAGTGCGCAAGCGTGTATTTGTCTACGTCTTACTGGACGTAGGAGAGATGGTTCCAGGAAACCCCTTAGGGTCCTACTTAATGATAGTCAAGCTATTTCAGGAATATCTAGAAAAACAGTTAGACAGCCATCTAAGTGACGCCCACCCCGAGGCAGCGTAGAATGATATCTGGAAAGCTATGGAAACAGCAGTGATATCTGCTAGTAAGGTAAAGCATTAGGTTAGGGAGAAACACTGGATCTCAGCAGCATCTATCGGATTGATAGATACTCGAAAACTCATCTTGCCTGACTGTGAACGTGACGAAGAGCGGAGTCAGCTTAAGCGCAGACTGATAAGAAGCCTATACAATGATCGTGAACAGTGGTTATTAGTGAAAGCAAGAGATATGGAAAAGGCAGCGGCAATAGTCAACAGCAGACATCTCTTTTCAGAGTTGTCAAGGAAACCAGTATTAGGAACCCAACTGTTAGTGAAACTATAGAAGTATAACTTTTGAGTCTTTGATATGAAAGATTATTGATAAGATATTTATTGTACAATTAGTAAACTCCTGAACTCTTATTTCTATGTTTTTTTTTAATACATATAACATTATCAGAAGGGGTTTTGTGAGGATTTTAGTAATTTCAATAGTTGAAATCACGAGTCAATTAAAGCTAGACTACCATGGAAAATCTGGAAGCACTAGACGGCCGTTTCGTCCTATTACGGGACTCTTCAGTGGCAGTGCGCATCCAAGACCCCGCCTCCCACGAAATTCGAACCTAGGACCTATCAGTCTCGCGCGTGAGCGCTTAACCTCTAGGTCACTGAGCTGGCCGGCATTCATTGGTGTTAATGTTTAACTCCAACCAATCCACGTGATTGCGCCACCGTCATCATTGTCTTCAGTGAGCTGATATCTCAGAACAGATGCGCACTACTGAGGAGTCCCATACTATAACGAAACGGCCGTCCAGTGCTTCCAGGTTTCCCATGGTGGTCTAGCTTCAATTGACCTATATAACGTTGTCATATTGTGATGTGTGCTACTGATATGGACAGATATAAGTAGTATATATCATTAATCGAAAATGAAATGTCTGGAGGCAGAAGGTTAAGATTAATCATTAACTAATACATTCCCTATTACTCTGGTTTGTATTGCTTATGACTAAGTTATGTTAACATTGTAATTACTTGATTGTTTTGTTATGTTATGAGATATTTTGAGAATGTTATTGTCTGGGTTTTTGAGTTATGTACGTATTGAGTACAATAGAGATTTATTTTTTATTTATTTTATTTTAACACATAGGTATTGGTACAGGGAAACACCAAATACATATGCCCCACACGAATCCCAATTGATTTGTGTGAGGACTGTGATACTGACCGGGTGCCCAAACCGAAGCAGGTGGTTTTCTTAGGGGACCACACCCCGAGCCTTCGACCTGAACGTCTAACCCACAAGGCAGTGGAGCATTGTAAGGAGATTTATTCTCATGGTAGCAGGTGACCAACGATTGGTTCATACACCATTTGTTCCTTCAGGATACTGGAGCCCATGTGCACCATTGGTTTGCGATCCGGTTAAAGCACCGGACATTCGCTTTTCGTCCTCTCATTTTCGTAAACAACACCCGTGGTGCGAGAAGGCAGTGAGTAGGACTTCCCTGGCAGAGGCTATATACGCGTGGCCATGTGAGAGCATTTCGAGAGGGAGAGTGGAATCTCTCCACTCTCGGCCGTACCAGGGCATTTAGGGGCTACAATAGAGAATTGATCTATTTTCTATTTTCGTTTTATTATTGGTTACTAAGTTAGAAGTAGTTCGAAGACCAAAAACAAAACGCTTTAAAGATTTGGTTGTTGTCCATTGATCAATTTGTTAATTAGTACATACTCGATGTAGGTGGACCCACAGATAATCGAACTAGAGAGAGAGATAGAGAGAGGGATCATGAGGCTCTTTTCTTGTAATTACAGATCTATCATACGAGACCTAATACAGTTCAACCGAAGAACGAAATCTCTTATTGTTTTCTTCCAACATAACACTATTGACCTTGAGACAGTACCTAAGGTCCTACTAGTACTGAACGGCCGTTTTGTCCCAACTTCAGCAGTTCACATCTACTTAGAAAAAAACCGAACGAAAGAAATCAGACAACATTTTAGTGTTTTTTATTAGTCAATTATTCATTCCATTGTTTTCGTTAAAAAAAGGACAATATGTAATCATATTCATTCAGTCAGTCAGTAAAAACGTAGAACTTCGTACGTATGTATATCAATTCGAGTTGACATACCACATTCGCACACAGATACAATTGTCGATTCAAATCGCATAGTGGTAGAGGTAGTAAGAGTATAAGCAGTAATCGGAAAGATTAGGGTTTGAAGTTGTTATTTAAGGAGTATAATCCAATGAAATAAATTTGGAAAGAGAAAATATAAGGTACATGAAGAATTCAGAAGATTAGAATTTGGGAGAACTCAAAGAGTGGATGTACCTGTGCCATTGCAAACGATTTTGAACCATGTCACACTCATGGTCGCTAACCATCGGTTGCTATCGTCTCACAGATCCCAACCATGTAGTATACATCTACCGACGTGGCTCATTTCACTTGTCAGTTACTTCATGCATTTGTTCCACGTATTGGTTTGGCCGCACGTAGCTTTCTTCCATCCTACACCTACATCATAAAACATCGCATGTCAAGGCAGTCGGTGCTTGAGCATACGTAATACATATCCCAGTCATCTCGTATATAATCATCAATTTAAATCACGTTAGTGAATATAGCAGAATTAAATATGTCAAATACGAGAATCAATTCATGAATACGTATATTTTGTACATTCATTAATCTGAACAGACAATCAAAAGGAACAGCAACGATGGAAACAAAGAAGATAAAGCGAAACGAAACGAAACGAAGAACAGTGAAAGCGAAATGAAATGAAATGACACACAAGGGAGAAGGTATGTAAGTCAACTCGATTTAATCAAGCATTAATCAATATTTATAGTTAGACTATAATAAGTTACAGACATATGATGAATAGAGTAGGTGACCAACATATATATATATATAGTAGTCAGGTTGTATAAGCGAATAATTGACAAGGTCGAAATGTAGTTTGAGAAGAAGGAATAAAATTAGTCTGTCCAACAGCAAGAATAAGTTAAGTGTACTTGACATAGCAACTAATACTACATTACAATCATAGGTTATATTGATTATTCTTAATATTAGTCGGATATCTATTGGGTATTTTGTTTTTACAGAGTAACTAAATACAACATAACTGACTCTATTACCTATTCGTCTTTGATTCATTTACCAAAGTTGAAAAATTAATGGTTCGGTATGTATGTATGTATCTATGTATGTAACTGTGTATGTATGTATACCTGTATCTATGTATCTATGTATGTATGTATCTGGGCCTAGTTGCAACATAGAAAAAAAGAATTAAAAAAACAGAAATGATATTCCATAGAAGTAAATACAAGTAGAGAAGAATCGGTAACTGTGATCGTATTCTCAAAACCTATTTACTGAATATACATGCAACATATAAATAGGTGAACCATATTGTTTTAGATTAGAACCTCATTAGACTTCACTCTAATATACAGTAATATTTATATTTTAATAGTTGAGATCATGATTCAATTGAAGCTAGACCATCATGGAAAATCTGAAAGCACTGGACGACCGTTTCGTTTTGGGATGAGATTTTTCAGCAGTGCACATCCACGATCCCGCCTCGTCAGATTCGAACTTAGAATCTATCAGTCTCGCGCATGAGCCAGTATCCAACGGTGTTAATGTCTAACTTCAACTAATCCATGGAATTGAGCGACACATCCATCATTGTCTTCAGTGTGTTACTATCTCACAACAGACTCGATTGAACTTCACTGATCACTGATTCTCAGTAGAACTTCAGGAAATTTCTCTTGAAGCCAGTCACTATTGAGCATATGTTGATTAATATCAGGTGTTTTTTGTGGATATTATAGTAAATTGAATAGTTGAGATTATAAGTCAATTGGTTATATTCATATTATATTTATACTATTTAGTTAATGAGAACGATTATAATCATTGGGTATAATATCATAGAAGTGTGAAAATTCTCAAAAGTATACATCCACGATTCTGTACTAAAGGGATTTGAACACTTATCTTTAACATGCGAGACTGATAGGTCCTGGATTCGAATCACACAAGGCCACTGCCACTAAGGAGACCAACAATAGAACAAAACTCTCGTTCAGTGCTTTCAGGTTTTCCATGATGATCTAACGTCAACTGACTCATGATCTCAACTATTAAAATTAATATATTTCCAGAAGATTTCCACACTTATTTTCTGACTAAACTATGATTATTACCAATTATTGTTACGTTCTAGTTAACAGTTATTCAATATCATACAATGGGATAATTTTTATAAACTCTTATCACTTTCAATAGTTGAAATCATGAATCCATTAAAGCTAGACCATCATGGAAAACTTGGAAGCACTGAACAACCGTTTCATCCTAGTATGGGACTCCTCAGCAGTGAGCACCCACAATTGATTGAATATGTTTATTGTTGTTTAGAATAACTAAAATACAAAAATCAATTTATCGGTTATTGTTTATAAAAAAAAAAGAGAAAAGAAAATCGTTTTCTTTTCTTCACCCCCCCCCCGTTTTTGATAGGAGAAAAATTCAACAGTCATTTCAGATTAAAAGAAAAAGAGAAAAAAAGAGAAAAGAAAAACTAAGAAACTAAACTGACTAACATTTGACATTTAATCAATAATATGAAATCAAAACCAAAAAAATTATTTCTCCCTCCCCCTCTAACCGGTAACACCAGAATTCTGTAAATCAACCAATCAGATTAATGATAATAAATTTTAAATTTTTTCGCGCGAAATTCATTTTTTCATTGATTTATGTAAAGAAGGTTTTTGATATTTGTTTTTTATTTTTAGTTGATATTAGTTTATAATGATAATTGACCTATACTCATTAGATATAAGTATACATTTTCATTTATTGATATCTTGGATTTATTTGTTGCTAAGGCATAAATTTTATGTATGGAATTTGTTTTAAATGAATTATATTTTTCTAGTTAGTGTTTGGTTGCTAACCATATACCCAAACCTTTATTTTACCTTTATCCGTGCTTGAGATCGGAAATAACTCTAGAAAGTGCTAAAGGCAGAGTTAAGACAATTCTACTGTAAAAAGTTGAAACATGGTGAACTATTACAACCATCATCAAAATGATTCCAATATTTATAAATTGTTGTCTATATAAGATAATCAACATTTATTGGCTAGATATCATCAGGAACAGCCTATTGTGGCAGAGAACAAACCAAGTTCCAAATGAAGAGGAAATTAGAGAAAGACGATGGAAATGAATAGGACATACATTATGAAAATTATCAAATTGCATCATGAGGCAAGCAATAACTTGAAATCCTGAATGGAAACGGAAAAGTGGAAGGTCAAACAACACACTAAGTCTGGAATTGGAAGCAGACGTAAAAAAGATGAATGGTAACTGGAGCTAACTGGAAAGGATTACCCAGGACAGGGTTGGATGGAGAATGTTGATGTGGGGCCTATGTTCCTCCACGAGGAGTAACAGGCGTAAGTAAGTATGTAAGTTGTTTTACATATTAAAACCATTATAATGTCTCTGATAAGAACTAGAATTTATAGACGAGCCAATGAGATTTACAATAACAAGTCTTGGAAACATGGAGAACTACGTAAACTATCATTCAGAAGATACAACTGTTTATTAACAGCTGTCTATGCAAAATACTTCGGATCCACTGTCCAGAAACTATCAGCAACATCCTACTGTGTGAGAGAACGAATCAGATCCCAGTGGAGGAAGAAATCAGGAAGAAGCACTGGAAATGGATAGGACACACATTGAGGAACTCACCCAACTGCGTCACAACGCAAGCCCTCATCACTTGGAATCCTTAAGGCCAAATGAGAACATCAAGCACAAAAAACAATGGAGACAGATATGAGAAGAGTGAACAATAATTGGATAGAACTAGAAAAGAAGGTCCAAAAGAATGTTGTTCGGAGAATGTTGGTTGGCAACCTATGCTCCATTGTGGGAACCAGGCGTAAGTATATAAGTAAGTATGTCTTGGATTTTGGTGCGAAATTCATCCATCCATTGGATTAAAAAGAGTTTTTGGCATTTTAGCTGGTGTCAGTTTGTAATGTCAACCCTAATTCCTCACACTACTTTATAACCCTTATTTAGCCTTAGTAAGTAGATAGATATTCGAAAGATCACGTTACTATCACTCAAATATCAACCATAAATAAATAGTTTCATCAATACAATTTTCTTTTCTATACAAATTCTGATAATGAAATTTTTCAGATAACACAAAAACAAAACATTCACTTACCAGCATATGATCTAGGCACCATATCACCATAACCAACTGTTGTCATAGTAACAATAGCCCACCATAAACCAATTGGTATCGATGTAAAATCATTATGTGGATTAGTACTTAAACGTTCAGCATAATATATTAATGCAGCAAATAATACAATAAATACAGCCAAAAAAAATATTAATAATGAAAATTCTTTAGCACTTGCTTTAAATGTTAATATTAATATTTTTAAACCAGATATATGACGTGTTAATTTAAATAAACGCATGACACGTAATATACTAAAAAATTCAATAATGGATACAAATGTTACATCATCATTATCACCAACACCAACACCACCACCACCAACACCACCATTGCCATGGTAACCATAGTTGCCATGGTAACTACTTTCATGATGATGAGGATGATGATGTAATAAGATAACTTGTATATAAAAACTCAATAATGCAGCAATATCAATTAAATTAATTAAATTTTTTACAAATTCTTTATGATTTATTGTTACGGTAAAACGTATGATTAATTCAATCGTAAACCATATATTACATATACATTCTATATAAATAAATAGAATATTCTTTTTGTAATGTTTATTATTAATTAATATAGTATAATTATGATGTAATGAATAATTCGCTTTTATTGATTGTTTATAATTCATGAACATGGTTGTTTTAGGTTTATTATAATGATGTTGTTGATTTGATGTTATACTACTTATACTACTATCTAATGTATTAGTAGTAGTAGTATCTATAGGATGATCATCTGTTGTATTAATTAATTCTGTACGAATAGATGGTGTAGAAAATATTGGTGATGTATCCATACAATAAGCCAATATTGAAAGAATAATACATGTGATTGATAATAGAGCAATAAACTGTAATAGAGAATAAAATAAAAAAAAAGAGGAAGAAAAAAATCGGATAAAAACTAAGGTGATGTAATAAAGAGGCGATCATGAACTGATTGATGTTAGACTACTGTTGGAAAGCTGGAAGGAGTGGATGGCCATTTTGTCCTATTGTGGGATTCCTCAGTGGCAGTGTACATTCACCATCCTGCTCGTGGGATCCGAATCAAGGGCCTTCAGTCTCGCGCGTGAACGCTTAACCTACTGGACCACTGAGTTGGCCGACATCCAACAGTGTTAATGTCTAACTTCAACCAATCCACGGAATTATTATTATTATTACTGTTATTAGTAGCTTTATTCAACACAGAATTCTCATTTTAAGGTATTTCAAGGAGATGCCTTTACGAGACTCCAAGTTATGAATAACTTTTGAAGGAATCTTAAGTGACTTTGAGAAATATTATCCAATCAGAAGACAGTTAGTTCATATGGTTTAAAAACTTATCAAGGTTTGAAAGAAGTTCAGAGATTCTGAAATTGTAGTGCATACGGTAGAGGAACTCATCTCATAATAGTCAACCTCTTGAGCCATGATAGGGTTGTAAGAACTCGTTTAGCCTTGACCACATAGCTTCAATATTGTTAGTGTGCACTCCTGTTGTAGGGTGCACAATGATTCTCCAAACGACTTGTGTAACCTTTTCATTTACATTGAATATATATCTCTACAATACTCATACCAGTGAAAAGCTGAAGTTTCAGTAACGTCTGCAAATGTTGCATCCAGTGTTATTGATGCTTTTATTATCTGATTTACACTAATTATCATGATTTGTTTTAGTCTCAATCGGGATCAAGCGAAGAAACTTCCTGTTCAGGCAGACTTCTTCACCCAACATAAATAACATCGAAAGAGAATCTCATTACGGTAGTCTGAACAGGGTACAGCGGTCATTTGATCCCCGAGGGTTACAAATAAAAGAACTTCTTGATAGTTCCATTTGTTCTAGACGTTCAATTATCATGTTTTCTCGAAAATCTGCTGTAAACCAATAGTACATGAGCATCAGGTACTGGCATTAGCGTCGTAACCTTGAGATCACTCAAACACTTCTGATTGGCTCGTTCATAAGTTATAGTCTCGCTGATTCGTAACGATAAATATTAAGTGGTCGCCAGTTAGATGTAAGCAGTTCAGCTAATCAATATGTGAATAATGTTCATTCATTTCAATGCATATTGCCAGCAATTACGATATCTATGGTTGTACTCTTTTGTAACTTCTACAAATAAAGGTTGTATGCTATTCAGAAACGTGCCTAAATAGATTATGCGATTAATAGCCATAATAATATACTATTGAGTTTCATTTAAGTAATAAATCGATCTAAGTTAGACTATCACTGAAAAATCTGGAAGCTGTAGATAGTTGTTTTATTCTAGTATGACAGATTACTCAGAAGTGATTAATCACAACCACGTACGTAGGAATCAAACCTAGGCCGTAAGCACTTGTTCATGTTTAATAGATATGAATAACTCTTTATACCATATGATAGTTACATGGTTTACGCTTACTATACAAAGTAAGTGTTTCCTTCATTTATTCATAAAAGAACATAGATTAGCAATGATGTAACATCATATACCATAACTGATATCAATATGCGTGTACAAAGCATGGACACAAATTCGAGTGGAGAAACGTAAAAGTATATAGATCAAGAACAATTCAAGAACAGTAAAGAATTTCTGAAAGTGTGCTGTTGAGATCAAATAACAATCAATGAATGAACACAACAACATACATCCAATGGAAAGGATCAATAGATCACTTGACCAGTGATTAATCAACAACCATAGTCAACTTGAATAACAAAGTTAAATGAAGTCAATAAAATCTACCAAGACAATCGATCACAAACAAGCTCGTCTGAATGAACTGATACGACATATATGAAATAACAAGAAAGTTCTCTTCCGTATGACGTAAGTGCTGAAGATGTTGTCTAGAATGACAACGAAAGCTCTTCAATTTCACCATTTAAGTAGTCTATGCAAATTATTATCATTAATATTACATATAGCTGTGTAATAACATTTTTAAGAGAATTTCAATAACCTTTCAGGTAAAATAATAATGACGTCATACCGTTCATCATTGATATTAGTTATGGTATATCATGTTGCATCACTGCTAATCTATGTTCTTTTATGAGTAAGTGAAGAAAACGCCTACTTGATTCAATGTAATACTCCTCATAGCTAATGCAGTTAATTTTGTAAATGATGTCATGATTTTCTTCTTATCTGAAGTAAGCGATCAAGATGTTATCCAACATGACAGTCAAAGGTCCACAATTGAACCGTCCAGCTCAGAGGACTAAATACTACCGAAAATATGCGTATCTTTATAGTCTACAGCTTACCAAAGGTGTTTAAGAGGATAATTAACTGAAAAACAAAGAATTTCCGTCTTACATATTTTACGATATGATCTTAAATGACAAAATGACATGTGTTTAACAACTAGGAAACACCAGACAATTGTCTCATCCCATTTTTAAGCTCCTCAGCAACCTGTATCCGCGATACCCCTCTGTACCAAATCCAACATGATTAAGTTCAGCGGTAAATGTTTAACCTTTGCACAGGGGTTTATATTTCTAAAATATACAGAGAAGATTTAAATTGAAGATTGTTTCTTTTCTTTTTTTTTAAATGGTTAGTATAAACTACTCACTTTTGCTCCAATTGATGAATGTGGCAATTCAAATAATGCCCATACTTTTGGTCGATATTTTTGCCAAGTATTCAATTCATTACATGTATATTCATCTTCTAAACCAAAACGTTTATATAAAGTCTCTGGTGTATAATCATCATTATCCATATCAACTTTGTCTAAAATTTGTAAAGTAGCCTGGGTATCACGATGTGCTGTATAAGTCATCCAACAACATGGTTCAACCTGATTAGAAAAGAAAGTGATTCAAAGGAATTGTAATGATTAGTAAGAAGTAGTTGATTACTACTGAATGATCAGTCATTGTATCTTATTAGTTCTATAAAGAATCATATGAACAATAGACGAGTGGTAATGTGTTAGAGTTTGATGTTGGATGACATGAATTTGAATCTTATTGAGTCTATCTCTTTGATAATGAGTGCCGGCTAGTAGGAAATCGGTATCTAAGGTTATCATCTCCTACGTAATTCCAGTTTGATAATTGATATACTGGGTTCGAGTTCCACTTCAAATATCAACAATGGAATCTATCTAAAGAATTCCAAATAGAATGAAATGAGTATCTTCGATTCTTTAGTAAAAATTTGTGATTCGATAGTGATATTGAGGCAATCCTCACAAAACGCACATATACTAATAGAGGCTGATCACTTACAGTCTTTGATCTCAACAAAGATATATATATATATATATATATATATATATATATATGAAGCAGTAAGGATCCATGATATTCCAATTTCGAATCGAGCTCAGAACCATCAGTCTTACTCATGAACTCTTAAGCACTAGACTACTGAGCTAGCATTTAGTAATCCACAAGTCTAAATTCAATCAGTTTGAGTAGGAATGTAAGTAATATGTAACAGTCTTTATGAATCCACTAGTGAAAAGTATAGTGTACTTAGTAGTAATTAACTCCAAAATGAAATTCGCAGAGTTCTAGTGAGAACGTTTTAGTAGTTGGGTCCAGTCTTAACACATATAAGATAGCTATCCATCTTACTCAATGAAAAATGTCTGCGAAAGATTATAAATTGATTGAGGTTAGACTTGTTCACCACTAGATACTTAGTAGTGTAGAAGTTAAACATATGTGCATCAAACCATAACCTCTGAGTTCGATCCCCCGTTGTGAGTTCGTAGACGCGTAGTACCGAAAGGCCTCATCTTAATATGGAACGATAGTTCATCTCTTCTAGTTTCCCAATTTTGATTTAACTTAGACCAGATACTAGAACGAAACAACCATCTAATGTTTTCAAGTTTTCAATGGTGGTCTTACTTGGATCGATTTATGAATTCGCTCTCTCTCTCTGTATATATATATATATATATATATATATATATATATATATATATATATATATATATACTATTCAACATATGCTCAGTATTAACGGTTTCCACGAGGTATTTCATAGAATTCTATTAACTAGTGGAGTTCAAACGGATCAATTGTGAGATAGTAACTTATTGATGACAATGATGAATATGTCACTCAATTTCATAGATAAATTAAAATTAAACATGAACACCATTGGATATCAGCTAGCTCAATGGTCTATAGATTAAGCGAGATCGACAGATCTTGGATTCGAATCTTATGAGGTGGGATCGTGGATGTACACTGCCACTGAAGAGTTCGACAATAGAACAAACAGACCATTTAGTACTTTCAGATTTTTCATGGTGGTCTCCCTATTAATCAACTCATGAATTCAACTAATAATATAAATATATATTCCTATAATACTAATAAGTAGTACATAAAATTTCATAACAATCTGTTTAGAATAAAATTTAAAAGAAAAAAAAAAGAAAAACAAAAGAGAATAAAAAAACAACACAACCCTATAAATAAACAAAATAAAAATTTTGTTTAAATGTTTCAATATCTTTACTGTTATAGAGTTTGTTTAAAATAGACCAAAACATTTTGGCGGGTTTTTTTTTCTTTTTCCCTCTCTCTCTCTCACACACACGCACACACACGCGCGCGCTCTATTCACAACTTTTTTTATATATGAACCATATGTTTTATTTAAAAAAATATTGAACTATTGAAATTTTAAAATAAGAATTTATGTTTATATAATGGTGAAATAGGATCTGAATTTTTGAAGGGAAAAAAAACAACGAAAAAACAAAAAAAAAACAAAAAAAGAAAAAAAAGAAAAAAACACAAAAAAGAAAAAAGCAAAAAATAACACGAGAAAAAACAAAACAAAAAAAAAACAAAAACGATTACATTTTGATTGTTACATAACTGACAAAATTTTGTTACATTATTTCGACTAATGGAGAATTATAACTAATAACTGAATAAATAAGATAATGATAATGAGATAAATTTAATAAATTTTGTATATCTATTTGATGATAATAAATAGAATTGATTTGGTAGTCATATAGTTATTTTAATAGTTAAGATTAGAAGTTAATTAAAGTGAGATCACTATGGGAAACCTCGAAGCACTGGATGACTGTCTCATCCTATTGTGGGACTACTCAGTGGTAGTGCATATCCTGCTTCATGAGATTTTAACCTAGGATATATGAATCTCGCGTGCGAGCGCTTAACCCCTAGACCACGACATATTCACCATTGTTTTCGCTGAGTTACTATCTCAAAATAGAACCAGTTGAATTCCACTGGTCACTGATTTTCAATGGAACTCTAGGAAATACCTCTTGGAGATCATTTCTGTTGAGCATATCAAGTGTTTTTTGTGGATATTATAGGAGTTTCAATATTTGAAATCATAAGTCAATTGAAGTTAGACAACCATGAAAAACTTCAAAGCACTGGATGGCCATCTCGTCTTATTGTGTTACTCTACAGTGGCAGTGCACATCCAAGATCCTGCCTCATGAGATTTGAATCCAGGATCGGTCGGTCTCGCACGAGCGCTTAACCTCTAGACTACTGAGTTAGACATTATCCAACTAATCCACGAAATCGAGTAACACATCCACCTGTGAATTATTATCTAACAACAGACCTGGTTGACTATGTATATATTTATGATGATTGGTTATATAATGAACTTAACGGACAATAATATCAATTCCAAATTCATTAATCATGGTATGTTTTGTGCTACCGATGTCTTCAGATATAAGTAGTATGTTTCATTGATTGAAAAAGAAAAATCTAGTGGAAGAGGGTTCAGAAGTTCGAAGAGAAGAGAACTACAACAGAGGATGATTGATGTGGAATCGAAAGAACAATTTCGTTTGTGATATTATGCAGCATAGATTCAAATCCAAGAATCTACTGTTATCATTTTATAATGATAGATACATGTTAACAATATGTGTAAACTTGTTTGAAACCTAATTTCACAACTCCAGATCATCACCTAACAATTAATTTATTAAACCGGTTGGACGAACATTATAAGCAAAGATGACTAATGGTTAGCGGTGGTATTCAGTTTGACACATGTTTCGTTCTGGATGTACCTGTATCTCATAGATGTTGTTCACTCCAGGACTCGAATTCAGTATCGTTCGCATCAAACACTATCATGTTATCCATTTAGCTACTGAGTCCGGATAGCCACTTGCTTGTGCAATAGCATGAAGTTAAACGGACACTAGCAAATTAAATGATTATAGCCGTCTAACTAAATATGAACCTCGTTTATTATTAATAAACAACGAATTTTGTTCAATTCAAAAACAAAACCTGACAGTTACCACGGTAACTAAATATTTCTAAGAAAACACAAATAATAAACTCATATATGACATTGATAAATTTTAAATCAACATTAGTTCTATTCAGACATTCTACTAGTAGTTTGTATTTTTATTTATGTAATATATTTAATTTTTTTCTGGTTAGCGTTTTTTTAGCGAGTTATTTTTCTACGGGATGGGGTCGCTAACCCTATGCTCAACCCTCCTCCTTTATCCGGACTTGGGACCGGCAGTAGCCCCCCGAAAGGGACTCCAGGCGGGCAGTATAATCGATGAACACGGTGGATCTGATGCAGATGTGAAGGCACGGATTGGCAAAGCAAGAGCAGCATATTTACAACTGAAGAATATCTGGAACTCAAAATAATTGGCAACCAACACCAAAATCAGAATTTTCAATACAAATGTCAAGACAGTTCTACTGTATGTGGCGGAAACCTGGAAAACTACGAAAGCCATCATCCAAAAGACACAGGTGTTCATTAACATTTGTCTACGCAAAATAGTTCGGATCCGTTGGCCGGACACCATTAGCAACAACCTACTTTGGGAGAGAACAAATCAGATCCCAGTGGAGGAAGAAATCAGGAAGAAACGTTGGAAGTGGATAGGACACACATTGAGGAAAGCACCCAACTGCGTCACAAGACAAGCCCTCACATGGAATCCTCAAGGCCAAGGGAGGAGACGAAGATCAAGGAACACATTACGCCGAGAAATGGAGATAGATATGAGAAAAATGAACAAGAATTGAATGGAACTAGAAAAGAAGGCCCAGGACAGAGTGGGTTGGAGAATGCTGGTCGGTGGCCTGTGCTCCATTGGGAGTAACAGGCGTAAGTAAGTAAGTAAGTAATATATTTAAGAATCCAGGTCATAAGTTAAATTCAATGGTTTTATTGAATTCAAGAAGAGAGAATTATATGGAATTCTACAGGGTAATATTCAAATTGATGTAGGAATGGTTAGATATAAGAGTTTGTATGACAAATAGAAGAAGTGTTGAAAAGTGAATGTAGGGTTTCATTGTGAACGAAGTGATTTAGAGCGTTGTCAAAAGAATATAGGCACTTGCACAAGTCTCACTTGAACTCCAGTTGTGTATCATTGTGCTAGTCACTAATGAGTAGTATAAGAGATATGTGAAGGTTGTAGAATTTCCATAGCACGGGAAAGTTATTCCGTCTTAGCATTGGACTCTTTATTAGTTGGCATCGATAATTCTGAACCCGGGAGTCAAACCCAGGATCACCAGGTCCATGAGAGAACTTTATTTCTGTGATCTTTTTGACTATATTCGAAGGTATTTTTAAATATGATTGGGTTGTATCTCCTATCATCTATACTTTAATATTCTGTAATTCATACAGTACTCACCTAATACGATTCATCTCCTCTCTACCTACGGATTTTCGCTAAAATATTTACTTACGCCTGTTATCCCTCATGCAGGATCATAGGCCGCTCACCAGGATTCTCCATTCAACTGTCTTCTGGGCTTTGTCAAAATACAATTTCTTTATTCATACCTCCAGAGATTATATAGGGTTCTATATTTTATTATTCATCTTTGTTCATTAAGGGAGGTGATGTGACACATCCGTCTTATTCTTAACAAATCAGACTTTCTATAGTCAACACTATTTTTTTAAATCATTCATTTACAATCATCAGAAAATGCAATTTAATACAGTGTTTTTATGGTTACTACAGGCTACCAATCCAAACAAAAGGACGAAACGGCCGTCTAATGCTTCCAGGTTTTCCATGGTGATCTCACTTCAACTGGCTCATGAATTCAACTATTGAAATTAATCTAATATCTACAAAAACCCTTTTCTGATATTAAAAGAAAAGTGTTAAGTGATAGGTTAACAACCGCTATTCCGTAAGAGATAATATTTTTGTGATTGACATCATGAATCGATTGATGTTAGACCATCATTGATAACCTGAAAGCACTAGACGGCTGTTTCGTCCTCGCACATAGCTTCTGTGGAGTGTGTATCCACGACTCTACCCGCAGGATTCGAACCCAGGACTTTCAGTGTACGCGCACGAACGTCTAATCTCTAAACCATTGAGCTGACATCCAAGGTATCAGTTTAGCCCCCTCCCTCCGCAAATATTGTCTTATAATAAAATAAAAAACGATAAACAAATCAATTCATACCTGATTAGCATCTAAACCCCAAAATTCTAATTCTTCTTCAAATAATGGTCCACATACATCAACAGGATAATGAAGTTTACCAGTACGATAATAATTTAATATTTGTGAAAATACACCTGGATGACGATCATAAAAATATTCATTTAATACAGGATCATAATTAGCTAATGCTTCAGTTAATTTTGATAAACGTGTTGCTGGTATCTTTTTCAATGTAGCTTTATAAGTTTCATGACGAATACCGCCAACATTTAAAATAACACGATTTTCTGAATCCATTTTATTTAAGGTTTCATCTAAAATAAAAGGAAAAAGTAAAGGAAGTTATATGATGATGCAATCCATTGTCTTAGACATAATTATTCCTTCGTTTTCACATCAAGCATTCATTGTTCTCGTTGTCTTGTGGTTGATCTTCTATAAGTTCTGCCGTCAGACATTTCATTTTCGATTGATGTCACATACTACTTATATCGGTCGATATCAGTAGTACACATCACAGGTTAATCAAATGTAACAGCCTATATAATTACAGAGTTATTTGATAAATAGTGAATACCATACATTCAACAGTTTAGTTGCAAAAAATGTCAATCAACCATCTGTGAATTGATTGTTCGCACGTCCACACATCAAGCATTCTTTGTTCTTGTTGTCTTATGGTCGATCTTCTTTAACTTATGCCGTCAGATATTCCATTTTCGAGTGGTGCTACATATGGTATGTCCCGATAAGAATAATGA
This sequence comes from Schistosoma spindalis, assembly GCA_946903255.1. Classification (NCBI taxonomy): domain Eukaryota; kingdom Metazoa; phylum Platyhelminthes; class Trematoda; order Strigeidida; family Schistosomatidae; genus Schistosoma; species Schistosoma spindalis. The sequence continues at coordinate 2,149,868 of OX336423.1, read as the reverse complement.
ATAGGTAATTTTGGGGATCCATTTATGGATCAATACTATACATATAGTTGTTTATCGTATAACTGTTAGGTAGCTTAACTATCTGCATATTCATATTCCTCTTATTATAAGCTTTATTTTGCCCTACGAACTATGATTATACAACTTACCATTCTAGAATTAGGCCCTGTCCATTAATTACTACCTCCCACATTCACAGCCATATTTGGCCAAATTTTGTACAAATGTTGTTTCCTATTTTATGGTACGATATGGTCTGTTTGGCTTGCATATAAACTCAATATGTTTGAAATACATCATTCATATCTTGGAAGCTGAGATTAGTGTTCTGGAATCACCAGGCAGGCAGAGCTAGGCAGGAAGCAGAATCGATAAGTACTTTAGACTCCTCGTAAGGGTTTTATGCACCATTGGCCCGATCGATAACTCACTGCTCTCTAATTGGTGGTGTCACTACTTGTAGATTAACAGGGCACACAGGTCATAAGTTCGAACAACATACTACTTATATCTGACGATATCAGTAGCACACATCACAGGATACCCAAATGTACCAGGATATAAAATTATAGAGTTATATGATGGATGGTGAATACCATACGTTTAATACTTCATTTGTAGAATGTAGAATGTTTCAGAATTGATTGTTCCCCCATTTCTATATCAATCACTCTCTTTTCTCGTTCTCTTTGATTCGATTTTCTCAAAGTTAAGCTGTCAGGCCTTCTTTCATTTTCGATTGATGTTACATACTACTTATGTGTTGACATAAGTAGTATACACCACATAGTAGTATTCTGAATATTCTTGGAACATTATTCATTTAAAAGATACTTTCACAGATTGAATTCAGACTATCAGTATGAATAGCTTATTTTCCAAAATGGATTCTAATAATTTAACTGATGATTTCAAACTAGGATGGGAATGAGACAAGTGTCACCGACGTCAACAATGATGATTTCCTGATATTTCATACTGATCGATGTTAGAATCAATGAATTTCCGCATGGTTTTTATAGTGTACGGTTCAGAATAAAGTGCAAGTACTGGCCCGGCCCATTACTGCTTAGCTGGAACCTCAAGGCCAAAGAAGAAGAGGCAGATCAAAGAAATGAAGACATACATGAGAAGAATGAACAACGATTGGATAGAACTAGAAAGGAAAGATCAGAACAGAATGGGTTGGAGAATGATGATCGATGGCCTATGCTCCACTTGAAGCAACAGGTATAAGTAAACAAGTTAAAGTAAAGTGAGAAGTGAATGTTCTACTTTCGATCTAATAGAAGGTGGTGGGTGTACACCTCTATGTAGTACTATAATCAGATGAATTAACTGTCTACTGAGTGCTGTTTTATTGATGGTTGCTCAGGTAAAGTCGGTCAGTTATTTCATTTATAAAAATTATCGGTTTTCATAAAAACTTTCAATAATTAAAAACTTTCTTTATGGATTGAAAAATAGAGTAGAAGTTATGTAATTGGACAAGGATTTTCAGAAACCATAGCAATCCTGTTATAACTTGTCACCTGTGTGCCCTGTTAATGTATCAGTGATGACACCACCAATTAGAGAGCAATGAATTATCGATCGGACCAATGACGCGTAAAACCGTCTGAACAGTCTAGGGTACTAATTGGTCCTACTTTCTGTCTAGCCCAGCTAGTTAAGTTCAGAACACCAATCTCAGACTCTGCAATATGAACCATTTATTTTAAAAATACTGGGTTGATATACCAACCAGACAGACCACACTGTACCATAAAATGGGAAATAACATTAGTACAGGATTTGGCCAAAAGTGACTGTGAATGGGGAGTTAGTGATTAATAGGACTTTGGACTTGGACTTTCGCCTGTTACTCTTCGTGAAGGAGCATAGGCCGCTTACCAGCATTCTCCATCCAACCCTGTCCTGTGCAATCCTTTCCAGCTCTTTCTAGTTGTTATTCATTCTATCTATATCTGCTTCTATTTTCTGACGTAATGTGTTCTTTAGTGTTCCTCTTTTCCGCTTCCCTTCAGCATTCCAAGTTAGCGCTTGCCTCGTAATGCAGTTTGATGATTTCGTCAATGTATGTCCTATCCATTTCCATCGTCTTTTCCTAATTTCCTCTTCATCGGGAAGCTGGTTGGTTTCCTCCCACAAAAGGCTGTTGCTGATGGTATCCGGCCAATGGATGTTGAGTATCTTGTGTAGATAGCTATTGATAAATACTTGTACCTTCTTGATGGTGGTTGTTGTAGTTCTCCACGTTTCAGCTCCGTACAGTAGAACTGCCTTGACGTTCGTATTGAAGATTCTGACTTTGATATTGGTTGAAAGTTGTTTTGAGTTCCATATGTTCTTTAATTGAAGGAATGCGGCCCTTGCTTTACCAATCCTAGCCTTTACGTCTGCATCTGAACCTCCTTGTTCATCGACGATGCTTCCCAGGCATGTGAAGGATTCTATATCTTCCAGAGTTTCGCCATCAAGATTGATTGGATTACTGTTCTCCGTGTTGTGTTTGAGGACGTTGGTTTTCCCTTTGTGTATTTTGTTTTCTGGTTAGCGTTTTTTTAGCGAGTTAGTCTTCTACGGGATAGGGACGCTAGCCTCATGTCCAACCCTCCTCCTTTACCCGGGCTTGGGACCGGCAGTAACTCTAGGAGAGCTACAGGCAGAGTTTAGTGATTAGTAGACAGGAAATAATTCAAGGATAGTCAAAATAAAGCTTATAATAAAAGGACTATGAATATGAATAGTTTAGTAATTTAACAATTACACAGTAGAAATATATGTATAGTATTGATCCATAAATGGATCCCAAAAGTTACCATTCACTATTCTTATCGAAATTCAAACATCAATATGAAGTTATTTAGAGTGAATAGTATTGGGTTCGAGTCCCAAAGTGAACATCAACTCTGATATGCAGTTACACCCTACTTGACGAGTCTCCTGGATTCAACTACTATTCACTATCCATCATTGTTTATAATCCTTGTGACTTGTAGCAATATTGAGGAATTTCGTACAGGATTGACATATGCCAACAAGAGAATGATGCATGACAGTGTTAATCATCAATCGGAAGATTCAAGTAAACAACAATACCAAATGTAATGAAGTCTTTCATTTTGTCACTTTTTCAAAAACAATATTAAGATTACACATAGAAACATACAGAAACATTATCTTCCTTATGTACATAATGAATTAAGTAAATATTTATCTGAAGAATATATTTGCATTCAAATCACTACTATACAATATACTATACTGCTACTAACTAGACAAACATACATCTTATTTACTGTTCAGATTTCTTTCATCTTGTTTAATAAACATTCATAATAGTAATGTAATGAATAAGTACACAAATGGGAGCAATCGAATGTACCAGAATACACTATTACAGAATCATACAGTAAATACTTCAATCTATCGTTTCAGACTTTAATCTCCCTTCGTTTCCCTTATCAATCACTGTCTGTTCTCATACTACTACACATTTCATTTTCGATTAATGATACATACTACTTATATCTATCGATATCAGTAGTATATATTGCAGTAAGTCTATAAACAATATATACTACTTCTGATTTAATTATGATACACTTTGATGTATCTTTTTATATATAAAATCACTTCATTTCCGTTTTGTTAATCAGTAAAATCCATTTTTCTTTCTTTTCTTCTCTCTTTTTTTCGTTTTTTTTCTTTTATTTGTCTGCACATTTTATTGACATTGAGTGATGTAAGTAAACGTATTTTTGTTTTTGTGTTTAGAGAATAAAATTAAAAAAAAGAAAAGGAAAGAAGAGAAAGAAAAAAAAGAAGAAAACTGTGAACATGAAAAGTTAATTATGATAATTAAATGAGATATAGTGTATTCATGGTAGCAGCACCTTTTGTATCCGTAGGCTTCAATTTACATAAAGGGAAAAAGCAAGATTCTCAAATACAACATGGAGAAGACCAACTCAATCACAGTTGACGGATAAGCCCTAAAAGATGTAGAATACATCACGTACGTGGGAAACATCATCGATGCACAAGGAGAATCAGATGCAGACGTAAAGTTGAGGATTAGAAAAGCAAGCGCTGAATTCCTACAATTGAAGAATATATGGAACTCAAAATAACTGTCTGTCAACCAGTATCGAAGTTACAATCTTCAATAAAAACGTCAAGACAGTTCTGTTGTATAGAGCTGAAACGTGAAGAACCAATACAACCATCATCAAGAAGGTATAAGTATTTATAAACAATTGTCTACATAAGATACTCAACATCAATTGGCCGAATACTATCAGCAGCAGGCTACTGTGGAAGAGTACAAACCAACTTTCAAATGAATAGAAAATTAGGAAAAGATGATGGAAATGAATAGGACATACATCATAGAAATCACCAAACTGCATCATGAGACAAGCCTTATCTTGGGATCCTTAAGGGAAGAGGAAGGGATGAAGACCAATAAACACATTACGTCGGGAAATAGAATCAGATATTAAGAGGATGAATAACAACTGAATAGAGCTGAGAAGAACTGCCCATGACAGCGTTGCATAAAGAATGCTAGTGGATGGCCTAAGCTCTTCAATGAGGAGTTACAGGCGTAAGTAAGTAAGTAAGCATTCATTGTTCAATGTTTAACATGTTTAAGGTATCAGTCGGTCAGTCAGTCAGCTACAATGTAAGACCAGGCACATATATATGCATTTGTTAAAGTTGCTATACCTCATTAGCACAAACAAAATGAACACTAAATTCAGAGAAGTAATCGATTACATGGTTATAATATATAAAAGAAAGGTATCAAGTAATTCTGAGCATTTTCTCTATTCATTTAAATGTTTGAACTCTGTATAGAAGAAATGAAATTCTCATCCTATTGACATGTTCATAGAATATACATATAGATAGCTTCTAATGTTTGAATTGATATACTTAGTAAAACGTTTGTTCTAATATGTCATTCAGTCTATCAAAATCGCCACATATTCAAACCAGGGGTTTAAGTTTAATCATTGTTCTAACGGTTAGCCAGATTTAGCATATATGCACCTTAAGTGCATTATCTCGATGGCCTCATTAAGTCAAAAGCATTGAATAAGCAAGGCTTCCATAGTGACTTTCAGAGAAATAAAAGAAGCTCATTTTGTCCTGTTTGCGACTCATCAGCTGAATGTGGCTGCACCACAGTTTTGCTATTCACATCAAGACTCCAAAACAGTATATTTTAAACTGAAAGGCACTATGTTTGAAGTCTCATTATGAACATCATCACAAAGATACAATTCTATTCAACTGAAGAATCCCAAATAGAATGAAACAAACAGACTAGATTCTATTGCTAGTTAATATCGAAACCTTACTTTTAGAAAACAGAGATAATCTACTGATATTGAAATAAGTAGAATATGACAAGTCATCTCTGACAACATTCTCAATGTAATACTTTGAAATAAACTACTTTTATACCATTTTGCAAAGATCATCGTCATTCGGTACTTTCAAACTGACATTTGTAAGTGTGGTAAATCTTTCACTGTCATAATAGGCTATTTCATGTTGATCAATTACATTGTATTTCATTTGGTATTTTACCATTTAAGATTAAACAAATCCCATTGATATACACTTATGTTGTTGACTTGAATTTCATGTTAACTAGGCTCCATAATCATCTCACATTTGATAATATTTTCTTGTTATTTCTTATCTATTTATTATCAACTATAGTTTCGACCCCTTTCTTCATAGGGCCTCACCAGCTAAATTTCATTGATTATGGCATGAATTCATGTTATTCTGTAAATCTTATTCTTCTCACTTTATTCGAAGTTTCATGGTTTTTTGTAGTTAGACAATCCATAAAAACCACGATATACATGACAAGTGTTTCATTTTAGTATGGGACTATTCAGCAATGCTTCCCAACGACCATGTTACAGTGAATAGTCTGTAGAGCGTTTGGTCTCATATGCAAACTCTTAACCTTTAGACCACTGAATTAATATCTAACTTCAATTAAGTCATGATGATGGATAATCACTATCTATTTCAACAGTGGCTGTGAATATGCTCTGCAAAGGAGTCACACATTTGGACGAAATGACCATCCAATGCTTTCAGGTTCTAAATGATGATCTAGCCAAGACCAGTCCGTGAATTAAAAAGAAAACTTAAAAAAATTCAACAATCTCTACTAATCCTTCCATACTAGTTCAATTTATGAAGTGATTACAACCGCCTACTACGGGAGAGAATAAGCCAGCTTTCAGATGAAGAAGAAATTAAAAAAAAACATTGAAAGTGTTGGGATGATCCAGAAAAGTTCTCGCAACAGACACGCAAGGGTCGGGAAACCTTGAGAAGCATTTCATCCAATCAGCGTTCACTTGGAGTTTAGCCGGAAACATCAAGGATGTGAAACGTCACATGTAGAGGTCCTGATTGGCTGGTTGTTGTACTGAGACTATGTTTAGTAGCATTCCAGAAACTTCGAGCAACCCAAGGACATTTAGAATATTATAAAAACCCTCTATTTTTGTATTAAAATGAAACTTGGAGTAAAGTACTTTGCGCCTTATCTGTCGTGTTCAGGTCGCTGTATAGTTCTAGCTTGGGGGTTTCAAGAATAGCTTAGGAATCGAGTATAGCTTTCAAAATCGCAAAACTTATCAGAAAGTAGATAGGACATACACTGCAGAAATCATCAAACAGCATCACGAAGCAATCGACAGATTGGAATCCTGAAGGAAAATGGAAATGAGGAAACTCGAAGAACACATTGAGCTGAGAATTGGAGGCAAACATGAAAAGAATGGATAGTAGTTGGAAACAACTAGATCAGATTGTCCATGATAGAATCGCATAAAGAATGCTGGCAGGTGGCTTATGCAACTCCATGAGGAGTAACAGACATAAAATCATGATGTATGAAACCTTCTATTGTTCCAGTTATGTAACTTCTTTAAGTCATTTAAATAATTTCCTTTAAATGATCATTGTAATTGCAAATAAGCAAAATGCCACATCAATTAAATATACCCAATTGACCTTTATTTTTTTAATCAGAATAAGATTAACACAACTATATCAAATCCCTTAGTTAAATGCATTCACCTGATAAATAAGTAATCTATGTAGGTTAAGGTCAAATCATAATTATAAACCTTTTCGTAACCATAAAGTTACCCAACCCTACCCCCCCCCTCTATTCAATGTCTGAAGAATATAGATGCGTCTAACCAATCAACCAAGCAACAAACCCTATGAAAAACAATCACTAAAAGATGAAGTAATAGGTCTCTTATTGATTTGTTCCCATCACGAACTGACATTAGCTATAATGCCAAAACTCGATTTAGCCAAATGAATGAGTGAATTTCACACCAAAATCTGAGACGTGATTAGAGATACCTGATTAGTTCATCCACAAATTATAGTCTGGTTGAAATTTCTACTTGTCAAAATTTGAAAATGAATCGAAAACTTTGTTTAATCAATTGTTTAGGGATTTGTGTTGTACTAGATGGATGTTTTATCCTGTTATGGGATTCTGTACTGATAACTGCATTCAAGACGTGCTTTCCTTGAGTTTTAGTAAAAAGCCACGAGCAATGAAATTCAAGTATGTCTGTTGTGAGATATTAACTCACTGAAGATAATGTTGGATGATGGCACAAAATCTTTTATCAATTTCGGGGATTTGTGGAGATTGTAGTATTTTCAAAGTTGAATTCATGAGTCCATCTAAGCTGGACCGCCATACCGACCATTGTTGCTACCTTGATGTTGTGGTCAACCATACCTATCGTGATGAACCAATCGAGCTATAGTTGCTGGAACAATCGTTCCTCAAGGTCCTACCATATCAGGCAGCTTGGTTGAAGAGCGGTCAGACTAAAAGCAACAAACCCAACATCCGTGGGTGAAATCGTACTGCTGACAGTACAGAGGTGTGATGACAGTAAGGTGTTGCCTTCAGACAGTAAGCATAACATCAATGCTGCCTCTCCACAAGGAAGGTTGGGGTTAGAAAAGGTCGACCCTACAAATTCACATCTCACCTTATCCTACGGATTTCAGTCTCCACTGATAAGGTCTCAACAAGTACGGAGTTATCAAGAAAATTACTCACAGAAAGGTCGTGTGTGACCAATCTCAAGCAGTTGTTTTTGAGTACTACGTTCACGCTCTCAGGTCACTAAGACCATCTCTATTGCAATTTCATTTTCAGATACCTCCAGAAGAATCCGGGAAGTGATAACTGTCCTTATATCTCTAACAGCACTGAAGATCACTGTATTCACGATCAATCTCCCTCTTTAAGATCACTATTGAAAATCTCGAAGCACTAGATGGACATTTCGTCCTATTATAGGACTCCTCAGAAGTGTGGAGTATATATTCATAATTTTTTGTACTTTTTTTAATAAAGGAACATTCACCTAACAACAAGAAAAAATAAATCACCTGCAAATTTGTTTTGATTTTTTTTTTGGAATTTTTCCTTATCAACTACAATCGATTGTTTATATTTTTTTCTATTTACTTATTTATTAATCATAGTTGTTTATTTATTGATTGATTATTGATCAATTATATGTTTATTCAATTGCTCATGGTATATTGTCTTCGATCATTGAACATAAATCATACGATATTGAACTAGTTAATAGTTATATCAGAATAAACAGGGGAACAATAGTAACTCCTTAAACTAATTAATGGATTATTATGTTTATGTATTTCATTGTAAACACCGACTGTCGCTAATACCCGATTGAATGGTTTAGTGAAGTTGTTGGATGAGTGTCACTTTAGTGGTCATTACCACTTGACTAATGTTAAGAAGATGATCTAATTTAACCATTTAGAGGAAGTAAAAGTTGTAACAAGGTTTTTGTACGTGAACCTACGGTAGGATCATTATCATGTCCCAATGATATATATATAATGAAGTATGCACTTGGCTTTGTGCAGAACTGCATATACCCTGACTTAGTGGTATTTACCCTAGGCCTCAGTGGCAAAGGGTATTTCATTTGTTATAAGCTTTAGGTTAACCTATTAACTATGTTTAAGGCGAAAAAATAGACTACTATTCCTAAATTAATACTCCCATCTATTGACTATTGTCTGTCTTATTTATATCCACTTTTAACTTCACTTGGTATTGTTTTGCTTTTATCTTCCCATTGAGTTTTTAAGACTGAAATTGATCAGTTTGTTATTGGCATATATGCCAATAGAGCGAAACCCACGTCCTGGATTCCACTGCTAGCCACTATCCACTTTTGACTTGTTTATGTATAATAACGATTTATCAGTTTATGGTATGGTACAGCCAAGTATGTCTGTATATATGTATACTATGTCTGTTTGAAATATAAATATAATTGAGGTTGGTTGTTATTTTTGTATTTAAGGTAGGGCTAAGAGAGGGTCTTACGAATAACAGATTAATAGGAACTGTCGACTAGAAGTGAATAGTACTGGTCAAGTCAAAGACATTAAGTTATCATGGAAATAGCAGATGTGAACTTTATTCAATTACATAAAGAAATAAATAAGCCATTGTGTCATTGAATAAATCCATTTAAAAGAGCTACTTCTACGATGTACTATCAATGTGCTAGCTATAACGTAGGACTAGGCACATATATGAATCGGTCCAAGTTGCCACACTTCATTCACACAACAAGATGAACATCAAATTCATAGAAGTAGCTAATTCAGAGGTCGTAATATATAAAAGAAAGATTGTGTATAAGAACATAGTACAGGAAGAAAGATATAAAGCAATTTTAATCTCGCGGTTTAAGAGAAGACAAAGAGTGTATACACGGAGGATATTGTGATCGATTCTGAACCATGTGGCTCAGTCTCCAACCATTGGTTACGATGGTCACGCGGACCCCAATCAAGTAGTCTGCCTCTACCCACATGGCTCAGACTAGAAGTTAGTGACTTTAAGCATTGATGCCACGTTTTGGTTTGGCCGACCCTAACTTTTTTCCAGCCACCTCCAACACTAGTCAGCATTGCACATCGTGGTAATCGGAGTTCAGTCATATGTTACGAGTAATCCAACTATCTCAGTCTATGAAGATTCAAAACTTCATCAGCTGATTTACCATCATTCCCTAATACCCTGCGTCTGACCTTACTTTTACTTAACTGGTGATCCCAGCAGATGCTAGCAATATTTCGAAGGCATCTGTGGCCAAATACTAGTAGCTTACGAGTATCTTCTACTATTAATGGCGACGTTTCGCAGCTCTAAAGTAGAAAAGAAGGAACTGCTGCACAGTATACTCGTCTCTAAATTGACAGACGGATATCTCGCATTCACCATAGGTGACATAAGTTGGCAAAAGCCAAATGAGCCTTCTGAATCTGTGCAGAGATTTAGTCAGTCACCAACCCATTAGTGTAGATTTGATAATGATTTCTAATGATAAACTAATGGAGTTACAAGGGGTTCACTGCTGGGACCCCTCTAGAAGAATACAGTACTTCAATCAATTATCGAGAAATTTCTTCGTTTTTAGAGATATATGGATGACGCTTTCATCAGTTGTGTAAAAATATGAACCTCAATGAAATTTCGGATCAATTCAATAATTTTCATCATTCAATTTAATTCACATCAGAATCAGAGGAGAACAAGGAATTTCATTTTATTGGTGCACGGTTTAAAAGAATGCAAGATTATTCCTCACAAAGATCTACATATAAAAAGCCGACCTGTGACGGTCACTATACGAATTTCAATAGATGGGTCTCATTGAGTAGTAAAAGAAGCTAAATTCACTCTTTATCTTCAAAGTCTAGGCAAATATGTTCTAATTACACAATAGGTAACGAAGTACTACATCTACAGATATTCAACAGTAATTATTATCCACCTAGATTTGTCGACAGGAACTAAACACCAAGACAATATTCTGGAAAAGCATAGAATGTTAAAAAGAAAACTCTTTCTATGAATATTAAATTTAAAGGTGATACGGCTACCGAACTCTTGAATAAAAAAGATTTCAAAATACGTGAATAAAACGTTCTATTCAGCTAAGTTCTTTTTTGTCTTCTCCAACCGGCCTACCATTCACGGATGTGATGTTAATAATTGAATTCATGAGTCAATGTAAGATAAACCACTGTTGGAAATTTTCAAGCATTGGATGGCTGTTTCGTTCTAGGGCATCCACGATCCTGCACGTGGGACTGGAACTCAGGACCTTTGGTTACGCAAGCGAACCCTTAACCTATAGACCGCTGATCCGGCATCCAATGGCTTTGATGTCTATATTTACCAAACAACTACAAATACGTATGTACAGCTTAAGTAAATGATATAATAGGAAAGAAAGTTTTGTTCTCTGAATTCTTCTTATTTTTATATCAAATCAGATTTAGGATTCTGATTCGTAACTTAGCATGTGTCATTAATCAGAAGTCAAAAGACATAACACAGACTAGTTTTAATATATTACAACCTGATCTTTGAAATCTGATTACAACTATAGATACTTAATGATCAATCAATCAATCATAAATACCTTAATCGCACAACAAGTTCACCCGATACCTTCATATATCACTAACAACATATTAAATAATGAGACATTCTGACTCTATTCGAATTTTTCTGTAAACATCAATGCCCTTAAGAGTTGTTCCATTAGGTTTTCTGCTGATTTCATCCAACAACATGTTGTTCATTATAACCAAAGATGGATATTGGTTAGCATTGAAATCCAGAACACGCGTTTTATCCTATTTGAGACTAGTCAGTCAATCAGTCAGTAACAACGTAGAACTTCGTACGTACGTACATCAGTTCGAGTTGACATACCACATTTGCACAGAGATACAATTGTCGATTCAAATCGCATAGTGGTAGAGGTAGTAAGAGTATAAGCAGTAATCGGAAAGATTAGGGTTTGAAGTTGTTATTCAAGGAGTATAATCCAATGAAATAAATTTGGAAAGAGAAAAAATAAGGTACATGAAGAATTCAGAAGATTAGAATTTGAGAGAACTCAAAGAGTGGATGTACCTGTGCGATTGCAAACGATTTTGAACCATGTCACACTCATGGTTGCTAACCATCGGTTGCTATCGTCTCACAGATCCCAACCATGTAGTATACATCTACCGACGTGGCTCATTTCACTTGTCAGTTACTTCATGCATTTGTTCCACGTATTGGTTTGGCTGCACGTAGCTTTCTCCCAACCCACTCCTACACCATAAAACATCGCACGTCGGGGCAGTCGGTGGTTGGGCATACGTAATCAATGTCCCAGCCATCTCGACTGATGAAGTTTCACTACTTCATCAATTGATTTGCCATCCTTACCTAGTACCCGTTTCTTAACAACTGCGTTACTTACTCAGTGGTCCCAGGATATACGAGCAATGTTTCGAAGACACCTATGATAAAATACTAGTAACCTATGAATATCCTCTACTAGTCAGCTAAAATATATCTACATTTCAGAGTGAATGTTCATTCTGAGACTCGAACTCAATTCTTGTGAATTAGGACAATATTAAGGCAATCCATACAATATGTACATTGGACAATTCAAGCAAAACAATACCAAGTTTAGTATTTTCAGTTAATTTGTTGTTTGTTTGACTGAAGTTAGACATTAACACCACTGGATGCCGGCTCAGTGGTTTAGTGATTAAGTGCTCGCGCGCGAAACCAGTAGGTCCTGGGTTCGATTCTCGCAGGGGGCGAGGTCGTGGATTTGCACTACTGAGGAATCCCATAATGGGACGAAACGGCCGTCCAGTGCTTCCAGGTTTTCCATGTTGGTCTAGCTTCAACTGACTCATGATCTTAATCATTGAAATTACTACAATCTCCACAAAACCCCTTCTGACAATTTTTTTTCTTTTAACAAATCAATATCATTTCTATATTCATATAACATCATTACATTATGACTTAATAAAGGAATGTAGAATATGACTTAGTGATTAAGTGTTTCATATATATATGTAGACACACCCACACACACACACACATAACCATGTTGATAACAGTTGTTTAAAATACTTAGTAAACATAATAATTAATAAAATTTCGAATGATCTTTTGATCTTCAATCATCATCATCATCATCAGCAGCAGCAGCATCAGCATTATCAGTCATTTCAATGATTCCTTTTTATGAATTATGCTTAATTGCCAAGAGAAAAACAAAAAAAAAACAAAAAGAAAATCTACTGTTTACTTATTTATTCATTATTCTTAGTTTGTTTCCCCCCCTCCTCTCTCTCTTTCATTCTGTCTCACAGTCTCTCAATCTCTCACCCTCACCCTCTCGGCTTCAAAATGTTTACTTAGCCCATATTGCACACTTTTTAGTTGTTGCTTATTTATTTCTTACATCATTTATGTGTTATTTATCAATTAACTAACTGACTAACTAACGAATAAATAACCTTTTTATGGTATTGATCTATCTATCATTTTTGTTTTGCAATTATGGGAATGATAGAATTATTATATCAGAAAGGAGTTTTGTGAAGATTTTAGTTATTTCAATTGTTTAGATCATGAGTCAATTGAAGCTAGACAACAATGGAAAACCTGGATTGGTTAAAGTTAGACATTAACACCGTTTGATGCCAGCCAGCTGAGTGGTCTAGTGATTAAATGCTCGCGCGCGAGACTGATAGGTCCTGGATTCGAAGCCCGTGAGACAGGATCGTGGATGCTCACTACCACTGAGGAGTCCCACAATAGAATGAAACGAACCTTCAGTGCTTCCAAGTTTTCCATGGTGGTCTAGTTTCAATTGACTCACGATCTCAACAATTGAGAATTATTATAGTTTACATTATGGATTAATGTTAACTAGACAACCAGTGGAAATCAGAAGGAGCTGGATATCTGTTAATTTATATAAATCAGATTTCTTTAGAAATGCTCATCTATAACTAAAAAATTGGAAATGAAACTCGTAAATGAGCGCTTAAACTGTAGACCACTGAGCTGGTATATACTAGTGTTAAATGTCTTAGTTACTTAAGTCGGTTACCCCCCCCCGATGGAGCATAGGCCATCGACCAGCATTCTTAAACATACTCTGTCCTGGGGCCATTCTTTCTAGTTGTATTCAACTGTGGTTCTTTTTCTCCTGTCTGTCTCCATTTCTCGGTGTAATGTGTTCTTTGATCTTCCTCTTCACCTTTGGCCTTGAAGATTCTAAGTGATGGGGGATTGTGTTGTAATACAGTTGGGTGCTTTCCTCAATAGGTGTCCTATCCATTTCCAGAGCTTATAAGAACGCGTATAAAACGTTTTAATATCTTTGGTTATGATAAAGGATTAGGGTTATGCAATGTCGTGAATTAATTGAAGTTAGATATTAAAACAAATCACAAGAATAAAACCGTAACGGTGCATCTGATGCAAATGTGAGGGTGCGGACTGGCAAAGCAAGAGCAGCATATTTACAACTGAAGAACATCTGGAGCTCAAAACGATTGATAACCAACACCAAAGTCAGGATTTTTAATACAAATGTCAACACAGTTCTACTGTATGTGGCGGAAACCTGAAGAACTACAAAAGCCGTCATCTAGAAGATACAAGTGTTAATTAACAGTTGTCTACGCAAAATACTTAGGATCCGTTGGCCGGACACTATTAGCAACAACCTACCATGGGCGAGAACAAATCAGATCCCAGTGGAGGAGGAAATCAGGAAGAAGCGCTGGAAGTGGATAGAACACACATTGAGGAAAGCACCCAACTGCGTCACAACACATGCACTCATAACTTGGAATTCACAAGTTCAAAGGAAAAGAGGAATATCAAAGAACACACTACACCAAGAAATAGAGACAGACATGAGAAGAATTGGATTGAACTAGGAAGGAAGGCCCAGGACAGAGTGGGTTGGAGAATGCTGGTCGGTGGCGTATGCTCCATTGGGAGTATCAGGCATAAGTAAATAAGTAAATAATTCGAAAAGCTTACTATGAATGGATCATTGGCCGGTTTTTAGTTTTTCTTCACTAAATAAAACACCCAATAAATGTGTAACACAAATTCCATTAAAATTTAACAAATTAGACTGTAATTAATTCAATTAAACACAGCTTAGTGATCTAAAGATCAAGCATTCACGCATGAGACCGATAGTCACGGTTTCGAGTCCAGCATGTGGAACCATCGATGCACACTGCTGAATAGTCCCATACTAAGATAATACAATTGTCCATCACTTCCTAACTTGCAATAGTTATTTATTCATAATCAGTTGATAATGTTAACTATCTATTGAAAACTCTATTGATATTAGAACCCTTGAAAAGACCTAGATATCTCAATTCTATTTACCCGAACAGATTTAAGAAAGTTTTAAATATCAGAAGGGGTTTTGTGAAGATTATGGTAATTTCAATAGTCGAGATCATAATTCAATTGAAGATAGACCACTATAAAAGACCTGAAAGCAGTGGAAGGCTGTTTCGTCCTACTGTGGGACACCACAACAGTAGATATCTGTGTTTCCGCCTCACGAAATCCAAACCCAGGATATATCAGTCTTGCGCGCAAACACTTAACCTCTAGACTACTGAGCTGGCCGCCATCCAACGGTGTTAATGTCTAACTTCAACTAATCCACGAAATTGAGTGACACATCGACCACTGTCATTAGTCAGTTTAATTGAAATTAGACATCAACACCATTGGATGCTGGCTTAGTGGTCTAGATGTTAAGTGTTTGCGCGCAAAAACGATAAGTCCTGGGTTCGATCTTTGTGAAGCGGAATCATAGATACATACTGCTGAAGAGTCCCACAATAGAACGAAACAACTGTCCAGAGCTTCCAGGTTTTCCATGGTGGTCTAGCTTCAATTAACTGATGATCTGAACTATTGAAAAGTTTTATTCAACTAGACTATAATTCAAGTTTTACAATAACATCATAAATCATTTAAATGATTATTAGTAATATACATTTAAGTAAATTAATCATGAATGTAATGATTATGAAAAAGGTGAAACATTGAAAGTAAGAGGATATACACAGATCTATCTATCTAGTTATTTCCGTTTATGTATATTTATATCTAATGATAAAACAATCATTTAGGTTGAGTGAATTTGACAAAAAATAATGATTGGTAACAACCAATAATGACAACTGTTGATCCTAACTATATCTGTGATCCACCTCGGGTATGTGTCACCTCCAAGCCCGGATAAAGTAAAAGGCAAGGACATAGATTTAATAACCTTATTTCAAAAAAGAGCCATGACGAAAAGCACTTATCCTAGTGGTGAATTATGAAGATCTCCACATCCAAGGGGAAGCACAAAATACAATGATCAGGTTTCATGCAACTAGATTATTTGGACTTTGCAAACAACCTCAATCTTCCATCCTACAGCCAGTGTAGTCAGTGTGGACTCTGTATCAGTAAGCTTCAATATTCACAAGGGTAAAATCAAGATCCACAACATGGAGAACACCAACTCAATTACATTTGATTGCAAAGCTTTTCAAGAGGTGGAAAATTTCACATACCTGGTCAGCATTATCAATGAAGAAGAAGAATATGGTGCAGATATAAAGGCAACTATTGGCAAAACAAAGAAAGCATTCTCACAACTGACAAATATGTGAAACTCAAGAAAACTGTCTGTCAACCAATATCAAAGTTATAATCTTCAATATCAACGACAAGACAGTTCTACCGTACGGAGATGAAACTTCGAGAACTACTACAACAATCATCAAAAAGATACAAATATTTATAAACAATTCTCAACACAAGATACTAAATGTCCGTTGGCCGGATACTATCAGAAACAACCTACTATCGGAGAAAACAAACTAGCTACTATCTGAAGAGGAAATTCGCAAAAGAAGTTGGAATTGGATAGATCACACATTACAGATATCATCAGATTCATCACGAAGCAAGCACTAAATTAAAATTCTGAAGGGAAGCTGAAAAGTAAAAGACCAAGTAATACATAGTATCAAAGTAACTGGGATCAACTGGAAAAGATTTCTTAAAACAGAGTAGGTTGGAGATCACTAGTGGAAGACCTAGGATACATAAAGTGTAACAGGAGTTAGTCAGTAAGTACTTTGCTAATTACAAGACTAGAATTGTATTGTTTAAATGATCACGGAAAGAAAAGTACTTTAAAAATGTACTTTATGCTTTTATATAATATAACCATGTTCTCACTAGTGACTAGCTTCGTGAGGGAATTCTCAGAGTTCTAGTGAGAAGCCGTGAGCAGTGGAGCTAATATCTGTCAGGTAGAGATAAGTACCTACCCCAATACAATGGAAGATAGTCGCGCGATTTCGTGAATTGGTTGAGGTTAGACATTAACACCATTGGATGCTGGTCAGTTCAGTTGTCTAAAGGTTAAACGTACGCAAACGAGACTGAAGATTTTGGGCTCGAATCCCACACATGGGATCGTGAATGTGCACTGCTGAGGAGTCCTACAATAGGACAAAGTGGTCGTCTAATGCTTCTAGGTTTTCAATGGTGGCCTAACATCAATCAGTTCATGATCTCAATCAAAAACTTAATAATCTCTACAACCCTATACTGACATATTTAATCAATAAGCAGTTGATATAAATCAATTTGCTGCAATATTATTGATTAAAAATGTCAAAAATTATTTGAAATGGTTTCAAGGTGTATCCATCAAAATTTCTCTTTAAAATTATGAGAATATATGGAAAATAGATTGGATAACAAATGCTTCAATGACTCGTAGTAAGTTGATAGCTGTACATAGTTAATGATTCTATAGCTAAAATCATAGAATAATCTTTTTTAACCAACCAATGAATACTAAGAAGTATAGAGTAGCAGCAATGCTCATTCATCATAACTCATAACTATTAGATTTCATAGTCAGAACTTATTTTACACACCACTGATCTAGACATCGAATAATTTGAATATCTAACTTTAAATGATTTTCTATATATTTCTTAGTTGTCTTTTGATTTGGTTGATTGGTAACCTTTCTATAGTCGATAAGATCGAACTGTACTGTTCATTCTGGGACTCGAACTCGGTGCCGTTCACTTCAAATGCTATCGCGCTATCCACTTACCTATTTAATCCTAATAGCCACTTGCTTGTACAATCGGATGAAGTTTAGATTCATTTTTATATCGTTTGTTCGAATCTTCCCATTGATATTTAGGACTGCAATTGATCAATCGCTTAATGACATATGTGCATACTGTGAGTATTGCTTCGTCATTGCCTTAATTAACAAGTATTATAAGCAAAGATGAGGATAGTGGCTAGTAGTGGAATCCAAGCACGCATTTTGTATTACTTGGGACTCGTCAGCTATAATATACTTGCATCTCACAGTTGATATTCACTCCGGAACTCGAACCCAATACTGTTCACTTTAAATAACATCGCGTTATTCACTTAGCTACTGAGTTCTGATTACCACCTGACCAAAAGCAATATCAAAGCAGTCTTGATAGAATTCACATATGCCAACAAGAAACTCCATCAATTGTAGTCTTAAATAACAATGGGAAAATACAAGTGAATTCATAATCTTTCGAATCATTCATATGATCATGTTATTTTATTGTTTAGACAGTCATGTTAATTTTTTTTAATACACTTATTAACTCTCTTTCTCTTTATCTCTTCTATGTGCATGTTAACATTTCCCTTCTGTATCTGAGTCTTTACAATATTCATGTGTTTTTTTAAACCTAAGTATGTCACTTTCATATCATACATTCACCCCTCACATGACACTCAACTTTATCGGATATGGGAGAGTGTTTTTTTTTTCGGTACATATTGTTCACGTTATTTTAGATACTAATTTGAGTGTGAATTAATGTGTTACTTTCTACAGGGGGAGGGGATGTTGTAAGGGATGATACTATGTTCATATAGTTCACATAGGTGTTAGTTTTAGTTTCTGGACAAAATTGAGCCATAATTGATTGATCACTGGGTAGTGATCAACGTCATGAGTGTCTAGTCCTTATTAGTGCAGATCGAATGCTATAGACCATGTTGCAATGTGACCACCAGTCTAGGTGACTCGACACTACGGGCACTCAGTGATCAATCAATTGTGATTACATCTCAGTCCTATAGGAGGTCGGTCGCGCCCCGGATAGCTCAGTGGTGACGTCTCTGACTAGGAAGCTGGGTGACGTGGAGTCGAATCAGTCAGGGAGCACCTGTTCCCTCAAGATTACAGGTACACCTTGCTGACGAGTGCCAAGTAGCACGAAACCCGGGTCCAATGTTTCCTGTTGACTTCCTCCAACCGCCATCTAAACTTTAGCCATATTGTCATTATGTGAATATATGAGTGTACATTGCTTATCCTACTAATCATTTGTTAATAGATTATTTTTGTCTGATTATAAATATCAAATTCCGTTTTATCAAAACGTGTCGGTTCTATCGCCTCGTTCTCTTCACTTCTTATTCTGAATGTTTGTCTAGATAAAGGAATACTTGAAATAAATTCCTCCAATGTAACCTTTATTTTAACCTCATGTTACCGCCGTCACATATAAGGGATTAGCCTATATAATATATGGAATTTAATAAAAGATTGATATTCACAATATATTCATACGTTCATCTAAATCGGAATCAGATCAATGGACCATAAAAGTGTATATACTTTCGATTCATTGAAGTAGTAAAAGTTTCCATACTCACTTGACTCGTTAAACTCGCATATATATAACAGACACAAACAACCACAGAACGTAGTAAAACAAAATCCATTGGATTCAAACCAGGTCTATTGTGAGGAATATACTCACTGAAGACAATGGTGGACAGTCGTAAAATATCGTGGATTGATTGAAGTTAGACATGAACACCGTTGAATACCAGTTCAGTGGTCTAGAAGTTAAGCGTAAGGGATCCTTAATACTTACTGCTGAGGAGCCTCATACTAAGTCAAAACGACCATCCATGGCTTTCAGATTTTCTAGGATGATCTAACCCTACATCGACTCGTGAATTCAATTATTAATTCAAATTATTTTATTATACATATATAAATATATATATTATTTTATTTTATTACATACGCACTGCTGAGGAGTCCCATACTAGGACGAAACGGCAGTCCAGTGCTTCCAATTTTTCCATGGTAGTCTAGTTTCAATTGACTCACTGTTCCAATTAGTGAAATTTCTAAAAATCTTCACAAAACCCCTTCTGATAATAATCAACATATGCTCACTAGTGATTGAATTTAAGAGGCATTTCCTGAAATTCAAGTGTGAAACAGTGACCAGTGGAGTTCAACCAGGTCTGTTGTGAGATATCAACTCACTGAAAACAATGGTGAACGCTGGAGCAGTTTCGTGTGTGTTCGTGTTCGTGTGCGTGTGCGTGTGTATGTGTATGTGTATATTTTTTATTGTATTTTCGAAATAAAATGGTAATTTAATTTTCTTATGGAAACCAGTAAATAAAATATCCCACGGATATTTTTTGTTTTTTTTTTAAAAAATTTTTTCCTTCGATTTTTTAGATGGAAAAAGAACCAAGATTTTTTTGTTGGTTTTTCTTTTTCTTTCTTTTCTTTTCTTTTTTTTTCTTTTCTTTATTTACTTGATTGACTTGAAACTATGTCATTTTATTATTATATATAAACATAGAAATTTCCATCTATTTATATCTATACATGTCAGGGTATAGGTAAACAGAGATCAAGTAAAGAAGAATAATGGATAGATTGTCAATAGTAGATAATGTCATACAAGTGAAATGAGATTGATTTAAGAATAAAAAAAAGAAAATAAACAATTTTATTAGTTGAAATCAGAAGTACACTGAAACTAGACTATCATGGCTGTTTCGTCTTATGGTGTGACTCCTCAGTGATTGTACTCATACATGATCTCGGTTCGTGAGATTCGAACTCATAACCTATCAGTCTCGTACGTCAATGTTTAACTACTGAACCATTGAGCTGGCCAGCATCCAATAATGTTAATGTCTAACTTCGAATAATTCACGAAATTGAGTGATACATACACTATTGTTGTCAGTGAGTTACTATCTCACAACTGACCCAGTGGAATTCCATTGCTCACTGCTTCTCACTAGAACTTTAGGATATACACTTTGAAGTCATTCATAAGTGAGCATATGTTGAATTGAAAGAGAATTTTAGAAAATTGTAGATACTATTTTATTCATCAATGTGTTTTGAATTTCATGTAAACACTGAGGTGTCCCATAATAGAACGAATCAGCCGTCCAGTCTTTCCAGGTTTTCCATTGTGGTCTAGCTTCAATTGACTCATAATCTCAACTATTAGAAATTTACTATAATATCCACAAACCCCTCCCCTTCTGATATGAAAAGGGAATCGTTGGAATCCCTATTATCTAGTTTTGATGAAGTTACTAATTATCTGTTATTACTCTCTTTCTCTTCTAGTTGAAGAGGAAATTATGAAAAGATATTGGAAGTGGATAAGAAATCATCAAACTACATCACGAGGCAAGCACTCATTTGGAATTCAGAAAAAGAAACGGAAAAGTGGAAGACCAAATCACACAGTGATTCGTCAATTTGAAGCAAACATGAAAAGGATAAATAGAAATTGGAAAGGATTAACGAAAACAGAATTGGTTGGAGAATGTTGATATTGAACCAATGCTCTTCCATGAAAGGTAACAGGTGTAAGTAACTAAGTAACTCTTTCTTATTGTGTTCATTTCATTCGATTACATAATACTTGCTAATAATAGATTTAGGATAAAAGATATATTATGTAATGAATAAAAGGATCAATCATTTGAATGAATAACACAATATACAAATGAAATAAGGCAACATAGAACCAGAGAAAGTGAGAGAAAGAAAGAAAGAAAGAAAGAAACATATATGGTTAACAATGACCCTAGAAACAAGATAAATGAATACACTAGGTGAATTTCAAGCAAAAGGTGAAGTAATCATGTTATTACCTTGTTTTTTTTTTAGTGAATGGACATTTTGTAAAATCTAAAATTGACTGACCGAATAGTAGATTGAATGAAATAACTAAGGACATGATTGACATATTTTATTTCGTGACATAATGAATAACTGATATTCTTTGATAAAGACAGTTGTATAATGGATTTTCAACTATATGTAAGCTATTTATCCAACTGATGAATCTTAAGTAGGACGAAATGCGTGTCTTGGATTCCACTACTAGCCACTATCCTCATCTTTGCTTATAATACTTGTGAATTAAGGCAATATCGAAGCAATACGTACAGAATGCATATATGTCAATAAGCGATTGATCAATTGCAATCCTAAATATCAATGGAAAGATTCAAACAAACGATACAAAATGAATCTAAACTTCATCCAATTATACAAACAAGTGGTTATCAGGACTTAGTAGCTAAGTGAATGATAGCGTGATGGCGTTTAAAGTGAACAGTATTGGGTCCGAGTCCCAGAGTGAACATCAACTGTGAGATGAAGATACATCCAGCTGACGAGTTGAAAATAGGATGAAACGCGCATCCTGGATTCCACTCCATCCTTGCTTATGAAACTATCTATATGGTTAATAATAATAATAATAATAATAATAATAATAATAATAATAATAATCGTAATTATCAATACTATTACTATAACTTACACATGAGACGGTTTACATGGGGTAATCATTTCATAATGACCAATTTCATTCTGGCTAGCGTCTTTTGGTAAGGTTTTTTTTTACTGGTTGAGATTACTATCCCATGCTCAACTCTTCTTTTTTATCTAAGCATGAGAACGATAGTAACTAATTACAGATGGCTTAGTGATTAATGACGATATAATAGGATAGAAAGGATATAATCAGACTCTGACTCTATTTTCTTAATTCATTATGGTGATTATTCAGTGTAGTATTTCTCTTTGTTTTCCAGTGTGATACTTTATTTGGTATAATATTGATTAATTTGAGTGTTATGCTCGCTCAAGGTACGATATTCTTTATATTAAATTAATATGAACCTTGCCCAACATGACAACTAGCATGTGATTGGTTATAATTATGATCTGATTTACACCCTAATTAATCATCAAAATGGTTATATAATCAATAAATGAATGAGTGTATTTATGATTAGGGTGGTCGTGATGTTCTTTTGGGGGTTCATAAATCTTCACTTGTACCAGTTTCGGTGTTGTTGCTCTGCGTCGTAGGAATCACAGTAGTAATTAAAGATTCGGACATAACACTTAGCGACGAACAGGCATAACAATTGGCAACGTAGTCATAATAAATGAAAATTAAATCTTATCAATAAAGTTTTACTATGAACAATAATCGAGTCAATTTGATAATGTGGAAACTATTAAATGAATACTGAATGATTCAAGGCAATTATTAACAAGTAACAACTAACTAATTGATAGCCCCCAAATACCATGGTACGGCTGAGAGTGGGGAAAGTCAGCTTTCCCTCTCGAAATGCTCTCACATGGCCTCGTGCATACAATCACTACCATGGAATTCCTACTCACTGCCTTCTCGTGAAGGGGATGCTGTCTATGAAATTCAGAGAATGAAAAGCTAAAGTCCGGCAGAGGCTTAAACTCGATTGATGAATACGGAGGATACACCAAAGGGAAATGGAAAACCCTCATTTCAAACCAATCGTGCACATAGGATCCAGATTCCTAAGGAAACAAATGGCGTATGAACCGATCGTTGCTGATCGGCTACCATGGGACTGCATCTCCTTATGTTGCTTCACTGCCTTGTGGATTAAATCTTTAGGTCGATGGCTCAGGGCGTGGTCCCCGAAGAAAACCACCTGTTTCGTTTTGGGAACCCGAACAGTATCCCAGTTTTCACAAAAATTTATTCGATTTTTATGGCGCATATCTATTTGATGCCTCCTTGTACCAATGTTTATGTGTTTAAATAAATGAATAAATAACCAATCGATTCATATAAATTGAACACATCAACATAGCAACTGATATTGTTCAACACATAATCAGATTATAAATTATTACAAAAATCTGTAAGTAATTAAGTGATACATTAACACTAATATTATGAAAATGTGTTAAAGAGTAAATTAGGAAAAGATGCTAAAAGTGAAATAGGATACATATTGAGAAAATTATCAAACTGTATCACAAAGCAAATTTTGAATGGAAATATAAAAGAGGAAAGTCAAACCATACACTACGTAGAGAATTAGAAGTAGAAATGTAAAGGATGAATAGCAACTGGAAACAACTGAAAAAGATTATCCAGGATGGAGAATGCTGATATTCAGCCTATACTTCTCTATAAGGGATGACAAGTACAAGTAGGTAATATTATTTGTACTGATATTCCAAGCATAACCGTAGTGATGTATACAGGTAACATTTTGATTCATACGTAGTTATTAGAGTTAATATAAGATTTTGATATATATATATATCTTGTTACTTTTGTAGACCATTTCACCTGAGATAAAGTGTCATGTTGAAACTGAGCTTAGCAGATATAGTAAAGAGCAATATACTATTAGAGATTATATAGTAAGGGGTTGAATCACTAAACGAGCAATATTGAAGTTAGATTTACGGTATATGGTGTGCTACTAATGTCGACAAAATATAAGTAGTATGTAACATCCACCAATCGAAAGTCAAATACCTGATGGCAGAAAGTTAAGAAAATCGAAGAAAATGGAAAGAGAACAGAGAATGATTGCTATGGAAACGAGGGAACAATCAACTTTCTGACAATTGATGAACATGTTACAAATGAAGTATTTACTGTATGGTTCTAAGATTTTACTAAGATATTCTATTATTTTGTATTCAAATACATTCGATTGTACCCATTTGGGTTCTTGTTCACTACAATAGTATTATTTACCATAAACTGACCAAATAAGAGCCCTTCAACATGGATAATATGAATTTGTTAATTGTGTCTGTAATGTAAATTAGTTATTTAGGTAGAGATCGATCATTGGATGATCGTATTGAAAATAATGCTATTTGAATTAATAGAGCGACATAAATATAATCGATCTTTTTTGATAAATGAAAAATTCTTTAGATAATTAAATTCACTTGGTATTGTTGTTTACATGGATCTTTTCATTGTTGTTAAGGCCTATAATTGATCAATCCCTTATTAGCATATGTATATCCTGTGTGAACTGCCTCAATATTGCATTAATTAACAAGCTTTATAAGCAGAAATGGATAGTGGCTAGTAGTGGAATTATGATCTAGACTTTGCAGATGATCTGGCTCTTCTATCGCATACACAACAACAAATGCAGGAGAAGACAACCAGTGTAGCTGCAGCCTCAGCAGCAATAGGTCTCAATATACACAAAGGGAAAAGCAAGATTCTCCGATACAACACAACATGTACCAATCCAATCACAATTGACGGAGAAGCTTTGGAAGATGTAAAAACCTTTACATATTTGGGCAGTATCATCGATGAACACGGTGGATCTGATGCAGATGTGAAGGCACGGATTGGCAAAGCAAGAGCACCATATCTACAACTGAAGAATATCTGGAACTCAAAACAATTAGCAACCAACACCAAAGTCAGAATTTTCAATACAAATGTGAAGACAGTTCTACTGTATGTGGCGGAAACCTGGAAAACTACGAAATCCATAGTCCAAAAGATACAGGTGTTTATTAACAGTTGTCTACGCAAAATACTTCAGATCCGCTGGCCGGACACTATAAGCAACAACCTACTGTGGGAGAGAACAAATCAGATCCCAGTGGAGGAAGAAATCAGGAAGAAGCGCTGGAAGTGGATAGGACACACATTGAGGAAAGCACCGAACTGCGTCACAAGACAAGCCCTCATATGGAATGCTCAAGGTCGAAGGAAGAGAGGAAGATCAAAGAATACATTACGCCGGGAAATGGAGATAGATATGAGAAAAATGAACAAGAATTGGATGGAACTAGAAAAGAAGGCCCAGGACAGAGTGGGTTGGAGAATGCTGGTCGGCGGCCTATGATTCATTAGGAGTAACAGGCGTAAGTAAGTAAGTAAGTAGTAGTGGAATTCAGGACACGCGTTTCATCCTATTTATGACTCGTCAGCCGGATGTACCTTCATCTCAGATTAGATGTTAACTGTGGGACTCGAACCCAGTAATGTTTGCTACGAACGCCATCGCGTTAACGAGTTGATGAGTCCCAAATAGGACGAAATGAGCTTCTTGGATTTCACTGCTAGCCACTATCCATCTTTATTTAGATAATTGACTGAAATTTTAAATCAAATAATGTCTAGATTTTGACTTAATGACTGAAAAGTATCACGCTTTTTGTAAGATTAAAAATTTCTCAAGTTCGATTCTACATGAAATAGGGATCGGATACTGCTGAGGATTCATAGAAATTTTCATCTTGGACACCACCATGAATCTGATAATACAGTTTACGGTTAGGTAGTTTGAAGTAGTCGATATGAAATTGTTGATCTGATATTCGTGCTTGTTAGCAAAGAGTACTTACAATCTTGAAGAAACTTATGTTCTAAATCGGATGTGAACCCATGTCAATTCATTCAATGCAGTATAGCAAGCAATCCCCCTAAACCACCAAATGAAACTTCAAATAAACCAACAGTTTCATTGTAAAAAGTCGGATGATAGGTTAGTGATTGACCAGTAATTCCTGAACATTAAAAGATTTAGTAGCAATTAATAAGATGAAAGAGTTTATTATTAAAAATATCAACTTAAATCATAAACTCGTCAATGTTAGATCACCATTGAAAGCCTGCGAGCACTGGACAGCGATGGATTTGAATCCCACGCGTGGGGTTTTGGATGTGCACCGCTGAAGACTGCCATACTAGGACGAAACGGCCGTTCAGTGGTTCTAGGTTTTCAACGGTAATCTAACATTTATCAGTTCATCATCTCGGTTGCAAACACAACAGTCTCTATAACCCTATACTGAAAATTAAAAAAATATATCAAAACGCTATTATTTATTTGTTTGATTATTGTAGACTCAATAAAAACATATATCTGTATGGAGTTGTGGAGATTATTATGCTTTTGATTGAGATCGTGAACCGGTTGATGTTACACCACCATTGAAAACCTAGAAGCACTAAACGGCCACTTCGTCTCAATGTGGGACTCCTCAGCGGTGCACATCCCCGATCCCACTTACGAGATTCGAGCCTAGGACCTTCGATCTCGCGCGCGAATGGTTAACCTCTAAACCACTGAGCTGACCGGCATGCAACGGTGTTAATGTCTCCAATCTAAACCAATCCACGAAATTGCACGACTATCTTCAAAAGAATAGGACTACACCATAATTATCCAATTCTCTCCTTGATAGATGATGATGATGATGACTATTACGTAAAAACAAATGAGTATTTATAAAGAGTTGAGAATGATAAAGTAGACCGATTAACAGCTAACCAACGACAAGTGAATATTATTGGCCAAGGAGTACATATATATTAATCAATGTTTATGAATAGAAATTAGTTTGGACCAAAAAAATCCTTCACTATTCTCGACCTCCTCACTCAGTAGCTGATTGAAAGCTTAAGTATATAAGCCCTCAAATGCCTTGATGGGGAGTGTCAGCAATCCCTACAACTCATTACTGATAATAACCAACTAACTGCCAACCAACACTGAGGTCAGAATTTTCATTACAAATGTCAAGACAGTTCTATTGTATGGGGCGGAAACATGGAGAATTTCGAAAGCCATCATCCAAAAGATACAAGTGTTTAATAATAGCTGTCTACGCAAAATACTTTGGATCCGTTAATCAGACACTATTAGCAACAACCAACTATGGGAGAGAACAAACCACATTCCAACGGAGGAAGAAATCAGGATGAACAACTAGAAGTGGATAAGATTCACATTGAGGATAGCACCCAACTGAGCCACAAGGCGAGCACTCATCGCTTGGAATCTGCAATGCCCAAGAAGAAGAGGAAGACCAAAAAATACATTACATCGATAAATCGAGACAGTCATGAGAATAATGAACAATAATTGAATAGAACTAGAAGAGAAGACTTACGAAAAAGCTTGTTGGAGAATGCTAGTCGGCGGCCTATGATCCATTATGTGTGTGTGGGGGTAACAGGTATAGTAACTGTAATAACTAGTAACCACAATATAGCCGTAAAGTCATAAACATTATTCTAGTCAGACTTAAATAATGGCTAGCAATAGATTTCATGATGTACGTCTCTTGTTATTTTGAACTCATCATGTAGAAATAGTATTCATGGTAATCTACAGGAAACCCTGGACCCCGGTTTCATGCTATTTGGCGCTCATGAACAGGGTGTACCTGTTATCTTGAGGGAACTGGTGCTCCCTGACGGATTCGATCACGTGTCACCCAGCTTCCCAGTCAGAGACGTTACCACTAAGCTATCCGGGCCTCGACCGACCTCCTGCACTAATAAGGACTTGACACACATGATATTGACCACCACCACCCAGTGATCAATCAATTATGAATAATCAACGTATTAATTATTCAAGTGTAAGACATTAAGTAAACATCAATACAACTTTGATATTCAGGTACATATTGTTGACAAGCTCTAAAATATAACAAAATATGCATTCTCAATTCAATTACTAATCATATGTTATCTATATTCATATAATCCATACGATCTAATAACAATATAATAAGTAATCTATTCTATGTAACCATATTACTAATAGAGACTAATCTAAATTCAATAATTAACATTCTACACTTTTTGATTGAGATCATGAACCGGTTAATGTTAGACCACCATTGAAAACCTGGAAGCACTGAACAACCGTTTCGTCCTATTGTGGGACTCCTAAATGGCAGTGCTCATCCACGATCTCGCTCTCGAGATTCGAACCCAGGGCCTTCAGTCTCACGCCCGAACGCTTAACCTACTGAACCCAAATTAGCACGAAACGGCAGTCTAGTGCTTCCAGCTTTTTAATCTTGGTCTAACATCAATCAGTTCATGATCTCAATCAAAAACTTAACAAACCCCACTACCCCTAAATTGATAATTCTCCAATTTATCCAACTGAACTATCGCTGAACATCTACAATCCTCCGTTAATCCTTAACATAACATCATATTTATCTATCTAATTTCTTGTTTAAATGAACTAGCATATAGATAGATACATACTAGTTAGATAAACAACAATGAATCGTTTCTTTACTTTATATATATATATATATATATATATATAATCTAGTTGTTTCTATATTATTGTCCTCATCATTGGATTTAGATTACATCATTATCTTAATATAGTAATCTATCCATGATAAGTTAGTTGATTACATAAGATTTATAAAATTAAACTAGAAGAAAGATAAACGAATAAAAGAGTAATCAGTGTAGATTTGGTTTCTGAGATAAGGTATATAGAGAAATACCTACCTACCTACACACACACACTCACACACACACACTTACACACACATACATACATACCTAATTAGATACATAAAACAGTATTGAATCATTGAAGAGAAAAAAAAGAACAAACTAGAGAAGAATGTTATTATCCTTATTGTAACTGAAATGATGTGCTTAAGTTCATATATAACCAACTAATAATAATGATGATTTCAATAGTTGAGATCATAAGTCAATTCAAGTTAGAATACTATGGAAAACTTAGAAGCAATAGATGGCTGTTTCATCCTATTGTGGGACTCCTCAGTGGTAGTACACATTCATGATCCCACCTCGTGACATTCAATGGACTCATGATCTCTGTTATAACTTGTGCCATGTGTTCTATTAATATATCACGTAATGATACCGTCAATTAGAGAAAAGTGAACTGTCGATCGGACCAATGACGCATAAAACAAGTAAGATGAGTCTAGAGTTTTTATCAATCCTGCTTGCTGCCTAACTCAGCCTGTAAAGTCCAGAACACCAATTTTAGCCTCTACGATATGAATCATTTATTTCAAACATACTGGGTTTACATACATAGGCCAAACAGACCACATCGTACCAATAAAATAGGAAACGACATTTGTACAAGATTTGGAGAAATGTGGCTGCTAAAATGAAATGTCATGGGTTTAATTTGTACAATTGTTATAACTTATGACCACCGATTAGAGAGCAGTGACATATAGATCGGATCAATGACGCGTAAACCCGTATGAGCAGTCTAGATTCCTGAGTGGTCCTGCGCTCTGCCTAGCCCAGCCTATTAAGTCCAGAACACCAATCCGAGCCTCTGTGATATGAATCGTGCAATTCAAACATACTGAGTTTATATACCAACGAAACAGTTGAAGTTAAACATTAACACCGTTAGATCGCAGCTAGCTCATTGGTTTAAGAGTTAAGAGTTTGTTCACGAAACCGATAGGTCCTGAGTTTGAATCTCATGTAGCGGGATCATGGATGAGCACTGTTGAGGAATCCCAAAATAGTTAGGTCAAAATTAAATTGATTGATAATCGAATAGTAGTTAACCTCATGTTTGCCGATCATTTAAGTTATATTGTAGTCACTAGGCTGAATGATTGAACTCCGAGTAAAAATAGTATCAGTTCTTACATATCTAAAAGTACTCCTCTGCTGATGAGTACTACCTAGGACAAAATATAAGTCAAACATGATTTCCCAGTCAGTAACATCTAACAATTGAACATTTACATCCATGATTAATCATAACCATGGAAACAAAACGAGAAGTTAAACAAGTTACCAATGTTTTTTTCTTCCTCTTGTCACTTAAGTTTCATATAAATGTCTAACTTTAAAACTGAGAGGAAATCATATTTCCTGTTCTGTCTTATCCCTTCTTCAGTTAACAAAGTATGAGATGAATTCACTTGATATTATTTATTTGAATCTTTCCATTGATGTTTAGGACTATAATTGATAAGTCTCTTATTGGCATATGTGCATCCTCTGTGGTTTGCCTCGATATTGTCTTGTTACAAGCTTTATGAGCAAACGTTTTAACAGTGGCTAGCAGTGGAAGCCAGGAAACGTGTTTCGTCCTATTTGGGACTTGTGAACTAGGATGTACGTGAGTCTTATAGTTGATGTTCACTCCGGGACTTGAACCTAGTACCGTTCGCTTCAAACGTCATCGCGTTATTCATTTAGCTACTGAGTCCTGATAGCCACCTGCTTGTGCAATGGGGTGAAGTTTTAATTCACTCGGTGTTGTTTACTTGTATGTTCACATTGTTTGAATTTTCCCAATATTGTTTAGGACTTCAATTGATCAATCTCTTATTGGCATATATGCATACTATGCATATTGTCTCGATAATAGCCCTAATTCACAATCATTACAGAGTACATCCAGCTGACAAATTCAAAATAGGACAAAACATGCGTCAAACTGAATTCCACTATCCATCTTTGCTTAAAATATGAAATGAGCTTTGAAAAGAGCTAGAACAAAGATTTTAGCAGAATAGCATGAACTCATTTTATTTCGTCTAGTTCTCATCAGCTGCTTACAACGTGTTATATTTATAAATCATAATTACATAATGAGTTTAAATAACTTACATGAGAGGGTTTTGTTAGAAGTTATATAGAAGACATATTCGTATAGTGTAGCAAGGGTGTAAATGAAATTAATAGACTGAATATTGTAAATATATATACCTTATGTGATGAAAGAATATTCTACATCATTAATTGTGACAACAGTTCAAAAAAAAAAGGGGGGGGGTTAGAAACAATTGATTACATAATGAGTAAAAAATTTTGATAGGAATATAGTGAGTAGAGTTCAGTTAAAAGATTATTAATTTGAAACGTAGTTGAAGAAATAAAATAATGAAAATCAATGATGTAATAAGTACAAAAATAATAATAATAATAATAATAATAATAATAATAATAAGGTCGACAAGCACCCCTTTCATGTTACCGCTAACTGTATTTATAAATTTACGTGTACCTGCCAAAGCAGCTACATTGGCCGAACAGAAAGGAGAGCATACCTTAGATTTTTTGAACATGTTCCAAAAAGTCTTAGAACAAGGGAAAGAAGGACTCTGAATAGTGCAATCACCAAACATCTCCTTGATACAGGACATCAGGTAGATACCTTACAATCCTTCAAGGTGATTAGTAAGCAGCCAAACTCCAGTCTTCTGAAGTTTGCTGAAGCCGTTGCCATCAGGCGTCAAAAACCTGACCTATGTGTTCAAAAGGAGATGGTTGTTAATCTTTCTTTGCCTTGGTGACAAATATTCCTTCTCTGCACCATAAATTATTATTATTATTATTTTTGTACTTATTACATCATTGATTTTGATTATTTCATTTCTTCAACTACGTTTCAAATTAATAATCTTCTAACTGAACTCTACTCACTATATTCCTATCAAAATTTTTTACTCATTATGTAATCAATTGTTTCTAACCCCCCCCTTTTTTTTTTGAACTGTTGTCACAATTAATGATGTAGAATATTCTTTCATCACATAAGGTATATATATTTACAATATTCAGTCTATTAATTTCATTTACACCCTTGCTACACTATACGACTATGTCTTCAATATAACTTCTAACCAAACCCTTCTCTCATGTAGATCATTTAAACTCATTATGTAATTATGATTTATAAATACCACAGGTTGTAAGCAACTGATGAGAACCAGACGAAATAAAATGAGTTCATGCTATTCTGCTAAAATCTTTGTTCTAGCTCTTTTCAAAATGATAAAGGGAACTATGTGTATGAAATGAGCTTTATTTCACTTGATTTGTTATTTTTAAGCTGACACCATTAGTTGAATTCATGAGTTAATCTAAGCTAGACCGCTATAGAATACCTAAAAGTACTTTACTACCATTTCATCCTAGTATATAACTTCTCAATGGTACATATTTTTGATCTCGTACATGATACTCGAACCGAAAACTTCCAATCTCATGGTCGAGTATTTAACCTTTATATTAATAATCTGATATTAAATCATTCGAATTCATAAACAATTATCAGTTTAGGGATTGTGGAGACTATTACGTTTTTGATTGAGATCATGAATCGATTGATGTTAGATCACCATTGAAAATCTGGAAGCACTGAACAACCGTATCGTTCTATTGTGAGACTCCTTAGCAAAGTGCATCTACGATCCCACTCGTGAGATTCGAATCCAGGTCTTTCAGTCTCGTGCGCAAACGCTAAACCTACTGGACCACTGAGCTGGCATCCAATGGTGTTAATGTCTAACCTCAACCAATTCGTGAAGTTGCTTGACCATCTTCCATTGTATTGAAGTAGGTATCTTTCTCTATCCGACACGGATTAGCTGCTCCATTAGTTATGGCTTCTCACAATTCTAATATACTTTTTATTTCACTTTCAATTTAATCTTTTTTACAATCAATTAACTACTCTTCTTTAAAAAAAAAGAGTCTTCTCTTCTTCATTATTTTTATCATTAATATTCTTTTAATATTTCCGGTTGTTACAGACAAACAAAAAAAAGAAAAAAAAATTTTTTTTTAGTTTTTTTCGTTATGTAATACAATGTAATTTCAGTGTTTGTTTGTTTGTTTGTTTGTTTGTATTGCTATGAATCTATCAAGATAATGGGGAATAATTTGTTTCTACCCAAGTTTTCTAATGTTAAAATAGTGTGAAAAGGAAGTAAACTATTCATCTATTTAAAATGGTTTATTTTAAAAATAGTTTAATAGACATAAGAATTCGTAAAGTGTTATGCTTTGATAAGCATAATGAAGGGTAAGTTTTGAGATCCATTTATGGATCAAATACTATGCGTATATTTTATATTGTATAATTGTTCAATAACTAAACTATCTGCATATTTGTGTTTGTCTTATTATGAGCTTTATTTTGACCTATGAACTATGATTATACGATTTACCGTTCTTGAATTATGCCCTGTTTATCAGTTACTATCTCCCACATTCACATCCACATTTAGTTAATACTTGTACAAATGTTATTTTTCATTTTGTGATGTAAGATGGTCTGTCTGGTTGGTATATAAACTCGGTATGTTTGAAATGTGCGATTCATATGGTGGAGTCTGAGATTGATGTTCTCGACTCAACAGACAGACAGGGCTAGGCAGGAAGAAGGGTCGATAAGGAGTCTAGACTAGTCGTACTTGTTTTACGTGTCATTGGTCCGATCGATAATTCACTGCTTACAAATTGGCGGTATTATTACATTATACATTAACAGGGCTACAAGTTATAACATAAAGATTGTAGTAACTCTTTTTTAATTTTAATAATTGGATTCATAAATCAATCGAATTGAAATCATTATTGAAATTTAGTGAGTTCGTTTATTTTGTCATCATTTAGATTAGACGATGTTTGTTGACGAGCTCTCTACTTTAGTGAGACCAAGATCTGATTCCAATTTGATCGTATGAAATGATTGTTATTGAAATATGTATGTCGCCCACCGTCGTGTAAAATCATAGACTTAGATCATATTAGCGCTAGTGGCTAGTAGGATATAGTAGATAAATGGAAAAAATTGATAACATTTAATGTGAACAGTACTAGACTCGAGTCTCAGAGTGAATATCAACTCTAATATAGAAATAAATCTTCGCTGACCAGTCTTAAATAGGATTCTTGGATTCCACTGCTAGCCACTATCCTCATCTTTGTTTATAATGCTTGTGAATTAAGTTAATAACGAAGTAATACGTACAGAATATACATATACCATTAAAAGACTGATCAATTACAGTCCTAAATATCAATGAGAAGATTCGAAGAAACGATACAAAAATGAATCTAAACTTCAACCCATTGCAAAAGGAAGTGGTGCTAACGGCTATCAAACGTTTGATGTGAGCGGTACTAACTTCGAGTGCCAGAGTAGATATCAACTCTGAGATACAAGTACATCTTAGCTGATGAATCCCAAATAGGACGAAACACAAGTTCTGGATTCCATTGCTATCTAACATTTATCTTTGTTTATATTGAGTAGATTGTTCAGTTTTTAATCGGTTTGTAAATATTAGATTTCACTAGATGAATACCATTGAAAATAGAAATGATTTTATATTATATACCAATTCTATTGTAAATATATAAACACTATAAGTAGATAGAGAGAACTTTATACGTCAGATGGTTATTTTCTCATGAATTAAGATTTAAACAGACTTAAGGGATAGATGTAGATTTAAGCTAAGGAAGAATACTCTATCTGAGAATGTTATTAATGGCTTTTTATATAGTGATATATACATTTCGACCTATAATAATAAGGCTCATCAAGTGTTTAAAGATGATTTAAATATAAGTACTTTGTGTTTTCATTAATAATATTCTTTGATTAAGAGCATGAACTGATTGATGTTAGATCATCATTGAAAACCTGGAAGCACTAGACGTCTACTTTGTCCTATTAAAAAAGACTCCTTAGCAGTGCGCATACACGGGATTCAAACCCAAAGCCTTCACTCTCGCACTCAAATGCTTAACCTACTGGACCACCGAACTGACCGTCATCTAACAGTGTTAATGTCTAACTTGAACTAATCCAAAAAGTTGAACGAGTGAGTTATTATCTCACAACAGATTCGGTTGATTTCTCACTTGAACTCCAAGAAATACCTCTTGAATCTAGTCATTACTAAATTCAGATATTCCATGATATTCTAACATCAATTAACTCATGATCTCAATTATTGAAAATAATTTAAATGTCAAATATCACATAATCACAATTCCATTGAAATGATAAATACGTTATGAAGTCTCTACATTTAAATCAATTGTATATCTAGTTCACTAATTTATGTTTCACTTTTTGATTGTTTATTTGTTGATAATAATATTGATGAAATATTGATTATATCAATAGATATAAGTAGTATATAGCATTCATCGGAAATGAAAAAATCTGGTAGCCAAAGGTTGGGATGATGGAATTGAAAGGAACAGGAACAAGAACGGGGACAGGAATAGGAACAGGAACAGCAACA
Organism: Schistosoma spindalis; assembly: GCA_946903255.1. NCBI lineage: Eukaryota > Metazoa > Platyhelminthes > Trematoda > Strigeidida > Schistosomatidae > Schistosoma > Schistosoma spindalis. Next base: position 2,113,821 of record OX336423.1, on the reverse strand, counting down.
AGAACGGAAACAGGAGTAAGAACGGGAACAGGAATAGTAATTGTTATGACAATGAATAAAGAATGAAGTTTGAGATCATTGATAGAGGATTTACAAATGAAGTATTGAATGTTTGGTTTACACATTTGATAAAAGGATCCTATAATTGAGTATTAAAATACGTTGGTTGTCACTACTTGATGTTTTCATATTCATAACAATATTTGTCATGAAATTATTTTAGGGTAAGAATAATCATTAATGGATGACCATTGATTGACATTAAAAGTGAACTTGAAGATGTCCATCTACTTATTACAACTAAATACAAGGTTATAAACCAGTGTAAAGAACTGGAATTATGATTTACAGTTAATGGTTAGGATTAGGAATCACAAACTGACATCCACTAAAATGTCAAGATGCTATTTAGACGAATAGAAGAAAGAATTTCGAGGCCAAAATCCAAGACTTGTTATCTTATACCTGATTGATTCGTCCATAAATTATAGTCTCGCTTATTTTAGTTAGAAGGAATGATGATTGAAAACTAAAAAAAGAACATTGAAGTTTTGTTTTACTGTATTAAGAAACTCTTCAGAAGTGAATGTCATCAATCCAATGATAAATAATCATCAGGGACATTTATTCTTGGAGCAAACTGTTAATTGTCAGAATTCTAGCTGAAAAGTAATTCATGATGAATATCATCTAAATTGAAACATAATTGTTACGTTTTATAAAAGAAATTAGGTATATTAAATCTTAGATTCTTACACACACTCAAAACACAAGTCACTTGGAAGTTTTATGAATTTATTCATGATTCTAAGAAGTATACAGTTGACTAGTACGTTTATATCTATGAGATAATGACTAGCAACGATCGTTTAATTACCACATAGCTGATTCATTCAAAGATGGGACGAAGTATAACCTCACTATCATGGATCGGACTTAGGACCTTCGGTCTTAAACCGCTAAACCATTGAACCAGTAGTTAAGTGTTATATATATCAAAAAATAGTTGTATAATAATATGAATTGTTAGAAGTTAAATTTTCGAAGCACTAGTTACCGGATTACTGTTCTATGAGTCAAACATTTGAGTCTTAAACTAAAGGTTCAGGGTTCGATCTCTAATGATGAGTTCATGATTGAGAATATCTGAGGAGTCTTATACTAAGAAAGAATATCTGTCCGGTTAATTACTTACTTTCGTCTGTTACTCCGAATGGAGAATAGGCTGCCTACCAACATTCTCCAAACCACTTTATCCTAAGCCTTCATCTCTAGTTCAGTCCAATTATTGTTCATTACTCTCATGTCAGTCTTCATTTTTCGACGTTATGCGTTCTTTGATCTTCCTCTTCACATTTGAACTTGAAGATTCCAAGTGATGAGTGTTTGCCTTGTGTCACAGTTGGGTGCTTTACTCAATGTGTGTTCTATTCACTTTCAGTTGTTCCTCCTGGTTTCTTCCTTCACTGATTGTTGCTGGTAGTGTCTAGCCAATGGATTCGGTGTATTTTACGTAGAAAACTGTGTTGACATTTGTATTGAAAATCTTGACAGTGGTGTTGGTTGACAATTGTTTTGAGTTCCTGATGTTGTTCGATTGTAGATATGCATCAGATCCATCGTATTCATCAATGATACTGCTCAGGCTTTTACATTTTACAAAGCTTCTCCATCAAGTGTGATTCGATTGGTGCATGTTGTGTTGTATCGGATAGTCTTGCTTTTCCCTTTGTGTATGTTGAAACCTACTACTACTGAGGTTGCTACTACACTGGTCGTCTTTTCCTACATTTGTTCTAGAGTGTGCGATAGAGGAGTCAGATCATCTGCGAAGTCTAGATCATTCATCTGCATCCGAGCTGTTCACTGTATCTCATGCTTCCTTTCAAATGATGACGTCTTCATGATGCAGTCGATCACCAAGAGAAAGAGGAAGCGTGAGAGTAAGCAACCTTTCTTTACACCAGTCTTTACCTCGAACGAGTCTGTCAGTTGTCCTCCATGCACAATTGTGCAGTTTGATCCATCATAGCAATTCCGTGTAATATTGACTATCTTCTCAGATACATCATACTGTCGAAGAAGCTTTCATAGTGTTATCCTATCCACGTTATTAAATACTTTCTCAAAGTCAATCAAGTAAAGTAATGTACAGTAATGAATTCCATTTCATTGATTATTCCACAATGATCCATATTGTTGCAATTTGATCCATACAAAATCAATCCTTACAGAATTCAATATCGCGGCCCGGATAGCTTAGTGGTAACGTCTCTGACTGTGAAGCTGGGTGACACGGGATCGAATCCGCCAGGGAGCACCAGTTCCCTTAAAGATTACAAGTACACCTTGCTAACGAGTACCAAGTAGCACGAAACCCGTGTCCAGGGTTTCCTGTTGACTACCTCCAACCACCATCTAATCTTACAATAGTGCCCGCGGTGTCGAGTCACCTAGACTGATGGCCACATTGCAACATGATCGATAGCATTCGATCAGCACTAATAATAAGGACTAGACACACATGACATTGGTCACCAACCAGTGATTAATCAATGATTATTTCATAATGTTAACTATAAGATTTTCAGAAAAAAAAATACAGTAATATATCCCTTTAATCATCCATTATGTTTATATCAGATTTATTCATCTTCATTATATTCTATTCATGCTTAGTGATAGGATTGTGATTTCTTTTTTTTTTGTTTTTTTCTTTTTAGTTCTACTTTGAATGTTTGTTTATTATTCACATGAAATTGGGTTCATTTCAACTTGACAACATAAAAACAAACAAAAAAAAACTTATTCTATTCATTCTATTCATTATATATATATATATACATTTGACATTCATTGAATATAGGACAGTATATTATAATCACGCTATGTATATAATAATACAACTATTGTACAACTATGAAAATCAATGGAATAGTTATATTTAAATACTAGTTCATTTTTATGCTCTAATTTGTCTAGTTGGTTACTTATTTATGACCTGTTACTCTTTATGGAGAAGTATAGGCCCCCTATCAGCACTCTCTATTCAACCCTATCTCTAGTAATCGTTTCCAGTTGTTTCCAGTTGTTATTCATCCTTTTCACATATCTGATTGTATTTCCCGACGTAATGTATTCTTTGATCTTCTTCTTTTTTGCTTCCCTTCAGGATCACAACTTAGGGCTTGTCTCATGCTGAAATTAGTCTTAGTGGGGTGTGAGTTACTTATATTCACATAAGTAGTGTATAATGGTAGTCATACATAGAATGTATTTCAGTAGAAGGTTGATAAGGAATTCGTATGAAAACGCATGAACAATAAAATTTGACACAATCGACTGCTATTTGCAAAAGGAACAGTCAAGATTGAGTCAATAGATTGATATGCTCTGTATTGTCGTATCAAATACATTGGATTGTCCCAACTGGTGTTCTTATTCATTACATTAGTTGTATTTTGGCGCAAAATTATTTTTTTATCATCTAAGTAACGAAATAATTGTTGGACATATTACATCCCCCTGAGAACTCACTTAGTAACTATCTTATTTTTGTAATTTTATTTTTAAATTTTAAATTGCTTGTTTTCGCGCCAAAAGTGCTCATTTTTTACCTTCATGTCATATTGCCCACTTGGGAGAATCTTAAACTCTATTAATTCATTGTATTTTGTAACACTTTCCAAAGATAATTTTATGTTGTATTTCTATACATTTGATTTGTGCATGTTATTATTGCTCGTACTTCTGACTGCATGTGGAATATACTTCCCTGTTTTCGAACTTCCTTGACTTCTTCCTATAGTTAACAGGGCTAGGATACATTAGAATAACTAGCTTATTGGTCACTGATTACAGAGTTTTCGTTTCGTTCTCAGACTAGGGGAACTCATCATTGCTTTAAACATAGCTTATTAATCATGTATGATGAATGATGGTTATTCTCATTTCGTACTCTAACCTTTAATTGTAATTTGTAACTCCTATTTAAACCATATTAGTCCCTTTGATAGATTTCTGTGATGTAATAAGAAGATGAAACTAATCAGAATGATATATGTGTAATGCATTTCCAGTAATCTAATCATACATAGTATACTCATAAAGATATTTTTATACCAGAAATGTGGTTTAAGTGGATATTTAAATCAATCAGTAGTTGAGGTTATGAGTCATTTGAAGCTAAATCATCTGAAAGTATTGGACTGCTGTTTTGTCCTATTCAGCAGTGTACATCCAAGATCCCGTTTGTTGTGAGATAGTAACTCACTGAAGACAATAGTGAATGTGTAGCCTTATTTTGTGGATTGGTTGAAGTTAGACATTAACACTGTTGAATACCTGTTCAGTAGTCTATAGGTTAGGCGTTCGTACATGACTGTTAGATCCTGCGTTTGAATCCCGCGGTGAGGGATTGTGGATGCGCACCGCCACTGATGAGTCCCATACTAGGACGAAATGACCATCCAGTGCTTCCAGGTTTTCCATGGTGGTCTAGCTTCAATTGACTCATGATTTCAACCAGTGAAATTTCTAAAAAAATCTCCACAAAACCCCTTCTGATATTCTATAAATGACAATATTTGGTATGTTGTAGAGTTTCTTTATTTTCTCTTTTTTTGTTTAACTGCTATGGGAGAGAATGATAAAATTGGTCAATTTGATGAAGGGGGAGAGAGGGAAGAATTGAGCAAGGGAAAAAGTGTTTTAAAACGTTCACCAAATTAGTAGGAAGAAGAAAAAGAAAAAGAAAAAAAGAAAAAAAAAGAACAAAAAGGAAGAAGAAAAAGAAGAAAAAGGAAAAAGAAGAAAAGGAAAAAGAAAAAAAGATGGTAGAACTATGTGTTAAAATGAAAATTATAATAAAAGTCTATATAGTTACCCATTAAATATTGTGTTAATATAATTAAAACTTATAAAGTTATGTTACCATGTCATATGATAAAGAATAATAGGATAAAATGGAAATTGTCTGAAAAAAAAAGAAAAAAGAAAAAAGAAAAGAAAAAAAGAAAAAAGAATAGAAAAAAGGGGCATTTTTATGTTAATTTAATAGACATATCTACTTGAAACAATCATGTGATACAAGTTTATGTCATTTTATGTTAGACGAATATCTACTAATGATTAAATACCATTAGTAATATAAGTACTATATGAATAAGAATGAAAATAACTTCAAATTAAAAAGGAAATAAAGTAAAGATGTTTTGAAGTGAATATAAGGAAATCATCAAACTGCATCATATGATAAGTATTAAATTGGAATCATGAAAGGAGTAGACGGGAGAAGAATACAACCTTACGTTGAGAAATGAAAGTAGATATGAAACTTTTTGATTGAGATCATGAACCGAGTTTTTGATGTTAGATCACTATTGAAAACCTGGAAACATGTGTTTACCTCAGTGCAATGGAAGATGGTCGCGCAACTTAGACATTAACACCGTTGAATGCTGGTTCAGTGGTCCAGTAGGTTAAGTGTTCGCGCGTCAGACGGAAGGACCTAGGTTCAAATCGCGCGAGCGGGATCATGGATGCACATTGCTGAGGTGTCAAACAATAAGATGAAACGGCCATCCAGTGCTTCCAGGTTTTCTATGGTGATTTAACATCAAAAACTTGACAGTCTCCACAACACCTTAGTTAATAGATATGAAAATGATGTATAGTAACTGGAAATAACTTGAAAGGATTGTTGATGATGAAGGGAGGTCTATTCTCTTCCACAAGGAGTAACAGACGTAAGTAAGTAATGTTAACTGTTACATAATGTATAACTGGTCCTATGATTAATGATAAGTTAGCTTAATTATTCTAATCGAGGAACTAGCTTTGAATTAACCTAATGAAAGATTATGAGTTATGGACTAACAAGAATAAGTAAGCACATCTTTATTTGAGTATTTAACTGTTAGTATTCAAAAACAAATTATTGTTTATTCTGGTTAGCGTTTTTGTTGGCAGCCTACTGTGGGAGCAAACAAACCAACTTGTAATTGAAGAGGAAATTAAGAAAAGATGTTGAAGGTGGATAGGACATATATCAAGAAAATAATCAAATTGCATCACGAAGAAAGTATTACCTTGGAATCCTGAAAAGAAACGGAAAAGAGAAAGATCGAGGAACACACTGCTCTGAGAATCGTAAAACAAACATGAAAAGAATGAACAGAGTACTGTGTTTAAACCACGAACTGATCAATATTGGAAACTTAAAACCAATCGATAACCGTTATATTCTAGTATGCAACTGCTCTTTAGTGAGCATTCAAGAATTTCTCATTCCAATAATTAACGATCGTGGGTCTCGTGTGCAAATGTTTAATTTCTCAACCACTGAACAGGCATCCAACGGTGTTAATATCTAAATTTATTCAATCTTGTACTTCTTGATCACTTCAACTAATCGATAATCGACGGAATGAGCAATGGGGGCCTAGAAAACAATAATAATATCAATTACTATTGATTGATCAACTGATGTAAATATCTCAGTTCCATAGGAAGACGATATTTGACCGAAAAAGGCAGTGGTAGCGTACCAGACCATACAGATCATAGTGGGGCATACCCCGAGCCTTTGATCTGAAAGTCTAATCCACAAAGTAGTGGAGCTACGTAAGGAGATGGAGTCTCATTGTAGCCGATGACCAACAAGAGGTTCATAAGTCATTTCTCGCCTGGTAGCCTATGTGCACAACTGGTTTGGAATAAGCGTTTTCGAACTACCCTAAATAGATCCACTATTTCCACCAACCTGGTTAAAGCGACGGACATTCGCTCTCAAATTTGTAAAGAACAACCTGGTTGCGAGAAGGTAGTAAGTATGATTTCACTGCCAGTGGTTGTATGCACGTGGTCATTTAAGAGCATTTGGAGAGGAAGAACTGACTCTCCTCACTCTCGGCCATACCATGATAATAGTGGGCTAACGTTGTAGATAAACCTTACTAACATGTGTTAAACATCATGAAACGTAGATCAAGGAGACGTATCCTACGTACTATCTTCTATTACCTATTTTTTTAATATACTGTTTATTTAAACTTTGATTTATGATGTTAAATGTTCAATCACGGACCAAATATTTTACCACATTGTAATGTAACGAGTATATACTAGATCGACAAAACAAGAGCAGCATACCTACAATCAAACAACATCTGGAACATAAAACAACTGTCCGTCAACCAACAGCAAAGTCAGAATTTTCAGTAGAAAAGTCAAGACAGTTCTACTGTGGAGCAAAAACTTGGAGAACTAAGAAAGCCACCATTCAGAAGATAAAAGTATTTGTTAACAGTTGTCTACGCCAAATACTTGGGATCTGTTGACGAGACACTATTAGAAACAACCTACTAAGGGAGAGAACAAACTAGATACCAGTGCAGGAAAAACAACTTGAAGTGGATAGGACACATATAGAGGAAATCACCCAAATACATCACAACACAAGCACTCATCACTTGGAATTCACAAGTTCAAAGAAGAAGAGGAAGATCAAAGAACACATTATGCCAAGAAATGGAGACAAATATGAGACGAATGAACCACAATTGGATAGAACTAAAAAGGAAGAATAATTTTTCTGGTTAGCGTTTTTTTAGCGAGTTAGGACACACATTGAGGAAAGCACCGAACTGCGTCACAAGACAAGCCCCCACATGGAATCCTCAAGGCCGAAGGAGGAGAGGAAGACCAAAGAACACATTATTCCGAGAAATGGAGATAGATATGAGAAAAATGAACAAGAATTGGATGGAACTAGAAAAGAAGGCCTAGGACAGAGTGGGTTGGAGAATGCTGGTCGGCGACCTATGCTCCATTGGGAGTAACAGGCGTAAGTAAGTAAAAAGGAAGGCCGAGGAAAAAGTGGTTTGAAGAATGTTGGTAGGTGGCCTATTCTCCATTGTAGTTAACAATCGTAAGTAAGTAAAACACTGAATAATTATTTCATCTTAATGTGGGACTTAATAACATTATGTACATATGATCCCACTTTGAGATCGAACTCAAGATTTCTGGATCTTAGAGAGAGAGAGAGAGAGAGAGAGAGAGAAAGAAGAAGAACATCTTGTTTTTCTTTTAGATCATTCAGTCACGATCTGATGGTTTAAAAATGAATTTGGTTGATGGAGAAAAAACTGTATTGATTGAATTTTTCACATTCAATAAATGTTCCTTATTGATAGTAATCGAGAACATACATTTCCTATAGGATTATAACTTTAGAGAAATCATCAATATACATTATGATTAATGAATGATCAATCTTCATTGGTACATATGGATCTTTTTAAGATTTACCTTTATATAAAGATTATTTGTCAAGTTTAGATGGAATAGACAGATTATGTCTAGTAATGAAATTTAGGATACGTGTTTTGTTCTATTTCAGATTGAATATCACCTCTAGGATACAGTCATATTCAACTGATAAGTCCTATGTATGTCAAAATAAGCTTCCTGGATTCCAGTGTTAGATTTATCTAGTAGTATCTAATGTCATATATAGCGGAGACAGACAGAGAGAGAGAGAGAGAGACATAAAAATGATTTCTCATGTGATATAACACTATCATTATTGATTTGAATGAAATATGATCAATGTGGAAAACAATATTCATCAATTCACTTGGTGTTGTTTTTGCTTGTATTTTCCCATTGAGGTTTAAGACTGCAAATGATCAGTCTATTGTTAGCGTATGTGTATACTCTGTGCATTATCTCGATATAGCCTTAAATCACAAGCTTTTTAAGCAAAGATAGATAGTGGCTAGTAATGGAATCTAAGACTTGTGTTGCGTCCTATTTGGGACTCATTAATTGAATGTACTTGTTTCTCAGAGTTGATGTACATTTGGGGTGTTAAACCTAGTACCGTTCATATCAAATGGCATCACTTTATCCATTTATCTATTAATTCTTGATAGCCACTAGAGCATCCTGAATTCCACTGCTATCCACTATTCATCTTTGCTTATAATGCTTGTGAAATAATGTAATATTGAGGCAATCCACACAGGATGCACATATGACAATAAGAGATTGATCAATTGCAGTCATAAACATCAATGAAAAAATTCAAGTATATAATATCAAGTGAATTAAAACTTCAAGCCAATTAACAAGCGATTAGCTATCGAAACTCAATAGCTAAGTAGATAACGCGATGACATTTGAGGCTAATGATACTGGGTTTGAATCCCAAAGTGAACATCAACTTTGAGATACAGGTAAATTTAGCTGATGAGTCCCGAAACAGAACAAAACGCTCATCCTGGATTTCACTGTTAGCCACTATCCATCTTTGTTTCATATTCACCAATGTTTGGATTGATCTTTGAGTTATGTTGAATTGATCTTCATGAAACCTACCTATTGACTAGAGTTACAAAAGGGTTATATATTAATGTAAAGATTTATCGTTAGGGTTTTCATCATAAACTGATATCAGTTATAATATTAAAATGCAAATTAATTTCTTTCTATCAGTTTTAATTCAATATTTGTTTATTTCATCATCTTTGAAACTGTATCATTATCCCTCTAATGCCCTAATACAATCGAGAGTAAAGAGCGTCAGGTTCTATCTCTTAATAACCATGTAAATACAACCACTGACAGAGAAGTCCTATTCACTTTGTTCTCACGGTGAGGGTGTTGTTTACGAAATCAAGAGGATTGAAGAAGAATGTCTGGTGATTTAAGCGGGTTGGTGGATATGGAAAATCCACCTATAGAAGTTAAAAAACCCTCATTTTAAAACAATGGAGCATATGGACTACCATGATCTTAAGGAAACAAATGACGTATGAACCTATTGTTGGTCATCGCCTACCATGTGATTGCATATCCCAACATTGTTCAACTACCTCCCCAAGTCGAAGGCTCTGATTATCGCTTAGTAAGAAAACCACTTACAACGGTTTGAGCACCCGGACAATATCCCAACCCTCACGCACATCCAATGATTTGTGTGACGCATATCTATTTGGTGCCTTCTTGTACCAACATTTATGTGTTTCAATAAATAAATAACTCTGTTTATTGTTTTTATTCTTTCTCAATGAGGATCTTTCGTAAACAGAAACTTGAAGCAGACTACATGGTTAAATGATAAATACATATTGGTGAGATTAAAACTTATAGACGAATCAATCAGATTGAAGATAGTAGATCTTGAATTTCGGCGCGCATTTCAGTCACCCATTTAGCCAAATAGCGTCATAATATTTTAGCTCATGTCAGTTCGTGTTGAAAACTTTAAATCTAATTCTTAACCCTAATCATCAACTGTAATTCGTCATCATCATTCTTCACACAGGTTTATAACTCTCATTAAGCCTTAGTAAATAGGTAGACATTCTCGAGGTCACTTTGGTGTCGCTCAAAGATCATCGATAAATTATAATCTCACCGATAAACTCCACTTTTGTTCTCAATTTTAACCTTGCACCTGACAACCAACCAAAATGAAGGGAGAATTATTATTATTATTTACACTATTGTAATATATAATGAAGGGATTGTTTCGTTCTCTGTCATTTATGCTGGTTAAAATTAAAGAAATGTTTTCTATGGCGAAAATATCATTCCATCATGTTACGAACATGTTAAGTGTGGGACACTTAGCCATAGTAGAAGAAAGATTAAAACTGATTATCAGTATAGGGGTTGTGGAGATTATTATGCGTTTGATTGAGATCATGAACCGATTGATGTTAGACCACCACTGAAAACCTGAAAGCACTGGGCGGCTGTTTCGTTCTATTGTGGGACTACTTAGCAATGCACATCCACGAACCCAGGACCTTCGATCTCGCGCGTGAACACTTAACCTACTGGACCACTTAGCCAGCCGGTATTCAATGGTGTTAATATCTAACCTCAACCAATCCACGAAATTGTGCGATCATCTTCTATTGTACTGAGGTAAATAACTGTCTCGGGTTAGCTCCACTGATCACGGCTTCTCACTGTAACTTCGAGAATTCCCTCACGAAGCTAGTCACTAGTGATTACGCGGAAATTATCAGTATAGGGGTTGTAGAGATTATTAAGTTTTTGATCGAGATCATGAACTGATTGATCGATTAACTAAATAAACAAAAACGTAACCGCAATTGCTGACTACAATACACTCAGATGAATCAACATTGTTTATTCTTTGGCTTAAAATATCATTGGACTATTATTGTTTATACAGATTAATAGGATTGTCAGTAATATTTTTTTTATTTTGGAGTAAAGAAATCACACCAAACAGGTTTGTTGTCATGATACCTTGATATTGATTTCAGTCAGTCAACTTCCAATTAATGAAATTTCACGTTTGAATTTAACTGTTTCAGCAAAATTTAGCGGTTTCATAGAACTAACCAACGTGTATTATTATAGTAAACGAGAACATAAGGTAGAACAATCGAATGTATTGAAATACATAATTACAGAATCACTTTGTAAAATCTAAGAATCTTACAATAATCATTGTTCTTTCATTTCCACACTAAACATTCTCTGTTCTCGTTCTCTTTTCTTCGATCTTCTTAACCTTCTACTGCCAGGCATTCTACTATCTCTTTGTGGATGATACATACTACTTATAATTTGTCGACATCAGCAGCACATACTATATTACTATTAATAATAGTTTCTTACATAATTGGAGTTTCATTTAACACCCAATATAACAAACCTAACACTTGATAATTAATAATAATAATAATAATGACTGAAGTAAAATGAAATATATAGTTTGATATGTTGTCATGAGGCAAGCCCTAACTTGGAATTCTGAATGGGGAATAGAAAAAAAAAGAGAAAAGCCAAAGAACATACTACTCTAAGAATTGGAAACACACATTAAAACGATGAATAATAATTGAAACTAACTAGGAAAAAAATTGCTGAGGATAAGATTGAATAGAGAGTGTTGATGCTGAACCTATACTCCTTCACGAGGGTTAACAGGTGTACGTAATAAGTTAATGCTATAAAATTCAATATATACCTGTCATTATATTAACGACAGCTGTATCATTTATGCAGCCTATACTCCATTGGAAATACCATGCATGATTTATCATACTTTCTTTGAACAAACAAACAAACAAACACACAAACAAGTTCATACTTATTTAACAAACCTCTTTTCTTTCCAGTCTTAATTCGATCATAAATCTAGTTTTCATCTTAAATGTCAAAAAGATAATTTATCTTGGTCAAAATGAAAAACAAAAAAATGTAAATCTTAAATCATAATCTATACTGTTATCATATTTCTGTGTTGGTAACTATTAATAATAATGATTTATTTAAATAGATATAAATGTTGGTACAAAGGGGGTACCGAATAGATATCTGCGTCACACAAGTCATTTGATTTGTATATGGACTAAGATACTTTCCAGGTAACCAAAATGAAATAGGTGATTTCCTTAGAGTGCCATAACACGAGCCTTCAACCTAAAGGTCTGATTCACAAGGAAATAGAGTGACATAAGGAGATGTAGTCCCATAGTAGTCGGTGACAAACTATTGGTTCATACATCATTTGTTTCCTTAAGATCTTGGTGACCCATATCCATCATTGGTTTAGAATGAAATAGATACTCCATATCCACCAAACCAGTTAAAAACCTCTATCGGACATTCATTTTTTGTTCTTTCAATTTCGTAAATAATGCTTTCACCTCGAGAAGGTAGTGAGTAAGACTTCACTGTTAGTGGTTGTATGTACGTGGCCATGTGCAATCGTTTGGAGATGGAGATTTGACTCTCCTCACTCTCGATCATATCATGGCATTAAGAGATAATTGACAAAGTGAAAACTTTTCTTTTTCAATGATTTCATTTCCTTAAACTGTACAATTGTTTCTCTTATAGACTATTATTTACTAGTAAATAATACTCTATAGTAAAATAGAATGATAAAAAGTTGAAGTAGTATCATATCATTAATCGTTTACAAATATTGTATATATGGAAAAGAAGTTAGATCATAATCCAATGGCTAATATAAAATCTATTTAGATGAAGCATAAGTGATCAGGATTAAACTTTCTTTTTTTTTGTAGTATTAGTCAGTAGTTTTCTTCTTTTTTTTTATAGATAGACTAGGTAGGGTGATATATTCAGTGATACCCTTTGAAAGAGTTTACTTTGTATATCCAAATTAAACTGACCAAGTAGATGGATATTGATTTATGAACTAAATAAATGATCTAGTAGTTGAACAATCTATTCATGATACCTTTCCATGTTACATCTTTATTCATCAATATATGCAGCCCCCAAATGCCCTGGTACGGCCGAGAGTGGGGAGAGTCCACTCTCCCTCTCGAAATGCTCTCACATGGCCATGCGTATATAGCCTCTGCCAGGAAAGTCCTACTCACTGCCTACTCGTGGCGGGGGTGTGGCCCCCTAAGAAAACCACCTGCTTCGGTTTGGGCACCCGAGCAGTATCACAGCCCTCACACAAATCAATTTTGATTTGTGTGGCGCATATGTATTTGGTGCCTCCCTGTACCTATACTTATGTGTTAAAATAAATAATAAATAATCAATATATGCATTGAACAATGAAATATAAAGACTGGAATATTTTCAGCTAAGCAATGAATTTTAAAGACAATCTCAATAGAGTTGAAATGGATTCATCATTGAGATCATTTCTTTCTTGACTAGATCTTGTTTTACTGACAAAACTAGAAAATAGTTTGCCTACGAATGAAAATTGTTCCCACCATTTAGATGATATCTGTATGAATGGAAGATATAACTTCATTCATTGATTTATCATCCTATTTGTCGAAAACTTGTAAACAAGAAGATGGAATGGAACGTTTAAAAGTAGTATATATCGAAAATCAAAAATAGATAATCAAGTTGGTCTATATAGAGGATCCACATAGGACAGTTAGAAAACCCTGATTTCAAACCAATAATGCATATGGGCTACCAGGATCCTGAAAGAACAAATGATGTATGAACTAATAGTTGGTTATCGACTACTATAGGACTACATCTCCTTACCTTGTGGTTCATATCTTTAGGTTGAAGACTCGTGTTGTGGCCCCCTTAGAAAACCACCTGCTTCACTTTGAGCACCTGGTCAGTATCCCAGTTTACACACAAATCAAGTGAGATATATATCTTTAGTACCCTTTGGTACCAATAGTTATGTATTTGAATAACTGAAATTACATACACACACACGTACACTTGCATAAATATGGAACAACAACAACAACGACAACAACTCACCTATTCTATTAATGAAATTGTTCTACATAAATGTAATAATTATATCCTTGAATTTTCTTTTTCATTTAATGTTTATTATTGTCTTGTCTTTCTTTTCTTTTCATAGAATAATTTGTAATAGAATTGATTTAGAAATGATCAAAATTATGTAATCAGTGTTATGTAATCATGTAATCATGATAGAGATCAGTATTTGGGAAATAGATGTAAATAGGCCACTTCTAAAATGGCATCATTACAAAAATAGTACTACATCTCTATATATATATAGATGTATATATATATAGTCTTGGTACTGTTCGCACAATTCTTCATTTTGATTGGTTCATTGATTCACTAGGATAAATCATATTCTCAATTCTAATTGGTTAAAAAATTCAGGCCAATCAAAATTAAAGATTAATAATTACATTCAATTTTAATAGTTGAATTCATGAGACAATTGAAGCTAGACCACTATGGAAAACCAAGAAGCACTGCACGGTTGTTTCATCCTATTGTGGGAATCCTCAGCAGTGTGTATTCGTTAAAACAAGGATAACATGCAATCATATTCAGTTAGTCAGTCAGTAACGACATAGAACGTACGTACATCAGTTCGAGTTGCCATACCAAATTAGCACACCGATAAAATTGTCGATTTCAATCCCAAAATGGTAAAGGTAGTAAAAGTATAGGCAGCCATCGGAAACATTAGGGTTTGAAAATGTTATTCAAAGAGTATAATCTGGGAAATAAATTTCGAAAGAAAATAAAGGACATGAAGAATACAGAAGATTAGAGTTTGAGAGAACACAAAGAGTAGATGCACCTGCGCCATTGCAAACGATTTTCAGCCATGTCATTCAAGGTCTCTAACCATCGGTTGCTATCATCTCGCGGTCCCCAACCAGGTAGTCTACATCTACCAACATGGCTCAGTCCACATGTCAGTGACTTCATGGATTTGTGCCATGTTTTGGTCTGGCCGCCCCTAGCTTTCTTCCAACCTATTCCTACACCACAAAACATCGCACGTCGTGGCAGTCGGTGGTCTGGCATGCGCAACACATGTCCCAGCCATCTCAACTGATGAAGTTTCACTACTTCGTCAATCGATATGCCATCCTTACCTAGTACCCGTTTTCTAACAACTGAGTTACTTACTCGGTGGTCCCAGGATATACGAGCAATGTTTCGAAGACACCTATAATCAAATACTAGTAACCTACGAATATCCTCTACTCTTACCGGCCATGGTTCACTACTATAAAGTAGGACGGAACGAACTGCTACGCAATAAAGACGTCCTTTGGTTACTAGACGGATATCTCGACTACGCCACAAATGACGCAAGTTGGCAAAAGCTAGTCGAGCCTTCTGTATCCATGCTGAAATTTCATCATATACCATACCACAAGGGCTGATGAGACTTCCAAGATAAGTGAAGAGGTCGACACGCTCAACAACTTCACTCCCTATCATTAGTTTAGGTGTCTATGCAACCCAATCCTGAAGCAATATTTCACATTTCGAGGTAGAAAATCGCGTGCCGAACATGCCTGCATTGTTGCTTAGAGTGGTCAGCAGACTCTGTATTTTGTCAGCGTCTTCACCAAATAGAACTATGTCATCGGCATATTCTAAGTCAACAAGTGAATCTCTCGGTAGAAGTTCAACCCTTGGAAATTTAGATGAGGAAATTGTTATTTCTAAAAGCACGTCAACGACAAAGTTAAACAAGAATGGAGAGAGTGGACAGCCCTGACAAACACCACTTGAGGTAATCAGTTCTGATGACAGTTCACCATAAGCTCTCGCTCGGCCTGTTGTGTTCGAGTAGAGAGCCTTCATAAGGTTAATGTACTTCTTTGGTACTCCTTTCAGTGACAAACACTGCCATAGAACCTCACGATCAACAGAGTCAAATGCCGCCTTAAGGTCGAGAAATACTACCACTGTGGGGCGTCTGAATGTGTGTCTATTTTCTAGGACCTGACGTAGTGTGAATATCTGATCTATACAACCACGTCCAGGTCGAAAACCAGCCTAGTTTTCTCTAGTCTGTATTTCACGAGCTTTGGTTAGGCGTCGAAATATCATTGAAGCTAATATTTTAGATACAATATATTAGTTAACTGATTCCTCTGTGGTTGTCACAAAAGAACCTCTCTCCTGTCTGGCACAATTAATGATTGAGACCAGTCCATTTCCCAGATTCTACCTTAGACCTCAGTAAATCTCACTACTAATACTGGACCACCATCCTTAGAAATCTCAGAGGTAAACCTGCGAGTATCAATAAAGATTTGAACAAAATAATTTGAAATTTAATAGTTGAATTTATGAGTCAATTAAAGCTAGATCTCTATGGAAAACCTAGAAGCACTAAACTGCCATTGTGTCATTGAAATAAACAAAAGTGAATTTAATGAATTTAATGATCATCTATCAATTTACTTGTTCTTGTGAGGCACGAAACGATCATTTTCTAAACACATCTCAGAACATTAGCTGACGTGACTTTTAAAAGGAGAATATAAATCAGTCACTAGTTCGATATAGGAGTACTTAAACAATTTTTAGAGACGTTACTCTAAAGGTGTCTTCCTTCAAGATAATCTACACAATCAAATGTACTGAATCGAAGGGAAATCGAATCAAATACTTATGCACTATTGAGTCGTTGGCGATCTACCTATTCAAGTCTGAACTCTGAGCGCAAATACGATACACTCAACATTACCTGCTTCTGTTTGGTGCTTTGGTCTTGTTTTTATGATTTCAAACTGTAATCAGTTATTATTATCCTTTAATAGTTGAAATCATGAGTCAATCGAAGCTAGACCGCTATGGAAAACCTGGAAGCACTGGATGGCCATCACGTCCTAGTACAGGATTCCTCAGCAGAGCACATTCATGATCCCGCCCCCACAAGATCCGAACTCGGGACATATCAGTCTCGTGCACGAGCACTTAACCATTAAACCACTAAGCTGACCGGCATCCAACGGTGTTAACGTTTAACATCAACCAATCCATTGTCTTCAGTGAGTTGATATCTCACAACAGACCTGGTTGAACTCCACTGGTAACGGCTTCTCACTAGAACTGCAGGAAATGCCCCTTTAAGTCAGTCACTAGTGAGCAGATGATGAGTATTATCAGAAGGAGTTTTGTAGAGAATTTTAGAAATTTCAATAGTGGTGGTCTAACTTCAATTGTCTCATGATTTCTACTATTGAAATGACTAAAATCTCCACAATACCCCTTCTGATTATTATCCTTTAACAAATTTTTTATTCATGATTAACACTCATTTATTATAATGACCTTTATGTTATTTTTCATTTCTCTTCATATCTGTCAAGTGGACAATTATCTTTCATAATTTTGACCCAATAAATGATTTTGATTCTTCAATTCTTCTCTAACCCCACCACCAGAGTCATTACCACCGCCACCACCCTGATTATCGTATAACCTTATTTGATATTTAAAGTATTGAATCCCTTTATTACATAGTCTTTCCTATCTTTCTATAGACATATATTTATCATACAATTATACATACAAATGTACTGCTTAAGTAAATAATGTCATTGAAACGAAAAGTTTCTTCAGTGAAAGAGTTTAGTTGATAGTTGCCATGATCATACTAAATAAAATGTTCACAATTGATTGATCACTAGATGGTGATCAATGTCACGTGTGTCAAGTCGTTCTTTAGTGCAGATCGAATGTTGTCGAAAAAGTTGTAATGTGGCCACTAGTCTAGGTGACTCAAAATTGCGTGCACTATGTTGAGATAAGATGATGGTTGGAGGTAGTCAACAAGAAACCCTAAATTAATATTTTAAGTAAAACTGGTGGCCACATTTCAACATGGTCGATAGTATTCGATCTGCACTAAAAAGGGACTTGACACACATGATATTGATCACCACCCAGTGATCAATCAATTGTGAATACATCTTAGTGCTACAGGAGGTCGGTCATGGCCCGGATAGCCCAGTGATAACATCTCCGACTATGAAGCTAGGTGACACGGGATCGAATCAGTCAGGGAGCATCAGTTCCCTCAAGATTGCTGGTAAACCTTGCCGACGAGTGCCAAATAGCACGAAACCCGGGTCCAAGGTTTCCTGTTGACTACCTCCAACCACCATCTTAAATAAAATGTTGAAAATATATATATATATATATATATATATATATATATATATATATACCCCGTGTATTATTGATGAGATTTTTGTAATACCCTAACAGTACCGATTTTGATCTGAGTTATTCTATCCTACAATGTTTGTCTATTTTTTGCAAAAATCACTTTTTTTTCAGGTATAATTTCAACTGTAGGTTTTGTTCATCAGAGGATGAAGTACCTCTTAGAACTATGAAGTACTGTAAGGATATTTTGTCATAATGAAAGACTTCTTAACAGTACACATCTATGACATAATCAATGACTAGACCCTAAACCTTTGTGTTTATATAACCATTGAGAATACTGATCAATTATGTGATAATGTAATTACAACATTAATAAACTTCTGATATATGGGGGAATTGTCTATTCTATAACAACCATTTTACTTTCAACATATCTGAACTCCATTAGTCATAGTTTATTTTTTCTTTCCAAAACTTTACTTTTGACCTGATTATGATAGTTTATTCAAAAAGGATTCTATGTCTATTGGCCGGAAACCATCAGTAACACTTAAATGTGAGGGTGGATAAATCAATTAGGAAACGACGTTAGAAAAGGTGGGTGGAACATACATTAAAGAAATCATTAAACTGCTTCACGAAGCAAACACTAATTTGGAATCCTGAAAGGAAACGGAAAATTAGAAGACCAAGGAACACACTATGTCGAGAATTATAAGCAAATATGAAACGAATGAATAGCAACTAGAACCAACTGGAAAGAATAGCCCAGGACATGGTTAGGGTGTTAGGCGCATGCTCCTTCACGAGGGCAACAGACGTAAGTAAGTAAGTAAGTAAGTCAGTAAGTGAGGACCTAATCTATAACACGTAATACCAACACATTAAATTAATCACTATCAATTTATTTCAATTGGAAAGTTATATCTAAATTCACCTTATTCTACTATGACGATGAGCACAAGTATCGTTATTATCATTATTAGCTTATACTTTCACTTATGTTTTGTATACCCTAAAGAGTATAAAGATTAGTTTTATTATGATAATGAATGAAAAGAAAATGAGAATAATACCGATAGAATGATTAGATTCATGATTAGAAATGATAATAGTAGTCAAATGAATACAGAACCTTACAATAATATTTTCGTATCAGAAGAAGGTTTTATGCGGATATTATAGTAATTTCAATAGTTGATATCATAAATCAATTGAAGCTAGACAACCATAGAAAACTGTTTCGTCCTATTGTGGGACTCCTCAGCAGTACGCATCCATAACCATGCCAGGAGGATTCGAACCAAGGACATATCAGTCTCACGTACAAACGCTTAACCTCTAGACCCTTGAACTGGCTGTCACCCAACAGTGTTAATATCTAACTTCAACTAATCCACGAAATTGACTGACCCATCCACCGTTGTCTTCATTAAGTTACTGTCTCACAACTGACTCGGTTAAATTCGATTGGTCACTGCATGAAATACCTCTTAAATTCAATCACTAGTGAACATATGCTCAATAATATCAGAAGGGGGTTTTCTGTTTGAATAGACTACCATTGAAACCCTGGAAGCACTGAATGGTCGTTTCGTCCTAGTATGAGATAAATTAAATTTAGATAAATCAAATCTTATTCATTCTACATTACAAACTAGTAAATGAATAAAGTAGACAAGTAAGTAATAAACTCATTACATTCATAATAAATAAACATATGTAATGATCAATAATACCAATTTAATGAATATTATAGTTTCAATAATTAGGTCAATATCTCTGATTACCTTTGGTATACATTAAGCATTTCAAAGTAGGGGTAGGAAAGAATGATGTTGAAGTATTATACAGAGTAAGAATAGTATATTTATAGCCTAAAGGTTTGATTGATAGTAAATAATGAAATGAGTTGAATATAAAACAATCTCGATCAACTTATGACTAAGAAATTGAGCGACACATCCCCCATTGTCTTCAGTGAGTTACTATCTCACAACAGACCTGGTTGAACTCCACTGGTCACTACTTCTCACTAGAACTCCAGGATATAACTCTTGAAGCCAATCTCCACAAAACCCCTTCTGATAATAATCAACATATGCGCACTAGTAACTGGCTTCAAGAGGTATATCCTGGAGTTCTAGTGAGAAGTAGTGACCAGTGGAGTTCAACCAGGTCTGTTGTGGGATAGTAACTCACTGAAGACAATGGGGGATGTGTCGCTCAATTTCGTGGATTATTTGAAGTTAGACATTAACACCATTGGATGCCGGTTCAGTGGTCTAGTGGTTAAGTACTCACGCGCCAAACCAGTAGGTCTTGGGTTCGAATCTCGCAGGGGGCGAGATCGTGGATGCGCACTGCTGAGGAGTCCCATGCTAGGACGAAACGGCCGTCCAGTGCTTCCAGGTTTTCCATGGTGGTCTAGCTTCAACTGACTCATGACCTTAATCATTGAAATTACAACAATCTCCACAAAACCCCTTCTGAGAATAAACTTATGACTAGTTTCTACCTAATAAGATGATAACCGTTCGAAAACAAATTTTGCATTTTTTTAGTTGAATTCATGAGATAATTGAAGATAGATCACTATGAAAAACCTGGAAGTACACCGGATGTCCGTTTCGTCCTATTGTGGGACTTCTCAGTAGTACGCATTCACGACCTCGCCTTGCCAGATTCGAACCCAGGATCCATCAGTTTCGCAAGTGAACGCTTAACCTCTAAACATTACTAGTAAGTCAATGTTAGTATTCTACAAGTTTCTCTGCTTGTACACTGAAAACACAATTGCGTAAACTGATCAGTATGGAAATAAGTCATTGGTATAAGAGGTTTATGGAGATGCTAGTATTTTGAGTGTTGAAATCACGAACAGTTCTTGGTTAGTTTATTGACGAAAATTTGAAAGCACTGAACGAACGTTTCGTCCTAATACGTGACTCATCAGTAGTACACATTTACGAATCTTACTAAGGACTGGAACCCAGAACCTTTGGTTACGCACTCGAACGCTCAAATTCTAAACTATTGATCCGTATTTCCAAACCTCTACAGATAAACAAATAGATTTTCAAGAGTTCTCACAATCTTCTTGATTAGATAAGCAAAGATCGATTATGACTAGTGGTAGAATCCAGGACACGCGTTTCGTCCTATTTGGGACTCGTCAGCTGAATGTACTTGCATCTCAGTGTTGATGTCCACTCTGGAACTCAAATCCAGTACCATTCGCTTCAAATGCCACCGCGTTATCCGCTTAGCTATTGAGTCCTGATAGCCACTTGCTTGTGCAATGGGGTGAATTCAAATTCACTTGATATTGTTTTGCTTGTATCTTCCCATTGAGGTTTAAGATTGCAATTGATCAGTCTGTTATTGGCATATGTCCATACTGCAGTCTTAAACCTCAATAGGAAGATACAAGCAAAACAATAACCAAGTGACTTCTTGATTAGAGTTAAGTATTCGTGGCAAAGATTAGTGGTTCGATTGTTAATGTTTTCATCACTAACTGACATGACTTATAATGCGAAAATTAGCTGTAGCCATATAGAGAAGTGAATGTGACAAAACATCACAAGAGGCGCTATCCGATTGGTCAGTCCATAAAAATATATTGCCATTAATTGAAGATTTGTTCCAGTATTAAACTGTTAGGATCAGGATTAAGAGCTGGTACCGATTCACTTGTCATATGTAATGTACAACGATAAAACTGATTACTAGATATGTCTAAGACTAATACTTCTATTCTGAGATAGCAAAAAATGACTCTTCATTATCATTTCAAATGTTATGAGAAATATACAAACTTATCTTTACTGTTCTTTATATGTGTAGGGGTTCGCGCCTAACCAGTAGGTACTTAATGTAATAAGAAAGCATTCAGAGTAATGTGAGTAAGAAGAGAGGTAGAATAGAAGAACAGAAGAAAAAGGTGAGTCGATGATCAATCAAGCGTAGAATATGTACTTGCATTTATTAAAGAAGGCAATGAACAACAACGTTCAATAACTATGCTTCAGATTAAGACAATCATAGAATTGTATTCTTGGTTACGATTAGTTTAACTCCATATTATGATTTGATTGTAGATGATTCGTCATAAGTAGATGGTATCGAAAAATTTCAAACATTAGTGTGACTACACATTGTCAACTAGACAAATAAAGAGATAGGAGAAAACGAAAATAATATAGAAATAGTTATATGAATCACCCCACTCTAGTACGTCTTGTTTATGAAAAGACAAAGGACAAAAGAGTTAAGTTTGTGTTCGATATACTCTTCAGAAACTCAAGTATTCACCTTAGATAGGTTTTCACAAACAACGATGAAGGCTGGGCTTGGATGAATTCAGTGATTTATTTCAACCGTCTTTAGTTATGGAGTCGGATGGATATTCATCATTTTAATGTTATTTGTCTTCGCAGGCATTGTAAATTTTTACCCACAGTAACCTATGTTATCAATAAGAAGTTCTTCTTAGTGTTGGTAGAATTCCTTGTAACAAGTTTCAATAAGTCTACTAGCATAAGTAACTCGACATCATATACACTTTGTTGAGAAGCCAGATGGTCAAGGGTAGCTATCAAGAAAGTTCAAACCTGGAGTTTCATGCTATTCACAAGGGATTATCAAATTCCTGAAGTTTACAACTACACCTTCATGACGAATGTCTAATACCACGTTCAAGATTTCCTATCGACAAACTCCAACCACGTGAGATGTTGTCTAATTGTTACTAGTTTCAAAAAATGTTAACCAGTAAAGAGCTCCGACATGACCATGTAGGTTATTATGACAATGACATAATTCATCGACTGAAAACAAAACACTAATTGATAAGAAATTCAATATCGTCTAACTCATAGTACCTAATAAATCATTGGACAACAGAAATTAGTTTAGTTAAACAAATGATGCATTTCACAGAGAACTGAAGAGTTGATTCATCCACGTATAGGATTTCTGAGCTAAGTGTACATACCAACACGAACATGTAGACCTGAAAATGTGTTAGATTTAAAACTTGTGAGTTCTTTTTTATACCTCAGTCAAGAATGTATACTACTGAGTAGTCTCTCTCTTGGATGAAATACCTGTATAGTATAACTTCTCTAGTTAATATTAGATCATTATATAATCTATGGCAAAACTCATAAATGGTTTGAATTATTTATTATGGTTATTGGAATCTTAGAGAATTAAGAAAACCATCATCCAGAAGATACAAGTGTTTATTAACTGTTATCTACGCAAAATACTTCGAATTTGTTGACCAGACATTATCAGTAGCAACCTAGTGTGGGAGAGAACAAACCACATTCCAGTGGAGGAAGAAATCTGAAAGAAGCGCTGGAAGTGGATAAGACCTTCATTGAGGAAAGCATCCAACTATGTCACAACACAAGCACTCATCACATGGAATCCTCAAGTTCAAAGAAGAAGAGGAAGACCAAAGAACACATTAAGTCGAGAAATCGAGACAGACATGAGACAACTGAACGATAACTGTATACAACTAGAAAGGAAGACCCAAAACAGAGTGTGTTGGAGAATACTGGTCGTTGGCCTATACTTCATAAGGGGTAACAAGCGAAAGTAAGTAATTAAAACTTACAAAATTACCATTCTTCAAATGAATATTATAGTCAGATCATAAACTGATTCAACTCAGACAAACGTTGAAAACCAGGAAACTTTTATAGCTGGTTTTTTAACTTGTGCCCTGTGTCTTATCAACGTATAATGTAATGATACCGCTAATTAGAGAACAGTGAATTATCGATCGGACCAACGACGCTTAAAACAAGTACAAACAGTCTAGAGTCCTTATTGGTCCTATTTGCTGTCTATCCCTGTCTGTTGAGTCCAAAACACCAATCTTAGCCTCCACCATATGAATCATGTATTTAATTCATACTGGGTTTATATACAAACCAAACAGACCACATTATACCATAAAATATGAAACAACATTTGTACAAGTATTAACCAAAAGTGAATGTGAATATAGGAGATATTAAT
The DNA here is from genome assembly GCA_946903255.1 of Schistosoma spindalis. Lineage (NCBI taxonomy): Eukaryota > Metazoa > Platyhelminthes > Trematoda > Strigeidida > Schistosomatidae > Schistosoma > Schistosoma spindalis. The sequence continues at coordinate 2,089,350 of OX336423.1, read as the reverse complement.
TAATAGACAGGGCATAATTCAAGAATGGTAAATCATAGGTGAAAATAGAGCTCATAATAAGAGGGACATGAATATGCAGATAGTATAGTTACTTAACAATTATGTATGTATAGTATTGGTCCATAAATGAATCCTATTCCTTATTCTCATCCTGATATAACATCTAGTTTATCTATATCACTGAATTTCAACTCAACAACTTAAAGATGAAACATTAAAGCACTAAATCAAATGTTCAGGTCTTTATCCATAATGACGAACTTAGCTACATACTAAGGTGTAACAACTGTTCATTATACATATATATATATATATATATATATATATATATATATATATATATATATATATATATATACCTGTAGATTATGTCAACCTATATTTTCCTATACTACATATATCTAGGAAAAAGAAAACGTTCATTATACACATAGCACATAATTTACACACATACATATATACAATCAAATTCAACCTATTTAATTATTCAAATGATGATAACTTTCTTAGTTCATTTATTATTTATATCAGTTATTTTGAATTACCTATTCATCACTTACTAGTAATATACCTACAATCCTCCCCTTCCTCCTCCTCCTCCTCCTCCTCCCCCTCCACCCCCGTTTAAATGACTATGACCGATACTATGTCGTTCTTTTTTTTTCTCTATTTTCAACTGAATAGGTCACTATAGCATCATAGTAACAATAATAATTACATCACCATAATGATTATTCACTATATATATATATATACGTGATACAATGAATATGTTCAATATTGTGTTCTTTTCCCGCCATAATTTAATTTTTTTTCACTTTATTGTGGGTATGTAAGTCCGTGTGGTGGTGGGTGTGTGGGTGTGTGTGTGTGCATATGTTTTCTCGAAAAAAAAAAAAAAAAAAAGAAAGAAATCGTAATCCCAATTTAGAAAAAAAAATAAAACGAAAGAAAGAAAATGAGTTTCCATGTAATTCATTTAAGAAATAATAAAGTTTTAGGTCAAAATTCTATTAAAATAAATAAATAAATAAATATCTATTTGATTCTATTTAGAAAGAAGAAAAATTTAAAAGAAAAAAAACAAGAGAAAAACGAGAAAGAAAAAATAAGAAAAAAAAGAAAAGAGAAAAAAAGAAGAGAAAGAGAAAAATAGATTTTTTATAAAATTCTTTTTTTCTTTTATATAAAATAAATGAAGAAATAATAGAATAGTAGAATTGAACCCTCTTACTCTCATTCTCTCTCTCTATCTCTCTCTCGCTATGATTTAATCAATAACAGTAGACTCAAATGAATCTACAATGAAACGGTGATTATACTTGTAAGATGATTAGAGTTAAATTCATTTGATGGTGTTTTATAGTGTGGATTGCCTAGATATAGCCTTAAATCATAAGTTTTTTAAGCAAATATATATATAGTGGTTAGCAGTGGAATCCTGTCTGATGCATTCCAATTCGTCCTATTTGGAACTTGTCAGTCGGATTTACTTACATCTCAGAGTTGATGCTTACTCTAAGACTTCAACCCAGTATCGTTCACTTCACTTCGCTTCACTTAGCTACAGAGTCCTGAATAGCCAATTGTTTTTGAAATGAGGTGTAGTTTAAATTCACTTGGTATTATTTACTTGGATCTTCCTATTGAAGTTTAAGACTATAATTGACCAGTCTCTTAATGGCATATGTTTATTTTGTACGGATTGCCTCGATATAGACTTCATTCACAAGCATCATAAGTAAAGATGGATAGCGGCTAGCAGTGGAATCAAGGACGTGCATCTCGTCCTATTTGTGACTCGTCAGTGAACTGATAGTGAACATCAACTCTGAAATATAGGTACATTCAGCTTATGAGTCTCAAATAGGACGAAATGCGCGTCCTATATTCCACTGCTAGCCAATATCCATCTTTACTTGATTAGAGTCAGTTAACACAAAATTCTCTTTAACTTAGGTTTCATGTTAGTTAGTATTATTAAGTTTTATTTACAATCTTTGAGGAGCTGATGATTCTTAAATGGATTTGAAATTAGATCAACAGGTTTTATCTTCTGAGATATAATCACTGAACTGTTTGGACTCTAACTAATCTCTAGTAGAAATAAGATATGTACATTCATTCATTACTTAAAACTTTGAAAGATAGTTACACTATAATCAGGATTAAATTGAAATTAGAAAAATGTAAACTATGAAAGTATGAATCAGTTGTCTAGAAACAGTGCGCTTTCAAGAGAAATGAAGGTTCAATTCATGACTAAGTTGTGAGTTAGAAATGCTGATACAACTGAATAAACGGTGTACATTTTCATCAAACCACCTACTGATATTATTCCCCTGATGAGAACTGCTTCAAAGATTGAATCAGTCTTCATCAGAATCAATAAATCTAAGCATAAGTAAGAATGAGTAAGTACAAGTATGTTTAATATTGTGAAATTGTTATTGAGATTACAAATTGATTTAAGATAGAAAACTATTGAAAACTTGGAATCACTTGAGTGGGTGTTTTTTTTTTTTTTTGGTAAGTCTTGCAACTTGAACGCTATACTCGGTTCCTAAGCTATTCTTGTAACCTTCAAGCTAGAACTACACAGCAACCTGAACATGAGAGAGAAGGCACAAAGTATGCAAAAAGTACTTTACTCCAAGTTTCATTTTAATACAAAAAATATAGGGTTTTTATAATATTCTAAATGTCCTTAGATTGCTCGAAGTTTCTGGAATGCTACTAAACATAGTCTCAGTACAACAACCAGCCAATCAGAACCTCTACATGTGACGTTTCATATCCTTGATGTTTCTTGTTAAACTTCAAATGAACGCTCATTGAATGAAATGTTTCTTAATGTTTCCTGAAACTTGCGTGTCTTTTGCTGGGATTTTTTGGCTGATCCCAACATTTTTTCGTTCCAATTCAGAATTGCTCAGCGTTTGGGATCAACAACCTCATCATTGGAGATCTCACCTATGAAATTTGTTTTGAACCACCATTAGACCATTACAATGATAGCCTAAATTGGTTTATACATAGATAGACTGGAATGAACCTGATCATAAAATGAAGCCTTGAATTACACATAAACAGTCCAAAAGTGGTTGTAAATAAGGGAAACTGTAAATAATAGTTAGGTAACAATTTAGGAATGAAATACATAGATATAGTAATCTGGTTACGTAATATCTATGCAGTAAGAATGTGGTGCATGCTACTTATACTAACAGATATAAGTAGTATGTAGCACCAATCAATAGTGAAATGTCTGCCAGTAGATGATTAAGAAGATTGAATTGAAGAAAACAAGAATGGAAACAAAGAGTAATTGTGATAAAAACGGAACTGAAAGAATCACGTCGTATGTAAAGGACAACTAAAGGAAGGTACGCAAATGATGTACAAATTCACTTATTCTGTACACATTGTGTAGTATGAGATCTTTGTGAGGTGATCTCATTATAAATTGGTTTATTGGTGAATCACTAGGTTTTCCATGGTGGTCTAGCTACAATTGATTTAATTGACTCATGATCTCAACGATTAATATTATTATAATATCCACAAAATATTCCTTCTGATATTCATCAATATATTGTCATTAGTGAATGACATCAAAAAGAATTTCCTGAAGTTCTGATGGGAAGTAGTGACCAGTGGAATTCAATCGGGTCTGTTGTGAAATACTAACTCACTGAAAATAATGGTGGATATGTCGCTGAATTTCGTGGATTCGCTGAAGTTAGACATTAACACCGTTGGATGGCACCCAGCTCAGTAGTATAGAGGTTAAGTGTTTATGCGCGAGATTGATATAACGTAGGTTCAAATCTTGTGAAGTGAGATCATGAATGCGCACTGCTGAGGAGTCCTACAATAGGACGAAACAACCATCCAATGCTTTCAGGTTTTTCATGCTGGTCTAACTTCAATTGACTCATAATCTGAACTATGAAAAGAATCACTAGATGTTTCAGTGGATAGAAATAATTCACAATATCACAATTTGCGACAGTAAAACAGTAGTTGATACTGTATAATGATATTGCATTGTGATAAATTGTCTAGATTTGAAAATAAGTTCAATTACGACTATACTATTAGCGGTGTAAAAAAAAAATAATGATTAAGTATCTAGGGTTCGAACTTACGTCACATGATAAGTATTCATTGTTAAATAGACAAAACATGTGTCCAGTTTAACATGATTACGATTTCTTGTGAGAATTACTTGTCTATTAAGATAAATTCACTTGTTGCTATGGTGACAACGATTCAACCGATATGGAAACGCAATTATACATATGATTTGCAACAACGACAACAACAGAAAAAAAAGAGAAATCAAGCATGAAATATACATAATTTCTTAAATAATCATTATCACTAAGGGTATCTTAAGCTAGATACCTAAAAAGAAAACTATCATTTAATGATTATAAGATAATCTACTGTACATTGATTCAACCGACTTGATGTTATGTTACTATGGAAATTCTACTTTATACATTAATTAACATACTTATAATCAGAAAGTTAAATAATTTTTTTCTGGTTAGCGCTTTTTAGCTAGTTAGTTTTCTATGGGATGGGGTGTCTAACCCCATGCCCAACCCTCTTCCTTTATTCAGACTTGGAACCGGCAGTAGCCCCCGGAGAGACTCCAGGCGGAATTATATAGGTCAGGATTTTTAATTCAAATGTCAAGACAGTCCTACTGTATGGGATGGAAACCCGGAGAACTACAGGTGTTTATTAACAGTTGTCTACGCAACATGCTTCGGATCCGTTGGTCGGACATTATTAGCAACAACCTAGTATGGTAGAGAACAAATCAGATTCCAGTGGAGGAAGAAATCAGGAACAAGTACTGGAAGTGGATAGGACACTCATTGAGGAAAGCACTCAAATGCGTCACAAGACAAGCCCTCACATGGAATCCTCAAGGTCGAAGGAGGAGAGGAATATCAAAGAACACATTACGCCGAGAAATGAAGATAGACATGAGAAAAATGAACAAGAATTGGATGAAACTAGAAAATAAAGCTCAGAACAGAATGGGATGGAGAATTCTGGTCGGTGGCCTATGCTCTATTGGGAGTAACAGGCGTTGGCAAGTAAGTAATCAGAAAATACGTTTAAACACACCAGTAATGACAGTACTTGATGAATACAAGATAAATTCACATGTCTTATTTGAACAGTGAAGACAATTATTCAGAAGCCTGCAAGTCTTGACTTCACTCCCTGATGAGGTCATAGACATTTATTATTAAGGAATCTTATGTTAGGATAAAATTGGCTATTCAGTGCTTTTCAGTTTTCAACAATTGTCTGAGAAATATGCATTTGCAAAGAGAAGATTTATAGCTCAAGTGGATGATTTTGACGGAGTTTTGTTCTTTGTGCAGAATCATCCAGCTCAAGGAACAAGCAATCACTTACTTACTTACTCCTGTTACTCCTCGTGAAGGAGCATAGGCGTCCCACCAGCACTCGCCATCCAACCCTGTCCTAAACAAACCTTTCCATCTCTTTTCAGTTGTTATTCATCCCCTTCATATCTGCTTCTATTTCCCGACGTAATGTGTTATTTGGCCTTCTTCTTTTCCTCTTCCCTTCAGGATTGCAAGTTAGGGCTTGCATCGTGATGCAGTTTAATGATTTGCGTAATGCATGTCCTATCCATTTCCATTGTCATTCACCTGAGCTATAAATCTTCTCCACCACTTTAAAATCATAAGTGCATAGTATGCTTCTCGTTGTTTACAAATAGGAGAATTTTGAGTAAGACTATAATTTATGGACTACCTCTGAGAGACGCTAGACTAACCTTGAGATTGTCCAACCAATAACTAGGACCAAATAAAGGTTAAAAACCTGAGTGAGGAATTCGACTTTTGATTTGCATTTGATGGTTAAGGCAAGTAATTCTATTTAGGGTTTTTATTACGGAATGACATCAGCGGATATGAAAAGGATGAATAACAACTGGAAAGAGCTGGAAAGGATTACTCAGGACAGGGTCGGATGGAAAATGCTGGTAAGCGGCCAATGCTCCTTCACGAGGAGTAATAGGCGTAAGTAAGTAAGTAATAATGTCAAAATGGATGAATTTCGCGCTGAAACCCGAGACCTGTTATCTTATATCTGATTTTTTCGTCCATAAATTATAGTCTCGCCGAATTTGGCCAAAAGATAGACTTCCATTTAAGAACAACTATATTTTCTCCACGATTGTTTTCGTCAGGACACGTTCAAAACTCTCCAGCTTTGAGAACAAAACACCATCAAAAATATCTTCATGGAAACACTTATTCCTACATATTCCATTAGAAAAAGAAGGGGAAAATCAAATTTCGATTCTTAAGCAAAGATGGATAATGACTAGCAGTGGAATACAGGATGTACATTTCATCCTATTTGGAACTGATCAGCTGGATGTAGCTGCATCTGACAGTTGATGTTCACTCCACAACTCGAACCCAGTTTTGTTCTCTTCAAACACTATCGCGTTATTCACCCAGTCAATGAGTTCTGAATGGCCACTTGTTTGTGAAATGGGGTGTAGTTTAAATTCCCTGGAGTTCAGAGAACAAAACTTCATTAAAATCATCCACCTGAGCTACAAATCTCCTCCACCATATCTTAATGTGAACTGTGCCCAGCATGACACACAGCATGTGATTGGTTATAACTGTGGATATTTTTTATCAATCTGATTTCATCAAAATCGGTATACAACCGATAGATGAATGAATGTATTTTAAATTTTGGTCGTCATTATGTTTTGTTTTTGAGGGGGTGGGTGGGGATTAATACATTTTCATTTGTATGAGTCTTTGTGTTATTACTTCGCGTAGTGGGAATTGTACTGTTCCCTTGTTTTTTTTTCTTTCTCTTTATGTAAAAGTAATAAGCGACACGGATATATCAATTGGTCAGTTACAACATAGAACCAGACCAATATATACATTGGGGCCAAGTTGTCATAGCTCATTACCACAACAAGCTAGAAGTAGTTCATTCAATGATGGTAATATATATATATATAAGAAAGATATAATAAAGGATAACAGTTAATGATGATATTTTCAATTGTTGTATTTAATGTTAATGTCAATCATATTTGACAGATCACTTTTCAATTCAACACAGAGAATTGATCCGTCTCAAATTACAATTTCAATAGTATATTAATGTGATGTGTTTTACGGACATCGACAGATATAAGTAGTATGTATCACTAATCGAAATTGAAATGTCTAACGGTAGAAGATTCAGAAAATCAAAGAAAAAAGAAAGAGAACAAGGAATGATTGATGTAGTAATGGAGGAACAGTCAGGTCTGAGGCAATTGATCAACATTTTACAAATGAAATATCTACTGTATGGTTCTCAGATTTCATGAAAAGATTCTGTAAGTTTGTATTGAAATACATTTGGTTATCCCCACTGGTATACTCTGTTTATCAATATATATATTAAATCGTCATCAAACAATACGTTGAGTCTATGATTGTGTAGATTAAGAAGATTGAAAAGTTAAAAGGAATCTAATAAGTTCTTTCTTGATTACAATATTTTGTACTAAACAGAATGAATAGAAGTAACAGCAATATGAAGATACAAGGAAACAACACTAAATGAAGTTAAACTTCACCCCATTGCACAAGCAAGTGGTTACTAGGACTCAGTAGATAAGTGAATAACGTGATGGCGTTCTTAGTGAATGTTAATGGGTTCAAGTCTCATAGTGAACATTAACTCAGAGATGCAGCTACATCTGACTGACGAGTCCCAAATAGGACGAAACGCGCATCATGTATTACACTGCTAGCCACTATCCATCTTCGCTCATACAGCTTGTGAATTCAGTCAATATCAAATCCATCCTCACAGGATGTAGATATGCCAACAAGAGACTGATCAAGTACAGTCCTACTTAACAATGTCAAAATACAAGTAAACAATATCAACCGAGTACAATATAGTCCTAAACACTTTTTTCTTTAATTCATTCAATCAATTACATTTCAATAAATTGAATAGTGTTTAGTCTTTATAAAAATTGAAAATAACGAAGAAGAAGAAGAAGAAGAAGAAGGAAAATCTACCAAATTCTTTATTATCAGAAAGGGGTTTTGTGGACATTTTAGTACTTTCAATAGTTGAATTCATGTGTTAGTTGAAACTAGACCACCATAGAAAACTTGGAAGCACTGGACGGCCTGGTTGAATTTAGACATTAACACTGTTGAATGCCGGCTAACTTATTGGTCTAATGGTTAAGCGCTCGCATGCGAAACTGATAAGGTTACAAAATCTCACGGGGAGGGGGTGGGATCATGAAGGAGGAGTCCCATACTAGGGTGAAACGGCCGTTCAATGCTCCCAGGTTTTCCATGATGCACTATCTTCAATTGATTCATGATTTCAACTAATTCTCTATTGTAATGTTCTTATGTAAACCTTTATGTATAAATGATCTTGACCTTGTCAAAACAAACAACAACAAATAAACAAACAAACAAACAAACATATTTGACCTTATTCACCATATTCAATTCACTGTTTAAATATAAAATGGTATCTGATAACATTTCAAATAGCATGTTTTTCTTTAACAATATCCTTAAAATAAACCATAACTATAATGAGTTCAATGTTGATTATCAATATACTAAACATGTCATGAAATGACAAAGATTTAGTTTAATATAGAAATGTAGTTTGATAGTTGAAATCATGAATTAATGTGTAAGCATTTGACGGTTGTTTCGTCCTATTGTCGGACTCCTCAATAGTAGTGCGTATCAATCTTCATGTAACTGATTCTATCTACAGGATTTAGATTTGAGTTAATAAGCTTAAAAGTGTGGATGGTCGTTTATGCTGATATGTGCTTTAAGCACAACATCATTAATAGTCATAATCATTTAGACAATCAAATTTTGTTATATTGTTTATAACTCGGCTATATTGTGCCATCAATTATATTGAAGTGGAGTTCAACTATATCTGTTGTGAGACAGTTACTCACTAAAAACAATAATGGACAATCGTGCAATATCATGGATTGTTCGAAATTAGACATTAACACTGTTGGATGCCGGTTAAGTGGTATAGAAGTTAAGCGTTTGAATTTGAGACTGAAAGTCCTGGGTTCAAATCCCATGAGTGGAATCGTGGATATCTCAAAACAGACCCGGTTGAACTCCATTGGTCACTGTTTTTCACTAGAATTCCAGGAGATACCTCTTGAAGCCAATCACTAGGCAGCATATGTTGGTTAGTATCATAAGGGTTTTTTGTGGATGGTATAGTAATTTTTTAATAGTTGAGATCATAAGTCATTTGAACCTAGACCAGCAAGGAAAACCTGAAAGCATTAGGCAGCCATTTTGTCATATTTTAGAACTCCTCATCAGTGCGCATCCATGATTTCGTCCCGCGAGATTCGAACCCAGGACCTATCAGTCTCGCACGCGAGCGATATTAATCAACATATGCTCAATAATGACTGGCTTCAAGAGGAATTTCCTGGAATTCTAATGAGAAGCATTGACCAGTGGGATTCAATCGGGTCTGTTGTGAGATAGTAACTCAATAAAGACAATAGTGGATGTGTCACTAAAATTTCATTGATTAGTTGAAGTTAGACATTAACACCATTGGATGACGACCAACTTAGTTGTCTAGTGACTAAGCGTTCCCGTGCGAGACCGATAGGTCCTAGGTTCGAGTCTCAAGGGACGGAATCGTGGATGAGCACTGCTGAAGAGTCTCACAATAGGACTAAATGACCTTCCAATGCTTCCAGGTTTTCTTTGCTGATCTAGCTTCAATTGACTCATGATCTCAATTATTACAATTACTATATCCACAAAAACCTCCTCGAATATAGATTACATTTGTAAAACATGTATTAAGTTGTATAGTTTTAATCATGAATTATTAACAACCAGGAAGTACTCGATAGATGTTTTTCTTTAGTATGGTACCCCTAAGAGTAATCATTAAATTTCATCGATTCATCATGTTGCGTAACCATCTGTCAATGCTAATATAGTTAGATTATATTAACTATTGGATCGTAGGTCAGTGGACTAAAAGTTGAGATCTGGCGGCAACACTTGAAAGTCCTGAGTTGGACCCCTGACAGCGTTGTGACTGCACACTTGTAAGACAATCCATATTAAGATGAAACAGCTAACCAATATTTCTTGATTTTCAATAGCTGTCCAACAAAGATCACTTCTTGATGTAAAGTACAAAACTCAATATTATTCACCAACCTTAATTAGGTATGAACAAGACACCTTTAGCATCTTTGAATATCATATTGATTTTGCAATAAACATTTGATTAATGAATATCTATAGTTATATCCTATGGCCAATTAAATACCACGTGACAAAACTGTCACTCAGATCACCGACTTATATGACCCCTTGTCTATCCGTTAACCAGCACTAGTAACTTTGAGTCAAATCTAAATCCTTAATGATCATGGATATGGTAGCTTTGCTTCTTCTCTTACCCATTCAGTTTAGAACACAAATACCAACCTCCTCTATATCCAACGTATATTTCAGACATACTTAGTTTATATACAGGCAAATCAGACCATATCATGCCATAAAATAGAAAATAACAATTATACAAGATCAAGCCAAATAGTGGCTGTTATTGTAACAGACTGTAATTAATAAATTGGGAATAATTTACGAATAATAAATCGGATTACAGTAGCCAATAAGTCAAATAAAACCTTCTGATTAAAAGAATGCGAGTATATATATATATATATCCCCGAACTGCATCACGAGGCAAATACTAACTTGGAATCCTGAAGGGAAACGGAAACCAGGAAAACCGAAGAACACACTACGTGGGGAATCGGAAATAGATATGAATGGCAACTGGAAAGAACTGGAAAGGATTTTCAAGTACAGCGTTGGATGAAGAGTGCTGATGTGTGGCCTATGCTCCTCCACAAGGTATAACAGACGTAAGTAAGTAATATCCAATCAGATTTTATGTAATAATAGTCAATCAATAATGCCTAGCAGTTACCATTCATTTATTCTTCATTCGGATAAAACACCTATTGAGTTAACAATTACAAACATTTTAAGTCTCTGGGTAAAAGTTTCTCATCACGACAATATCTAAAAGTGACAACGTTTACATAATTAAGTCCCAATAGCTGAGATCATGAGTCAACTGAAGCTAGACAACCATGGAAAACCTGAAACCATTGGATGTCCGTTTCTTCCTGTTGTAGGACTCCTCAGCAGAGGGCACCCATGATCACGCCTTATCAGATTCGAACACTAACCCTTAGATCACTGAGCTGGCTGCCATCTAATGATGTTAATGTCTAACTTCAACGAAACCACAAAATTAACCGACACATCTACCATTGTCTTCATTGAGTTACTATCACACAACAGATCCGATTGAACTCCGCTAGTCATTGTTTCTCACTAGAACTCCAGGAAAAGATACCACTAGTAAGCATATATTGATTCATATCAGAAAGGAGGGGGGGCAAATTCTCTATGAATATTATAGCAGTTTCAATAACTAATTTACACTTGTCAACTAAATCAAAATTTAATCTTTTATTCTTGAATATTTTACTTCATTTAAAATGTGCATTCAATTTTTTTCAAAAAGTCCCCCCCCAATTTTATATTCTTTATAATTTAATTTTTTTGCTGTCGCTTAGCAACTATAAATTTCTTCTATTTCAATATTGAAATATCATAATCTTGTATTTATCAGATTAATAAATGAATTATGACATAATCAATATAGAATATTTTACAAGTGAAAAAATTGCCTAGTGATTATTATGTGTGAACATTCTTGTGTTTTTTGTTGTTGTTGTTGTTGTTGTTGTTTCAGGTTTTACAATACACTTAATCAATAAAATCTATTTAAAATAATCAATATAATTCAGTACATGTTACCTTCGTGATGTTGTCAGACATTCTAATTCTGACTTAAGGTTATATACTACTTATATCGATATAAGTAGCACACATCAAAATAGTAATGAATAATGAAATATAGAAATGGTGTTTTGGGCGAGATTATAATTTATGGATGAACTAATCAGATTTACGATAACAGATCTTCAATTTTGGCGCGAAATTCATTCACCCAACCATTTGGTTAAATAGAGTACTGGCATTATAGCTGATGTCAGTTCGTGATAAAAACCCTAAATCTAATGCCTAACCTTAACCATCAATTGTAAATCAGAATCCTTATTCTTCAAACTGCTTTATAACGCTCATTTAGCCTTAGTAAGTCACTTGATTGTCGCTCAAAGGTCATTCATAAATTATAGTTTCACTGTGTTTTGTCCTAATTAGGGCTCGTCAGTCAAATGTTCCTGCATTTGTGTGTTATAGTTACAGTTAAAGTTTTAGAGTTTCATGACTAAATGTATTATAGGTGAGATTATAATTTATGAACAATCTTTGAGCGACTCCAGACCGACCTTGACAGTGTTCACCTGTTAACTAGGATCGAATGAGTGTTATAAATCAGTGTGAGGGATTAGAATTATAATTTACAGTTGTTGATTAAGATTAGGAATTAGACTCAAAATTTTCATCACGAACTGATATTAGCTATAATACCAAAACTCTATTTAGCTAAATAGATGGGGGAATTTCGCGCCAAAATCCAAGACCTGTTATCTTATACACCTGATTGGTTGGTCCATAAATTATAATCTCGCCTATTTCATATCCTGATTACGAAAATCAAATCTATAAAATGTAAATCAATGTTAGACTACGTCGAATTATGACGACTTGTCAATGATCACTTATAATCTTTGCGTGAAAAGAATTAGTTGATATTGCGGGGTTGTGGAGATTGTTAAGATTTAGATTGAGATCATGAACCGATTAATGTTAAACCAGCACTAATAAATTGGAAGCACTGGACGACGGTTTCGTTCTATTGTAGCACTCCACAACAGTGCGCATCCACGATCCTGCACATAGGATTCGAACCTAGGACATTCGGTCTCATGGGTGAACACTCAACTTTTAGACCATTGAGCTAGCCGGCATAAAACAATCCACGAAATTCCACGAACATCTTCTATTGTCTGAAGTAGATAACTGTCTCTGTCTGCCACAAATCAGCTTTACTAGTCATGGCTTGTCACTAGAACTCCGAGAATTATCTCATGAAACCATTCACTAGTGAGCACATGCTGCTTACTGCTGAACAGTCCAATACTAAGACAAAACGACCGTCCAGGGCTTCAAGGTAGTGTAACATTCATCAGTTCATGATCTCAATCAAAAGTAATAGTTGAGTTAACTAAAAACACCGATTTATATGAGTTCGCCAAACCAAACGACATTTTAACTAGTACAAGCAGTATAGAGTCAACTTTGAATCTTTATTGGTTCTTCCAACTAGCCTAGCCTACTTGAGTCCAGAACGTCAACATCAGCCTCCGCCTTATGAATCACATATTCCAGAAATACTGAGTTCATATACAAAGAAATCAGACCAAATTATACCCCATAATAGATAACAACAATTATACAACATCAAGCCAAAAACTGGCCATTACTGTGAGAGACTGTTACTAATAGACTTGGGATAACTTAAGAATACTAAATCATATGATAATATAAGAAGAGGTTTTGTGGAGATTTAGTAATTTTAATAGTTCAAATCATGAATCAATTGGAGCTAGACCACCATGAAAAACCTGAAAGCACTGGACGGCCGTTTCGTCTTAAGATGAAACTTCTCATCAGTGCGCATCCACGATCCCACATCCGTGAAATTCGAACCCAGGACTTATCAGTCTCGCGCCAGGCGCTTAACGAACTAGACCACCGAGCTGGACGGCATCCAACGGTGTTAATGTCTAACTTCAACCAATCCACGAAGTTGTGCCACCGTCACCATTGTCTTCAGTGAGTTGATATCTCACAACAGAGCTGGTTGGACTGCACTGGTCACGGCTTCTCACTAGAACTAGTCAATAGATCAAATTGAAGCTTATAATAAAAGAAATATGAATATACATATATTATAGTTACTTAGTAGTTATCTAATAAGAATATATGTAATAGTAAACCATAAATGACTCCTAACAGCTACCGTTCATTTATTCTTCGTTAGAATATAACAATACTACTTAATTCGGACTCTTTATAATCATTTAAAACAATGAAGGGTGAATAGACATGTTGACTTACTTAGAATGCGACAATGGAAGCCGTCAAATCCCATGAAGATTAAAAACTAAACATATGATAACACGAATTACTAATTCATGATCACTCTATGTAAGGATACCAAACCCACACAGGATAGCAATCGCTGATGGAATATCTCATGGATAATGCTCCCAATCAGAACAATGACTAATGCAAGTACATATTTCATAAAGATTGTCAGTTATTTGAAATTTTGCTAGTTATGCTTTTGTAAATTAATAACAATTGATGGGAACCTATTTGACAACTCGTGATCATCATCCGGTACTTTAACCGGATTGGTAAATACAGAGGGTCTATCTAGGGCGGGCCCCTTTAAGCTATTTTTCAAGGAATTCTCTAGATCTCTCAAACAAATACATTTTCAAATTCTGAAAAGTTTAGTTGAAATTTCTCACTGATTAATCAGTGATCAATGTCATGTATGTCAGATCCTTCTTAATCCAGATTGAATCCTATCGACCAAGTTGCAATGTAGCCACCAATCTAGGTGAATCGACATTGCGTGCATTATGCTGAGATTAGATGGTAGTTGGAGGTAGTCAATAGGAAACCCTAGACTTAGGTTTCGCGCTAATTGGCCCGGGATAGTTCAGTGGTAACATCTTTAACTTTGAAGCTGGGTAACACGGAATCGAATCCGTCAGAAAGCATCAGTTCCCTCAAGATTACAGGTACACCTTGCTGACGAGTGCAAAATAGTAGCATGAAACCTAGGTCTAGGGTTTCCTGTTGAATACCTTCAACCATCATCTTAATATTTTATGTCATTATGTTTTTACCGATTTCAAAATGTAACAGCTGCATTGTTATAAGTTGACTTTGTGTGTTGGATGGAGAATCCTGGTGAGTGGCTTATGCTCTTCTGAGAGAGGTAACGGGTGTAAGTACGTAAGTAAGTATGTAAATAAGTTGTGTGTTTTACAGTAACTCCATACATCCTTTGATTTATATAGTATAAACTGACTAATACTCAATTGTGTGTAAAATCAATATATAAATCAGTGTATCTTTTTATGATGAAGTGTTTTTGTACGACATGTTCTGAGGACTTATATTTAAAGAGTCAATAAATCTTCATTCCATCAGTCATTAGGAAGATGAATATAAGTAATAAGCCAACGAACATAGCGGTGATGATTTATTTATAATAGAATCAACATAGACATAACAATTAGAAACAATCTAAAATCTATCCCATGTACACCATTGGTTTGGAATCAAGGTTTTCCAACTCCCCTAAGTGGATCCTCCATATCCACCAACCCAATTAAGGTGCCGGACTTTCGCTTTTCATCCTCTCAACTTCATAAACAACAATAATGCTGCGAGAAGGCAGTGAGTAGGACTTTCCTGTCCGTGGTTGTATGTATGTGACCGTATGCAAGTATTTGGAGAAGGACAATTGAATCTCCCCACTCTCGATCGTACTAGGGAATTTGGGAGCTCATTTATGAAGATGTGGAATTTATGGTTATAATAATCCAGTCATTATCGTTGATGATGAGGAGTTTCACAATAAAACGAAGTGGCTGTTCAGTACTTCCAGGCTTTCCATGGTGGTCTAGCTTCAATTGACCCATGAATTCAATTATTAAAAAATTACTACAATCTTCACAAGAACCTCTTTTGATATAAATGATATATTTGTAGATATTCCAACGAGTAGAGAAATGAGATTTTCTGACGTTTTGTAACTCAGAATGAGTCACTTCTTCAGTGAATAAATAAACAAATCAAAAGGTGGTTTTATGAAGAATTTAATAATTTTGTAGTCTAACTCAGTGGTTTTGAGGTTAAGTATTCGAGCGCAAGATCAATAGATCCTGGATTTGAATCCCGTGACCAGGATCATCGATGTACATTGATGAGGAGTTCCACAATAGAACCAAATAGCCATTCAGTACTTACAGATTTTTTATGATGGTCTAACTTTAATCAACTCATGAATTCAACTATTAAAAAATTATTACACTCATCACGAACCCCCTCCTTCTCCTCCTCCTATTCCTCGCTCCTCCTCCTCCTCCTCTCTCCTCCTTTTTCTTCGGATATTTTCCTATTCCATTTCATTTGTTAGTTTTATCAAAGAAGATTGTGAGTAGTTTAAAAATAGTGTTTACCGATATATTGACATGAATAAGGTAGATATTAGAAACAAAGAAATCATTCTCTATCCATTAAAGTATAACAGAAAGAAAAATTATATCCCATTTGAAAAGTAGAATGTCATTTTATCGGTAAGCAATAAATTGTATTAGATTTATGATACGTATATACATATGTGTGTATATCGTTATTGTTATTCTGAACTCAATAGCTAATTGCATAAGATATATAGGTGTTTGAAATGAAAGATAGTGAGTTCAAGTCCAGGACAGAATGTCAACTTACTTACGACTGTTACTTCTCGTGAAGGAGTATAGGTCACTCATCAGCACATGCCATCTAACCCTGTCCTGGGCAATCCTTTCCAGATCTTTCCAGTTGTTATTCATCCTTTTTATATCTGCTTCTATTTCCCGATGTAATGTGTTCTTTTAATCATCCTCTTTTTTTTGTTTCTTTTTAGGATTACAAGTTACGGTTTGTCTTGTGATGGAGTTTGATGATTTTCGTAGTGTATGTCTTATCCACTTGAATCATATTTTCCTAATTTCCTCTTAAGATGGAATCTGTTTTGTTCTCTCCTATAGTAGGCTGTTGTTGATGGTATCCGGCCAACGGATATTGAGTATCTTGCGTAGACAATCATTTATAAATGCTTGTACTTTCTTGATGATGGTTGTATTAGTTTCAGCTCAGTACAGTAGAATTACCTTGACGTTCTTATTGAAGATTGTGACTTTGATATTGGTTGATAGACAGTTATTTTGTGCTCCGTATGTTCTTCAACTGTAAAAATGCGTCCGTTGCTTTGCTAATCCTAACCTTTACGTCTACATCTGATCCTCCTTGTTCATCAACATTGCGGTGTAAGTAAGTGCAATTGATATGTCCTAAATTAGAGGGAAAGAGAGTTCAGAATTCCACTGCTAGTTACTTACTTACTTACCTACACCCGTTAGCCCTTATGGAAAAGCATAGGCTCAACACCAGCATTCTCTATTCAACTCTGTCCTGGGAAATCTTGTCCAGTTCTTTTCAATTGCTATTCATCATCTTCATCTCTGTTTACAATTCTTGATGCAATGTGTTCCTCTGTCTTCCACCTCTTTTTATCCTTTCAGGGTTTTAAGTGTGGGTTTGCTTCGTGGTGAAGTTTTATGTTTTCCACAATCTATGTTTTATCTACTTCCAACGTGTTTTCCTAATTTCCTTTTCAATTGCAAGTTCGTTTGTTCTCTTCCACAATAGACTGTTGCTGATGGCTTCTAGCTAACGGATATTGAATATCTTGAGTAAACAATTGTTTATAAATACTTGTACTATTTGATGATGGTTATAGTAGAGGCATCATTCATCTCTGTTTAGTGATGCTTGTGACGGATAGTTATATCAAAACAATCTGTTCAGGATATACATATACCAAAATGGTTGATCTTAAGAAAGTTTCTATTCATTAATATATTGATTGGATTTAAGACCGTTGATTTCATCTTATCAGGCTTTATTCATTTGATTTTAGATGATTACAGAATAGTCTGTAAAGAATCTTGATTGATCTATGTTTCTTTTTCGTGAATGTTGACATTCGTCAACAAGATATGCTTTCAATCTTCTATGAATTCATGTTCACTATGAGATTCGAACATGAGTACCTCGTAGTTTTAGAATCTGAGATATTAACATTTTTCTATTTGGATCATGATTAATCTCCTGAATCGGCTCTTTCTTAACTTGTACGGCAAAAGGTCGTGAACTTTTCACAAACGCATCTGTAAAGGTTGGCATAATGATCTATCGAAACAAACAAAGAATCAGATAATTTGTTGAAATATCGAGATGGCAGGAACAGGTAGCAGGCCTCCTCTAAGACTAGACAGTCGTCCAGTTCTTCAAGGTTTTTTCAACGATGATCTAGTGTAGATCAATTCATGAATTGATTTGTGAAAATACTATAATCACCACAAAATCTCATAGTGAAAATACTTAAATATTAGTACAAACTTATAAGCAAAGATGAATAGTGGCTAGTAGTGGAATCCAGGACGTTCGTTTCCTCCTATTTGAGACTTGTCAGCTGAATGTTGATGTTCACTCTGGAACTCGAATCCAGTACTGTTCGCCTCAAACACCATATCGTTATCCACTTAGCTATTGAGTCCTGTTAGCCAATAGCACGTCCTGGATTCTACTGCTAGTCACTATCTATCTTTGCATATAAAACTTGTGACTTAAGGCAATATCAAGGCAGTCTACACAGGATGCACATATGTGAATAATAGACTGATTAATTGCAATCCTAAACATCAATGGAAAGATACAAATAAACAATATCATTGCACAGGCAAGTGGCTATCAGGACTCAGTATTAATAATACTACTATTATTATTACTATTACTATTACTACTACTACTACTACTACTACTACTACTACTACTACTACTACTACTACTACTACTGTAGTGAACAAGAACACGAGTGGGGGCAAATTACTGAAAATCTGAGTAAAATCAAAGAACCATACTATTTGCAAAATATCAATCAATTGTCTCAAACTTGACGATTCGTTTTTGTAAATCTCAGTCCATCGTCTTAGATTTCACTGTTCATGCATTTTCATAACAATTTCTTTCCGTTCCCAATGTTTCTTTCTCGATCTTCTACTGAAATATATTCTATACCTGACCATTGTTATATACTACTTATGTGGATATAAGTAGCTCACCCCACACTACCATTATTATTATTATTATTATTATTATTATTATTTGACAATTGAATAATTCAACCTTATTGATATAATCAGGTCAGTTTAATAGAAAAAAAATCATCAAGATCAATTTCAAGTTCAACAAGCCGAAAAAAAGAAAGAAAAAAAAAGAAAGAAAAACAGAAAGAAAAATCGAGAACTTTTCTTTTGTAATTTATATCTAATTTATTTTTATTTATATAATTATAGTGAAGTTAGATTGAATATAATGGGATCATATAAGCTATGATTAGTTTGTTTGTTCTCTTCTTGATAAGTCAATGATATTTGTAAATGTCAAGTTCTGTAATATATTTTTTTAGTCATGTAAACTGTATATAATAAAAGTTCATATGTGATGTGTACTACTGATATCGATAGATATAAGTAGTATGTATCATCCATTGAAAATGAAATGTTTGTTGATAGAAGGTTAAGAAGATCAAAGTGAAGAGAATTAGAACCGTAAATGAACAATCGAAAGTGAAATACTTGATGGTAGAAAGTTAAGAAGATTGAAGGAAAGCGAATGAATCCAGAGAATGATTAGTGTGGAAACAAAAAGAACAATGAAGTGTGAGACGATAGATTGACATTTTTTTGCAAATAAAGTATTTACTGTATGGTTCACAGATTTTACCAAGATGTTTTGTAATTTCGTGCTCAAATACATTTGGTTATCCTGCCTCTGTTCTTGTTCATTACAGTTTGACTATTTAAATAGGAACGTTTATGAGACTTATTTAGTTACTTAGTTACTTACTTACTTACGCCTGTTACTCCTCGCGAAGGAGCATGGGCTCCTCACCATCATTCTCCATCCAACCCTGTCCTGTACAATCCTTTCCAACTCTTTCCAGTTGTTATCCATCCTTTTCATATCCGCTTCTATTTTCCGAAAACTTTATGATAACTAATCAAATATCCGCACTAGTGACAAATTTTGACAGGGAACTAGTGCGGTTCAATCATATCAGCAGTAAGAGAATTGCTCAGTAATTCCATTAGTAGATGGTTGTGTAATATCTCTAACTGATTAAAATGAAGAATATAAAACGCTAGGTGCCAGTGGTTTAAAGTGCTTGTTATGTAACCTAAAGATTCTGGGTCCGATCACCGGCAGGCTCGTGAATGAGCAGTTCTGAGAAGTATCATACAAGACCAGCCTATAATGCTAACCATAAAGTTAAACCATCTCCAGAAACTCTTTATAGTACTAATCAAATGGTAATCAGTTACAATTTGTAGTACAACTCTCTTTTCTGATTATTTGCTTCTGGTCATCTTCAGTATTATCATTTATCGTACTATAGTTAACGAGAACACAAGTGGGGATAATCGAATGGATTTGAACAGGAAATTGCAAAACATCTTAGTAAAATTGCTTCAGACTTGACTTTTCCTTCAATTCCACACTAATCATTCTTTGTTCTCGTTCTCTTTTCTTTGATCTTCTCAACCTTCTGCCGTCAGTCATTCCACTATCTATTGGTGGATGATACATACTACTTATATTTGTCGATATCAGTAGCACACACCACAGTATGAGTATTTATGCTTCGCAAGGAATAAACTTAAATTACTTGATGACACTATTTATCAAACACTTGTAGTGACCTACTTTTGTCAACAGAACGCAATTGGTTCGATGAAAACAATTATTATTATAACCAATTGTACCAGTGACTGTTTTACTGTGCTCGTTTGTTTAACTGTACTAATGACAGCCATTACTCTTCCGTTGACTTTGAACTTGTACGAATTCGGTTACGCTTAGTTACCACGCTTCTACTCCTTTGGCACGATCTCGGTATTCTTTCGATACCACGAGATTGCCATCAAATATATCTCGACTACAGCCATCATCTGTCTTCTGATTTTGACCTACAGGAATCTTATTGGTTTACTGGCACGTAGTCTTGTAGCGGTGTTCATAGTCAAGCTCAACTCAACACCACGCTACACACTAATACCGACAGTTCACATGTACAATCCAGCATACATAGAACTAACTTAAAAATATCCATGATTTTAATGATCAGCGCATTACTTTAAGATGATTAGATTTTATTCAGAAAATACTTTTATCTAACTTATTCATTGAATCAATCTATGATCTTTAGGAGGTTTCCTGCTTCATCAGTTCTCTTTTAGAAATAGTTGAAATCCAAGAATGGTTCGAAACAAATAACAACATTTTTAAGATTAATAGAACTCAAAGGAACAATCAATAAAGTATAGCATAATGACAGTTATTAACTCTGCCCGGAGTCTCCCCAGGGGCTACTGCCGGTCCCAAGCCCCGATAAAGGAGGAGAGTTGGGCATGGGGTTAACGATCCCTTCCCGTAGAAAACTTGCTAAAAAACCCTAAAAATGCTAATGACAGTTAATGACTATTGATGTTTCTACTAAAAAGGTACTGTAACGAATTGAAAATATTTAGAAATAGATAATAAAACAAAGCAGCTGAACAATAAAGAAAAATGTTAGTAATACAGTTTATTAAATGATTCAAAACAATTACTTATATAAACATGTATGGTGTTTATATGAACTAATGGTACTTTTGTATTTGATAAGCTCCAAATTTCGAATTCGGACGACCTTTCGACGAGTCTTAAGTGACCTTGAGAAATATTAGCCAATCAAAAGGTTGTTGTTATAGAGTAAAGATATACGGTACAAAACCAAAGAATTAAAGTGAATACACTTCATTGACATGGTTCAAAAACTTGTCAAGGTTAGAAATAGGTTCAGAGGTTCTGAAATCGTAATGTATACGATAGAGAAACTTATCCATATGGCTCCATAATAATCGACGTTTGGAGACATGATACGGTTGCCGAAATTTGTTTCAGCCTAGACCACATAGCTTCAATATTCTTTGTGTGCACTCCGGTTATTGAGTTCACAAAATGCCGCTTGTGGATAACGACACGATGCACATAACTATGTCTATGTGGGCATCTGTACGCTCTTCAATCATCCGTATGTATTGTAGTATCCGGCTTCAGTCAGTGTTGTTGGTGCTTTTTCTATTTACTTCGCAATAATTATCATAATTTGCCTTAGTCTCAATCTGGATTGAGTGGAAAGATCTTATTCTAGCAGACTTCTTCTTCCAACATATGTTATATAGAAAGACGACATAATCACGGTAGTCTACACAAGGTTCACAAGTCATTTGATTACCACGATCACAAATAAAGGAATTTCTTAGTAGTCTCATTTATTGTAGCGGCTAAATTATAATGCCTTCTCTAAAATCCGATGTAAACCGTTCGTGCGTGAGCATCAGGTACTGAAATTAGCTCCATGGGCTTGAAATCCCTCAAATACTTCTGAATGACTCGTTCATACATTGTAGCCTGGCCTCGAGTTCTATATACAATACGTTTCTTTGTAGTCACTTTAAATTGCACTATTTCAGCGATTCCCAGTCCGTATAATAATTAAAATACTTCTAAATGTCATATTCTCATCGCATTGGAACCTGTGATAGAACAGTTAGACATACATTCAAATTCTGAAGCTTTCGAAGATTATATAGTAAGGTTCTAAATTTGGAGCATGACCAAGAAAAATGTGAACGATGATGAAATTGTCACTCATTTCCTACTGCTTATTAAAGACCTTAACATTTTCAGAAAAGCCTATTTCAGTTCCTTATGCAACTCTCAAAGAAGTACTACTAAATCATGTATAGTATACTAGTTTCGAATATCTTGAAAGAGCAAATTTCATGAGATGATTCTTCAGAATAACCATAAGGTTAGGGAATTCATCCTCGAATTTCAAAAACAAGCTGAGGAACCGACTGATTGCAGGAATTAACATACAAGACCTGGAAAGAGAGCTATTAAAAATGTTGAACTGTTTTTTACAAGCTACTGTCTGCCGTAAATCATAAATTGTTTGGGATTCTATATTGATTTCTCAGTCTATCAGGATAACCAACTTTTTATGATCAACACAATAGTTTTTGAGTTCACTATGATACCGTGATATGTTTATACAGCAATGATTGATCTGGCACTTATTACGTATCTCACTGGTTGAAATCATGAATCCATTGAAGCTAGACCACCATGGAGTTCAACCAGGTCTGTTGTGAGATATCAGCTCACTGAAGACAATGGTGACGGTGGCGCAACTTCGTGGATTGGTTGAAGTTAGACATTAACACCGTTGGATGCCGGCTCAGTGGTCTAGTTGGTTAAGCGCCTGGCGCGAGACTGATAGGTCCTGGGTCCGAATCTCGCGAGGAGCGGGATCGTGGATGCGCACTGCTGAGGAGTCCCATACTAGGACGAAACGGCCGTCCAGTGCTTCCAGGTTTTCCATGGTGGTCTAGCTTCAATGGATTCATGATTTCAACCAGTGAAATTTCTAAAATCTCCACACAATCCCTTCTGATACTTATTACGTATTCCAAATATAATGCCTTTAGTTGTGTTCATCTAGTTCTGTCTATTTTAACTTGGACTATACTGAGAATTCTTACTTGGCAAATCAATTCGATTACTTTCCGTTATCATAGATACCTTGAACTTTTAGTAAACACTAGTTTTATTGGTAGAAATTCGAATCATTATTAAAGGGTATTTTTGTTTATGGTTAAGAATTCTGTCTGCTAAATATCATCCATAGGTGACATTAAAATCATATGTAAGTGATGATGAAAACATCTAATAAGGTCATTTTTACATGTGCTAAAAGCAATTGACTAGTGTTAAATATCACTGCTTGAGTTGTAATATCAGCTATCGAGTGCGTGGTAAGTTCAAGTTCAGTGTTTATCTTATTCACAAGCTTCTGGATTAGTATAGGGTGCCCCATAAACTTGAAAAACCTCTGAAATCATGTTAATTGTTCGGAAACTTAAGTGATAAATAATAGCCAGTATAGTGTTGTGAAGATTGTTGAGTTTTAATTGAGATCGCGATTGATCAATACAAAATGGCCGCGCAATGTCGTGGATTGATTAAAATTAGACATTAACACTGTCGGATGCCGGTTCAGTGGTATGGAGGTTAAGCGTTAGCGCGCGAGACCAAAGATCCTGGGTTCAATACCCACGTGCATCATTGAGGAGTTCCATATTAGGATGAAACGACCGTTCAGTGCTTCCAGGTGTTCCAATAGTGGTCTAACGTTGATTCATTCATGATCTCGAAGATAAAATAATAGTTGACGAGGCCAATTGAAGGATGGTATTTCTCAGTATTCGCCTCAGTACAACTGAATCAAAGGTTAATATCACGGTAACCTATGAAGGTCTCAACAAAAGGTGATAATACGTAGCAAATTTTACTGCCTCTATAATCTTACTACAAAGATAACCGCATGTATCTTCGTATGATTACTTCTATGTACTGCATAAGTTTAAGGCTTGTAAGTAATCTATTGGGATATCAGTTATGAGAAATAAAATAAATGAAACATTCAAAACAACTATTCCCCTTCATAAATTTTGATAGAAAATGAGGAAATTTTCAGATCAACTACGTCTTCTCCGTGTTCTATAAGAATGAAAGACTATCAGATCGAAGACTTGTGTGTTTTGTCCTCTGGATGTGTTTTCCATTGCTAAATATCTCCCAATCTATCCCGTTCCTGAAATTGAGGATGCTTTGGCTGGTTCTACGATCCTCATTTACAACAATATCTCATCACTGACCATGAAATGGTTTCCTGACATAGTGCATAATGATCTTTAGTTCAGAGAACATGGAGAATCTGAGAAGTGACTAAATGTTTGTCATACGTGACACTGTTAGTTCTATTTTTAAGGAAGAGCTTGAAGTTTCCTTTAGTGCTTGTGAAACCCCTTCCATTATACTAAACTTGAAGTATTGGGAAATTAGTAGAAATAGCATAATAGTCTGTAACCGTCAGTGATCTGATAATCAGACGATTTATTCGCACCAAAACCTTGCTCAATGCATGAGTTTATCACACTGTATATTCCCCCAAGCTTTTAATAATCCCGCTCATTTGAAAAATTCACATTATGTTTAATAATAGACAGTAATGACATCACATAATTGCAGTTGAAATGGCCCAGAATGATGTTCATCACTAAGAGGCTTATGAATAAGACAATCTACAAACACTAAAGTACAGATGTCATGTAGAACCACTCGAAATCTGAGACATAACCTGACTGATTGATTACAAAAGATTTATTTCGGTAGTAACATTAACCGCTGACAATAAGTGTGTGATGGTTAGAAGTATTCGAATAATATTACAAATTAGGAATTCCTTAAATAGTACAATTTACGGCGAATAAAACTAGGTGAGCACAAATGAATGTAATGCATTTAGAATTCAAAATCAGGCAGTCATCATGTACAAAGGAATCATTCGTTTATACAAACACCACAAAGTGCTAATCAGACCAAACACGATCATTACCAAATATAATTGTACAGAGAGCCTAAATGCATAAGAAAACAATTGGTGAAGTATTTTCTCTAGATTCTATTACTTTCGAGCTACTTCCTTGTTTCGCTACATTGACTTCCCAAGCATGGACAGAATCCCGTCTGTACGTGTAACAATCTACATACAACTGATTTTCACCCAATAAAAGCTATTATGGCAAACGTTTGCCCTTTTTATTAAAATTTGACACATTTTTTGCTCAATCCATATGCTTGGTTCATTTGCCGTTTTGACCTTGAATTCTTGGTTTTACTCTTGTGCTTGTTACTTTGTTCCTAGACTTCAGGAGATCTTAATATTGAAGGTTTGTAGTGAAATAATCTGTATAATCTGTCATAAAGAACAATATTTTGATGGATTTTCAACTACACAAATAAAATTTCAACTTACTCCCTGGATCTTTAGGAGTGTCAATTTGTTGAATTTTGGTTCTTAAACCGTCCCAGTGTCAGAAAATTTAGATTTAACACCGAGACCAGAAACATTTGGACAACTTAACAGTAGTATTGTAGATTAATGTAAAAGACTGATATATCGGTTGCATGCTTTCTCCTGAAGTTTGCTTGTCTAACCGTAACGTTATTGACTACATTGTATTATTGCATATCTATCTTTTTTGACCTATATTGCTACTTGTCTATCTTCATATATGTGCTCGTGTAGATCATTCATTGTGAACACTGAACATATTTTAGTCGTGACTGTTTAATGAATATTTCATTCATTTTTTATCTCATACAAAGTCTGAGTCACCCTTTATTCATTGAGTGAGTTATTATGGGATCTCTTGTGTTCATTTACCAAGTTTCAATTTTCACCTATTGACTTTGTATGACCTAAATTTTTAAAATATACATGCGTTTATTCAACCCGTATTCTGTGCTTTATAACTACATTGTATTGACATGATTACCAAGCAAAACGTATAGGATGTTAGGTGGGATATATGTTTTAATAACATTAATGTCATTCAGTCATAACGAAGCCAACAACAGGCACTAATGTGGTAACTCCTAATTCAAGAAGGCAGGATCCTCATAACTTTGTGGAATTAAACAAACTATAAGTAATCTACGACACTGACGGCCGAGTTCAGCACAACTAGCTGACGGCACGGATGAACGAGCACCAATAGTTTTAGTTTTTAGTGGCATTGGGCCCTAACACGAGACAATACGAAAAATAGGCATTCAACATTTAACGCTGGAAAATACCGAAGAATGGAGGAGGCGGGGATAAGGAATGGAATAAATTGGGGTTGGTCGTATGGCATGGCTCGGCCATGCAGGCGTGGTCCCTGCTAAATGTTACGTTATATCTTTTATTCATATTAAATATATTGTTCTATCTCTAGCCTGAGCTTGTTCTCCATCATGTACTGGTAATTGTTACGATGCAGTGAGTTAGTGTAGATGATGATGTGATTTCCACGTAAGATCTTATAGATTAGGCAGTTACATCATAACAAATCTACAATTTTAGGATTAGGTTTATTATTAGAGCAGTGCTAATATCATAGTAGACCATAATACTACAAGTTTTCATCTTTCTTTGCACTTCTGACCAAAAATAAAGTCTTCAAATCCTCTTACAAATACTACTTCTTCTACTGGGTTACTGAGGTCAAGGCCGCAACGAGAACAAAACAAGTATACGCGAACTCAGAGATACAATCCAACCAATCACTCATCTCGGGTGGGACTTATAATGGTGTGTATGTTTGCCAGTCAGACTGTTCAAGATATGATCCCATCCTCATTGCAGTTGAATATTGACAGTGGACAGTCAAGATGACAGAACAGTGAGCTGTCTTGAACCTCCAGCCACCAGAGAGTTTACTTTGTCGTGTAATATTTAGATAATTTCTAAGGCTTCATATGACACTCATCCTAACAAACGTGCTTAGATAGCTCCTAACGGTGTACTTGTTTCAGAAGACCATACAAAGTAATGGCAACCACATCAAAAAGCTAAAGACACACTGAAGAAGTGCAAGTAGAGACGTGAGTGAAGGCGAATGAATTAATAGTTGACAAGCATATATATGTAATAGATCAAATTAATCATCAAGCGATTTAAGCAATTGACATTTAACTTATTAAGAGGGATATTTATACAGGCTGTAACACGTGATCAAATAAACGTGCTCATACAAACATAACAATAATGATAAAAAGATATAGACAAGCCAGTACTAACCAAATGTTACTGTCCGTTAAGTAAGTTAATTAAGGGTCTTGAAAATATAAACGTGTACAGACTTGGATGTGGGTGAGGTGCTTGAGCTTCTATAATGCCCATTGCATGTGCCATATACTAATGATGAGCCAAATCAATAACTCCTCAACTGACTCATGCTACCACAAAACCGAAATCCATCTGATTCAACCAAGCCACTGCACTATTTTTTATAGACAACAAAATATATCAAAACGAAAAATACCTCAAAAATTCTGCCTGATTACCTCACAATAAAAATTCCCTCTGGTACAAACTGGGCTACTGTTCGACACAAATGATCACTAAATACAACTGTTAAGTACCCAGGAATCAACAGGAATATTCGGAAAGGAATTAAATAGAAATTTGTTTCCAAGAGTTATATAGGAAAAACAGCTTGAAGAGGACAGAATAAGGGCACAATTAAACAGTCGCTTCCCTCTGTAACCATCTGTAAAACATGATCTTAATGTCTATGTTCTGGCATCATACAAAAACAAGATGGAATACTAAATTCAGTTCCTAAGCAATGTGAAATTATAAACGTATAGTCACAAAAGGCTGTAGAATATCGAAATGTATCAACACAAATCCTACATAAGGCGGTAATCGGTATGTCGTGTCCGGGTTAGTTGATTAGCCACTTAAATCATGGGAACTTTGTTGACAATACAATGACTTAAAGAGACAAAACATTTATAAAACTAATATCTCAATCAGTATGCGAGACAAAAGCCGAACTCTAGGTTCAGTTTTGTTAGCCAGTCGATGTACAGTACATAGTCGTCTGATGATAAGGATTCAGTCATAAAAACCTGAATTTGCCAATAATGAACTACAAAAACAAAATGGAGTGAACAGAAAGTGTTTTCCGTTGAAATCTAACTGATATCAACATACCGTCCACCGCAGTGCAATAAGTGGAAACAGTTAGAAAGAATGGCTCAAATTATATTCAGCCTAAGATGATGTTTTCTGTAAAAACATTTTCGTAAACCTCATTGTTTGCCGTATGTTAAGAGTGACCATATAGTACAGTTCACCACTGATTCGCTCACCCTCAATTAAAGTCTGACTACCGCAGTCAGATGAGTTATGTATTGATAAGATATAGAAATTACAGTACAGCTAGCACTTGCAGCAGATTGATCCACGGTCTGAAAAAAGGCCAACTGGAACCATAGGAAAAACGAGGAGTACACACCGGCACGAAAAGGTGGCCAACGATGCATTCTTTTCGTTTGTTTGTGTTCATCATTTTTATAACGTTTACCATTTTTAGACTTCAGTCAATCCTTCGAAGTCGTTGAGATCATCACAGCTGTTTCATAGTTGTTTTACTTTAAATTTGACTTTCCTGAGTTACCATGTCGGGTAGCCGAGTTCTTGTTTGGACTTATTTCACAGTCTTTGCTAGTTCACTAATTTAATGCTAACGTTAAAATCATAAATTGTTACGTTTTGGTTCATAACTCTTCCCACTACCATTGTTCTAAGTTGTGTTCAGTATCAGGACTGCCGGATAGAAATTCGTTTAACCACCAGGTGATCCAGCAGCGACAGTTTAAGTCACTCGGAATATACGAAATTGAATTTGGGTAATAACAAGCTGAATATATATGTTTTTGCGGTCAACTCACTTGCAAAAATGTCAAGACTTGAAGTGTCCCTCTAAGGATTTTCCGATATTTCATAAAACCAAGGAAAACTAGAAATTTTACTAGGGTCCAGTGTTTATCCCCGATAACAAAGGTCAAAAATCCCTTACCAAACAGTAAACAACAAGAACGTCATAAGTTGTTGAACTTAGTGAACCTTATTGTACCCCTTAATGTTGTCTTCTTCATCCTAATTTGACCACAATATGCACAAACTAATGCACAAAGCGAGCGACCCGAAAGACTGAACAAAGAAATGCAAGAAATTCAATATCGATTTTAATGTATAAATGTTAACAGTTTTTACACTGCACCTTCATAAATGCGTTCTCTAAGAAGGCTAAGAAACATGCATAAAGTACGGTATATGTGTGACTCGACAGAAATATCCTGGCGTAATTTGGGTGCATCGACCGCAATAAGAATTATCTATCCACCTTTAAAAATGTGACCCCACAGCAACACTGGCGGAGCTGGATTCTAACGAGACCAGGGTATTCTTAGACTGCTATGGAAAGTTGAACACATCATGGACATAATTTTTACAGAATCCGTTATCCCAGTCTCCACGTTGTGCTCACTTGAACTTCGGCTTTCTAGATAAAAAATGACATTGAGACGTCTACTTAAATATACTGAATCCACTTCTGGCTGCTAAAGAAACTCGTACTTTCCGTTTCTAATTCTTGAGCAACATATTTAAACCTATGCCTAATGCACAAGGGGACCGCAAACAACTATGAAGTTTCACTGAAGGTCGTGTTTGTTCAATAATGTTTCCTATTTTCCTGTTCATAGAGCTACTGTTAGTCTTGCCACTAGTGATGATAAACTTTTCAGATCTGATTTCGCTAAATTGAGTGTATATAATGATCGTTTATCTTCATTCGCTATTTCGAAAGGTAATTTCCATATTCAAAAGCGATTATATGCCTCTCTTGGTTCATTGCATGACACAGGTAATATAGAGTCATACTTCAGTCCAGAATTAAATGAAGTTTTGTCAGCCTTGCATAACTCTGAAGTAAACTCTAGCCAAAACAAACTTATGTTTCACGTGACACTTGTTGAGAAATCTGAAGGGACTCGTATTCAGGAATCAACTTACCAGATTTGTCATGTTATTTCACTAGATATGGGTTGTCCTAATAAACATGTATATTTTTGATGGAATGTCTCATAAAAACAAGACAAACATGTCGAATAAATCAAATCATGATAGGAAATTTTATGCAATTTTGATCAATGTTGATTCCTCTAATGATCCATTATTCTCCAATAACATTCTTAGTTGTTTCTGTAGCGTGTAGTCGAGTCGCGATTGACTATGGACACCACTAAAAGAAGACTGCGTGCCAGTTAACCAATAAGATTCCCGTAGGTCAATGTCAGAAGGCAGATGATGGCTGTAGTCGAGTTGTATTTGCTGGCGATCTCGCGGTATCGAAAGAATACCGAGATCGTGCCAAAGGAGTAGAAGCGTGGTAACTAAGCGTAACCGAATTCGTACAAGTTCAAAGTCAACGGGAGAGTAAGTAAGTATATTGGCTGTCATTAGCACAGTTAAACAAACGAGCACAGTAAAACAATCACTGGTACAATTGGTTATAATAATAATAATCGTTTTCATCGAACCAATCGCGTTCTCTTCATAGAAGTATGTCGCTACAGTTTGAAGAAAATATATCAAAACTATCAAGTCCTGATGATACTATGTCATATATTTATCTTCATGATTTGCTTGTTTCTGATAGTAAATTTTATCAATGTGAAGCTCAAGTTCTAAGTGAGTTCAAAACTGATTATATTTCGGGTGATTTCATATCAAACATTGTTTATCCCCACAATTTGCCACTACTAATCACCTCTAGTCAATGAGAGAAATGTGTTAAATAAAACGACATTACCTGTAACTTCAGATATGAAGACTCGACATTATTTCGTGGGAGAGGTTATTGTTGGAAAGTCCATCTTGTGAATTCTATATATCAATGATTTAAGTATCTACAACTGACATGTTAATCATATAAATTGCGGGAACCAAGTGAGTCTGTTCCAATTTCAGTTATCAATTCCAACACTTATAAGCATATTCCAGATCATGCAGCCTGACAGAAATAAAATGAACCTAAGGAGACGTCCAATCCGTAACAAAAACTTAGACTCCAATTTAGGCTGTGGCAGTTGTGGTATATGTATTAAATAATGATTCTTTCGAACATGACTGTCTGCTAATAACGAATTCCATATATTATACATTCATTTGTGTTCATCTAGTTCTTTTCACCTTAAATATCACCGTTCCGGAAATTTTTAGTACATTGATTCGGATACTTTTAATTATCATACCACACTACTAGGTGCATTTAAAACTAGCCCTACCGAATTGAATGCAAGACTACACTTTTCATTCGGTAACTTTACAGACACGACAAAATCTCACTCAGAGAATAGAAAATACATATATATTGAAAGGTGAATTGGTGAGATTCGAAAAAGATGACCGCGTTACCTCAGGTGCTTCTTCTATGATATCGACTAAATAATTAGCGTTAGTTATCTCTGAGTATGGCTATTTATTAGCAACCACTCGACGTTTACTTATTAAATTCACAATAAAGAATATGTTCAGATTGTAGGATTATTTTTCCATAGTTCATTGCCAGTTCACTTACTCAGTATTAGTAGTATGGAAAACACTACAATCAGTCCGATCAGCATATCTGGATATGGAAGACCACCTAAAATAAAAAGCATACTACAGAAACGTCCAGAAATTTCGAAAGAATAAGCTAAGTTTTTGTAAATGTTAAATTAAATATCCTTGTCGTAATGTATATTAGCTCACAAGAAATTTACAAAAGATGTAAGTAGCATTGAGTCGTTCATTCCTTACACTTTTTGACCAAAATCCAATCAACAATCAAAAGATCGTTGCGGCAAAGAAAACCCAAACTAAATATTTCTAAGTCTTCAGCGCTGACGTAGACGTAACCGGTTTTGAGCGACACGCCTTAGTTGAGGGCGCTCGCAAGTGAATACTCTGTGCTACTCATCTCCTACAACCACTAGCTAGCTTAGATCAAAAGTTTCTCTACGATCTATCTATACATATCCTCGAACTCAATCACTCCTGACCTTGATTTACCTGAGTTGGTACCGTTAGGTTATGAAGGTGTTACGTACAGAAGCTCGGTCAAACCCAGAACATCTGTGTAATCTTTACGTCGAATGCTAGTGCATACCACTGAACTGTAGTTACTAAGGTTTTATCGAACATTTGATCAAAACGTTGATCATTCAGTCAACTAATTGCACAACTAGTTATAAAAACGTATGACTTTTGTCCTGTTAAAGTTCAGTTCACGTCAAAATAGTTCAACTGTTTCTTAAAAAGAACATAAGACATTAAAAAGTGTTCAAGTAACTGAAACAGAATTGATCTCAGAATTCGTATATGTCAACATAAGAACATTATGAAGACACATGAAGAAAGAATTTGCCATGGGACTCTAGCACAGTGAAGGGAATTACAAGACTGAATTGAAAAATTCTACAGCAGAATAGGTTAAAGGAAATAATAGTACAATATCATATTGTATCCCAACACCATTTATTTTGTTACTTTACTGTTCCTACATAAAAGTGACCCGAAAAAATTTTATATAACTAGAATCACAATTACTGATGTAAATTTTATTTTCCTCAGCATAATTAGTTATGAACAAATATTGTAGGTTTAATTTTGTTTGAAATGCTGCTTTCAGCTGCCCTTGCGCGTTAGACAAATGCTGGTTTTCTTCGCTTTGTTTTGGACCCGTTTTTATATTGTTCACCAAACATCGAAACCAGAATAGGAAATTTTATACTATTAAAAATTTATCCTAAAGTAATCGCTTGACATCAGTAATTCGAGAAATACGTATCCAACCAAGTTAGCTAAAAATGAGCTTGACTTCCAGAATTACTGGTGGTACTGGCTCAGGCGTCAACCACAATGTTGCAAATCCAGCTCCCAAATTATCTGGAAATCTTGCTCCTACTCAAGATCCAGTTCCTGTGGTTAATCATTCAAGCTCCACACGATGTTCCAGTGGGGCCTTGATGAGTTTGTTAAACAGTGGATTATCTGTTCCTCGTCAAATGATGGTTCAGGCCCGCGGTGCACAAGATAATCAGCATATTCCTATACATTTGAGCTTTGTGGGAACTATTGGACAGGGGACATTTGGACAAATTGAAAGAGCTACTCTCACTGTCCCAGCAACATCTTCAGGCACACCAGGTAAAAAGAATTCCGATGTCGGTGGTTTCTCTGATGGAGGACAAAGTTTACAGGTCGCCGTAAAGCGTGTCTTGCAGGATCCTCGCTACAAAAACCGTGAGCTAAGTATTATGCAGCGCCTTAACAACCATCCTAATGTTGTGAAGTTCTACTACTACTATTACTCGACAGCGTCGTCAAATAGTCGGGGCCATAGGAGTGGTGGTGGACGTGCAGGTGCATCTACATCGGGTGTAGATGTGTTCTTGCATCTTGTGCTGGAATGTTTCCCCGAGAGCTTATGTGAACTCATATACCGCTATTCTCAAAGGAACCTGAAAATACCAGCTTGTACAGTAAAGGTTTTTACGTATCAGATGCTCAAGTCCCTTGCTTACTTACATAGCCATCAAATATGCCACCGTGATATAAAGTCGTCCAATTTACTAGTCAATGAAGATACTATGGTTTTGAAAGTGTGTGACTTTGGAAGTGCTAAAGAAATGGTGCCGGGAACTGCTAATGTATCTTATATATCCTCTCGGTAAGTTACTATATTCTTTTCCTGTCTTTGATTAGTTTCTGATACTAATTCCTAATTAGTGTATTTCTAGTGATAATCCACTGTAACTACACTGTATCTTGTTATTATATTAATTTAAGCACATCTATATCTTAACAGTTCTCGTGTCCTTGACCGTGCTCCATCAGGCGGAGCTGAGGGGCTTGAAAAATTGACTTTCCAGTTATAGAAGTTAGCTGACATTCCAGATTTAGGATTGGACGTAATCCTATCGAACTTTTCTTTCAGGTTTTGTATAATGTCAGACTCAGCCACACTATCCATTAATAATATACATCTACGGTAGTAGTCCAGTTCCCCTATTTATTGTGTAAACTTGGATAATAGTGCTCAATGTATAACCGTAGAGGATCTTAGTAACTAGTCATTCATTCTTAAACTTGCCTCATTCCTTTTGTCTAAGTTTTGAATGTCTTGCATTCTTAATTTCGACTTGATGCCAAAACGCCATCACACGTAGTAGGTCAGTGATAATGGCTTCTTAGTATTTACACTGCCTTCCGTCGGTTCGACAAGGTTAGGAACTGGAGTCCTCCTTTAAAGTTATGTTTCTAAAGTCCATTTGCGTCTTGAACATTATTGATGAAGATATGGCTAACCCCAGCTGGACAAAATCTACCAAGCTTGTTGTTCTATTTAAGCATTGTTTAATAAACAATATGCTTATTCATTTATCGTTTGAAGTTTCTATCTCTACAAAGATGTCACTTGGTTTTGGGGAGCACTCTTCATGCCCTGTTTTACCAAACGATTTGTCCATAAAATAATTGTCCCACTGGTCGTATGTCTTCTGTCAGGCATCTCTGAAATTTTAATTTCGGATCAAAACAACTCAGTCCTCAGTTCCAACTTGGTGTCACGTCTATCCGAGTGACACATCAATGATGCCATTCATCTATTAGGGTACTACGTATTTTTATGGTCTCAGTAACTAGTATTTTTATTATTATTGTATTTTAATACATAGATATTGGTACAAGGAGGCACGCCCCCAAATGCCCTGGTACGGCCGAGAGTGGGGAGAGTCCGCTCTCCCTCTCGAAATGCTCTCACATGGCCATGCGTATATAGCCTCTGCCAGGGAAGTCCTACTCACTGCCTTCTCGTGGCGGGGGTGCTGTTTACAAAAATGAGAGGACGAAAAGCGAATGTCCGGCGCTTTAACCGGATCGCAAACCAATGGTGCACATGGGCTCCAATATCCTGAAGGAACAAATGGTGTATAAACCAATCGTTGGTCACCGGCTTCCATGGGACTGCATCTCCTTACGATGCTCCACTGCCTTGTGGGTCAGACGTTCAGGTCAAAGGCTCGGGGTGTGGCCCCCTAAGAAAACCACCTGCTTCGGTTTGGGCACCCGAGCAGTATCACAGCCTTCACACAAATTAATTGAGATTTGTGTGGCGCATATGTATTTGGTGCCTCCCTGTACCTATACTTATGTGTTAAAATAATAACAAGGAGGCACAAAATACATATGCGCCACACAAATCTCATTTGATGTGTGAGGGCTGTGATACCGCCTGGGTGCCCAAACCGAAGCAGGTGGTTTTCTTAGGGGGCACACCCCGAGCCTTCGACCTGAACGTCTGATCCACAATGCAGTGGAGCATCGTAAGGAGATGCAGTCCCATGGTAGCCGGTGACCAATGATTGGTTCATATTCCATTTGTTCCTTCAGGATACTGGAGCCCATGTGCACCATTGGTTTGGAATCCGGTTAAAGCTTTTCGTTCTCTCAATTTCGTAAACAACTGTGGTGCGAGAAGGCAATGAGTAGGACTTTCCTGGCAGAGGCTATATACTCGTGGCCATGTGAGAGCATTTGGAGAGGGAGAGCGGACTCTCCCCACTCTCGGCCGTACCAGGGCATTTGGGGGCAGTAACTAGTAGTAAACGATTGCAGCCGAGTTCACTTCTCATAACCCCCCATCATTCACACACAGTCGCTTGTTGTTTTGTATCCTCATTCACTGCGCTTACGTTTCAGCATACCCATTATAAGATAAATAATTTCACCGCTAGTCTCTGAGGCATAGCATTTACATCGTGATATCGATTTCTTCTCAGTACATTGTAATAATCAATGATGACGTTTTCCATAATCAGATCAATAACTAAACTCTGGTCTTGCTTTCCATTCGGTATCCTAAAATCAGACTGGAAAGGTCCATGTGTTAACCGTACATTTTACCGGGGAACTAAAGCTAACTAGATGAAAGTAGGGGCGATAGGTAACTGCCTAGACTCATTAAGTTAACAATTATTACTCAGTAAGTCTATAGTAGGACTTGCTGGCAAAAATGGATTGGTGATTCACTCCCACTTCACAATTTTGGAATGGTAACAAATACTATAAGGATCAAGTCAACTGCTATACAACTACTCTTCAGTTACTTCCTATTTTCATACAACCTGAGTGAGAGATCAATCCAAGCCTGGTAGCTCTTACCAATGTTTGAAGAGACTAAATCTAATTTGAAGTGATAGAAATCAATGGTCTTATAAATTGAAGTTTTTGAGGATGGTAATCCAGCTTTAGAAGTTGAGTTTCTTGGGATCTGAGCGTTATTCTAACCTACTGATCCTGATTGCTAATCATCATAGTTCGTAGAGAGGGCAAAAATCCTGTTGCGACGACCGTATACGAATCAGTTTGTCTAATATAATATATGAAATATTAGCCTCAGTAACTATTCACTGAGTGAATAGAACCTAGGAATAGCAGACTTGAAAGAACCAGGCAAATTTATGATCTAATAGTAGATATACAGACTGGATCTATACTCTCCGTCAGGTTTTAAAGTAGTCATATCAACGCCCAACTTTAATTGTATCTCTCTACCCAAAGACAGCATTCGGTTCCATTACAATAACTACGTAAAACGTTTATTTGTGAAAATGATATTTGAAATAATCTCAGTGATTGGAATTTAAATGATTCCAACGTTTCGTCCGGCAACCTTGTCCGGACTTCTTCAGGATAATCAAGATCAAAATTATCGAAGAATGTATGTTTAACAATCAAATCAAATCTTTACTGTGCTTATTAAATCTTATTCCAATGTTGACTTTAGTAAGTTGGATAACATGAGCCATGTGAATCATATGAAAAGTTCAGTGCGAAGATAAATGAATGATTGTGTATGTGTAAGTTTGAGTTATCAATAGCTGATGTTAATTCGTTCTTAGATGAAGTAAACATAAAAAAATTATCTGGAGTTTAAGTGACCAAACAAACATACCTCATTAATCACTTGTAAGTTTATGTAGTTGAGTATACCAGATGTATTCTCATAAGAATGCTAACTGGTTGTCAAATTTTGTACTTGAAGAGGTCAGTCATTTATATTCAACATAGTTTAGCACAAATATGAGTTTGTTGAAGTTGCCATACAACATCAGTACGGTGATGTAAAGTTAGGGGGGAAAATAGCTCGAGTCCAAATAATAGTGGTGAGTGGTATTAAGAAGGACTAAACATTGGGGAATACGGCATATACTTGGAAAAAGGTCCATGATTCTCATCTAGTAACTGATTCGAAAAATTAAACCAACTCAGTAAAATTTATGCCCAACTAGTTTCAATTAAACATTATACCTTATTCAGTATTGATTTCAGTAATTCAATAATGTTTCGTTTTTCAAAATCCAAGTTAGATGTGTGTGCATACCAAATTAATATTCCTTCCTAAACGTCCAACTTAGGTCTAGCTATGTTATTTGAAGACCGTAATATTTTATGACTGATTTAACCTTGATTAGTCATGCAAAACTAAAATCCAAAAATTAGAGTCAAACAGCTGAACCAATCATCGATAGCCGCACAACCAACTTGTGTTTTATGAGTGTAAAGCACATATCATTTACGGTCAAATTTCTGTCCATGGTTTCGCAAGGACCTATTAATTCCTTTTCTTATGTTCTCTGTAAATCGACCAGTATCTCTTTACGAAATGAATCAAGCTCAAAAGCATTGTACTTTGTTAATCGGTAAATGTCCCTTAGTTATTGGGAACAACCTTTAGATTCAAATAAAACATTTGGGACGAAGCTCTATCTGGTCAAGTTATTTAACTAAACAAGATGAGAACACATCCTAATCTCCACCTGGTATTTACTGTTAACTTGGCAAATTAACGTGTTTGGTAAACTCGATCCTAAAGCTTTGGTTTTCGTCCACATATCCGTCTTCCAACTAAGGGGCGAGTTTACTGCCCAGCAGCTCGCTCTATCTTCATGAATGTGAAACATGACCATTAAGGACAGAGGATATTCATGGGTTACTAGTGTTGAATCATAGGTGTTTTGAAGCATTGTCCGTGTAGTTTGGGACCACCGGATAAGGAATCCCTGGGTTAAGAATAGAGTGCTTGGTAAGGATGGGAAATCGATTAATGAGATAGTAAACTTTTATCGACTGAAGTAGTTGGGACATGTATGTACGTATGTCCAATCATCACCTTGGGAGTTGGTTAGAAAGAAGCTACGGGCAACCAAACAAACAATCCGTGAAGTCATTGACAATTGAACTAAATCATATTAATAGGTATAGATTACCACCTGGTTGGAGTTCGCGTGATTATCGTATCAAGTGGTTGGAGACTGAATGACATGGCTCAAAATCGTTTTCAATGACGCAGTTCTTCTCATTCCCCCCCAGATTCTAAGCTTGTGAATCCCTTTTAATTTTTTTATTCCGATATTTTGAGTTTTCTTGAGTCGTGTCTTCGATGCTTAGTTTTTTCAAGTACCACTCATACTATTATTACCTCCGCTGTTCTGGGATTCGGTCTAGCTGCGCTAATCGGGTGTTGCAACTTGAACCAATGTACATACGTACGGGTCCTACGTTGTGACTGACTGATTTGGGTGTTAGACATTTTTAAGTTATCTTGAGAGGATTTTCACTACTTACAGTTAGTCAGCTGTTGAAACTGGTCCAAAGACAAGTCGTTTGAATTCCTTATATCAACCGATACACTTAGAATAATGTTCAACCACTACTTTCAGTGACATCAGTATTTGATGTATTTTCTGCTACAAATTTACCAGTCTTGTTAATTTCAATCAGTTTGTAATTGACTAATTGCATGTAAAATGTTCTTACAACTTTGTTCAATTGGTGATAACTGTTAAATGATATTTCTCTCCTTGTTGTTGATGGTTTCAGTAACCAAGATCAACAAGTTCCCCAAGTTCAGATGTAATAAGCAATTATGGAAGTTATCAAGACACTTATCTCCAGTCAAACGTGCTTGCACTTTAAAGTCATTTTATAATCTCAGCTTATCCAAACAATATTTTATATCACGGTAATGAATTTTGTTTGGTTAGCATCTCTCAGTATGATGAAGAGTAAAACATCTCTAAACACCCCCTTAAACCGTTATCATTTATTATTTTTGTGCTGTTTTCTTACTTTTGATCGAAATAAGATTTATCTTGTCTACGTTGTAATTTGTACCATACCCTCTAATATTTCTATTTCTGCTCTTAACGTGTAGATAAAGTTTAATATCTCATTTTATCAAAGCAACGTCATATCAAATGGGTGGTACATCCCTCCGCTTTTCCACTTTTATATCGATGTTTATTACTATCTTCCTAGATATATAATTAGGCTTGTTTATTTGGAATAACACATTCATAGCTTGAAAATGTATAATGTTATTTAGTGGATCGCGGTATCTGATTTGAGTGTAAATACGTATGCACTCAAAGACTGATTCCATCAATCCTATTACTCAGTCAAAACAAAATAGATGAATATGTAGCATTCGTAGTTTTTCTAAAGTATTTGTTTATTTGATAATGACCACATATGAATGTTGCTCAGGTTGACGCATCAAACATGCCTATTAGTTCAGTTTTTTTTTTTTTTTTTGAGAAACAAAATAATCTTTCTATCCTCACGTGAAATCCTTAATTCAGGAATACGTAGTTTTAAAATGTTCAATAACTTGATTAGTTTATATTCGTCCTTTTATTTGTCCTTTTTACAAATGCATGTGCACCTAAGTATGTACTATCAAAATTTTACTTCATTTTTGTTTTATCTGATAAGTACTTTGAATGATCCTACCAGATATTGAATTATATGCATACCTATGTAGCATTGTGAAATCGATGTAGCAGTGATGTACTTTAAATAGGCCCCTTATTGTCTTTATCGTTCGTGTTTTATTGACTTATTGATGTTCTATCACTATATTTTTCGTATACATCAAAAGGCGATTCAACTTGCTGAATACACACTTATAAGCACATAAAGGTTTTTACTGTTTGTGTCTTTTTATGGGAACCAAATACTTAAAACATTTCTTTTGTAATATTCACTTATATATGTCAAACGATTGATTTATATTTATGATCCTCAGTCAGTCAGAAACAACGTGGAACTTCGTACGTACGTACATCAGTTCGAGTTGCCATACCACATTAGCACAGAGATTCAGTTATCGTCTCAAATCCCGTAGTGGCAGAGTAGTGGAAGTATAAGTAGTGACAGGAAACGTTAAGGTTTGATGATGTTATTTAAGGAGTATAGTCCAGTGGAATAGATTTGGAAAGAAAATAAAGGACATGAAGAATACAGAAGATTAGAGTTTGAGAGAACACAAAGAGTAGATGCACCTGCGCCATTGCAAACGATTTTCAGCCATGTCATTCAAGGTCTCTAACCATCGGTTGCTATCATCTCGCTGTCCCCAACCAGGTAGTCTACATCTACCAACATGGCTCAGTCCACATGTTAGTGACTTCATGGATTTGTGCCATTTTTTGGTCTGGCCGCCCCTAGCTTTCTTCCAACCTATTCCTACACCACAAAACATCCCACGTCGTGGCAGTCGGTGGTCTGGCATGCGCAATACATGTCCCAGTCATCTCAACTGATGAAGTTTCACTACATTATCAATTGATTTGCCATCCTTACCTAGTACCCGTTTCCTAACAACTGAGTTACTTACTCGGTGGTCCCAGGATATACGAGCAATGTTTCAAAAACACCAATGGTCAAATACTAGTAACCTACAAAAATCCTCTACTCTTACCGGCCATGTTTCACTGCCATAAAGTAGGACGGAACGAACTGCTGCGCAGTAAACCCGTCCTTTGGTTACTAGACGGATATCTCGAATACGCCACAAATGACGCAAGTTGGCAAAAGCTAGTCGAGCCTTCTGTATCCGTGCTGAGATTTCGTCACATACC
Source organism: Schistosoma spindalis (assembly GCA_946903255.1). NCBI lineage: Eukaryota > Metazoa > Platyhelminthes > Trematoda > Strigeidida > Schistosomatidae > Schistosoma > Schistosoma spindalis. The sequence continues at coordinate 2,047,828 of OX336423.1, read as the reverse complement.
ATACCACAAGGGCTGATGAGACTTCCGAGATAAGTGAAGCGGTCGACACGCTCAACAACTTCACTCCCTATCACTAGTTCGGGTGCCGATTTAACCCAATCCTGAAGCAACATTTTGCATTTCGAGGTAGAGAATGGCATCCCGAACATGCCTGCATTGTTGCTTAGAGTGGTCAGCAGACTCTGCATTCTGTCAGCGTCTTCACCAAATAGATCTATTTCTTTTATATATTCTAAGGCAACAAGTGAATCTCTCGGTAGAAGTTCAACCCTTGGAAATTTAGATGAGGAAAGTGTTATTTATAAAAGCACGTCAACGGCAAAGTTAAACAAGAATGGAGAGAGTGGACAGCCCTGACAAACACCACTTGAGGTAATCAGTTCTGATGACAGTTCACCGTAAGCTCTCTTTGGACCAGTTGTGTTCGAGTAGAGAGCCTTCATAAGGTTAATGTACTTCTTTGGTACTCCTTTCAGTGGCAAACACTGCCATAGAACCTCACGATCAACAGAGTCAAATGCCGCCTTAAGGTCGAGAAATACTACCACTGTAGGGCGTCTGAATGTGTGTCTATGTTCTAGAATCTGACGTAGTGTGAATATCTGATCTATACAACCACGTCCAGGTCGAAAACCAACCTGGTTTTCTCTAGTCTGTATTTCACGAGCTTTGGTTAGACGTCGAAGTATTATTGAAGCTAATATTTTAGACACTATATTAGTCAAACTAATTCCTCTGTGGTTGTCACAAGAAGACTTTTGTCCTTTCTTATAAACTGGCACGATCAGTGATTGAGACCAGTCAGATGGGATTACGTCCAGTTCCAAGGATTTATGATCCTTCAAAGCAGTTTAGGTGTTTGATCGTAACAAAATATATTACGTGGTTGGAAATAGTCGATATGGTTTCCTCCAACCACCTGACATCTCAAAATAGACAAAAGAATATCGAATCACTTAGACTAGTAGACGCATGCACATTGATTAATAGCACTAAAGAACTGGACAAACATGAAAACTATCAGTCAGTTGTAAACGAAGTGTATCTAAAACTTTGAATCTTCCACATCTAGAACCTCAACACCTCAATGCTTGTAAATTATAAATGCCGTGTCTTATGGCAAATCCTTGTCTGCAGTACTCATTATTTACCCTTCCCCCTCTCAGATTCTACCACTCTAACTCGACTTGTTTCCGTGTTGACTTGGTGATTAAAGGACTCGACTCTTGATCACTGAGTAGCCTATTCGGTTATGGCGACCGGATAGTATGATTAGTTTTCACACTTAAATTTTAGTTCATATCCAAGTACCTGAAGAATGAATTAGTCTAATCTGCAAAAACAGTACTGCTCAATGCTTATCCGATAATAAGTTTTTCTATATTGACTCGATTGCCGTGTTCATCTTGAAACACCACCGGTGTTTTTTCCATTTTTTACAAACTTCCACAATAATTATTTGTCGATACTGAAATTCGTTTAAAAAAAGTGAAGTGGCTAGCTTGTGTCATGGTTTTCTGGTACGAAAGAAACCTTTATTGAACCAACATCTGTCAACCTTTCACAGCTACCCAGTGTAGGCCCTAGAAATCGTACAATTTGATGAATCGAGATATTATTCGACGTGGCTCAGGCAAGAGTTCTGTAACTATTCTACTATAGACTTCTGTTATATTCTTCATAAAAATGAGGTGATGTTTAAATGAAAAAATTCTTCCTAAACTGTATTTAGACGAGTTGTTTAAAGAAACATTCTTGTACATTTATTTGTGGATTGTACGACCTTCCCCTCTTTTCTTCACTATTTTATCACTCCACCTACTGTCACCTTTTTCGGTGCCCTGTTGTACCTTCATTCGTGTGAGTCTCAGTTACAATACTAATTGCTATTTTCTTGCATGAAAGTTTTACTAAATGGCTCTCCATGTTTATATCCTTATTGTTAAATGTTTGTTCTATCGTTCAGGTATTATCGTGCTCCGGAGTTATTATTTGGAGCTCAATATTATTCTTGTGCGATCGATACTTGGAGTGGAGGGTGTGTACTGGCTGAAATGTTACGTCAGCATTGCTTGTTCATGGGAGCTGATTCAGTAGATCAACTGGTCAAAGTTATTCGCGTTTTAGGCACTCCTACTCCACAAGATATTGCCAGTATGAATCCAATGTATGGATCTTACAGTTTCCCAGATGTTCAATCTTGCCCTGTAAAACTGTTTTTCCCACAGCATACTCCAGCCGATTTGTTGGCTCTAATGAGCAAAATGCTTGTTTATAATCCATCACTAAGAATTTTACCATCTCAAGCTCTTTCCGAACCATGTTTTGACGAACTTCGTTCTATCGGTCCAAATGGAGTACTCTCGAACAGAGTTCGTATGCCTCCACATATCTTTGATCCTGATCCCGAACCTAATCCTCCTACATCAGTAACAGATGGAACAAATTTATCAGCATATAACAATTGGTTGCCAGAACATCATAAGCATGGCTCATCCAGCAAGAAACCTACCACCAGTGTGAGTGCTTTGCAAGGTTCCGATAAGAAAAACTGTAAACCACCATCGAATTCTCGAGAAATTCCTGCTGATTGGCAGCGAAAATGTATGTTTTTAATGCAGATAAATAAGCGTGTTTTAATTGTTTAATAGTTAATCAATGTTTAGCTTGAAAATACGTTTTTATGGGAATACATTCTTTCTCTTTGGAATATTTATTTCGCCGTGCTGTATGAGATGTTACTTGTACCGATGCAAATGTGTTAGATTCTACGTTGGTGTTTATTTAAACGCAAACACTGGTACAAGGAGGTACCAAATATATATGCTCCACACAAATCAGATGATTTGTATGAGGGCTGGAATACTGTCCGGGTGCCCAAACCGAAGCAGATGGTTTTCTTAGCGAGTCACTCCCCGAGCCCTTGACCTAGAGGTCCGATCCACAAGGCAGTAGAACATCGTCAGGAGATACAGTCCCATGGTAGCCGGTGACCAACAATAGGTTCATACGTCATCTGTCCCCATGTTCGTCATTAGTTTGGAATTATGGTTTCCCAACTCCCATAGGTGGATCTCTCAATATTCGCCGCCCCGGGTAAAGCTCCGGATATTCGCTTTTCGTCCTCAATTTCGTAAACACCACTCGCGAGTAGGCAATGAATAAAACTTCTATGTCAGTGGTTATATACGCTTGGCCATGTGGGAGCATTCAGAGAGGGAGAGGATTCTCCCCACCCTCGATCATACCAGGGCATTTGAGAGCTGTTGGGTATATGAAAGAAATACTTAATTCATTGAATGATAAGGCACTATGGTGTATCAAAGCAGTACATCGACCTTGTATCGATTACTCGAACACCACTGGTCGGGTTAGGGCTTAAGCCGATTTGTTATCAGAATTGTCAAGGTTATCCACTTTATCCATTTTTATCTAACTTCGTCATAGACATTCTTCTAGAGATAAGGTCCTCATCGTCTGACGTTTTAAGGGTTGACCTAGAGATCCACTTATCGACTTGAAATACACAGACGACATAGTTCTGTCCTATTTATTGATTCACTCATTCACCGTGTACTTGGGTATAAGCTAGTGTTATTACCTGGTTGCCTAAACCAAAGATGGTCAAGCTAAATACAAACCTAATACTTAGTTGCTGAAAGTCTAATGACTTAACCATGAAGCCACTATCTAAACGACAAGTATTCTCGTATTCATATAAATCGTACCTCATAATTCTAGGTTTTTTTGTCTATTATTTAGGTCGAGCTGGCGGATCTAATAATTCATCGGAAAAATGTGGGTCAGTTATTGCTGGTACCGGTGGTGGTAGTCATCCAAACCTGGAATCAAAATCTGACGAAGTAACCGGGAACACTAATGGTGTAAATAATGATGCTTCGAGTAGACAACAACAACACAATCGAACTAATAATGAGAATAATCTTAAAAGTCCAATTGATACAACAAAAGTCGGGACGGCGACAACAGTTGATGTTGGTCATCCAAGTCAAATAGAAAATCCCGATATCTGTTGCAATGATAATGAAAACAATAATAATAATAATAATAGCATTACTACCAATGTACACTTAAAATCATATGTGCCTCCTACTCATCCCAACTCTTCTGAACAACGGACAAATTTAAGTGAAGTACACTAAATAGATAGATAGAGATAAACATTTGCACAAAAATCCACATTACAAAATTCATAGTGTAATTATTTCTTGTCATTTGATATATCCTGCACTCTGAGTCATTTCATTGACGACCAGCCTCAACATTAGCGTCACTTGGTTATTTTTCTGTTAACTAACAAATTATTTCTCGTGAGGATAATAGTACTTCGAAAATAAACAATCACCTTTTCTCTCTCCCTGTCTGCGCCCAATTACTTGTCGAATTACTTTGATTTCTTTGTGTGTGTATGTATGTATGTCTAGAAAAAGTCCACAATAAAGGAGATCAACCAAATTACACCGTACTCTTTTGTTGTTATTGTCGTTTAATATTGAACAAAGTTAACCTTGTTTCTCTCCCTCTCTCTCTCTCTCTTTATTACAAAACACCTACTGACATGGTTATCATCTATTTTCTTCCAGACTGTTGGTTTTTCTTCCAAAATAATGCATATTAAAATTCACAGTTTTTTTGCTTATCAATTTATGTAGGTGGTTGGGTGTAGACAACACAAAATGTCGAATATTGTTGTGTTGTATGCATTGTTTATTGTTTCAAAACTGTAGAACCTTCCTCTTCCATCATTTTCTTTTCACTTCTTTTTCTGACTAATATGATTCCAAATAATAAGTTTACCTCATAGAAACAATCTCTCCTGGGTTTCCCCCCTATTTGTCTGTGTTTATTTTTTACAATTAGAATTAGTTATGTTATATAACATTATTCTGTATTTTCGTAACTACTTTAACAACTCATTAATTAATATGTAAATATATATACATATACACGTACATATATGTGTTCATTTAGTTGACGACTTCTTTCTTGATTGTTTTTTCTTCTTCATTCATTACACCATGTTCCAAGGTCCATTTCTTCCATTCTACAATCGATTCATTTTTCTTTTCCTACTTTATCTCATCTCTTATTTCATCATTATTATTCAAAATCATTTCTCTAGGTGTATGTTGTTTATTCATCTCACTTTGTTGTATTTTAATTCTCTTCAAGGGAGAGAAAAGAAGAAGAACGAGTAAAAAGAAACCGGCTTACAGAGTGGTAGTAAATTATTTTTTGTCCATTTTTCTTTAAATTTTATATATATATATATATATATATATATATATATATATATATATATATAGTTCAACCGAATTCCCCTCTTCAATTATAAGACCTCTTTGTTCTTTTTAAGAATAGAACATTTCATGTCAATATAATAATAATAATAATAAGTAAAACCGTATACATTTCTTGATCTGAATAGTTACAGTTTTATAGGTAATTACGTGTTGATTCCCTTTCATATTAAATATATTCTCATATTATAATCAAACCTTATTCGATATAAATGGGGGATGGGTAGTGACAGAGTGGAGAGGAAGATAATTGATTGATCAATTATGTCGCAATATTTGTACTTCAATTTTACAATTTTATGAATATGAATTTCTGAATATTTATTTTGCATGTTCTATATAAAAGTATCTATATGTGTAGAAGTGATTGTTTTGTGATTTTTCTATTTCTTATATCCTTCTTTTCTGCCTATTTATTCATTTTATAGATAGATACAGACAGACACACACACACACACTTGTATGTAACAATTCCACTGTTTGTTTGTTTTTATTCTATTCAATTAAATTATCTGATTTTTCATTGTACTTTTTTTTCCCGTTAACAACAATTTGTATTTGAGTTCTTTCTTCTTGAGTTAGGATAGATTGTGGGATTGTTTTTGTTTTGTATTTAACAAAACATTATACCAACCAAATACGTATAGTTCTATATTATAACATTGTAAAACAAACAACACAATGAATTGTTTGTGTATATGTTTTGGCATAGATTAGAATTGTTTGTTCGAATTTTCTTTTTGTTACTATGCATCTTATCAGCATTTTGTTGTTGTTGTTGTTATTATTATTGCCTTACTGATTAACCAAGCCGACACTCGTATATACACGATAGTGTAATATGTAGGTAACCATTCTTTTTTTAACTGTCAGTTTCGTGATAGTGTTAGTTCTCTCACGGATGTATATGTCGGTATATATCATCTATGTTAGAGAGTTTTGTTAAATTTGATAAACATGAAGTTGATAGGGTAATTTCTTCCGTTGTTTTTTTTTTGTTTTTTGAGAATAGTTTTATATATGTGTAGGAACAATTTGTCTGTAGGTTGTTTTTTTTTTCTATTCCCTTTCATCATGTACTTCTGTTTCACATGTAGTATAAACGGGTTTTTTTTTCTTTCACTTTACTAACTTGTGTTTTATAACTTCCTAACTGTTGGTCTCTATAAAGATTCCTAACGCTTGTATTATTATTCAGTTTAATTACTGATATTATGTACTTGCAAAATGTACAAGATTATTTGTTTTGTTTTATTCATGTGTTTACTTTATTCTCTTTCTGGCAAAAACAAATACATCATATATATATATATATATATATATATATATATATATATATGAACACATACTTGTCTTTATATCTGGTCTACGTATCATATCTATTTATCATTATTAATAATGTCAAGTTGATTTGTCAAATATGAGCAATGTTCTTTATCTTCCATTGTGTTCAGTCCTCAGGAGTATTTTATTGTATGTTTGTATGTGTTCCTTCATTTTACTTGAGTAAATAGTTCAATAATTTGTCTTTTTACTTCTTCTTCTTCTCCACTAGATGATTGAATTTCTTTTACATTAGTAATGTCATGTATCTGAACATATTTTGTATGTGTACATCTAGATAGAAATAAAAATAAATTGACTATTGTATTCATTACTTCTCTTTCTTTTTCTCTTTTTCTTCTTCTCCTTCTTCTTGTAATCATTTGTGTGATTCCTTTCTTTGTCTTTATGTGTTCTATTTTGAAATATATATAAAGTAAGTAAGTAAATAATGCTTGTCTTATAGTACATTGGTTTTATTTTATGTCATCAGTTGTTTGTTTGTTTGTTTTGTTGGGTTTTTTTTCTTTTCATTCTTCTTGTATCGCTCAATTGTTTAGAAACATTGAATAATTTAAGCGTAATATACCTCTGTCACCCGCTCTCACACACACGCACCCTACCTACCTATCTATCTATTTGTCACTTTCTCAGTATATATATATATATATATATATATATATATATATATATATATTGTCAAAGAAATTATTTTGACCAATAATTTGTTTATAATAAACGATATATATATATATACCTATGCCTACCTAGTAGAAAACAACTCTTATTCTCTATGCATTATAATATGATAGACAAGATTTCGTTAAATATTATTAAAATTGATAGTACTATTTATATATCTGAATACAATAAGAATAATAGATCACCAATCAATCAATTAATCAGTTATTACTTTCAATAAAGTTTCCTACTTTATAATTTATATGTAATAGATATACATTTTATGTTATCATTATTCTATAGGATTTAATTATCGATAAATATGTTATATTATGTTTATCTACGTAAATAGTAAACATTCATAAGAAGTACTAAATTGACATATATACTGATGTATAGTTCATATTGTAAATAATAATCATAATAATATAGATATGGACATTGATGTCTCATTTTTAAATTATCGGAACATTTACTATTTTAGTCTTATCTATTGAACATAATTTTCATTGATCAATAGTTTTAGTTATAAGTAATGTAGAATTAGGTATTGATTGATTATGAATACAATAGTCTTAAGTGCTGTTAGAGGTATGAGGGCGGTTATCACTTCCCGGTTGCCTACACTGTGGAAGAGTTCTTCTGGAGGTATCTGAAAAAGAAATTGGGCTAGAGGTGGTCACAGTGACCTGAGAGTGTGACCGTAGTGTCCAAGAAACAACTGCTTGAGGTCGATCACACGCCACATTTTTATGAGTAATTTTTGTGTTAGCTCCGTACTCGTTGAAACCTTACGACCGGAGACGGATATCCATGGGATAAGGCAAGGTGCGTATTTTTAGGGTTGACCTTTTCCAAGCCCACACCTCTTTGTGGGTTTTCTGAAAGAAACACCTGCTGTCATATCTCTGTACGGTTAGCAGTACGACTTCTCCTTCGGACCTTGTATTTGTTGCATTTAGACTTACCGCTCTTCAACCGACATGGCATGGTAGGAACTTGAGGAACGGTTGTTCCAGCTTGTATGTCCCGGTTGCTTCATCACTATGGTCAAGCCCGACCACCGCATCAAGCTAGCAACAACTGTCTGTCTTCCCTTAAGAGATTAAAATCGCTTCATATCTTTGTATGTACTAAATCTTTCTTCCTGTACTATGTCCTTATATGCAATCTTTCTTTCATATATTACCACCATTGACTTAAGTACTCCTATGAATTCGGTGTTCATCTTGCTGTGTTAATGCGGTATGGTAAATGGACCGATGCATATATGTGCCTGGTCCTACTTTGTAGCTGACTGACTGAGAATTCGGTATTTATTTACATCGGCTCAAATTGATTTATGAACACTATGTCAAACAATTTCATACAACCTCTCTCATAAACTTGAAAAAGGAAAGAAGAAATATCGTAGAGAAATAATATGAATTGATTTATTTCATGGACTCTCTTCAACTGTTTACAACCCCCAAATGCCTCGTTACGGTCGAGGGTGGAAAGAGTTAGCTCTCACGTGGACACGCGTATACAGCCACTGATGACAAAGTCCTACTCACCTCCTTTCTCATAGCGAGGGTGTTTTTTACGAAATTGAGAGGACGAATAGCGGATGTCCGGCGCTTTGACCGGGTTGTTTGATATGGAGGACCCACCTAAAGGGGTTGGAAAACCCTGATTCCAAACTAATGGTGCACATGGGCTCCAGGATTCTGAGGGAATAAACAGCCGGCCACGATGGGTGTGCATCTCCTTATGTCGCTCCACTACCTTATGGATCAGACTTTTAGGCCGAAGGCTCTGAGTGTATGTCCCTAAGAAAACCATCTGCTTCGGTTTTGATACCCGGACTGTATCGCAGTCCACACACAAATCAAGTGACTTGTGTGACGTATATGTATTTGGTGCCCATTTGTGCTCAAATAAATCATTAAAACAAATATACATACTTTATATCAGAAACATCTAGGATAAATTAATTTAAAATATGGAAATAGAATAATATTAAGCGATCATAGTACGGAAGAACTGGAATTGTTTGAACGCTCCCTTATTTATAGGTTAAGTATATGAATATTCTAGAAGAGTATAGAAATAAAAGATTTCGCGAGACAGAAAATAGATTACGCAATATAAACTACTTGATTAAAGTATATGGAAAAATAGAAAACAAAGTTTCATGTTATTGATCACGAAAAATAAGGTCATCAGATTAGAACAGAACTGTCCCATTTTTGAATAGACATAAATCCGGTTTTTAATGCAACAGATTTGGCAAAGTATTATTTGATTATTTTAAATGATTTCGCAACTTCAACAACATGTCTACCATCGAACAATTGCACCAGGTTTTGTGGAGTACTTTCGGAGATGCGGATGCAAACCTTCCTTTCTGTTCTACTGATGTATACGCTTTCGCACGTACATGTAAACTGCTAAATACAATTAGGGGTATCTGTCCACATTTGATTGTCTCAATGAGTATATGCTTTAGTATAGAAACACCAACTTCGTCGTTGAATACATTCTTTTTAGTAGTACCTTTAGTCTAACCATCCAACCAGTTTGTGAGATAGAGAGTTGATCATCGATAAGATAGGTCTGACGAGGACGTCAGGTTTGTTGATAGTTCATACAAATAAGACAATCTGGATCCCCGTGGTTTCGATACATTATATGTTCGATTATTAATTAAATTCCTTTTCAAAAAGCCTTTTAACTTCTCTGTGATACGCCTTTCTATTGCTTCAGTTAACTAGGAACCTAGCAGAATCATCTAGAACCTTAACTTTTTAACCACTAGTACTACACCAGAGTTCCTATCAGGTTTGAAAATGACGATATTTCGATTCTGCATTAAGTTTTTCATGGAATTCGATATGTCGTGTATTGATTGACAACATCAATGAATCGAGATTTAAACCAATTTTGTCTTTCTTCAATTGTTTTCAGTTCCAACAACTGTTAATACAAGTTCTCAAACTGATTTGTAAAATAAACAAGTTTGTAACGGGTGTGTTTTGTAGTCAAGTATAATAATGATAGAATTTTTGCATATTAACGGTATACAAACAGATGTAAACAACATAGGCTTTGGTATAAATGAATGTCAGTTTAACTTGCTACATTTTACGTCACTAAAACTGAAAAAATGCCACTACATTGATGATAATAATATCACAAGGGTGAAAACTGAAATTAAGAAAAAGTGTCAATAAGAATGAATGAAATTGGCAAATGAAACACTATGCAGTAGTAAACGGTATCAGTGGTGGTAGGAAATCCATAGATATGATTCAGTTAAAAGGATTAATCCATGGAATAAAATGTTATTTTAAAGCGAAATATTGACTTATTCACCATTGTGACCAATTCCAGGCTCTGTCACTTAACGTCTCCAACTATTGATTGCCATAATCGAGCGGACCCTAAACTGTAAAGCCACATTTACCAACAGACCTTTAAATATGTGTTCGTTTACGTGGTAGCTATCTCGCTTTTACGATTCCTCTACAACGGATACCACCACAACCTCACTCAACTATCTAACCCAATACATTCAGTTCATTTAGATGATCACATTACCTATAGACCACTTTGCTCATCTTGGAAGTCCTATTAGCCGTTGTGACCTGATGCTTGATAAAATCTCGACACGGTTTAAGAAAGTTAGGCATCACTTGTGGGATATCCGTCTACCCAGCAAAAAGCGTTTATAGTGCACGGCACTTCCCTTTTCTATGAAAGTAGAATATATGTGTAAGCTACAGGGCTTCAATAATAGAGATGTCTTGGGTGCATTGGTCGCGTTTCGTGGAACGATCGAGTGAGATATGCGGTTGGACAGTCATCAAGAAATTGGGAAGTATGACAAGGTGGTGAATGTTGGTCGAATAGTGTGATTAGTACATATGGCTAACTACCACCTACTTGGATAAGGGATAGTTGATAGTGTGGGTGTAGATTTGAAGAGAGTTGGTTACGACCAAATCAGAAGTGGTACCAGTGTACAAAGCGAATAAGAATTGTTGTGAGCTATGTTTGTAAATGCAGACTTCACGCTTATGATCAGCGTGATGACCGAAGTCAACTTTTGGAGACTATGAATGAAATGGGTAGAAATCGTTGTCAACTTACATCTATGCCAAGCTTTATGTTGTTGTTGCTTATCTGTTCGTTTAATAGAAATCAGTTTGTATACAAAAAAGTGAATTATTCATTTTCACATATTTCAACTGGAATTTATGCCACAGGATTCGAACTTATCTATTTTTGAGGAATTCAAAATAATAGCTCTTCTATTTATTATTAAGAAGTGTTTATAATCCTCTTATCACTACTTTCATTAGCTTTGTTCGAGTACATGATCGCACTAGTATCTTTCTGTTCATATTCATTATATTTCCTCTTTATTACTTGTATGCGAAACTTTGATTATACACACAAACACATGAATTATTTTGATGAAGTTTTGTTCTCTGAACTGTATGGTTTGGTCGTGGAGCTTTCATTGTTTTTCTGAACGATGTCATCAGCACAAACTTAATAAATACTTTGATGAATTTATTCTTTCCAGCTTTTTTGACCTTCGTCTTACGCTGAAATATGTATGTTCGTCCTATCTCTACAACTGATACACATATGATATTTACTATTATTTTGTACTATTAAATTTTTTATGTACACTAATTCCAAGAGATAACTCGAGGAGTTCTAGAGGGAAACTGTAATTAGTGGGGTCAGGTTATATCGGATGATAGGTAGTTACCCACCGTTAATATTAAAAGATGGTTATACAATATCGCTAATTGATTGGAGTTGAGAGTCTAAATCGTTGGATGCCAATTCAGTGGTATGAACGTCAAGTTTGGTTCTCAGTGAGGTCGAGGATGCATACCGCCAACGAGTTCCATACTGGGACGAAACAGATGTCCATCACTTCCTGATTTTCAATATTTAACCAACTAAGATCAATGAGTATTGTATTACATCTAACTCATTAATCTCAACAAGCCTTCGACATACACATGTAAATTTCATTTGAGTCATTAACCGATCTAAGACCACCACAGAAAACTCGGAAGCATTGTATGGCTATTTCGTTTTAGTAGTTCGATCCCCTGCAATGCCGTTGTGGATGCTCATTGCTGAGGAGTCCCATACTATAACAAAACGAATGTCTAGTGCTTCCAGACTTTCATGGTTGTCTGACTTTGTGAGTTTAATTTACAGAGTGATTGCCATCAAATGAGACTGTTGCATACAATGTACTCAAAAATTTTCACTAAAACGAAGAAAGAAGATATGAAAGAGGAGAGCGTTTGAAAATCAAATAGATTGAGACAAATATAATCAATGGCAGAAACTAATACTGGTCACTGTACATACTTACTTACGCCTGTAAACTCTTGTGGAGGAACAAAGGCCCTCACCAGCACTCTTCATCCAACCCTGTCGCAAGCAATCCTTTCCATTTTCTATTCAACCTTTTCATGTTTGTTTACAATTCCCGACGTAGTGTGTTCTTCAGCTCTCCACTTTTCCGTTTCCTTTCACGATTTCAAGTGAGGGTTTGCCTTCTGATGTAGTTTGATGATTTCCGTAATGCATGTCCTATCCACTTCCAACGCCTTTTATAATTTCCCGTCTATCTGGAAGCTGGTTTGTTCTCTTCCACAGTAGGCTGTTGTTGATGGTATCCGGCCAACGAACATTGAGTATCTTGCGTGGACAACTATATATAAATCTTGATGATGGTTGTGGTAGTTCTCTATGTTTCACCTCCCTACAGTAGAACTGCATCAACGTTCGTATTGAATATTGTGACTTTGATGTTGGTTGACAGACATTTGTTTTGAGTTGCATATGTTCTTCAATTTTAGGAATGTGGTCTATGCTTTGTCAATCCTCGCCTTTACATCTGTATCGGATCTTCCTTGTTCATTGATGATGTTTCCCAGGTATGTAAAAGATTCCGAATCTTCTAGAGCTTCTCCACCAAGTGTGATTGGATTGGTGCACCGAACATGATATGTGTTAACTATCAAGTTGCAATCCGATGACACAATAATAGCGTAAAACGAACATGTATTCTACAAACCCTAGTTTTTTAATAGGTCACTAACTTTGGTCAGTAATATAAACACATTCTCTACAAACTTTGTTCGTAAGCATTTGTATCTTTCTGTTGTTGATGTTCAGGATTGTAACCGGTAACTTTCTTTTAGCTGGTGTACACCCTCAAAAATCGTTTCGATAAAACCGTTTAGTCACAAATTTGAAACAGTATTGCAATTATTCATTATAAAATATATTTGAAATAATCTCAGCGATTGAAATTTTAAATAATTCCAACGTTTCGTCCAGCTAACTTGTCTGGACTTCTTCAGGGTATTGCAATTATTATTCATATATATATATTGATTTTTTGGATCATCCCATGGATATTTAGGACTGCGATTGATTAGTCACTTTTGGCGTATGTTCATCCTTTGTGGATTGTATCAATACTGCCAGTAAGTCACAAATATTTTATGCAGAGATATATGATGGGTAGCAGTGGAATTCAAGATGGGCGTTTCATTCATCTCATCACACAAGCCTGAGTAGCAAAGTGGATTAGACGTTGACGTTTGCAGTAAACAGTTATAGGTTCGAGTCTTAGAGTGAATATCAACTCTGGGATGCATGTTAATCAATCTAACAAGTTACAAGTAGGGAGAAGTTATTACGTTTGTATCTCAATATGAACATCAGCATCCTCTTAGTTTGATTCCTTACATAAACTCAATTGAAATGGGTTTTTCTGGTGAGACTAATTTATTGAAAACCTTTGAGTCAATTTAAAGTGACCTTGAGAATGTCCACCTACTAACTAGAACTAAATGAGGGTTGTAAAGTAGTGTGAAAAACTACAATTATAATTTACAGTTGATGGTTTTGGTTAAGAATTCGATTTAGGGTTTTCATCATAAACTGACATCAGCTGAAAATGACAAAACTCTATTTAACCAAAATAGATGAGTGAATTTCGCGCCAAAATCTAAAACTTATTATCCTAAATCTGATTAGTTCATCCATAAATTATAGTCTCACCCTTAAATTTAATTGATACAAATGGATAAACTATATTGTTAGATAATTGTAAAGTTGTATTAAAAGATTAGTTATTTGATATTAGTTCACATTTTAGTTTAAAAGTCATTAAAACAACTATTGAATGTTTACTTAGTATTGTTTGTTTGTATCTTCCCGTTGAAGGTACATTCAGCTGACGAGTCTGAAATAGGACGAAACTCACGTCCTGGATTTCAATGCTAGCTATTATCTATCTTCGCTTAACAGTATTAGTGTTTGAGTTATTTTAGTTAAATGTCGTTAACTGACAGAATAGAGATAATTGAGAGTAATTTATTATTGCTTATAGTAAAAATATAAATTTAGTTTGAAAGAATACTGCTGAAATGAATTAAATGACTCTTAAATGAACTGAAATCAACGTTTATGGTATCGTTAAATAGACGTTACAAAAAGTGGATAGGACATACATTAGGGAACTCATTAAATAGTATCACGACGCAAACCCTCATATGGAATCATGAAAGGAAACTGAAAATTGGGAAGCTGAAGAACGCACCACTTGAGGAATTGTAAGCAAACATGAATAGCAACTGGGAAGAACTGTAAAGGATCGTCCAAGACAGGGTTGAATGGTGCATGTTCCTCCACAAGTAGTAACAGGCTTAGGAAAAATATTTAAAGATATTTCAGAAATTAATTTTTGTCATCATAAAGTACAAATTACTTACGCCTGTTACTCCTAATGAAGCATAGGCCGCCGACCAGCATTCTCCAACACACTCTGTCCTAGGCCTTCTTTTCTAGTTCCATCCGATTCTTGTTTATTCTTCTCATGTCTATCTCCATTTCCAGGCGTAATGTGTTCTTTGGTCTTCCTCTCCTCCTTCGACCTTGAGGATTCCATGTGAGGGTTTGTCGTGTGACGCAGTTCGATGCTTTCCTCAATATGTGTCCTATCCACTTCCAGCACTTGTTCCTGATTTCTTCATCCACTGGGATCTGATTTGTTCTCTCCCATAGTAGGTTGTTGCTAATAATGTCTGACCAATGGATCTGAAGTATTTTGCGTAGACAACTGTTGATAAACACCTGTATCTTCTCGATGATGGCTTTCGTGGTTTTCCAGGTTTCGGCCCCATACAGTAGAACTGTGTTGACATTTGTATTGAAAATTCTGACTTTGGTGTTGGTTGCCAATTGTTTTGAGTTCCAAATGTTCTTCAGCTGTAAATATGCTGCTCTTGCTTTGCCAATCCGTGCCTTCACATCTGCATCAGATCCACTGTGTTCATCAATGATGCTGCCCAAAATAAAATAGAAATACTAGTATTAAATGTATAAAGTACTTGATTCTTTCTATTTAGATTGTATAAAACAAACGAAAAAACTTCATTCCTAAATCCTAACCCGAAATTGTATTATAGTTTACAAACAAACCGCTCTAAGTTAGACAATCATAAAAAAACCTAGAATCACTGAATAACCGTTTCATCTTAGTATAGTACTCTTCATCAGTGTACATCCACAATCCTGCAAGTAGGAATCGAATCTAGGACATTTAGTCTCATGCGCCAACACTTAACCTACAAACCACTTAATCAGGATTCAATCATAAACAGTTTTGTTTTGTATTATAACTAATGTCGATTCGTGATGATACCTTTAGATAGTCTTAACCTTAACCAAGTACAGTATATATATTTATATCCCTAGCAACTATTCAAACAGACTAAATCAATATCCATATGGAAGCATTTGTGTTGTTATACATATTTTCTTTTTGTTTCTTCATTTAATCTGTAATAGATTTATTAATTATTTTATAAAATCTGTTTTCATTTCAATAAACTATTTATTCCCTTAAGCTCTTTTCTGATTGGTTAATAATTTTACGCGGTTATTTTAATCTGATCAATATTTTCTTATCTTAATAATTAGACTTCATTAGTTAATACCTTGAAAGAAAAAAAAACAAAGAAAAAGAATAAGAGGGAGATAACATGGAAACATTCGTTCCTTTCATTGTTATGATTGAATATGACATAATTGATCTTATTGTCTTTTCCTATTTATTATATGCTATTGAAGTGAATGTATCAATTTATAGTTAATACTAAAAATAGAATGCTTTGTTTTCTCTCTAGGAGAAAGTATATTAGGGGGGGGGACTAATAAAGATGAGTTTTTGTGGATATTATAGTCATTTTTAGTAGTTGATTAAAGTTAGACTATCATTGAAAATCTAGAAATGTTGGATGGCTGTTTTGTCCTAGTACGGAGATTCCTTAGCAATGTGTATCTATGATTCCCAGTCGAAAAGACTCGAACTTAGGACATTTGGTCTTATGGGTAAACGCTTAATCTCTAGACCGCTGATGTGACTGGCATTCAATGGTGTTCATGTGTAACTTCAGACAATCCATGAGATTGTTCGACCATCCATCATTTTCTTCAATGAGTAACTGACTTTACAACAAGCATGGCTGAATTCCACTGGTCACGGATTCTCACTACGATTCCAGGAGATGCTTCTTGAAGTCACTAGTGGGCAAACAATAAATAATATTATCACAATGGGGTTTTGTAAATATTATTACTCACTGAAGACAATAGTAGACAGTTGCGCAATCTCAAGATTGGTTGACGTTAGACATTAACACAACCGGTTGTCTGCTCAGTTGTCTAGAGGTTAAGTGTTTTCCTGAGAGATCAAAGGTCCTGGGTTCGAGTCTCTTTGACTCGAGATTGTGAATGCACACTACTGATGAGTCTCCATATTAGGACGAAACAGCTATCCAGTGTTTCTGAGTTTTCAACGGTAACCTAGTTTTATTGAACTCATGAATTCAACTCTTAAAAAAGAAGATTTTGAAATGATGATAGTAGACTGTATTATGTAATTTATTCAGGCTTGTTGTATTTTTAACAATTATTGTCTGATTGTTTATTATATTAACACCAAATTTACAAGATATCTAAAACTCAATATGATTATACCGTTTTGTAGTTTAGAATTAGTTTACTTGTTTGTTATCCGTCTCTTTAGCGACAGGCAGTCGATTAGTGATCGTCGATCCTACCTATTCTGGGTTATCATTTCCGGTTGTTGCTAAGTAATAAACATATACTTGATATATCTCTCCAATGTGTTCTTTGATCTACCACTTTTCTTTTTGTCTTGTGAATCTAAATTAGAACTTGTCTTGTAATTTTGTTTGATGGTTTGAGTAAATTATGTTCAATCTATTTTACTCAAATACTGACTAGTTTTTCATTGGACAATTCAACTTTACTTGGGAACTTCTTTTTTCTCTGTAGCGGAACTGAAAAACATATGTAAACGATGTTGTCTAGGAAGATAATATATACTTATTGTGGTTAGCGTTTCCTAGCAAGGTTGTTTTCTACGGGTTGAGGTTGCTGATTCCATACCCAACTCTCCTCTTTTACTTGGGCTTAGAATCAGTAGTAACCCTAAAAGAGCTACAGATGGAGTTAAGATATGATATGCTTGTTGATTGAATCATTTAATCTAGAAAATATAACACAATAAATTGTCGTTCGGAGAACTAAGAATCTTTTTATTGTTTCAGCGAAAGAATAAATCAAGAATGTTGAATTGAAGCTCTCAAATAACTAATTACGAAAAATAATCTTTCATTATGTAGTATAATGACTGAAGTAATTGTTAAGCAGTTACATTGAAAATCAACAGAAACGTGTATTTTATTACGAAAACATTAGAAAGGTAATCAAGATAGTAAGAAAAGGATTTTGGAGATTGTTGAATTTAATTGAAATCCTGAACAGATCTAAGTTAGACTGTGATTGAAAACTTTTAATTACTAGAAGGTTGTTTCATCTTAGTATGGTTTAACTTAAGACGATTTGTAATTTCAATGAAATTCAACACTTTTGCCACTTCAATTACCATGTGCTCACTAGTGAGTGGATTCGAGTGGAAATTTCCGGAGTTCTATTGTGAACCCGTGATTAATGGAGCTAAATCGTGTGACGTGTAAGACAGCTGTCCACCGAAGACAGTCGGAAATAGTCGTGCAATGTCGTGAATCGATTGAAGTTATGCATTAGCAGCGTTTGTGTGTAAGACTGAAAGTCTTTCGTTCGATTTCCGCCTTCAGGATCGTAGATACACACAGGTAAGGAGTTCAATACCAGGATGAAACGGTCATCCAAAGCTTGCAGGTTCTTAGTGAATCCCATGGAAATCAGGACAGTGTTAATTCTGAACGTATCTCTGTTTCATGAACTAAGTGATTGATAACTTACTTACGCCTGTTACTCCTAATGAATCATAGGCCGCCGACCAGCATTCTCCAACACACTCTGTCCTAGGCCTTCTTTTCTAGTTCCATCCGATTCTTGTTCATTTTTCCCATGTCTTTCTCTATTTCCCGGCGTAATGTGTTCTTTGGTCTTCCTCTCCTCCTTCGACCTTGAGGATTCCATGTGTGGGCTTGTCTTGTGACGCATTTGAGTGCTTTCCTCAATATGTGTCCTATGCACTTCCAGCGTTTCTTCCTGATTTCTTCATCCACTGGGATCTGATTTGTTCTCTCCCATAGTAGGTTGTTGCTTATAGTGTCCAGCCAGCGGATCTGAAGTATTTTGCGTAGACAACTGTTGATAAACACCTGTATCTTCTCGATGATGGCTTTCGTAGTTTTCCAGGTTTCGGCCCCATACAGTAGAACTGTGTTGACATTTGTATTGAAAATTGTGACTTTGGTGTTGGTTGCCAAATGTTTTGAGTTCTAAATGTTTTTCAGTTGTAAATATGCTGCTCTTGCTTTGCCAATCCGTGCCTTCACATCTGCATCAGATCCACCGTGTTAATCGATGATACTGCCCAAATATGTAAAGGTTTTTACATCTTCCAAAGCTTCTCCGTCAATTGTGATCGGATTGGTGCATGCTATGTTGTATCGGAAAATCTCGCTTTTTCCTTTGTGTATATTGAGACCTATTGCTGCTGAGGCTGCAGCTACACTGGTCGTTTTCTCCTGCATTTGTTGTTGCGTATGCGATAGAAGAGCCAGATCATCTGCGAAGTCTAGATCATCCAATTGCATTCTAGCTATCCACTGTATCCCGTACTTCCCTTCAGATGTTGACGTCTTCATGATCCAATCGATCACCAGGAAAAAGTGAAAGGGTGAGAGTAAGCAACCTTGCCTGACACCTGCCTTTACTTCGAACGACTTTGTTAACTGTTCTCCATGAACGATTTTGCAGTTTAATCCATCGTAGGAATTCCGTATGATGTTGACTATCTTCTGAGGCACGCTGAAGTGATTGATTAGTAATACAAAAGTCTTAAATTTTCCTATTTTAATCATGACAGTGTAAGAAGTTAATGCTTATAAATTCTAGGTGATATAATCAGTATAGGGAGGTATGTGGGGATTGTAGAATTTCCAGTTTATGCCACGAATCAATCTTCGCTAGGCTACCAGTGAAAACCTGGAAGCACTGAGCAATTTTGTCCAAGTATAGAACTATTAGGTGGTGAGCACTCATAACCCCACTCAGGAATCGGCCCCAGAACCTGAAGTCTCCCAACCAACACAATTTCTAGACCACTGAGTCTTTATTCAATGATGTAAATGTCTAGACATCAACCGGTCCTCGATATTGCCATACTCGGACGAAATAACTATCCAGTGCTACCTGCTTTTCAATGCTGGTCTAGCTGAGGTTAGATCATTATTTTATCTTTTATATAGTAAAATGAATTATACTCAGTGTAAACAAAACCTACTTTTCCTTCAAATTAATGATACTAAAATTTAATCGTTTACATTTAAATCACTATCTGTGCTTTCATAACCATTCAATATTACCAATTGTTTTGTATTAAGTTTCTGCTTGGTAGTTCCAAGTTTATTATCACATCGGACAATCAATGCAAAACACTTGCGAATAAATTAAAACAGTATTGAAATATAGCATCATAACATGTGTATAACATTTTGTATACCTTCCAATCGATCCATGTCGGGTGTGTTGTAGTTACCCATCAAAGGCAATGGAAGACGACCGCGCAATCTCGTGGATTAGTTGAGATTAGACATTAACACTATTAGATGACGACTCAGTGGTTTAGAGGTTAAGCGTTCGCGTGCGAAACCGAAGGTCCTTGGTTCGAATCCCGCATGTGGGATTGTGGATGTGCATTGCTGAAGAGTTTCTTACTAGGACTAAAAGGCTGTCTAGTGCTTCCATGTTTTCAATGGTGGTCTAACACTGGTCGGTTCATGATTTCAATGAAAGTGAACAATCTCTACAACATTAAACTGATAAATCTCTAGTCATCAAAGCTTGTTAGTGTCAAATCTGGAGAAAACTGGAAAGGAATATAAAATGACCATTGCAGTAATTAATCTATTGGAAGTCAAAAATAATTGTAACTTCCTAATATGATCTTTTTCGAAGACTAAGATGCTTTATTGACTAGTTTCAAGTAATAGTGTTGACAATGCATATGCATAGAATGGTGGCAAGACTCATTGAGAGCGGAACATTTACGCGGTGACCTTGACACAATGAATGAGTAACTCCTGATACGTCGCCAACAGTACTCTGATTTATCATGTATCTCCGATAAAACATATGATCAGTTTGACTTGCTTAACATATCGATAAGTCACTTGAGTATTTGATTACAAGCTTTCTCATTTTAATCTAAATATTGTTCAACTTCAAGAACAAAATGCTCATAATATTCTTCATTTCGCATGTTTTGATTTCTTTTAAACATTAAAATGTGATAGTGCCTCTTTCAGGTAAACTGGTTGATGAAGCCGTTTTGCTTTTCTGGATAACAGACATACATAGAAGCATGGAACAACTACTTGTGTCCTGGACTATACTTTCTATCCGGTTGCTGTACGCCAACTAACTACCACATAGTAATGATTGCTAATCCTCTTTTTGGGTGAGCAACCTCTTTCTGCATCTTTTGGATGGGGATTTGTGTAGATTATTGCTTTCATTTGACTCTTTTCTTTGCTCATCTATAGTTATGTTAGTTAGTGAACCAAGTGTTGGGATTGTATCTTGAACTCGTTTATGGTGATAGGACTGGTTATGCCTTTTCAGGCATCTAATAATTTTGTATGTTTTAATGAGGTCCTCAATAGAACATTCGTACTTCAAGGTTATTGATTCAGTCTGGTTCAATAAGTGATCGTTTCTACAGTGATGGTTCATTTATTAACGATTGCATACATTCTATCATTATTATTGTTATTAATCTATTTGTATATGTGATTTCTTATCATTATTGTTATAAACATACATCCATCAAATTTGCTTAGTTTTATTTTCATTGAGTTTGATAGTCATTCAAAGGGTAGTTCCTCAACAATCCACTCAACATCCTAACTTCAGTTGCATCAATACCCTTTTAGTATAAAGAGAGATGAATAGTGGTTAGTAGTGAAATCCAGGATGCATATTCCATCTTGTTCCAGACTTTTCAGTTGTATGTAGATACATCTCAGAGTTTATGCTCATCCCGGGACTCAAACTCAGTATTGTTCTCTTCAAACGCCTTCGTGTTATCCACTTAGCTACTGAGCCCAGATAGTCACTGGCTTGTACAAAACAACCCATATAAATAAGTTAACTCGGATAGTTTTATAACGGGATGAATATTGTAGAATCTGGAAATTTTGAAACCGCCTGACGAATTATTGTTACTTGCATTTCTAAGTAGATGTGGACAGTGGCTAGCAGTGGGATCCAGAGAGCACACTTCGTCCTATTTGAGACTCTTCAGCTGAATGTACACATATCCCGGAGTTGATGTTTACTCCAGGACTTAAATTTCCGTTATGTGATTAATAAGTCAGTGAATTATTATGTCTCCATATTCCGATTATCGTAGGCATTTGTTAAGCACATTAACGATTGTTATACGACTTACTATTATTAATCCATAGCTGGTCTACTGATTACAGCTTGTTCTATTCACAGTAGCTTTTGGTTTGTCTATCTGAATCCGTAATTTTTCAATTTGTGGCGTGATATGGTTCAGTATATTTGTATACAAATCCACTTGTGTCTCAGATATAATAATTATAGTAACAGAGGTTGCCTGTTGATTTCTCTTTGGATTCAAGGCAGTAGACAGAAAAAATCTCACAAACAATAAGGTCTCAGCTTGTGTTGTCTGAAGGTTAGCTATGCAGGTCAGGAACAAAATTGGTCAAACCTAGAACGCTAAGCTTCAAACGGAATAGTAACTGAGAGATAAAGAAAGTGATAACGAGAATTCTGATCAGTTAATTTAACACATGATATCTATTAGCAATCCCAAAACACGACTGGCACATGTATCATTTCATGTTAATTGCTTACTGGAACAGGTCTAAAGTTATCTATTCCTAGAATTATTCATATTGAATACACTATCTGTTACATGGTATCTTTAGATTGTATGAATTCATCACGAATACATATGGTTGTAAAATCAGATATCTCTAATAACATTGATGTCAATTTCGTTGACATTTAACTTAGAATACAATATGACCAAATATTTCAAACAATCAATAATAAATATAAATGGATATTGTTAGTAGTTGAATTCATGTGTCGATTAAAGCTAGACCATTATTGAAAACCTAAAAGTACTGGATGACTGTTTCGTCCTAGTAAGGGACTTCTCACCAGTGTACATGCGGGACTGGAACCAAGAACCTTCGGTTTCACGCACAAACACTTAACCTCTAAACTACTGAGCCGGCATCCAAGGATGTCAATCTGGTAGTTAGATAGATAGATAGATAGATAGATAGATGTGTGGATAGATAGATAGATAGATAGATAGATAGATAGATAGATAGATAGATAGATAGATAGATGTGTGGATAGATAGATAGATAGATAGATGTGTGGATAGATAGATAGATAGATAGATGTGTGGATAGATAGATAGATAGATAGATAGATAGATAGATAGATAGATAGATAGATAGATAGATGTGTGGATAGATAGAAAGATAGATAGATGTGTGGATAGATAGATAGATAGATAGATAGATAGATAGATAGATAGATAGATAGATAGATAGATAGATAGATAGATAGATAGATAGATAGATAGATAGATAGATAGATAGATAGATAGATAGATAGATAGATAGATAGATAGATAGATAGATAGATAGATAGATAGATAGATAGATAGATAGATAGATAGATAGATAGATAGATAGATAGATGTGTGGATAGATAGATAGATAGATAGAATTCAATCACTATCTGGTCAGCTAATCACTGCATGTATCTATCATTGTAAATAACCTTGAAATACTACAGATCATACATTTTCTTAGTATCTGCTTAGTGTTTAAGAGCCAAGTGAAATCACATATTATCTTGTCATCATTCTTTTCTTTTCTTTTTTTTACATTAAAACAGTAACACACACACACACACTTTAACTTCAATTAATTTCATCATCATCATCATTACATCATCAAATGTCAAATGTTCACTAATTCACTTTATACATCTTAATGTGCATACCTTAAGTGTAACTCTGTCAAAATAAATTTGAAAAATTGTTTACACAAGTAAAAACAAGAGAAAAAAACCGTTCATACAAAACATTTTTTCTTATTTTGTTTAATGCCATGTCAATGGTTTAATGATTTAACATTCGCGCATGAGACTGATAGATCCTGGGTTCGAATCTCATGGAGGGGGAGGTCGTTAATGCATACTTCTACTGAGAAGTCCAATACTAAGACAAAACGGTCGTTCAGTGCTTCCAGATTTTCCATGATAGTCTAGCTTCAATTGACTCATGAATTCAACTATTAAAATTACTATCATCTCCATAAAACCCTTCTGTTTGATTATAATTTGTGGATTGTTTGATACTAACAACTTTATGTTAAGTATAACTGTGTGAAATTAAATTTTATGATTGTTTATAGGTAGGTACTTTTAGTAGACAAATGAAGTAAACAATCTTTCCTACTATCTTCTGTTACTTTGCTTTGTTGAATAAATCATAAGGGAAGCAGATTTACCTATTGAAGATCAATAGAATTGATGTAGTGTCCGTTTTTATGTCAACAACACATAGTTTATTCTGGCTTCTGAATAAGCCAATTCATTCATTCTTATTGAGTCACATGTTGACCTTGTCGATTATTTGCTTAGCAATCTTGACTGTTTTTATATAAGGGTATGTGTGTTGGAAGAAAGTTAGGAGTGACCAAACCAAAACTTGGTATCAGTCCTTGAAGTCACTCACTTCTATTCTGAGCCATGTTGGTGGTAGATGCAGACTACTTGGTTGGAGGCTCTGTGTGACATGGCTCAGAATCGATCCCAATTACGTAGGTGTATACACTCTTTGTCTTCCCTTAAACTATGAGATTAAAATCACTTCATATCTTTCTACTTACTAATTCTTTCTTTTTGTACTATATCCTTATATAGAATCTTTCTTTTATATATTACCACCATGGACTTAACTACTCTTATGAATCCTGTGTTCATTATGTTCTAATGAGGTATGACAACTTGAACCAATTCATATATATGCCTGGTCTTGACTAACTGTATGTGTGTGCATTTCATATCGAATTCATCAAATGTTTATACCTTGTTTTTGTTCGATTACAAATATTAGTTCACGGTTTATCAAATGAAGTTGGCTTACATTACCTTCACTTCATTTTCTCCTCTTCATTTCTCCGATCGTTTCATTCATTCTCTTATTTAAATTATTTCATTTCCTTTCATCACTAATACAACTTAAGTTGTTGATAATAATAGTAATAATGAGAATAATATACGAGAATATATCAGGAGGGGTTTTGTGGAGATTTCAGAAATTTCAATAGTTGAAATCATAAGTCAATTGAAGTTATACCAGCACTAGACGGCTGTTTCGTCATAGTATGGGCATCCTCAGTAGCACTTCACATCCACGATCCCACCCCCCGCGAGATTCGAACCCAGGATTTGTCAGTCTTGCACGCGAGCGCTTAACGTTGGCGTAATTTCATGGATTAGTTGAAGTTAGACACTAACACCATTAGATACCGACCAGCTCAGTAGTCTAATGGTTAAGCGCTCGCGCGCGAGACTGATAAATCCTAACTTCGAATCTTAAGGGCGCTGGGATTGTGGATGCGCACTATTAAAAAGTCTCATACTAAGACGAGACGGCCATCCAGTAGGCTTCCAGGTTTTCCATGGTAGTCTAACTTCGATTAACCCAGGATTTCAACTATTGCAATACAAGAATATAGTGAAGATTTATACTTCGATAGTAATGATTTGATAACAATTAGAAACAATCCAAATACAGTTAAATATGGGGAGCCAGTAACAAAAAAAATGAAAGAAGAAAAAAACAAAAAACACTTACTCAGTGATTTATTGACTTTGACTTTAATCAATAATTTGATTTGTCTATGTTTTAAGAAAATAATAATAATAAAGAAAGAAAGAAAGAGAAAGAGAGAGCGAAGAAAATGAAACATCACAATAAACGTTTTTTTTTCTGTTTTTTTTTCAGAAAAATTGTCATTTATTTAGTGCATGATTAGAAACTTTTACATTATTCTGATTGGTTGATAATTAGCTATCAATAATGATATGAGTGACCTTGAAAGATGAAAGCCAATAATCGATTTAATTAGTTTAGTTCATTTATATGTTTTGAATATGGATCATGTATGAATGATTATTAAATGAATGAATATAAATAAATGATCTGAAAATAATTCCGGAATGTATATCAGTTTATGGGTAGCAGTAATAATAATAATAATAATAATAATAATAATAATAATAATAATAATAATAATAATAATAATAATAATAATAATAATAATAATAAAGAGTATATTGTTTTGATTGAGATCATGAATCGATTGATGTTAGACTACCGTTGGAAACGTGAAAGCACTGGATGGTAGTTTCGTTCTATTATAGGACTCCTAAACAGGAGCTAATCTATGTCATGTAGAGACAGGTATCTACCTCAGTACAATGGAAGATGGTTGTACAATTTTGTGGATTGATTGATGTTAGACACTAACACCATTGGATGCCAGCAAGCTCAGTGGTCCAGTAGGTTAAACGTTCGCGCGCGAGACTAAAGGCTCTGGGTTCGAATCCAGTGAGCGGGATCGTGGATCGAAGAGTCCCAGGTTTCCAATGGTGGTCTAACATCAATCGGTTCATGACCTCAAACAAAACTTAATAATCTTTATAATTCTATACTGATAGTATACTGTTTGTTAAAGATGGATAGGGGCTAGCAATGGAATTTAGGATGTGTATTTCGTCCTATTTGGGACTCATCAGCTAGATGTACTTTCATCCAAGAGTTAATATTCCATGTGAGACTCGAATTTAGTACTGTTCTCTTCAAACACCATCTTGTTATCTACTTAGATATTGAGTTCTAATAGTCATTAGTATTTGCAATGAAATGAAATGTAAATTGTTATTGGTTATCAGAACTTAGTAACTAAGTAGATAACGTGATGGTGTTTGAACCAAATGATACTGGTTTTGAGTCGTGAATCGAAACATCAACTCTGAGATGTAGGTACATCTAGCTAACGAGTACCGAATAGAATGAAACACACATCCTAGATTCCACTACTAGTCACTATCCATCTTTGCTTATAAGCCTTGTGACTTAAGGCTATATCAAGACAATACGCACAAGATACACATATGGTAATAAGAGACTGATCATTTGAAGTTTTAAATAACAATGACAAAATATAAGTAAACATTCTCAAGTGAGTTAAATAGAAACAACAACATGATTTATAAATTGTTTTGACGAAATATTTGTCATAAAGATTTTAATAGTCTAAAACGTTTAATATAAAGTAAATGAATTAATGATAAGTTATAGCTTTGTTATCGGATTAAACATCATAATAGAGGCAATAATCAGTGTTATAAACACATAGTTATCATTTATAAAAAGTGTGACAATAACATAAATAAACTAAGAAATCAATACAATATTAATTATGTCATAAGAGTTTTGGAATGATCGATTTTCTATGCAATACAATGGTTGGAAATCAGTATTTTCTTAACAAGAAGATTATCACTTCATGTCGATTTGTTTTAACTTTAAGTTCGGCTAGTTATCACGTAAGTTGTTTGCTAATCGAAAGAAGACTTATTCAATCTTAGAACTGTGCTAAACCAATGACATTCGACCGGTATGAGCAGCTTAGCGTTCTTATTGGTCCTATATTTGCCTAGCCCGTTCATTTGAATCCAGAACACCAATACTAGCTTTCATTATGTGAATCATTTATTTCAAACATACTTGGTTTATATATACCAGAAGGGGTTTTGTGGAGATTGTAGTAATTTCAATAATTGAGATTATAAGTCACTTGAAGTTAGTGGTTAGGCGCTCGCGCGCAAAACTAATAGATCCTGGATTCGAATCTCGCGAGGCAGAGTCGTGGATGAGCACTGTTAAGAAGTCCCACAATAGGACGAAATGGCCATCCATTACTTCCACGTTTTCCATGGTGGTCTAGGTTCAAATGACTCATGATTTCAACTATTGAAATTTCTAAAATCTCCACAAAATCCCTTCTGATAATCATCTGCTCATTAGTGACTGACTTCAAAAGACATTTCCTGGAGTTCTTGTGAGAAGTCGTCACCAGTGGAGCTCAACCAGGTATGTTGTGAGCTATCAGCTCACTGAAGACAATGGTGTACGGTGGCGCAATTTCGTAAATGTATTATAGTCAATGAGACTATAATTCATTAACCAACCAATGAAAATAAAGATTGCTAATTTTGAATTTCGGCGTTGAATTCATTCATCTATATGATTAAAAGCTCTCTGGAATTATAGCTGATATGAATTTGTAAAGAAAACTTTAATTGCTAACTCTGATTTCTAACTCTATCAGTTAGACATTTTGAACTTCGTAGATGGCTTATCCCTTCTATCCGATACACATAAACAAATGCAGATAAAGACGACTAGTGTAGCAACAACTTCTGTATTAGTAGGCCTCAATACACACAAAAGAAAGAGCAAAATCCTCAAATACAACATGGAGAACACCAACCTAAGCACACTCGGTAGAGAAGCTCCGGAAGATGTGGAATCTTTTACATACCTGGGAAGCATCATCAATCAACAAGGAGGATCCGATACAGATGTAAAGGCGGGGATTGACAAAGCATAGACCACATTCCTAAAATTGAAGAACATATGCAACTCAAAACAAATGTCTGTCAACCAATATCAAAGTCACAATATTCAATACGAACGTTGAGACAGTTCTACTGTTGGGAGGTGAAACATAGAGAACTACCACAACCATCATCAAGATTTATACATAGTTGTCCACGCAAGATACTCAATGTTCGTTGGCCGGATACCATCAACAACAGCCTACTGTGGAAGAGAACAAACCAGCTTCTAGATGGAGGGGAAATTATAAAAGGCGTTGGAAGTGGATAAGACATGCATTACAAAAATCATCAAACTACATCAGAAGGCGAACCCTCACTTGAAATCGTGAAAGGAAACGGAAAAGTGGAGAGCTGAAGAACACACTACGTCGGGAATTGTAAGCAGACATGAAAAGGATGTATAGCAAGTGGAAAGGATTGCTTGGTTCAGGGTTGGACGGAGAATGCTAGTGTTAGGCCTATTCTCCTCAACGAGGAGTAACAGGCGTAAGTAAGTAAGTAACTTCTAACTGTAAATCCTAAACTTACTTTCCCCTACACTTATTCATATCTTCCTTTTAGTCCTAGTAAACAGGTGACTTTTCCCAAGGTCACTTTTAGTGTCACTTAAAAGTCGTTTATAAATTAGTATCTTATCCAATATTCGAATACCGATCATACTCAAACTTTGTACAATAAAATAAGTAAATCATTGTTCAACAGGTTACATAGTGTAGAAACCTATAGTTAACGTGAACGATAAGTTTACATTATGAGAATGATAGATTATAGGGATACCTAGATCCTAATTCAACGGTTGTAGCAGTTTAACATTCATGATGAAGTTGAAACTATGAAAAAATGGATTATGAAAGTGAAACCATCTATATTTACTACTAGTGTGTTATAACGCTCGGTTTTTACTTCGTCTAATGTTATAACGGTTGGGTTTCCAACGTTTACACGTATGGGACGTTAGTTTACCTTAGACCAAATGTTTACATTAGATTCCCTCCCAGTGTCTATTATTCTACAGGACTTCAACACAACTCATATGATCAAGAAAACGTGATTAGCCTGACCACAACGTAAATATATTTCCACACCAGAAAACCGACACCATCGGAAAACAATGAACAATCAATAATAAGTCAGTGTCATATAATAATAAGGATAGGAGAATATATAACTCATATGACACCTATCAGACTATCTATATGTCTGACTAAGCAAGTTATAAAGAGCTAAAAAACTAAGATAGTTATACTTTATCATTGGTTCATGTTATATACTGGTGACTTGTAATGAAATCCATTTAACGTATTTCATTTCAAACAAAGTGAACAATCCTCTAGCAGTTTTAATGTATAAGATATTTTGGTTTGAATAACCGGTGCTAACCATACCTCACTAAAACCTGGGTATATGCTCTATATTTTCCCACACAATTAGGGTCCCTTACGTCTAAGTGATAAGAGCTCATTCACCTAACGTAACAAAAATGCAATAGAAAACATCTTGATTAACATATGTCGTAGAATTTCACAACGGGATATAAGTGAAGAACACCTAAGAGTCCCTGTGAACTAATTCGATCCTACCAACCAAACGTCGGCCATATCCACTTCATCCTTAACATCGTGACAACCTATCCTCATCTTATATGGGAGATCCTTTTACGTTGCCATGTTAAGCATTACAGGCATCTCAGAGTGGTTTGCTAGCCTCTTGAAGTTCATCTATAGCACGCCCCTCAGCACACTTCCAGTAACCATAGTAGATATGTCTGCGGAGCTCCTTCTGCACCCTCTTTAAGTAACTAGAGAGAGCTTGTATCACAATAAAGATGATTTATTTTATTTATCTAATTTCTCCCTGATGTTTGGTAACGGAAGTTAAATATAATTAGTCATTGAGTGCGGACAAACAGCCACAGCCTACGGACTATTAAATATGTGATTTTCCTTCCTATTATTGATTTTAACCCCAGACTGACTGATAATGATTGCTTGTAATTGTATTAAATAAAGTATTGTCTAGTTCTAATCAGATTCTCTATTCTAGGTCATGAATCTTAGTTCTGATATAATGTGGTTAGTCTTATTAACATATTACTGGATTATACTGGATTATATCACCCCCACTCAGACTAGTCTTTGAACTTTGGTTCAAATAATTTGACCTATTCAAGTTATCTTAGGTATATTGTGTTTAGAGAATTTCCTAACAGAAAGAACGTCGTGAACGTCGTGTATTTATAATAGGAATAAATATATCTCTCCACCATATTGACATTCTCATCCTGTTTTCTTATACTTTACTTAATCTAACTGATGTTGAACATCCCCTTCTTAGAAATGCTCCATCAAATGAACAAATTTATTACTGTATATATATATATATCAAATTCGATGTTGTTTCATTTAATCACCCTATTCATCTTATAATACAGTCATAATTGTTATGATTCTAAGTTTGGTCAATAACACTTCATCAAATGTACCAATCCGAATCTGGATTTATAATTCTATAGTTCGAGTACATTTTCTCGTCTATGGGTTAATGTTCTAAGTTTTGATTTAATATACCCTTTAACCTTAAGTTGAAGGTAAAACAATCTAAATTCTTATTGATATCAAACATGACAATCTACTATCCTTAATATTGAATCAACTAATAGAATACAATAGGTAAGCTTCTATATTTTATGAATAGATAAACACGAATTATGAAATCATAATGCATCTCAAATTAGGAACTATACGTAATGCAAGATCATCGCATATGTGACAAACAATGGAGCGAAAATGTAGATATTTACACAGGATCTAGTTTGTTCTCTTTCACAGAACAAACTCCACCTGGAGCTCCTCTAGGGCTACTACCGATCCCAAGCGCGGATAAATAAGGAGGGTTAGGCATGTGGTTAGCGACTCCATCCCGTAGAAAACTAACGGTACTAAGATTATTCATTTAAAACTTCAATAATCAGGTAAGGAGCTGACTTGTGACATATTTGTACAGTTAAGACTCTATCTGAATAGATTACAATCGATCATTTGGATGAATTATTGATGAACTTAAATAATATAGATTAAAATCAGTTGCATTAATGAAGATTATTCAACGTTTATCAACTTCACCTGTAGCTCTTCTAGAGTTACTACTGATCCCGTTTAGAGTTTAAGTCTCAATATTAATATCATATCTCTGGTTTCATAATTATAACTCTACATTGATTAAGAGTGTTTCCAGGTTTCCACTAGTTGTCAAACTTAGATCTGTTTTTGATTTCATTAGTATTCACACAGATTATTTGATTTTACTTCTTGTCATCTTGAGTGATTACGTAATCAAGTACTAATTTCCTTACACTTACATAATTTCATTTATCTTGATTACGAATAGAGTAATCATGAAACCTATTCTATTCCATATTACTGTTTTCCAATACATAAATATACATTGATTCTAATTATGTCTATTCATATAATTTGTTTCCTGTTCTTCTTAGCCCCCAAATGCTCTCATATAGCCACGCGTATACAGCCACTGTTAGGGAAGTCCTACTCACTGCCTTCTCGTGGCAGGGGTGTTGTTTACAAAGTTGAAAAGACGAAAAGCAAATAACTGTCTCTCTAACCGGGTTGGTGAACACGGAGAGTCCACCTAAGGGAGTTGGAAAACCTCATTCCAAACCAATTGTACATATGTGCTGCAGTATCGTGAGGAAATAAATGGTGTACGAACCAATCGTTGGTGACCGGCTACCATGAGACTGCATCTCCTTATGATGCTCCACTGCCTTGTGGATCAGGCCTTTAGGTTGAAGGCTCCGGGTGTGTGTCCCTAAGAAAACCACTTGGTTCGGTTTGGGCACCCGGGCAGTATCACAGCCCTCACACATATCAAATGAGATCTGTGTGGCGCATATGTATTTGGTGTCTCATTGTACCAATATCTATGTGTTCAAATAAATAAATGAATACTTCTGCAGGACTGAGATATATTTACAATTGCCTGATCAGTGGTCATTTACCAAGGGTATGTAGGTTAATACCAGGGAACATCACTTTCCCCGAGACTACAGGTACGTCTTACTGATAAGTACCAAGTAGCGCGAGACCTAATTCAAGGGTTTCCTGTCGACTACTTTCAAACACCATCTCACATCTCAACATAGTTTACACTACATCGAGTCACTTAAACTAGTGGCGTTATTCAAACTTGATCGTTTGAATCCAGTCAGCACTAAGATATACTTGATATTAAATGTATTGGTCACTACTCAATGATTATTCAATTGTAAATATGGAATTCGTAATGTTATATACTGATTGGTCAAATAAATGAATCAAGATTTCAACTAGCCACGTTTTCACCGGATCTTTCGTTCTTCTTTTTTTTTTTGTATTAAAATCTGTCTTGATCTGTTTATATCTAGTATTAGAAAAATTCAGTCATCCTGTTGTTAAGTTCACTACTTGATTAACGCATAATACAATATACAACTGCGGCGGTCGAATGTATAGAACTTCACAGTAGCAAAATCATAAGACAGGAGAAGGCTAAAGAAGTGTTTATTGAGTAAGAATCAGGAATGTACAGAAAATTATGGGTATTTATGATTATTAGCATTTATTAAATCAACATTGTAATTTAACTAAGCTGTAAACAGACAAGTTATGCTACTGTCCAAACATAGTATGTCATATTGATATTTTAGAAATCTTCATCATGTTCTGATTAAATGGAAACTGTTTGACTTCTTTAAGGCTTCTGGAAGTTCCATTTTAATTCTTGGAAGTTATTTCAACATTTGTATATTCCTTTCAATATCCAGTATACAACATAAAATCACAACTGTATAGATTCTATTGTAAAGGTGAACTATTTCAAGTTTTACGTTAAATGTTCACATGATTTTCTTTTGAGAAATAGAAGTAACCTACAATTTGAATAACATGCATGATAGTACATAATTATATTATAATGTATATGTACATAGCGACATTCCTTCAACTGAAGAACATATGGAACTCAAAACAACTGTCTGTCAACCAATATCAAAGTCACAATCTTCAATACGAACGTCAAGGCAGTTCTACTGTACGGAGCTGAAACTTGGAGAACTACAACAACCACCATCAAAAAGGTACAGGTATTTATTAATAGCTGTCTACGCATGATACTCAACATCCATTGGCCGGATACCATCAGCAACAGCCTTTTGTGGGAGAGAACCAACCAGCTTCCAGCTGAAGAGGAAATTAGGAAAAGACGATGGAAATGGATAGGACATACATTGAGGAAATCATCAAACTGCATTACGAGACAAGCGCTAACTTGGAATCCTGAAGGGAAGCGGAAAAGAGGAAGGCCAAAGAACACATTACGTCGGGAAATAGAAGCAGATATGAAAGGGATGAATAAGAACTGGAAAGAGCTGGAAAGGATTGTTTAGGACAGGGTTGGATGGAGAATGCTGGTGAGCGGCCTATGCTCCTTCACGAGGAGTAACAGGCGTAAGTAAGTAAGTAAGTAAGTAAGTAAGTAAGTAAGTAAGTAAGTAAGTAAGTAAGTAAGTAAGTAAGTAAGTAAGTAAGTAAGTAAGTAAGTAAGTAAGTATATGTACATATTTATGAAAAGAAATTACTGTTAAATTCACTTAGTGTTGTTATACTTGTATCTTTCCATTTCAGGTACATTCAACTGATAAGTTTTAAATAGGACGAAACATACATCCTAAATTCCATCGCTAGCTACTATCCAACTTTGTTTACAACATACTGTTGTTTATTTTAACATTGATTTCATTTAGTTAAACGGAGTTTTATTAAAATGGATTTTATAATTTTTAAGTTATATTCAGCAAGAAGATTGATCTTAGATAATGCATCAATTGAACACTGTTGAGCTGTCGTCCTACAATAGAACAAAACAGTCATCCAGTACTTCCAAGTTTTTCATAGTGGTCTAGTTTCAATTGACTTGTAGTGACCTACTTTTATCAACAGAACGCGATTGGTTCGATGAAAACAATTATTATTATAACCAATTGTACCAGTGATTGTTTTATTGTGCTCGTTTGTTTAACTGTGCTAATAACAGCCATTTTGGTCTTCCATTGTATTCCATTGCTTTTACGCGGTTATCGACTACGCACGTAACTTTTCTTGCCGATCGCACCTGTACTCCTTTGGCATGATCTCGGTATTCTTTCGATACCACGAGATTGCCAACAAATATATTACGACTACTACTATCATCTGCCTTCTGATTTTTGGCCTACCGGAATCTTATTGGTCTATTGGCACGTAGTCTTGTAGCGGTGTTCATAGTCAAGCTCAACTCGACACCACGCTACAGACTCATGATTTCAACCATTGAAATGACTATCATATTCATAAAACCCGTTTCTGATATTATATGATTATCATTTTATTCATTACTAAGTATATATATATATATATATATATATATATATATATATATATATATATATATATATATATATATATAATATTGACTTGGTATACAATCAACAAAGGTGACCTATTTCAAGGTTATACAATCTTTTGTTTTGTTTTGTTTTTTCTTTTGCTTAACATTACCTAAACTACCAATCAACCAAAAACAATAAAATAAATCAATAGAAGAATATGTTTTTCATCATTATTTTTTCTTACAAAGATATACCATTATTAAATTGTCATATTTCTAAATAGCACACACACACAAACTCACACGTCCGCACGCACACACACATACACATACACAAAACAACAGAATAACTAAGCATCAATAACCATCAATGGGGTTTTGATATACACAAATATATAGGATGAATTATACACAGAGAGTGTAAGAAACTATTTTGATACTATAAGTAAAGTGGGATAGTGGTTAGCAGTGGAATTCAGGATGCGCGTTTCATCTTATTTGAGACTCATCAGCTGAATGTACTTTTATCTCAAACTGAATGTGTACTGAGTTGATAAACCTCTTGAATAGTTTGATTACGTAATAATCAGTTATAGTTATCAATTTAGGTGTTGTGGAGATTGTGAAGTTTTTGATTGAGATCATGAATCGACTGATGTTAGATCACCATTGAAAACCTGAAAGCACTGGACGGCCGTTTCGTCCTATTGTAGGACTTCACAATCTCCACAACACCTAAATTAATAATTACAATGTGCTCACTAGTGACTAGCTTCGTGAGAAAATTCTCGGAGTTCTGGTGAGAAGTCGTGACCAGTGAGGCTAATCCGTGTCGGGTAGAAACAGGTGTCTACATCAGTACAATGGAAGATGGTCGCGCAACTTCGTGGATTGGTTGAGGTTAGACATTAGCACCGTTGGATGTCGGCTCAGTGGTCGAGTATGTTAAGCGTTCGCGCGCGAGACTGAAGGCTCCGGGTTCTAATCCCTTGAGCGGGATCGTGGACGCGCGCTGCTCAGGAGTCCCACAATGGGACGAAACGGTTGTCCAGTGCTTCCAGGTTTTCAATGGTGATCTAACATCAATCGGTTCATGATCTCAATCAAAAATCAGTTATAGATTGTAACATTTTGAAATCAGTGTTAATGTTACCATTATGAAAGGAAAGATTCTAATATGAATCATTTAAATATCTGAAAATTTTATAGATTACTGTCGTCTACAAATTTAAAGAATATAAACCTTTTTTCAATAGTTGAATTCATCAAAAACCTGAAAGTAACAAACGATCGTTGCATTCTAGTATGCCACTCCTCAGCAGTTCACATCCACAATCCCACCTCACAAAATTCAAACCCAGGACATATCGGTCTTGCATGCAAACGCTTAAAATCTAGTCCACTCAGCTGACCGGCATCCAACGGTGTTGATGTCCAATTTCAACCAACCCACGAAATTGAGTGACACATCCATCATTGTCTTCAGTGAGTTACTATCTCACAACAGACCCGGTTGAACTTCACTGGTCACTGCTTCTCACTAGAACTTCAGGAAATACCTCTTGAAGCCATTTTCTAGTGAGTATATGCTGATTTATATCAGAAGGGGTTTTTGTGGATATTATAGTAATTTCAATAGTTGAGATCATGAGTCAATTGAAACTAGACCACCATGGAAAATCTGGAGGCACTAGACCAGTGTTTCGTCCCAATGTGTGACCTCTCAGCAGTGGTCTAGAGGTTAAGCGTTTGGGCTGAAGACCGATTGGTCGCGGATTCAAATCCCGCGAGGAGGGATCGTGTATGTGCATTGTTGAGGAGTCGCGTACTAGAACGAAACAGACGTTCAGTACTTCCAGGTTCTCCATAGTGATCTAGCTTCAATTAACCGATGAATTCAACTAATAAAATTACTATAATATCAACAAAAATTATTCTCTGATTATAAACCTTTTTTCCAAGTCAGGTCAATCAGACAAAAACAAATGAGAGATAATCATAAGCGAATGCTATTGACCAATATTTAGCTCTCACTTTCTAATGAAAGAAACATACGTGTTTAGTTGAAGATTTGACTTCATTTTCTGATATTTATGAATATGCTGTAGATATGTTCTCGACTCCATTAACTCCTTCCTTGTTTTGGCACTCAATAAAAGTTAGTTCAAGCACTCATATATTCATCAGTAGTAAACTCGGACGACATTAGAACAAAACATTCTTTACTATATGCAGTGTTAAGTGGTATAAAAGAAAGTTGATGACTTGTGGCACTATTTTAAATACTATCACAATTTGGATCGATTTAAGTTATTATCTAAGTGAATCCCTAACTGTTTTAATAATGGCAATACATACTTTTTATTCAGTACCACATAAGTTTAATTGAGGGAAAGAACTACAAAATGCTCCAATTTCATAAGAATTCAACTTGTGAACATCCAGTTCTATCTGAAGTTTGTGCTTATGATTTCGTTCAGACAAATGATGAAAGCTCCATGGCCAAACTATCCAGCTCAGTGAACAAAACTCCATCAAAATCATCCACCTAAGCTACAAATCTTCTCCACCATCTCAAAATGTCTCTAAACATTGGTCAACTGTCATGTCAATGAAGTGTAATCCCTTTAATTCTTTGATTTTGCACCGTATATGTTTACTCTATACCAACTACCTCCTGATTGGCCAATATTTCTCAAGGTTACCTAAGACTCGTCGAAAGGTCGTCCATAAATTATGGTCTCGCCAATAATGCAAAAAATAAACATACCTGAATGTGAATTGCCTATAAAAGTGACATAAATACCTAAGAAAAATTCAACCAATCAGATTTAAGCAAACTTTCAATGTATAAAATATTGAATTATAATTGGTTGATTAAACCACTGTTTTACTTTGATTAAGATTTCGAAAAACAAAAAAAATTAATTTATTTTTATTTTTTCAATTTATTTTTCTTGTTGTTTAAGGTATTTTCTTCTAGATTGTAGACATTTTATGTTGATATTGATCATATGATGTCTATAAAAGAAGTATATCTTGTATTTTGTGTCTTATGTAATTAAAGGTGTGATTTAACTTCATTTAGTAAACTATTCTATCTTCCACACAGTTCCATACTGATTGGTAAATTGTAAAAGTTCTCTTTCTGTTGTATGATAGTAACTCACTAATGACAATGGTGGATCGTGGAGCAATTTTGTGGATTGGTTGTAGTTAGACATTAAAACCATTGGATGCCGACCAGTCTAGTGACCTAGAGCTTAAACGTTTTCGCTCGAGACTGATAGTTCATGGGTTCGAAGCTCGCGAGGCAAGATCCTTGATGCGTACTGATGAGAAGTCCCATACTGGGACGAAACGCCTGTCTAGTGCTTCCAGGTTTTTCATGGCGGTCTAGCTTAGATCAACTCATGAATTCAACTATTAAAAATTACTGTAATATACTCACTAGTGACGGTCTCCAAGAGGTAGTTTCTCGAGTTCTAGTGAGAAACAGTGATAAGTGGAGTTTAATCCGGTCTGTTGTGAGATAGTAACTCAGTAATGACAATGGTGGATGTGTTACTCAGTTTCGTGGGTTGGTTGAAGTTAGGCAGTGGTTCCAGATTTTCCATGGTGGTCTAGCTTCAGTTGACTCATGAATTGAATTATTGAATTCACTTTCTGTTAAGTATTTCAACGATGTATCATATTTTCAGAATAACATTATTATGAATCAACATTATTTGGTGTAACATTAAAAGTTAAAGAAATATTTTCAGGTTCACAAATTAGTTGTTGGACTGTTGAGGTACGCATACCTGGATTTCAGAAAGTTACAGACAGTATAAAAAAATTAAGTTCAGAGTATACTAATCAGGACATTAAACAGAGAAAATTCGATGATTGTTATATACTACATTTTCATAGTTGAAATTACGAGTCGACGTATGCTAGACCACCGCTGAAAACCTGAATATCACTCACTAGATGGCTGTTTTCAACTCAATATTTGACTCTTCAAAAGTGCACATTCACAATCCCGGTAACGGAAATTGATTCGAAGATCTTGATTCGAAGATCTTCGATTTCGTACACGAACGCTTAACCTCTAGACCACTGAGCCGCCATCCAACACCCAATTATCTCCACAATTTTTACATATATACAACATTGTTATATGACTGATGAGAACTTTTCGGAAGAACTGAACATAGGTTTAATGCTGATTGATATTAATCAGTGAAGATTATATTCTGTCTTGAAAGAATTGAGATTCTTCTTTAGACTTCAAATCGACATAATAAAGAATAAAGGACGATATCAGTAAATTAAATTATTATCTCTATATAACTAGAATTACTGAAGATCGCACTAATTAATTGATCATTAAGCACTAGCTATACTTGTCTAATCTTCATTATTGACTAATTGAACTATATTAATCCAGTTCCAATGTAACTAATTAGTCCTATAGTCGTGTATTTCAACACATCTACATGAAAATGAGCTACTTCTATTTTTCTCAATCATTCTATACTACTCATAAGTATTTTGTGATCTTCTATACATTCAAGCTTTTCATACGTGTCCGTCTTGATTAATGCCATTAGATATATTGCATTTTTTTTTAAAAAAAATATGTGTATGCTTTGTCTGTCTGTATGTATGTATGTATGTAAGTATGTTTATCAACTTACTTATCTTAGTAACTGCTTATTTAGATCATAATTTGAAATGGTCACTATGCCAATTCTAATGTTGTATCTATATAGTTATTCATTTCATCAAGAACATTCCTTGTTCTATTTTTATTATTATGCTTTATATACATGACAAACCTTGGCATACAAATGGAATTACTCTGAGTATGATGATAATAATAGTCATAGGAATTGAATCATCAAATCTCTTATATCTAGAGCTTAAATTCCTAATATATCTGAGTACAACTTGAGCAATTGAACACTAGAACCCTCTAAATTGCAAATGAGATAATGCAGTCATAACAGTTGACTATCAGTCATAACAAGATCAGTGAAGTCAGTTCTAATGTAATATAGCAACTCAAACTGATGTATGTACGTACGAAGTACTAGATTGTCACTGATTGACTGACTGACTAACCGACTGACTGAAGTCAATGAGTACATTATGTTAGGTAATTGAAACAAAACTAAACAATTCAATCGACAATATACTAAGGAGATAAACTTATAAAGAATACAAAATTATTATTGATCAATGAAAAAGAAAAAAAACGAAATGTTCCTATTATTCTATTTTTTCTTGATAAATTGAATACGATCAATTCAAAGAACAATAATCAAACAAGAGGATATCATGATGACAGTTGCTAAGGTTACAGATTAAGTAACAATAAAATTAACCTTAACCGTATAAATCATACATTTATTTATTATTTATTCAAACACACAAACATTGGTACAAGAAGGCAGGCAACAAATAGATATGCACCACATTTTATCATTAGATTAGTGTGAGGGCTGGGATACTGTCAAGGTGGTCAAACCGAAACAGGTGGTTTTCTTAGAGAGGCACACCTCGAGACTTTGACCTGAAGGTTTCATCCACAAGGCAGTGGAGCAACTTTAGACGACGCAGTCCCATGGTAGCCGGTGACCAACAATAGGGTCATACGCCATTTATTTCCTTAGGATCCTGGAGCTCATGTACACCAGTAGTTTAGAATCAGGGTTTTTCATCTCCCCTAGGTGGGTCCTCCGACTCCACATAATAGAAAAAACGAAGCTTTCATTAAGAATAAATGATAAGGGTTCAAACTACAACCAATAGATAGATGTTCATGCTTTTCGTGTTACACTCTGCTTTGTTGTTATTTAGAGAGATACAGATCAAGAAAATTTTGATTTGAATAGCTTAATCTGAACATCATAATAATAATAATAATTAGACACAGTGCTTAACAGATGTTAAGTTCTTTTATAGTTTAGTTCATGAGTCGATTTATGCTAAACTACCATCGAAAACCTGGAAGCACTAGACGGCCGTTTCGTCCTAGTATAGGGATTTCTCAGCAGTAATCATCCACTATCACGCATCAATCGAATTCGAACCCAGGACTTTCAGTCTC
Source organism: Schistosoma spindalis (assembly GCA_946903255.1). Taxonomy (NCBI): domain Eukaryota; kingdom Metazoa; phylum Platyhelminthes; class Trematoda; order Strigeidida; family Schistosomatidae; genus Schistosoma; species Schistosoma spindalis. The sequence goes on along the minus strand of OX336423.1, from coordinate 2,006,653 downwards.
GCGCGCATACGCTTAATCTTTAGACAGCTAAGCCGACATCCAACGGTATTACTGTTCAAATTCAATTAATCCATGATCTTGCACAACTATTTTTATGTCTAGCCTGTTGTATCAAAAAGTATGTATAAAAGAGTACGGAAAGGATAAGAATTTCGCAATGTATTAGATAATTAGTTAAACTTAAACAGAGAATCTAGGACGCGCGTTTCGTCTTGTTTGAGACTCGTTAGCCGGATGTGCATGCTCCCAGAGTTGATATTCACTTCGGGACTCGAACCCAGTACATCCATCTAACCAGTCCTAAATATAACGAAACGCGCATCCTAGATTCCACAACTAGTCATTATTCACCTTTGCTTGAAAAGCTTATGACTTAAAGCTAGATCGAGACAATCCGGACAAGATGTCCATATACTAACAAGAGACTGATCAATTGCAGTCCTAAGTAACAATGAAAAGATACAAGTAAAACAACACCAAATGAATTTACACAGAGAAGTTTGATTACAATGAACATCAATGATCAATAAAATGACCTTGAGAGGAGTTATGATCTCAGTTAAACAAAACATCAGCTGATGTAAATAAATCATTTATGACACAAAATAAAGTATATTATAGATTACACTAACAAATATATGTAAACAACAACTTTCATTAGGCTTCAATCTAATTTACAGAAATATTAAGCTAATTATAGGTCAGTAATAATGACGAAATCAATTACGTAACTAAACATAATGGTATACTAGTTGTAATAAGAATAATAAATGCTTGAATTAATGTGGTGAAACTAGAATTTATTGACGGCCCTTGAACAATGCTAGACTGACCTTGAGAGTGTCCACCTAATAACTAGGACCAAAATGAAGGTTATAAACCAGTGTGTGAGGAATTCGAATTATGACTTACAGTTGATGATTAGGGGTATGGAATTAGATTTTGGGTTTTCATCACGAACTGACATCAGTTATAATGTCAAGACTTTATTTAGCCGAATAGATGAATGAATTTCGTGCCAAAATCTGAGACCTTTTATGTTATACCTGATTGGTTCTTACATAAATTATAGTCTTATCGAAGTTCCAAACTATTATCCCTCAAAAACTTGATCAAAGTTCAGAAAATCCTTCGAATGATTTTTTTTCAATTAAGATTGAATAGATCTTTCTTTGAAACATCTAATAGGATAAGATAATGAATGCTATCTTCAATTGGATAATTGTCTTCTTTCTGGTATACTTTTTGTACTTCTGGAATGTTTTTTTTGGGGTCGTTAAGAATCATGCTACATAGCATAAATTTGAACGATTTCCCATGCATACTTAACCTTGGAGAAAAGCGTCCCATTTGCACTTCGCGCCTTTTTTGTGTTCAAATTATCATATAATTTTAATTTGAAATTACTAGAATTGGTTGGGAAATAGAGTTAAACATTCAGTTGGCGAACTTATTGCTTAAATGAGCCATATATGAGAATAAACTGTCACAATATTCTTGTAAGTACAAAGACTTGGAGTGTCTGCTAATGACTCTATACCAACTGCTATATGAAAGAGACAAGATAGAGCCTTATAAGAAAAATTGATGTTTATAAAATAAATTATTGTGAATAGTTTAGTTACATCTATTATATGACCGTTATCGACCAAGTATGATAGAACAGAGATGCATATTGTTTTTATCATACCCTTTCCCAACAACATATGGAGGTGCTCATTAGTTTGTTAGCTTAGTTGTTTAGTTGTATCCTTAAAATAGCTTTCTACTTAGAATCACGTGAATTCCTAGGTGCAAATGGATGTGGCTGAACCATGTAACTTATCTTTGAATTAAGGAACTATCATTGATCAGCCAGAAAACGACAGACCTAAGTTATTTGCATAAACTGCCTTGACTAGTTTAATATATTCATATATGCATATAAATACATTGCTGTATATTAGAGTAAATCCTGATGAAGATTTGATTAGAAACAATATCTCCAGGGAAAACATATGCTCTTGTGAGCAACATTCACCTAGCAAATAAACGAAAAAATGGCACGTTTTGGACGAACGTCAAACATTGACGATCACTTAAATGATGTGTGCCACTTATGTCGACGGACATATGTAGTATATAACATCAATCAGAAGTGAAATGCCTGGCAGCAGAAGGTTGGTAAAATCAAACTGAAGAGAACGTTAAAAAAGAGTAATTGTAATAGCAATGAGGAAACAATGAAGTATGAGACAATTGATATAGGATTTGCAAATAAAGTATTAAACATATGGTTTACATATTTTACCAAAGAACTTTATTTTAAGTAAAGTAATAAGTTGACTATCTCTACCTGTGTTCTCGTTCACAACACTTATACAGACCGCAGGGTTCTAACAAAAACTTTTTTCTGCACCACGTTTTAAGTCATTCTGTTATGTGATTGGAACAGTCTTAATAAGCAATCAACCAATTAGCACAAACAGTTTAATTACACTTGTCGATTAGCTTAGCGAGATTTACAATTCTCAGGTTAATAATCATATCTGTTGTTGATTCATGCATCATCAATGTGATGTCTATTAACATCAATTTCCTAAACAACTCCATATAACTTCTATGTTTTGACTATGTACTTTAGTAGCGATACATCAGAATTCAAAGGACACCAATTAATCATTCTTAAACAATCATATTACAAATTATTCATATACATCTTATATAAAGCAAGATGCTGAATGTCCATTGGTCGGATGCAATCAGCAACAACTTATTGTGGGAGAGAACAAACCAGCTTCCATATAAAGAGGAAATCAGGAAAAGACGTTGGAAGTAAATAGAACATACACTGCAGAAATCGCCAAACCACATCGTAAGGCAAGCGCTAACTTGGAATCGTGGAGGAAAACGGAAATGTGGAAGACTGAAGAACACACTGTTCCGAGTATCGAAAACATACATGAAATGAATAAATGGCAACTGAAAACATCCATATCTTACTAGCGTAAATATTTTTTGCAGTGGAGTTAGATAATAAGGACTATAGATTCACGACTTTAATAGATTATGTAACATAATATAAACTGAACGGAATATAATAAGTCATTCAACAATAGACCAAAACGTATTGGGATGACTTTCGAGAACTACAACGGAGCCTCCAGATGCCCTAGAGGAGCCGAAAAGTTCCATCCTATCAGAACGCATTGGAGCTTTCTAGAATATCCAGGTGGCATGCTACTATTGGTTAGTAGTATAAAATGCCTCTTTGAGGATTGGTTGAATTATAATGTGGACATAAAAAACGCTAATATCTATACAAACCTATGATTTTCTTTACATTTTGATTCTTACCCAACAAGCACTTTCTCCAGTCTTCTTCTGTTTTCTTATTTGCAACTTGAAGGATTTTATTGTTCGAATGCTTAAGTTATACGTGTTATATTAAGAATCTAAACTCTAGATATAACACAATTTCGATAGAACAACGAGAAGACAAAGTGGATTTGAAAGATGTGATGTATTTGCCTTACATAGTCCGAACAATCTACTCACAGATATACTTGTCAAGGAATTTTGTATGAAAATTAGTAAATATCAATCAAACAAAGGTTCGAGTAAATAATAAATTTTCATATAAAATTCTTTGATAAGTGTATATGTGACTAGATTGTGCGAACTGTGTAGGGCAAATCTCATCACATTTTCGAGATCAACTACATGTTCTAATTGTTCTATCAGTATTTGAGAGCAAACGTTAATGTTCAAACTTCAATTTCGGTGATGTGTATCAAACATTTTTAGTCCAGATTAAGAATGTACTTTCTATCTACTTATTTACATTCCGAGTTAGATAACCCTCTTTTCTTAAAAAAATTTCATCTGCATGCGATATTCTTTCAGTGACTATAACTATGAACATAAGTTAACCAGTAGAATTGAACTGATGCATTCGTTAGTCTATAATATCTCTCCTATAGTTAAGTTTGCCAACCCCTTTAATTAGCTTACTTAACAGACAGTGTTATTAGAACAGCAAAAACTTATCTACATCTTTGTATTATTAACATTACCGTCATATCTGTATGAACATGTATGCTTAACCACGCAGATATTCCTCTCTAGCTTAGATGCTAGTTGCTTTAATGCAGCTCAATGAATCATACTCTTTGTCACATATATGTGTTTGAATCTTATTAATTGACTCGACTCTAAATTCGCCTCTGTATTCGCTTACTAGCGCGTATTGACTTTTCTGTTCAAATTCGTTCGGTGTGCTTGTAGCTTTGTAATCTGAGCTATTGAATAATAAAATGCAGTCGGCGCATTGTGTTGCCTTCTGAATTCATACACCATTGGAATTTACTCATTGACGGTTATCAGGGTGATTGATATATGAAACCTAAGGTATTATCTAGAAACCAAGCCACTACAAGTCATACGATCAGTCAGATATCGTATTCTGAAATGATCATATAACAGTGTTTACGATTATATTGAGAACCGTTTAACTATTAGTTCATATTCACACAACCACCAGTTCTCAGCCACCTCTGATCACATAGTGTAGTGTGACAGCGAGATCATAGTCAATGAACGAAATTTATGTGGTACTAAAGCTACCTTAAAAAACTTAAACCAATTGTAAAGCACAATGGGAAGTCATAATTTAGTATCAGGATCAAGGGTCAAGAGATTATAAAACTATGTATTCAACCTTGATCGATTGCCGAAGTTCAAAAATGGGATAAACCAATTATTAAAAATGAAAGTATATCGACACTAATTGTTAGATCTAATAGTTTTCTCAGCAGCATTTTTAATCCAGTAGTACTAACGAGCAACATAGTATAGACCTAATCGCAATAACAAACAGAGTTCGTGCTTCTATTGCATATTTTTCTAATCAGGTTCGTCCAAAGTACTCAACTAGGTCAACTTCAACCAAAATACACGTTAATGAACTAGTGTCAGATTGCAATGCTAGAAAACAACCGAACACTTCAAGTGCATCAAATGCGTCGATAATCGCCAAAATATTCAATATGTTCGTGATGTGTGAGTGAAAACCACGCAGTCCGTTTACATTTGTACTCTGGGGACCTCCAAAAATAACTACCGTATACATAGAATAATTCACTGCACTTAACTTATTCTTCGATCACATGTTGGTAGGTTGAAATCCCACTGGATTTATCAGAATATACAGTTATCGCTTATTTTCTGCTAAACGCAGTGCCACACGAACTGATATAATTGACAGACGGTCCTCACGAAGTTCGCTTTGCTATCGCTACATAATTTTGCTGATGTCCCCTCTCTTCAATCATATATAACGGTTTTGTAATAAACAAGTCAGTGTTTAGACGATGTTTTACCTCCCGGTGTACCACTCGAGTTTCTAAGCATCCAAACATTAATTATTCTTTTAACGACATATCTTTTTAGACTGATAATAGTCCGAAGTACTACACCTTGTAGCCGTGACAATATACTAGCCTTGTCAAAATTTTCGCGGTGCGTGAGATCCCATGAACGTCAGTTTTAGTTTCGCCCTAGGCCGCCGACAAGTCACATACCTTCTCTTGTTGATCCCCTTTGATTACGCGAATCGTGGCCAGAACATGAGACGCGCAATTATTCCTCGCTGTTACAATGCCCAATACTGAGATTAATTACAGCATGAAGGCTCAGTAATGCAATCAATGCCCTCTAGAATTTATGAATTTCAAGCAGTTTATAAAACTTTTGTCTTTTGTGCAAAAGGCTACAACCATTTAGCCCATCCGAAACTTGACTTCTTCAATAAATCGTTTCTTCTAGATATTTCACTCGTCCGCGTACACAGAACTGCAGCCCCTAGTGTCAACCGCATTTTGTGACTTGCTTAGTAGTGGAAACTTCTGACGCACTGCATAGAAATTTAGAAGTTAGGAATTTCTGTACGGAGTCAATCGTGTTCAAACAATCTCTTCACGGTCAACATTTGATCCCTTACTGATGACATTTCATAAATGTTATCGTTGTTTAAGAGCCATTTATTTGTATATAAGTTTTGTGAATAAACTATTTCGGGTTCGTTCAGAAACGTAATTATACATAAGTTCCAGCGCTTACACAATATCCAACATATTTGAACAGATTCTGAAGTATTTGGAAGAATATTAAAATGACCCAAAAGAGAAAGGAGGGAAAGAAAGGGAACATGTGTAGATAAATGAATTAATACGTTCATGAAACAGAGTAAGAATGAACGATAGTAAGTGTACTACAAAATGATTTAAAACAATCCTCCAGTGTAATAACTTTTCATGGTATAATAAGGGTTTATGCAGTAATAGGTTAGAATGATGCGATGAAAGTTTTAATTAACTGCAAGTAATGAATATCAAACACCAATTTGCAATGGTCATATACACATTCTGAGGATTAAATGAAAGTCAATTCCTTTCAGTAAGTGTAGTACAAGATATCGTGTTTTACATTAGAAACTCTGAATGTATAGTGATAAGGTTTGCGTCGAAAGAAAAAAAGAGAGATATAAGGAATATCTAATGTTTTAGGAGATCAATCATGGCTACGATAGTAGCAATAATATATATGAACATGAGAGCACTTTGGATACTCACATGATAAAAACGAAATAAACAAAGCTTCAAAGGTTCTACTTTGATTTGCAGTCAGTTTAATAGATACAGGACCTTGTTTGAGGAAATCACTGGTAATCACATTGATATTTAATAGGTGGCACAAACCACTTTCGGAGAGAAAGTCAATGATGAGATTTTGAGCTGGATTGTTGTGACTGTGGCAGAGGCTTGCTGGAAATATTCTCCTTATGGCTGAATAGCGAAAAATAAAGAAATTGTGTAGGTTTTCAATTTTGTGCAGGTTGTGAGATGGCATGATAGTGTACGAGGAAATAGAAGTCGTAGAGTAACAAACATCACGTGTGAGGTTTTAGATAATGAAAAGATTTGATTTAATGTGTCTGGTCCAGAGATGTTCTCACTTGAGTTGTTTACATCTTTGATGGTGGTCCTTACTGTTGATTCATCCTGACAGAGCTTAAGTAAATCTTCTTCGAAAACCTTCTGTTTTTTATCAAATCAATTTGATTACAACTACTTTAAAGATAAAATAGATTTCTACATAATAATAATAATCTATATTCAGTGTCATTTCAACTTAACGTTATGAGTGCTCGAAGTTTTGTTGTTTTGGATACTTGAGAGGCAATGTGCTCGAAAATGTTTATATTGTTACTACACCCAAGTCACGAACCATATTGAGAGGTTGTAATATGTGTTTGTTTAGGACCACATTTACATCATTACAGAGGCCAAAGTAGATCGATCTGCTTTTATCGAAATTCAGTGACAGATTATGCGACACAGTTCATTCATATCACTCGTTTATGTCTCCTTCGATTACCGTTGAATATGACTTTCTTTGGTAGAAGCTAAAAATGAATAAACCACATTTAGTCACTAGCAATAAAGAAAGGCTGATCGAATTGGAATGTAATCAAGCATCATTAATGAAGACGACCTGGAGTAATCGGCTAATTAGACTTCCTCGAATTACGTTACTGGTCACATTTATGTTTTAAGAGTAGTAAGATCCAGAGCGAACGATATAGAAACATTCTGTGGAAAAATGTTTGAACCAGGATAATAGAGGATACCGTATACCAAGCAAGGAAAGCTTTGGAAGAGAGTTGTGGAAGACATTAATGAAGGCCCTACCAAAGTCGAAGTATAAAATCACTAGTGATTAATCAAAATCTCTTCGCTGAGTAATTCGATCAAAATCTTGTCCCAGCTTACTACTTAGTCTTTATAGTTTTCCACGGAGAGGCTAGTTTCAGTATATCTTAATCTTTTGCGTCGCCCGTTTTTAACGGTTTTCAGCATAGTTTGTTGGTTTACGGTCATAAACTTTTGCTAGGATCTCTCCAACAACTTATATTTCCAGTGTTTGATCGAGTTTCACCGTCAAAAATGCTGAATAGTCCAGGTTTCATATGAAAATCAGCCAGTGAGCTGACTGTGAAATATACCCCTGAGGTTGTTCAACCAGTCAGCAAAGACCATAGAAATCCAAAGCGCAATTCAACTGCCAAAGAAAAAGGACTCAAACCTTAACGTACCCAAAAACCTGGGAAAACGATCACGGTTCGAGATGAATCTCTCATAATCATGAACTTTAAGTGCAGCTTTTACCTTGCTCTCACTCTGCAGGACAAAAATGATAGGATGCTCCGGGAGGAGTTGAACAGTAATCTCAAACTTCCTAAAATTGAATCACTGACAGTTACACGGCTTACCAGCAGGAACGATTACAAGCATAAATTCATCCAAATCTCCTTTATGAGACGTTCATCGACACTTCTGATGTAGGGAATGTTCTGCTGGCCAGTCACTTTCTGAAATCAGAAATGTAAGAACACTACTCAAGATAGCATATTCTGAGTGTGATCTCACAAGGAACATCCTCGAGGAATCACATGGGACGTTCTTTTGCGGAAGAAATATCATTATGCAAGGTATCCCAGAAACACGGACACTAGTATTATAGAACGGAAATTTATGAGGCAGTTCCTGAAGCCCAAGAACATACTGACTCAAAAAGTGGTGCGATTAGCCAGAAAGGACGGGGATCCTAGACCACAGCTAGTGAATATGGCCCTCCAATCCTCCTGAATGATTTCTTCCACTCTCGAAGAGTTTCTTGTCAAGAGACGTCGGTTACCAACTGGAATCCACATCCATATGAACAGGCTGCTTGGTGCAAGGATCAAGCACAAAAGCGAATTGGGACTGACTATTCCACTTACGGACTGACAAGGGTAAGGAAAAAGCGCACAAGGAACAAGGGCTACTGACTTGGAAAACCCTGTATAGGTAAATTGCCTGTCCATTCACATGAGTCTCATTCAGATAAACAGGACGAGGAAGCTCATGCGTTTCAAATCATTAGCATAAACTGCCTAAATACGAAGGCCATGAGTATGCCAAACAATAGGGATAAGTTAAGTGAACTAAGTGATACTAATAGTAGTTATGTGATAGGAATATCTGGTACACTGATATCTCAAATTACGAACCCTGCATGTCGTTGTTTCACAAAGGCAGAAAAACAGGGATTGGGAGGGGCGGAGTAGCCCTATACCTATAACTTTGCTTGATAGCTCACCAAGTGTACGCTCAAGAGCTAATGACTCTGTATGAATATTTATGATGCTCAGTAAGATCGTCCAACACCTCGAGGTGTCTAGTGTAGTCATCTACATGAATCCCACCAGTGACACTGAGTACGACAATGATGTGCTGGGGGGGGGGATTATTCATCTTTACTCGCCTTGGATACACTCATATCCTGATTTTAGAAAACTTCAATCTTCCTTAAGTTAACTTCGCTGAAGACATGTACATTGGAGGCGACAACTCTATTGAGGCTTGGTTCTTCAGTCTCATTGAAGAATTGTAATTATTTGGAAATATGGGGTTAACAACTCTCCCGAGGCAAAGTCAGATGCCTTCATGCTTAGAGTGAATGTTTACAAGCAAAGAATTCTTGGTTGACAACTTCTCAATCCTGGCCCTTCTGAATAAATGTAATCATTCCTTCATAGCCTCAAATTCGACCAGCGAAACTGGGTTGAAACACCATAGTAACAACAGACGTTGAAGTTACAAACGGTTGATTGTGTCAACTTTACAGATCAATCTACCGCATGTGGACTGGTAAGCCTATGCTCAACTTAATATGGACTTAATATGGATTTCTTGCTACACACGATCTGAAGTACTACAAAACAGTCTGTCCCGAAAAAGTTCCCCAAAAATTACGGACAACCAGCAGTTATCGAGAATCGCATCCTTCGGATGCTAAGACGCAAAAGGCACTACTGAGCGCAATATTAATGAACTAGCATAAGCAGGAGATATAGGCCGTTCAAACGAGCATGGAGTCATTGCACAAAGGCAATAAGAGAAGACAGGCTTCAGTATCAGATAAAACTAACCGATAAATATGTTTCCAATCTGAAAAGCTTACTCGGTCATGCAGTTTCTCTTTGACAAGTCAATTGTTAGGTCCTAATGGCCCTACCGACAGCGACAGTGACGCCACCGACTTTCCGGCATAACAGTACCTTCAGACACTTCAGCCATCCCATACCAGCTACATGAACGTGTGTTTCACTTACAACTCAACAGGACTCTTAAGAGTGAGGCTGAGCATTGACTGCGTGTATCAGAAACTGCAGTACCTAAACAAGGACACTTCTCCCATTCCGAATATGGTCCATTTGGTCATGCTAAGAGAAGGAGCCTAATCTTGGCAAAACCGTCTGGCGTGATGTTCTCACATTCGCAAGCCGAAGCGTGGCTCACATTACATCAATTTTCAAAAGAGGTTGACTCGGCGAACTTTCACGTTACCGGCCAGTAGTACTTCTGTCCGTACCGTCAAAAATTATGGAGTCCCTGATATGCGATGATCTATGTGACCATTTACTATCTGTAAATTCCTTTTCGCCACAACAACACGGCTTAGGAAAGGGGATTTTTGTATAACAACCTGCTGACGGTGAAGGACATATGGACAACCATCCTTGGTCGAAGGAGGAACGTTGACGTCATACACCTTAACTTCTCAAAAGCTCTTGATAAATATGTCTAATCAATAAGCTCAAGTGGTTAGGTATCAAATCACCCTTGATTGATTGGCTTATTTCACATTTAAGTAATCGACTTCTTAAGGTCAGGGTAAACTTCACTTTTTCTCAGGCCATGAAATGCCCTAGTGGAGTCCCTCAGGGTTCAGTACTAGGACCTCATTTTTCTTAATTTATATAAACGACCTCCCTCTGCAGGTATCGCTGGATTTATTGTTTTTACTGATGTAAAACTCTGGAAAGATGTTTGCAGACTAGATGATAAGCTGGGACATCAGGAAGACTTGACCCGAGTCGGGCTTACGACGACGGACTTACCTACAACTCTCAAAGTGTAAAGTATTCTATATCGGACATGTTGCGGACTACGAACACGACCTAGGTAACTCCCTCACTCTAAAGCTGACTGAGACAAAAGCACCTTACGAACAAACCTTGCACCAGCAATGTTGAAGTGCATTTTTGACCAGTTTGATGGCAGAACTCTTCACCTAGTCTTCAACAATTTTAGTCCACCCATTTAGAGTATGGAAATTTAGTGTTTTCTTTCCATTCCATTCACAACAATTTAAGATCTAGATGCGATGTGGATCATGAGAGCTTCCTTATGAACCCATTTTTAAATAATTGTTCAAGATTGCCGAAGTCAGAAATAATAATGCCTGTTTGCTGATGACATTTGGTCTAAGATCAAACAAAGTAGCGCATTTTGTTTCAACAGACACAATCACATTGACCGCGAGTCTTGAGCAGTTTTCAGCGATACACGGTAAGGTAGAAAAGACTTTTGACTTAGAGTTACTAATTGATTACTTGGGTCAATACTTTTGTTTGGGTAGTTTCGGCTAATTTAGCTGCGAGTTTATACACAACTCACTAAGGGGTTTGTTCCGACGCCAGTTCCAGTTTGGGTTTGCCCGCAACTAGAGTTGACTAAACTGTCTGGTTTTCGGCTGCCTGATTGTGCTGATCTCACTCTCGTGTTATTTCTGTCCGTTTTCGATTGCTGGACTATAGGCTTATCTTTCTTTTTTCCCTCCCCAGCCCTCCTCACCCACACTACGCTGTATGTTCCCTTAATACACAAAATACCTTTCGGCTAAACACGAACCGTTACATTTTTGCTTCTTGCTACTCATGCAAGCCATTAAATGTGTAGTTGTCGGTGATGGTGCTGTCGGAAAAACTTGTTTACTTATCAGCTACACGACAAATGCCTTTCCTGGTGAGTACGTTCCAACCGTTTTCGATAACTACTCTGCTAACGTAATGGTTGACCGGAAACCTGTGAACCTTGGTTTGTGGGATACAGCCGGTAAGTGCAAATATATTTAAATGCTTCCAAGTTCGTGGTTGTATTAACACGTATATTATCTTTAGGTCAGGAGGATTATGACCGACTAAGACCACTCTCATATCCACAAACTGATGTATTTTTGCTGTGCTTTTCCTTGGTCAGTCGCACATCATTCGAGAATGTTCGTAGTAAATGGTATCCGGAGATATCCGCCCATGTTCCAAATGCTCCCATTATTCTTGTCGGAACAAAACGGGATCTTCGAGATAGTCCCAACGGTCTAAAATCTACTACGTTACCTGTAACCTATTCAGAGGTTAGTTGCTACTTCACAAATAGTTCACATAGTTTTATTAACTATATTTGATATGAAGGGTTACAGTCATTATTTTAATGCAAGTATATAATCAAGTAATACTCCAAGTGTACGTTTGCACAGAATTAGAATATCATGTCTGTTATTTTGTTGTTAGACACATGAAATAAGGTTAACTTTCGTGATCGCTTACACATGCATTGAAATGATAGTTCTAAGCCAGGGTGATTAGTCCGTTCTCCTCAAAATGCTCTCACGTGGTCACGCGTGAATCATCTTTTCACGACTTTCAGTTTTAACTGTTCCGTTACAATGATGACCATATCATTCATACTTTTGGGGATAGTAAATCAAGCTACAAGAGGGGCGATCTGTATTCCGTATTCGTGTAATTATCAAATCACAACTTAGTGGTTTTCCGTTTTACATATTTCGCTGATTAACAATTTCACGTTCCTTTAATTGTCACTGTGTATAGCTGTGCAATCCTTGTTACACGTGTGTATACCGTATTAGGTAGTGAAAACTTGTCAAGTCGAATCTATTTTTAACCGATTTACTTCCTCGCTCAACTTTTATTAATTTTTGTAAAATGGTTCCACCGAAAGCTATTCTTTATACTTTTTGAAGTATTCGTGGATAAGTTGATGACCATTGGATATTGACTCAGTGTCCTGGGATTACAATGTGACTAAACATTTCTTGAGTTCTATAAAGTTCTTTGGTGGTCTAAGTAAGCTTTCGCAGTGGTGGCTTTTTCTGATGTTGATTCGTTCGTAGTTTGCTCTTTGCATATAGAGTCATAACATATGCAGTCAGATTGTGAATTCGAGGAGACCTTGTCTTTCGGTTTGACCGAGATGCTCTGCAATGCGTAACTTACTACATAATGTTGTGATTTTTTGTCTATCAGGTGTTATTAGATTGATTGTCTGTATATCGTATTGTGAAACGTTTGTAGCTCTGTTGTGTTATTATGAAGTCTATTAATGGACTTCTGGGGTTGATTATTTCATTATTTGTTTGCATTTAAATAGTTTTCCTTCAACGTTTGTTTTTGTTTGGGTGAAAGCGTACATGAACTAGAAATAAATCGGAAGCACAAATTTCAAATTTGTGTTTGTTTTACTTGGAAGGAAAAGTTTCTGAATTGACAGAAGTGTCTGGTCTTGAGTGGTACAAAACAACCGATAACTATCCGATAGGCTAACTAAATGAAGGAATTTTGTTGTAAACAAGTCGACTTCAAGTGGTGTTAGATTTACGAGAACAGTTGTTGTTTCTCAGTTGCCCACATCGCCGAACGATACTTCCTGAGAGACCTGTAAAATAAACTGGACTAATGATCTTGACAATGTGGGAGCATGACCACTATTTTATTTATTTGTTTTTTTGAACACATAAATATTGGTACAACGGGGCACCGAATACATATGCGCCACACAAATCACTTGATTTGTGTGTGGAGTGTGATGCTGCCCGAGTGCTCAGACCGAAACAGGTAGAGCATGACCACAACATACGTAGACAATCTGTGTGATTCTGGTCATAGTTTCTCCAAGTAGTTTTGGAAGTGTTATCCTCCTACTTCTGAGGTGTTACTGTTTGTCATTGGAATCCGTGATGTATCATCCGTAAGGTGTATTACTTTTAGGGCCAATCTTTTCTGACCTCTCTTTGTTGTGGGATCGGAGCACCACTCCGAATGCTCGTTTTCTGAGACAAACAACTTACTCCGTCACACCCTTATAGTGACCTGATTGGCATGATGAAACCGAAAGGAACCAGTGTTGTAAGTAATGTAGCTCGACTGAGTCATCACGACATCCAATCCGTAGTATCTTATGCAGGTGGCAATTATGGTGTTGGGTGGACTGGGTATAAAACAGTTAGTCTTTTTTCACAAGATAACAGTAAGAATTGTAAGCACTTTATTGTTTATTATATACTCAGTGCAATACGCGATTGTCAGCACACATTCCCAATATTCAGTAAATGTGTTTTCTAATTGACCGAATTGTACCATGAGTAGTGACAGTATGATGTTGTTTTAGGCTTTAAATTGTCATTTGATTATTTTTATTGACTATTGTTATTATTCAGGGTTGCAGAATGGCAAGAGAAATTAAAGCTGTGAAGTATCTGGAATGCTCTGCTTTAACTCAGTTCGGATTAAAAGATGTGTTCGACGAAGCTATTCGAGCAGTACTCATGCCTGAAGGAAAGAAAAAGAAACATAGTTCATGTGAATTAATTTAATATTGCTCCAGTTGTTGTTGTGGATGCTTCCATAGAGTAAACGTGCAAGTGGGCGAGACTGTGTGTATGTGTGAGCTTATTATCCTGTATAATTAATTTATTTTCACACTGACTCGTTATCGATCGACTGACTAGTCACCACAATCACCAACACGATCCTATGCAAGCGCGTGTGTGTGTGTAGGTCGTCGTGTTTGTGGTGACATAACCATCTTTTCTAATTATCCGGTTGATATTTACTACTCACAATTACACACACACACACAAACAGACAATATAATCTCTCATAACTTCGACTGTTCACTCTGTTTTCTTTTGTTTTGAATCTCAGCCGTGATTTTTTCGCTTGTTTTAATTTTTGTGTTCACACATGAATGACCGTGCATATTGTTCTCATTAGTTGACTAGTGTAGAGAAGCTGATTTATGTAATATATGTATGAATATTTGTATTTGAGTCGTTTTTTTCTCATGTTCAGATCGATGAGTATTGTTTTCGTGATCCGAATCGTGCACACAGGCGTAGTCATTGTGCTTCCCTGTTTAGTCAAGTTCGTGCCTCTGTTTGTTTTCTTACTTGATGTTGCCTAATTTTTTCTCTCAAAATTGCGTCTAAGAGAATGGTTGCCACTGCCTCCACCTCCCTTATGCTAACTATTCATACATAATCTCTCTTGGTTAGATTCGAGTTATTCTCCTTTTCTCTTGTGATTATTGTCATATTATGAAACATAAAAATGCAATGTAATTCGATTCAAGACAACTACAAGCCAGTATTTTGTACGCACCCGATTCGTTGTTAATCGGCGTTTTACATCACACTGGTCATTTGTTCCAACCAATGTGGAGTGAATTTTCGAAAGGAACTTTTAATTAGTGGATGGTATGGTACTTTCACGGTAGATTTATATTACCCTATGTCAGTCTAACAACAACCTATAAGCCTGATTTGTCTTTGTTATCTCTTTCACATTCAACCTTTGTTTTTATATTACATCCTCTTGTGTAATTTTGCGACTGGGCGATGCATTGTTTTATTCTTAATTTTGTACGTCGAATGCGCCACTTTGAAGAAATTAGAACAATAGGACAGACTATCTTATTTAATTATCAATTAATCATGATCACATTGTCGTCTATTGATACTGGTACATGACAACTTATGCATCACTGAACTGATTAATTATCTACACTCATTATATATTAGTACATGATGATCATTACTTGTTATTTCACTGCTGCATTATAAAAGATGCATATGGAACAAATGATAACCAGGAGAGTATAGGTTTTTATTTTGTGTATATATATCTATGCATATTTCTGTATTTATCTCTACTAATCAAATCACTTGTTTGTTTTCAAATTTTGTCATTGTGTAGAGTATAAAAGCACAGAATGTTTTTCGGTGTATTTTATGTTTTCTTTCTTTGTTTATGATTATCCACTTACTTAGTGTACTACCCTAAGGTGCACACAGTATTTTACTACAGTGTGTACATTAATATGATTTTATTGGTATGCGAAATTTTCTATATTAATAAACACTTAATCTACAATGTTTGTTCACGATATCACTAAGTAAGGTTTTTCAGATTTGCTCTGCTTTTCTTTTTGATTCATGTATGAATAAAATTAGACTGTGGATTTGCTGTGGCTAAACATGTTGCTCAACGATTTGCGAGGAAAGTTTACTTTCATAATGTACTGAATTAGGGCATATCACTTAATGTGACTTAGTCTTTTGTCACTTGTGTTTTCGCACAAGATGTCCACTTGCTGAGAAACGTTTTTTTACTAATAGGCCTCATAGTTGCTGCAAACGTAAGCCTGGCCCCAAGAAATTGAAGAGGAGGGTGATAATTAAGTTTAAACCTTACACTAACCATTTTGCTTGGTTCACTGAGCCGTTTGCTTCAAGTAGTATAGGTATATTTAAATGTTCAGTAGTTAGACACGACTGTGCGTAGATCACTATGATATACTTTGTATTATATCCTTAGATATACGATTATTGCGAAATGCATTTATCAATTTAGATGCGCTGACTTATACGACTGTCTAGTAACGCATACACCAGTACGGGTAGCCTAAAGCCCTGGTCGGTCCCTTTTCCGACTGTCCTTACCTGTTAAGTCCACAACGTCAATATCGGCCTCCGCGATACGAGTGTTATATTACAAACATACTGGGTTGATATTTTATTTATTTTAACACATAAGTATAGGTACAGGGAGGCACCAAGTACATATGCACCACACGAATCTCAATTGATTTGTGTGAGGGCTGTGATACTGACCGGGTGCCCAAACCGAACCAGGTGGTTTTCTTAGGGGGCCACACCCCGAGTCTTCGACCTGAACGTCTGACCCACAAGGCAGTGGAGCATCGTGAGGAGATGCAGTCCCATGGTAGCCGGTGACCAACGATTGGTTCATACGCCACTTGTTCCTTCAGGATACTGGAGCCCATGTGCACCATTGGTTTGGGGTCCGGTTAAAGCGCCGGACATTCGCTTTTCATCCTCTCATTTTTGTAAACAACATCCCCGCCACGGGAAGGCAGTGAGTAGGACTTCCCTGGCAGGGGCTATATACGCATGACCATGTGAGAGCATTTGGAGAGGGAGAGCGGACTCTCCCCACTCTCGGCCGTACCAGGTCATTTGGGGGCCACTCGGTTGATATACAAAGGGATCAGATCACATCACACCACAAAAATGAAATAGCATTTATACAAGATCAAGCTAATAGTGGTTGTGAATGTGGGAGACTGTAATTGAAAGATTGGGCATAACTTGAGATTGATAAGTCGTTTAATAATAGTCTATAGGCCAAATGAAAGCTTATAATGAAGGGAATATGAATATACATATAATATAGTTACTTCATAATCATACAATAAGAATATTCATATAATATTAGTGTAATTAATTCCTAACGTTTACCGTTCATTTAATTTCGTCCGGATAAAACGCTTTTTATACGTACTTTGATATTGACACTATTAGATTATTATCCCTAGCTTACACTTAATTAGGGTGACATCACTTCTCAGAGCTTATATCATGTGGATTATTTAAGTTCAATAGGTCTAAACGTTGGTTATTGCTTTAGCCTCAAGAACGCCTACATCAAATTGTTACATTTTCTTATGGCATCAGTCAAAGCAGTACGTCCTTATCAACGAATAGAAACAGAAGCAAGTCTTAGTCAACCCTAGCAACCTTGTGCTGAATAGACAATCTTTTGTGTACCAGAGTGGTGCTACATCGACAGATATTCTGGTTCGTAACGATCCAGACGGTCACTTTTCGTTAATAGTATGCACCGTACTGCATCACTGATAAGTTGTTATTAATGGAAATTACTTTCAGACGACTACCAGGCAGTCAAAGGATTGAAAGCATCATTTATTAAAGTGCTCGTACCGAGATGACACGCCCCATCACACTGAGAACCTGAAGAAGTGGATTGATGAAGGTTGTAAGATGAATAATAAATGACTACATCTTTTAATAACTTCAAGTAGCAAAAATGGAGGCTTTATATATTCCAATTGACTTTCCGGTTGTCGATATTTTGGCTGGTAACTAAGTAGGTGTAGATTAAGTACTTTTTTATGGATGCGTTCTTAAAAAAAATATGCGTCTACACCACTCCTATCTACTCGCGGTGCAGTAAACATGTAAGCTTTATTCATACTTAATTTTATTATAATAGGTCGCACGCAAATGCCCTGGTACGGCTGAGGGTGAGGAAAGTTACCTTTCCCTGTCGAAATACTCTCACATGGTCACGCGTATACAGCCTCTGCCAGGGAGGTCCTACTCACTGCCTTCTGGCACCACGGGTGTAAGTTGTGACAGCTGTTTATATAATTTAAGGTGACGATCATTGGAAGTTCACGAAAGCTAGTTTAGCTTATATGTTGTCATCTAAACTGATCATTACTTATACTTTACATGGAACTAAAAGCAAAATGAGTATAAGTAATTACAAATCCTATGAAACAATTCGCAATAAGTCATGATTACAGTCAACATTTTTCTTGTTAGATGTCTTATGTTCATGATTCCAAAGTCCGACCTGTCCGAAAAAGGAACTGACACAAGCGATAAATTTTGACAACTAGGCTTTCTTGTACGACTTAAAAGATAAAGTACATAAGCACAGGTAGAGACCTAACAAAAATATAAGAATGATGTAATTTTGATCTACATTTGCATACATGTATGTGTTTTCAGATGTTTATTTATCGAGTGATCTTAATGTTGAAACTTAAATTTTTCCAGCCGACTTTACAAATTATCACCTAAATATAACGGTAAGTTGTTCATTCATAAAATGTTTTTAGTATTACCCATTGTACTTAATGTTCATTTCACATGTGGCAGTGTGTAATCTTCCTGAATTAGATAATTATTATTAACGGATCAATATTTTCGATAAACTCTCTTCAAGTTCTACAATTCATATATCCAAATTAATCATCCTCTACAGTACAAACGAAACTTGATCAAAACCCTTGGTTACCCGAATACACACTACATGTTCTGCGGATATAGTTGAAGATGAGCTAAACACTTTGCGTAATACTTCTAGGGAGAACGTTTATTCTAGAAAGTTTATAATTATATATATATATATCATGAAGTTGAGAATAGGCGAAATACAAACGGTGAAGAAGAATTCCCTGTTCATGCGCCTACAATTCAGATGGGATGCGGCTAGTGAAATATTAACTCAGAGATTACATAGGACAATACAAAAATCTTTCAACACCGGAGACCACTATTAGTGTTTTTTACGCGCCCAATGGTGATACCGAGGCTTAAAGATGAATTACCTAGAATGACCACCTCATTTTGTATTTATCAGTTCAACTGCTCCTGTGGAGCAAGTTTTATCGATTGAAGTTGTAGGAATTTACATTTTCGTGCTCGTGAACACTTCCCAGCTTGGCTAAGCAAAGGTTTGTTGAAGAAAGTGAACAGCTCGATATTGGCCCATTTAGTACAAACTGGTTATAGTACCAGTATAAACCAATCCTTTTCAATTATTTGTCGGGTCAGTAATATTTTACTAAAGTTTGTCAGACTTAAAATCCTTCAAACGGCTGAAGTAGGTAGTAGCCATCTGGATGAAGTAACCTGAGCTATGCGTACAGAACAAATATCTTCAACCACTCCTCCCCTGAGCACCCTCAAGGCCAATTAATCAATAGTAATCTTAGCTATTGAATGATCTAGTTTGACTATTATAATTATGACCTTTCGTAGTCAAATGTGTGGTGACTTATTCAGTTTCATTGTGATTGTTGACCCAAATTGCCTTGATTGGTTTAACATTTTCGCATAAATATTCATGTATATTAGAGTAAAGCCTGATGACGGTCTAATTGAAAACATTTGTTCGCTTATATGTGTTGTTCTAATTGTAATTGTCTCTGTTATCTTTATTCACAAATCTTTGTATGATTATTACTATTGGTTAATCATCATTATTAATCTCCCCAATACACGATTCATTTACTTCACATTCATCCCACCTTATTATGTCTTACCAATAATTTCATACACAATATGGTCTTCCTTCATTAAACATTTGATCGAATTGTAATTGCACTATTATTTCTCTCTCTCACCCTATTTGACCTATATTTATTCGGATCATGGATCTTATAATTTCACTTAACATATAAGCTAATTCATGTTGTAGCGGTAAATAAATCCCCAATGGACTCACCTAGCTGAAGGCGGTCGGTCATGCATCCGCACCAAATCACAAATGGGAACGTCCTGCCCAACTTCCTTCGCAATCGCTAGCCAGATATGATCAGTCGATCCTCGATATATTTGTAGCCTATTAAATATATCTTTGAACCTCCTCGCTTCTGTCTTTTGATTTCACTTGGTGGGTACGATTCGTAGTAGAAAGTTTTACTGGTTAAAGTGTTGTCCAACTACAAATACCTGTGACATCTTCAATGGTAACATTCCATGCGAGTCATATCAAGATGAACAATTTGATTTGATTTTGTTTGACAATCCGACAATTTATATGCTTTAACTTTAAACGATGTACTTTGCCCTCAATCTGATCATTTCTCGAATCATTAATTTGGATACATTGAATTATAGAACCTGAAGAGAATTTATCGGAAACAATATTCTTCATTCATAGATTAGTGTTTTAAAGATGATGGGGGGTCTTTAAACGATTGTTATTAAATTAGGTATTTGTTTATCAATTATTTTATCAGGGAAACATTATTGAAATTACCTTCATGTTTATTATTTGTGTAGAACACTATTGACGAAAGTTCGATTAGAGCATTGTAGTTGCTAACAACTATACATTCCAATTAAAAAGAATATGAATACATAAATTCTGAATCATGTATTTGTATTTTTGTCTACTATATAATTGTTGCCTATAACACATCAGCCTTTTAACTATTACGATGCCAAATATTTATGTATTTATTTGAACACATAAATATTGGTACAAAGGGGCACCGAATACATATACGCCACATGGGTCGCTTGATTTGTATATGAGCTGTAATACTCGGGGGCCACACCCCGAGCATTCGACTGAAGGTCTGACCCACAAGACAATAGTTCATCGTAAGGAGGTGCATTCTCATGGTAGCCGGTGACCAGCGATTGGTTCACACGCCATTTGTTCCCTCAGGATACTGGTTGGAATGAGGGTTTTCCAACTCCCCTATGTGGACTCTCGTGTCCACCAACCCGGTTAAAGAGCCGGATATTTTCTTTTCGTCCTTTCAGTTTCGTAAACACCGGCGGTGCGAGAAGGCAGTGAATAAGACTTCCCTGGCAGAGGCTGTATACGCGTTACCATGTGAGAGTATTTCAACAGGGAAAGGTAACTTTCCTCAGCCGTACCAGGGCATTTATGGGCGATGCCTAAATGTAGCGTTCGATATTACAAGTGTTCACCAGACAAGGCTGCTTAGGATAATATGAATAGACTGTAATTGCGCCTACGTATTTCACTGTTTTTTGAAGAAATGTTTACTTAATTGCCTCACGTAGAATGCTTTTGTGAGCTCCTTTAATCACTGGATTTATAAAGGTGTGCGACAGCGGATAGGTTATATCTGGACGAAAAAGAAATGAATGGTAACTGACAGGAATTACCTATGGATTATTGTCATGTATATTCTTATTGCACAATTATTAATTAACTAAATTATATGCATTTATATTCTCTTTACTATAATGTTTCATTTGACCCGATAGATACTGTTATATGATTGATCATTCTTAACTCATTCCCAATCTATTAGTTACAGTCTCTCATACTAACACCCACTTTTGGCTTGATATTATATGAGTATTTTTCATTTTCTGACGTGATTCAGTATGATCTGCTTATATATAAACAACCTATATCTGAAATATACGATTCACTCGGTTGATTCAACGAGCAAAACAAGGCGAAAAGCTACTGTATCGAAGACCAATAAGTGTTTAGAGTTGACTGAAGTTTACTAGTGCTGGTTGGCGTGTCAATGATCAGCCCAAGAGCAAGGTCATGGGAATCGATATTATGATTGGCGGTTTTGATAGTTGACGAGGTCATCAGCCATATCAGTTGGCAAAGAAATTGTTCGGAACAAGAATGACAGTATCCCTATTTCATATCATTTGTTTTTCTTTCCTGGTTACTATTTTTTCTTCTATCTTTATCTTTCTATGAATCTCCTATATAATTTGATAATCGATTAATCGTTTCACGATATTCAATTTCTTCACCACCTTTATCAAGTATAAATATTCCATAACAAACAATAATCAATGACCAACCAACTGTAATAGTTGATTGATTCTCTAATGATGAATTATGATTTGCTTTATGAATACATTCAATCACCAAGGTAATTAATGCTGATAATATGGTGATACCTTTTTAAAAAAAGACAAAATTGTAAGTTGAAATTCAAGTGTTTGAATCATAATTAAATAATTTTATATCACTAAATAACAACAGACCTGGTTGGTTGATGCTAGATCACTATGGAAAACCTAAAAGCAATGGACAGTCGTTTTATCCAATTGTGGGACTCGTCAGCAGTGCGCTTTCACGGTCCCACTCATGGGATTCGAACCCAGGACCTATGAGTCTTGCGTGCAAGATGCATTTTAGCTAAATGAACTAATTTATTCGACTGTTAAAGCCTGAGATGGTGGAGAATATTTGTAGCTCATGTGGATGACTTATTGAGTTTTTTCTCTGAGTTGGATGGTTTGGTTGTGGAGCTTTCATCATTCTTCAGAACGACATCATCAGCACAAACTTCGGATAAAAGTGTAGTGTTCGAATTTCTCCTTATGCGTTTCACAGCTTGTTCTGTACACCTTATTACGTACAAATACGTCTTTGTTAATAGGAGTATAATTTTAGATATAATGCTAAGTTGTAGTGCTTGAAGTCACTAATTTCTATTCTTAGCCATGTTCGTAGATGCAGACTATTTGGTTGGGGTCCGCGTGACTGTCCTAACCAATGGTTGGAGACTTTGGGTGACATGGCACAAAATCGGTCACAATCGCGTAGGTGTATACACTCTCTATCTTTCCTTAATCTATGACATTAAAATTGGTTTATATCTTTCTTTCTACGAACTAATTCTTTATTTCTGTACTATATCCTTACATAAAATCTTTTATATATTACACCACTGAGTTAACTGATTCTATGAATCCGGTGTTCGTCTTGCTGTGCTAATGCGGTATGGCAACTTGGATCGATGCATGATGGCAGTACCACAAACAGTTGAAAACATTCTTACTAATTGGTAGGATCGCGGATTCTTCTGTGCGTCACTATCAAATCGACATTTGTGCGAGTACCTAAATAAAGTTCCTGAACACAACATGTCTTAGCCTCCTATTATCGTGAGTCTGTGCGCTTGTTGTTTTTTCCATTTGGCTAAGTAAAATACTCGTGGTTCAGAATTCTTATCACACTTGAAGTTAATCACGCACGATGCTGCCAATAAACTACAGACAAGTTAGATGTATGATGTCTGTAACTAGTTTGGCGTATAAAATAGATGCCGATCAACGTGTCTGACCATCAATAGTAATACAGTAGAACTGAGAAAATATACATGAACTACTTACACGTTTACTGTACGATTAAATGTGTTGTGCTCAAATCTGTTATAACTTCACAATACACTTTCGTACTGCGCACTTCGAATTTGAGTTCCCATCGAAGTTCTAGATTATTCCAAATACACGCGTAACTCTGCCATACACACGCGTCACTGCGAGAAGTTTAAGACTTTAACATGTTTAGACGTTTGGTGTTAATCACGCGATTTCAAGGTGAATTTTAGCCCTGCTTGTTTCGTTACTGCTATTGATAGAGAAGACTATAGTTTGTCGAAGAATGCTGCATGCCCTGAAAAGCCCATTCTACTTCTGTCTGGCATATTAAAGAAGTTAATAACCCATCACTTTCGTGTAACATCGTTTGAAACACATGAACGAGTCCAGTTCAACTTCAAACAGTAGCTTGTAAGTACAATTTCGGTTAACAACTGCACATCCAATTTCGTGACCTCCTGAATGCTGGTATAAACGACTGAACTATAGGAACAGTTTATACTGATCTTCAAGTTCATTATTCAGATGGCTACAAACTTCTGTTTTCCTTGTTACTATATTGTAATGATCCTGGTGATGCTGTTACGTAATAAATTTATGCATTATTATATAATGTGAATAGATTTACTAAACTGTAGAAACCTCAATTTTATTCAAACAGGAACAGCTCCAGTTCATCTGAACAAGTGAGTAACTTCAGAAACATTTTTAATTTGTCTTTGAGTGTTAAATCCTGTCTTTCAGTTCTTCATTTAATTATACGTACTGGCTTACATATTTGCAAGCGTAATATGATACCTTTGCATTCTGTTTTTGTTTCCTCTCACCCATGTTTGTATCAAGGACTTTCACTACTAGACATGAAAACAGTTTTGGAAAATGTCGCACTAATCCATGCTTGATGATTTTGAAACAATTTGTCTGGTCATGTACACATAATGGTCAGAGTTCCTAGGATCCTGGATAGCTTTTCGGTATAGCTGCCTAGATTAGTTTATATCACCCCATCTAAACTAGTTTGTACATATTCAGTTTTAGAAAGCCCCTGAAATACCCTATTTGACAGACAACGTTGTTCGGTATATAATTATTTGTCTAATATATTTGTATTATTCTTGTCATATCTCTATTAATACGAATGTTTGATCGCGTGGTACAGTCCGTGCAGATATTCCACTTATTAGCTTAAATGTTACTTAAATCACGTTGCTTTGTGTGATTGTGTCTTTGAGATATGTGATGCACAACCACAAACTGTAGTTGACGTTTCATATTGTCTTCTGAAGTTGATAAACCGCTTGAGATTATCTGGTAGCCGTTGTCGAGATGAGCATTTTATGACCCTTGGGAATCGTCTTGAAGATATTCCACTGCATACATACATAGACCTTTCTACCATGCGGACAGTAATTTTCACCAGATAGTTTGTATAATCAAATGTATAATATGTCAAGTAAATGAATTTTCATAAAAGACATTAGTTGCCGATAAACAAGGAATGCAATACTATCAACTTATTAATCGAATCAATTTCGGACAGCAAAGATACGATGGATCAGTACACTAACTGCTGTTTCGAATGGTGCACTTTTAACCAAGTGTTGGAATTCGAAAACTATGTATCCAACCTTTACCGATTGCCGAAGTTCAAAAATGGAACAAACCAATTACTAAGAATGAAAGTATATTGACAGCAATCGTTAGACCTAATAGATTTCTCAGCAACATTGTTAATCCAGTAGTACTAAAGAGCAACATAGAATGGACCTAATAGCAATAATAGAAAGAGTTCGTGCTTTTATTTCATATTCTTCTAATTAGGATCGTACAAAATACATATGACACCAGACAGAGTACTCAACTAGGTCAACTTCAACCAAAATACACGTTAATGAACTAGTGTCAGATCGCAATGCAGGTAAACAATCGAACAATTGAAGTGCGTCAAATGCATCGACAACCTTCAAAGTATTCGATATGTTTGCAACGTGCTGGTGAAGGTCAGATAATCTGTTTGCGTTTACTTCTTGATGTTATTATTATTAAGTATTCCTGTTACGGAAAAAGAACGATGAAAATCCCCCCACAGCTTTTCTTTGTTGGACAGTATTTTCATTTATTTGTTTCTTCTCCCTGTTATATATTTTAACCTTTGTTCAGACCTCGTTTGATCTTTTATTATGTGGTTTTGATTACAGACTTATCCTTTTGTTACTTAATTTTATTGCATGTTGCCGGACTATTGACGGTGAGGTCGTGTTTGACTAAGCTCAAGGTCATGGCGTGATTAAGTGTGACTGTTAACCCTTTGACTGTCTGCTTGGGAGGATTTCTGGAATCCCTGCAGATAGATATTTTGATCCCGTTTGTTGGGAATATATCTGTTGATTCTCAGGTATCAAATCCTTTGCTGTTGACTGTTTCTTTTTTTGTTTAGCGCACTACTTTGCGTTAGAGAAACTTCTGACTGGATAGCACAGGCTGTACCGTTTGACGTATTTTGTATTTTTGAAATAATTTGTTCTATTTCTTAAATTAGAACCGTATAAATTGAGCACAGAATTTGTGTTTTGATATAATTTAATACGAGTGTCTCAAAAACGCTTGGCGTGCTATACGGAAGATCGTAGTCTGACCTATTCGAATACAATTTGGTTCGTCAGTCCTACGTTCAACCCGAATACTGGTATTTCGGTCGTTACAATTCCTTTAAAGCTGTCTTGTCGTGCAGCCATGGTCACATCAGCCGGAAAGGCATTCTAGATAGGACTGACGTGTGACTTTACCTATGCTACTTTTCTAGGGTTACTTTATAGTTAACGTTGATGCACTTCTAGTGGAATCCCTTGTTTGGGGAACTTAGTGTATCTAATATATTATTAATAATTTGTCCTCAAATTACAGTCTGTTACATGAGGCACGCTTGTTTACAGACAAGATCAAATTGTTAAGAAAGAGACAGTCTTGACTGTGGTGAGTGCATCACTGTCAGATCACTTTATTTCCCAGTAACACAGAAAGGACAACCTTAAGCATTGATGTCTATTCCTATATGATTTCTTCTCTAGAATGTTCCCCGTCTGTGTGTTTGTTCTAAGTGTTTTATATGTCAAGAATTATTTGTGCTTTGATCACGTCCTCAGTGTAGTCTGTACTAGTGTCTAAACGTCCTATAGTCTGCAGACCCTGATCACGCTCTGTGGACGTAAATGGGAGCGTATGGTTCAAGAATATATAGATTATCTGTGTCACATGAAGTTAGATATTCATAACTTGGTATTTAGACAGGTTGAGTTCCAGACCATTATCTTCTACCAAACATCGTAGTTCTATAAGGTGCTTCTAGAACTCGGGTGAATCATAGCTTATTATAGGTCTCGTCGTATCGTAACAATCAGTAATATAACGTTTGGAGTTTCTAAGGAACTATTATGGCTGTAGATGGAACAATACATCTCATATGAATAGAAGAGATAGGGTACGCAAGAATGACGACGCCCTCAAGGTTGAGACATGCTATCCGATAAAATTGAATTAAATAATCTCCCCTCTATCTCCACAGTTAACCTTCTCTTCGTGTCAGCTGTTGAATACAATTATTCTCAATCAAGAAGAGTACAACTTCCAACTCATGTCTATGATAATGTTTTAAAATTTAGTGTTGAGGTCGATCCGACAGTGATCTTTTCATTTTGTTGGAGATTTGCTCGACTGCTCATACTGATGATTTGCATGAATTAATGTGTCGCTAAATCTTATTAGACTGCCAAGTTTTTAAGACATTTACTGAACGAGCAACCGATAGAGAAACATGCTGGAAGTATCTGTAATTGATGAAGATAACGGGAAAACAACATTATTTAATGATAATCACATGTCTTCGGTCTTCAGTAATCAGGATAGGAGGCTGGTGGTTCTGTGTCAATCCTGACAGATTAGTTTCCAGTGGAGGTACAGCTTCTCCTTGGAAATGTTCACAGGGCTTGTTCAGGTAAGTCGTTCCAGTTATTGATCACCCGATGAGAAAAATTGAACCCCACTTTACTTTTATTAGACTGTCGTATGAGGACATTCTTGTTATGATCGCGAAGGTTATTAGTGCTGGAAGAAGCATAAAGACGTGGCATATTAACACACAAGCTTTAGTTAAAGGTACGAAATGCCAATATAATGTCACCTCGAGTCCTGAGATACGACAGGGGGAAAGGGTTAGTTGTATTATCGCTCATTGTGAGGGAATTTGGATAAACCTTTCACTATTTTTGTTCCCACACACTGAACACTCGAAAGTGGGTAAGTATCCTCAATCAGACATCGGATAGCTGCTTGGATATGGTATGCTAAGTGTGATCTAACATAGGTGGAATATAAGATTCGAAACATCTCCCCATCGAAGCATTTGAATGTTCTGTTAAGTGACTAAAACGCATATACTGTTAACGCAACTGTCACTGTGTGAAGCACCTAAAATGACCTTGTGATTGCAAAAACTTTACAGCTTAAACTCAACGTGAGTCTCTGAAATATCGTCTTCGTTGTCTGGCAATGAAACTCGAAAATTGGAAATTAGGCAGACATGATGGAGGGGAGATAATTTCAATCCACCCATGTCTGTAGGGCAGAATATTTTGTTGAATTACGTCTCCATACGGTCTGGTAGAATGTCACGAACCAATCATATTGACGCTGATTTATCATGCAAAATACCTCATTATATCACGTTTAAAACGCTGAATTGTTTTCAGTTCCTACCGAGTAATCCTATAACAAGCAAACTAGACAATTCGCTAGAAAATGAAGCCTGCTGAAGACCCTATAAAACGTGCAAAAATTTAGGCTCAAATAGCTTTGGAGAAAAAAAGGGAGACAGCCATTTGTGTATCAGAGTACTGTTTCCAGCACTATATTTTATAACTACACATATTTCCATACTTTCAGCTTCTTTCTGAACCACCTCTATTTGCCAGTTGTTTATCCACTCATACCTTGTTTGCACTTATTTTCTTTAACATGTTAGAATGCTCTTGTTTAATAGGTACCTCAATAAAAGAGAATCGGACTGAGTGGTCATACCTTAATTATCCTCTTCTCAACATTGTCTCTTCTATTCTTTTTCT
The DNA here is from genome assembly GCA_946903255.1 of Schistosoma spindalis. NCBI lineage: Eukaryota > Metazoa > Platyhelminthes > Trematoda > Strigeidida > Schistosomatidae > Schistosoma > Schistosoma spindalis. Next base: position 1,977,854 of record OX336423.1, on the reverse strand, counting down.
TACAATCTTTTTCAACCCCCTTGTAGTATGTCACAGAAACCAGGTATGGAACGGGTGACTTCGTCCTGCACCATCATCAAAGCCTAAGATATTCTAGAGGAATATAGGATTGTGTATTCTAGAATCCCTCAACATCTCGACCATCAGTTGCACGTCGCAACACATCCTCCATGAAGCGCGCCAACTTTGAGACTGACAGTAACAAGCTTACTAAAATCATCTACATTCATATCTTATAAAATATCAATCCATCTGAGTAATCTACTACAGTGAGAATTGTATCCTTTGTAGCAACTTCAGCTTGCCTGTAAATTGGTATGCCTCATGTAACAAACTGTTATTTGGGAATGAATTATTATTATTGTTATTATTATCATTATGGTTAAACGAGAAATTCCTCCTGTAGAACTTACAGAGCTACTGCTCGTCCCAAGCCCGGATAAAGCAAGAGGGTTGGACATGGGATTGGCAACCCCATCCCGTACAAGACTAAATCGCTAAAAACGCTAACCAGAAAAATACTTACAACCATTTAAACTCTGCCGTTGGAGTTAGAAGGTCCTCATTTAGAAGAACTATGACGCCTCATGGTGAAAGCCGAGTTCCTTCGGAAGCCATGAGGCTGATGTCCCTTCTGACAACCAGAGCAATAATTTTTGACGGTACACGGAGCGTCCGGACAATGTGGGAGACCGGGAAGACCAATCAAATAGAAACGGAAATAAGAAGATACAAATTAACAGTAATGAGAATTAGTAAAACCAATTGGACGCAAGCTGGACAACAAAGGCTAGATACGTGGGAGATTCTGTTATACTCTGGCCACGAAGAGGAAAATGTTCCACACACTCAGAGAATTGCTCTGATGCTGTTCAGTGAAGCACGAAATGCACCTCTAGGATGAGAGTCTCACGGATTCAGAATCATCAAACCATCATTCTAAACAAAGGAGGGAATTAAAATGAATGTTATCCAGTGTTATGTACCCACCAATTAAAAAAATGACAACGGTTAATATCAGTTCTACGATAGGCTACGATCAATCATAGCGAAGTGTACGAGAAAGGACCACACCACTCTGATGGGAGATCTAAACGCCAACGTCGGGATAGGCAACATCGAAAATGAAGGTATCATGGGACAAAAATCGGGAAAGAATTGCGAATCTAATTGCATTCAACAAATTGGTCATAAACGGCACAATATTTTCACACAAACGTATACACAAAGCTACATGGATCTCACCGGACCACATCATAGAGAATCAGATAGATCATATTTGGATCAATAAAAAGCTCCGAAGGACAATTGAAGATGTGAAAACCAGGAGCGGAGCGGATATAGCTTTAGATCACCACCTGGTTGTGGCCAATTTAAAACTGAAGCTAAAAAAGTATTGGACAACTGGACAAACAGCGCTGCAAAGGTTCAATACAGCCTTCCTTCAAGATACTGACAAACTCAATGAATTCAAGATAGCTTTCAACAAGAGGTTCCAAGCCCTACAGGATCTACTGAAGGAAAAAGAAACTACTATGGAGGATAACTGGAAAGGTATTAAAGAAGCGTTAACTTAAATGTGTCAAGAGGTTCTGGGCCCCAAGAAGCATCATCACAAGGAATGGTTCTCTATAGAAACACCGGACAAGATTCAATAAAGGAAGAGCGAGAGACAGCAATTAACAACAGCCGAACACGAGCAGAGAAAGTCGAGTCACAAGTACACTGAAGCAAACAAGCTAGTTAAGAAGAGCACTAAAGCCGACAAGCAGAAATACGTGGAAGAACCATCAATGACGGCGGCGAAATCTGCAACAGTAGGAAATACGAAACAGCGTTCTGATAAAACGAAGAAACTAGCTGGGAGATATAGTAAATCCGAGAGATCGGTCAAGGACAAAGAAGACAGACCAATCACAGATATTCAAGAACAGCTGAACAGATAGGTCAAGTACTTTGAGGAACTCTTGAACAGGCCGGCTCCAATGAATTCACCGGATATCGAAGCAGCCCACACGAATTCCAAAAGGCGTCGATCCACCAACGAGGGAAGAAATCAGGATGGCCATCACACAAATCACGAGTGGGAAAGCAACAGGACCTGACAATATCCAAACTGAAGCATTAAAGTCAGACATCAAAGTAACCACAAACATGCTTCAAGAAGATCTGGAATGAGTAACAAGTGCCACAGACAGACTGGAAATAAAGACACCACATCAAGACACCAAAGAAAGGAGATCTGAGCAAATATAAAGACTAGGGGCATTAGTGCCGGGAAACTTTTTCGACAGTGTTACTGAACCGGATAAATGACTCAGTAGACGCCCAAATTCGAAATCAACAGGCTGGGTTCTGAAGGGATCGGTCGTGCACAAACCAAGATGCGACACTACGGATAATCGCTGAATAATCAACTGAGTAGAACTCTTCACTATATATCAACTTTATTGACAGTGTGGATAAGACAACATTATGTTAACGTCTTCGACATCATGGAGTGCCTGAGAAAATCGTCCACATCATCCGGAATTCATACGAAGGACTAGAGTGTAAAGTGATGCATGAATGACAACTGACAGACGCATTTCTACTGGTGGTTTATTGAACTATGAAGATCGACTGCATCCTGTCGTTGGACTGAATTTGATCCTTGTCATTACCATCATTTGTGGGTGCAAAACACTGCACAACATTCGTCGTGATTTCCACCCTCTAAGTTTTCAAGCATGATCTGGTGATCCTTGATCCATAAGATTTTATCCTATAAGTGCCTTTCGTGTTTCTTCAGACGACATCAGTGCACATTTTCGTGCTTGCGTACAATCATTCATTAACTATTCAGATAAACTCTTCATATGTCAAACAATTCACTAGTATGTTATCTTATCTCGGTAGCGCTTCTTTCCACAAATAATCTTACGTGATTTGTTGTACGCGCCCTCCGCGTGCAGATCACAGCTAGTAAGAGAATGGAATGCAGAAAAGTGGGAAAAGAATGTCTGGAGAAAAATCGCGAGCGGGCCGCTCAATTACACGTTGGTGAGGCACGACTTCCCGATGCTCTGTCCGGCTACCACATGCTTACTCACCTGCTTCTATAGCCATCCTTAAGTCAGAAATAAATAATAAACTATATAAAGTTAATCAACCGTGACGAATTACTCCGCTATTCGTATAAACTAATCAGATACAACAAAAGTGTTTAATTACAGGAGATATTCATTTTTTCATAAATGTTTGGTTTTGCAGAATGTACTGGTAATTAGTAAGGAAATAGAGATTATGTAGACAGCTTAAGCACGAATAAGCACTAAGATGTAATGTGACTTTCAAAATCTCAACGTTAACCTGTGAGATGCTGAATTCATGACGTAACTCGATTAATACACGAACCTGCGTTCGTGATGACTGCTTTTATAACCTTATATGTAGCCGCAGTTATGAAGAGTGTCCTCCGACAAGGAATAATCAGAACATAAGATGAAAAGTAATCAAAATACTCAGAGTTTAGTTCTAGAATAGAATAGGCATCTCATGCTCAGCAATACGATCGGATAATGTTAATACAATCTCCTGTATGTGAGGCATTGTCTTCCTCATAACCAGAGCATAACAGTATCTCTTCCGAACCTAATCATTCCTGTCTAGCACGTGCACAATGGATGTCATATATTCCAAGCACTGTCAAGTTGTACGTCTACATGTCCTCAGCTACTTGACTAGTCCTTTCAGTCCCCAACGTTGTCTGGACATTTAATGTACCTACATTAATTATTACTCTAGTTGTTGGAAAAGTCATCGGCCTCAAGACTTCCGAAGAATCTCGGAATTCACCATGAGGTCTTATAATTCTTCCATATGAGGATCCCTCAAATCCCGGGGTAGATTTCAAATAGTTCTGATTATTCTTTCAGCGCGGTGTTAGTTTCTACGGGATAAAACTTCTAAGTCCATGGTCAACATTTACCCGGGCTTGGGATCCGCAGAAGACAAAGAATAGCTACATGCAAGGTAGACAGTGGCATGGTATGTAATGAAAAAAACAATTTAATGTACCCAATCCAGAGAGGTATAACCTTGAGTTGCTTACATCGCTCCTGATGATCTTCTTTGCTGGTTAACCTGAGAGAACTTTAGTAAACCTTCATTGAACTCCTTCAGTTTTCATCAAGTAATTGCATTTAATTACTCTAAAATTAAAGTAGCATATTCAAGGATAGTTAGGTTGGATTCTTATATAATAATAATCTAGATTCCGTGTTTCTGAAAATGATCATGAGTCACATAACCTTTTTTGATCTCGACACTTTACATGAAATATGCTTGATTAAGTTCAGCTAATTGTTATATACCAGTATTGAAAATCATTATGAGTATTATTATGTGTGCGAATTTGTTCTTTATCTTAAGACAACAAAGAGTAAATCTAACGTAAGGGGAAGAAGCCCTGCATTGATATTGGTCTTAACCACACAATCCTCTAAGTTGATCATGAAATAAATGGAAAAATAGATATTCAACATTTTATACGAAGAGAAGGCTAACAATGAAGAAGGCAGGAAGAATTAATTGATTAAGTCGGATGGCTTGGCTCAGCCTTGTAGACGTGGTCAGAATGTATGACTCCTCTTTATTCACATTAAATGTATTATCCTATCTTCAACCTAAACGTGTTTTTCAGAAGTACTGGGTATTATATTGTTAATTGTTACGATGAGTCAGTATAGAAAATAATGTGACTCCCACGTAAGATCTTATAGTTTAGGCAGTCACATCATGACATATCTAAAGTTTTAGGATTAGGGCTATTATTATAATAGCAATGATAACTAAGCAGACCATAATTCCACAGTATTTCAGATCAGCAAAACACGACTGGCCCGACTAGAAAGTAAGTAAATTTTGACACCGAAATCAGATAACAATCACTGTAATAATAAGGGTAGGGAGACATAAGGCACATCTAATACTTGTCAGACTATCTGCTAGTCTGACCAAATAAAACAACCATTCCTTGTATTCCTTGCCAACACATCAGTGTAGAAAAAGATCTATGTTAGAACTGAGTCCAAAGTAAACGAATTTGCTTCTATAAAAATTCAGTGATAGGTTCTATGACGCGATCCATCAAATCACTTGCTCATGTCCCCATCAATTACCGTTAAATATGACTTTCGTTGGTGGAAGACGAAAATGAATAAACCACTGTTGGTCAGTAGCAAAAAGGAAAAGTTTACCGAATTGAAATAGTGGGAAAATATCATTGATAAAGGGGAGAAGGTTAATTGGCTAATTGGACTTCGTTGTGTAACGCCGCTGGTTATATTCATAGGATGGTGCAATACTAAAAGCCTTGCTAAAGTCGAAGTATAAAATCATCACTGATTGATCGAATTCTCTTCGTTCGGTAATTTTTATCAAAGTATACCAATCTCGACGTGAAGCATAAGTACAGTCACGAACTTACGTTTAGAAGCATTATTAAAGACTGAAAAAAACGAAAATGACAATAGCTATTTGCGGACGGTTTTAAGTCTCAGTCCAGACAAAGTAGCATATTTTGTTTTAACGGACACTATTGCAGTGGCCGCGGATGTTAAGCGATTTTCGGTTTGAGTTTGTGCGTAGTTGTTTGGACTGTCTGGTTCTAATCTCGGTTATCGAATTGTATTGATTTCAATCCCGTGTTATTTCTGTTTTTTTCGATACCTTTCTCTATTAGATGTAAGTATGTTGTCCTCAATTTCTGGATCATATACTTACCTTTCATCTTTTTCCTCCCCTCCAGCCCTCCTCACCCACACTACGCTGTATGTTCCCTTAATACACAAAGTACCTCTTGGCTAAACGCGAACCGTTACATTTTTACTTCTTGCTACTCATGCAAGCCATTAAGTGTGTAGTTGTCGGTGATGGTGCTGTCGGAAAAACCTGTTTACTTATCAGCTACACGACAAATGCCTTTCCTGGTGAGTACGTTCCAACCGTTTTCGATAACTACTCTGCTAACGTAATGGTTGACCGGAAACCCGTGAACCTTGGTTTGTGGGATACAGCCGGTAAGTGCAAATATATTTAAATGCTTCCAAGTTCGTGGTTGTATTAACACGTATATTATCTTTAGGTCAGGAGGATTATGACCGACTAAGACCACTCTCATATCCGCAAACTGATGTATTCTTGGTCTGCTTTTCCTTGGTCAGTCGCACATCATTTGAGAACGTTCGCAGCAAATGGCATCCAGAAATATCTGCGTATGTCCCAAGAGCTCCCATTATTCTTGTCGGAACAAAACGGGATCTTCGTGATAGTCCTAACGGGCTAAAATCCACAACGTTTCCAGTAACGTATGCAGAGGTTAGTTGCTACTTTACGAATAGTTCACTATGTTGAAATAATTGGTTGTAGTTATGATTTTGATGCAAGAATGTAAGAGTACATTTGGACAGAATTAGAGTATCATGCCTATTATTTTGTTGTTAGACACCTGAAATAAGGTTAACTTTCGTGATCGCTTACACATGTATTGAAATTGTAGTTTAAAGCCAGGGTAAATAGTTCGTTCTCCACAAAATGCTTCCACGTGGTCACGCGTGAATAACCACTGTCAGAAAACCGCTACTCTGCTTTCTCGCGGTACGAGTGTTTAAAAAATCGGGAGAGCAAAAAGTGGATGTCCAGTGTTTAAAACCGGTTGTTGATAAAACTTATCAAAGGGAGTTGCAAAACCCTGATTCGAATTTACTAGGTTTGAACTTGCATGTTAGTAGTTGAAAGTTGAGTGTCTTAATCACAGCTATCGCTTTTTCTTGTCAATAGTCTGTAAATAATTTGTCTATTATTTGCGAAAGTTTAGTATTTTGCGCATGTTGCTTCATCGTGTGTTCCTAAAACGCTTGTGAACGTCAACTTTATATAGCACCACAATGACTTTTGACCAAGCAAAACAATATAATCAAGATTCATTTATTTGCGTATATACTATCTATTTTAAATGTGAAGTTTGCAGCTTTACAAAAATGAAATGGAAATACTTCTTTATTTGTTTATCTTGTAAACTTTTGGGTGTATTTCATTAAATTCACTTTATTTTCAGTACATCTGTTCTGTTATGTCGACAGGTTGTACTGTTTTGTGCCTGACGTTAAATAAAAAATGTATAATAAGCTGGACTTCAATGCAACCGTGTAAATAAGTGGTCAACTAAGAAACATTGTGGTAACTGGTTTATATCGCCACCTTGTAGTATCAAGTCGGTCACATCCATTGTAAGATTGATGACTACCATAGAATAGCTATATCAATTTTGCTGCTGAAGCTGTGACTAGAGGTTAATCTACCCAACCGTACTTGTTTCGAATCCCGCTCCGCCTTTTTCGGTTTAGAAGACCGGGCAGCGTTATTAGTCTTCACATAGTGAGTTTATTTATTTAATGCTAAAAAGTTTGAGACGACTGCTGGAATGCAAAGTAAGGCATATACGCGTTTCACTCATGGTCGTTTAATGTGTTTTCCTCTGAGAAATAGTTGAATGAAAATAGTAGAATATTTGGATTACCAATATCGGGGCTTACAGATAACCTAATCAGTTATTCACGGAGATAGACCTTCATTTGTTACGTGGTACAAAACTGGTATCAGTGATATGTAAATTACGTTGTTTTAATTAAATTTCAAGTTCCTTCAATTGTCACTATGTATAGCTGTGCAATCCTTGTTACACGTGTGTATACCGTATTAGGTAGTGAAAACTTGTCAAGTCGGATCTATTTTTAACCGATTTACTTCCTCGCTCAACTTTTATTAATTTTTGTAAAATGGTTCCACCGAAAGCTATTCTTTATACTTTTTGAAGTATTCGTGAATAAGTTGATAACCATTGGATATTGACTCAGCGTCCTGGGATTACAATGTGACTAAACATTTCTTGAGTTATATAAAGTTCTTTGGTGGCCTAAGTAACCTTTCGCAGTGGTGGCTTTTTCTGATGTTGATTCGTTCGTAGTTTGCTCTTTGCATATAGAATCATAACATATACAGTCAGATTGTGAATTCGAGGAGACCTTATCTTTCGGTTTGACCGAGATGCTCTGCAATGCGTAACTTACTACATAATGTTGTGATTTTTTGTCTATCAGGTGTTATTAGATTGATTGTCTGTATATCGTATTGTGAAACGTTTGTAGCTCTGTTGTGTTATTATGAAGTCTATTAATGGACTTCTGGGGTTGATTATTTCATTATTTGTTTGCATTTAAATAGTTTTCCTTCAACGTTTGTTTTTGTTTGGGTGAAAGCGTACATGAACTAGAAATAAATCGGAAGCACAAATTTCAAATTTGTGTTTGTTTTACTTGGAAGGAAAAGTTTCTGAATTGACAGAAGTGTCTGGTCTTGAGTGGTACAAAACAACCGATAACTATCCGATAGGCTAACTAAATGAAGGAATTTTGTTGTAAACAAGTCGACTTCAAGTGGTGTTAGATTTACGAGAACAGTTGTTGTTTCTCAGTTGCCCACATCGCCGAACGATACTTCCTGAGAGACCTGTAAAATAAACTGGACTAATGATCTTGACAATGTGGGAGCATGACCACTATTTTATTTATTTGTTTTTTTGAACACATAAATATTGGTACAACGGGGCACCGAATACATATGCGCCACACAAATCACTTGATTTGTGTGTGGAGTGTGATGCTGCCCGAGTGCTCAGACCGAAACAGGTAGAGCATGACCACAACATACGTAGACAATCTGTGTGATTCTGGTCACAGTTTCTCCAAGTATTTTTGGAAGTGTTATCCTCCTACTTCTGGGGTGTTACTGTTTGCCATTGGAATCCGTGATGTATCATCCGTAAGGTGTATTACTTTTAGGGCCAATCTTTTCTGACCTCTCTTTGTTGTGGGATTGGAGCACCACTCCGAATGCTCGTTTTCTGAGACAAACAACTTACTCCGTCACACTCCTATAGTGACCTGATTGTCATAAAGAAACCGAAAGGAACCAGTGTTGTAAGTGATGTAGCTCGACTGAGTCATCACGACATCCAATCCGTAGTATCTTATATGGATGGCGATTATGGTGTTGGGTGGACTGGGTATAAAACAGTTAGTCTTTTTTCACAAGATAACAGTAAGAATTGTAAGCACTTTATTGTTTATTATATACTCAGTGCAATACGCGATTGTCAGCACACATTCCCAATATTCAGTAAATGTGTTTTCTAATTGACCGAATTGTACCATGAGTAGTGACAGTATGATGTTGTTTTAGGCTTTAAATTGTCATTTGATTATTTTTATTGACTATTGTTATTATTCAGGGTTGCAGAATGGCAAGAGAAATTAAAGCTGTGAAGTATCTGGAATGCTCTGCTTTAACTCAGTTCGGATTAAAAGATGTGTTCGACGAAGCTATTCGAGCAGTACTCATGCCTGAAGGAAAGAAAAAGAAACATAGTTCATGTGAATTAATTTAATATTGCTCCAGTTGTTGTTGTGGATGCTTCCATAGAGTAAACGTGCAAGTGGGCGAGACTGTGTGTATGTGTGAGCTTATTATCCTGTATAATTAATTTATTTTCACACTGACTCGTTATCGATCGACTGACTAGTCACCACAATCACCAACACGATCCTATGCAAGCGTGTGTGTGTGTGTAGGTCGTCGTGTTTGTGGTGACATAACCATCTTTTCTAATTATCCGGTTGATATTTACTACTCACAATTACACACACACACACAAACAGACAATATAATCTCTCATAACTTCGACTGTTCACTCTGTTTTCTTTTGTTTTGAATCTCAGCCGTGATTTTTTCGCTTGTTTTAATTTTTGTGTTCACACATGAATGACCGTGCATATTGTTCTCATTAGTTGACTAGTGTAGAGAAGCTGATTTATGTAATATATGTATGAATATTTGTATTTGAGTCGTTTTTTTCTCATGTTCAGATCGATGAGTATTGTTTTCGTGATCCGAATCGTGCACACAGGCGTAGTCATTGTGCTTCCCTGTTTAGTCAAGTTCGTGCCTCTGTTTGTTTTCTTACTTGATGTTGCCTAATTTTTTCTCTCAAAATTGCGTCTAAGAGAATGGTTGCCACTGCCTCCACCTCCCTTATGCTAACTATTCATACATAATCTCTCTTGGTTAGATTCGAGTTATTCTCCTTTTCTCTTGTGATTATTGTCATATTATGAAACATAAAAATGCAATGTAATTCGATTCAAGACAACTACAAGCCAGTATTTTGTACGCACCCGATTCGTTGTTAATCGGCGTTTTACATCACACTGGTCATTTGTTCCAACCAATGTGGAGTGAATTTTCGAAAGGAACTTTTAATTAGTGGATGGTATGGTACTTTCACGGTAGATTTATATTACCCTATGTCAGTCTAACAACAACCTATAAGCCTGATTTGTCTTTGTTATCTCTTTCACATTCAACCTTTGTTTTTATATTATATCCTCTTGTGTAATTTTGCGACTGGGCGATGGATTGTTTTATTCTTAATTTTGTACGTCGAATGCGCCACTTTGAAGAAATTAGAACAATAGGACAGACTATCTTATCTAATTATCAATTAATCATGATCACATTGTCGTCTATTGATACTGATACATGACAACTTATGCATCACTGAACTGATTAATTATCTACACTCATTATATATTAGTACATGATGATCATTACTTGTTATTTCACTGCTGCATTATAAAAGATGCATATGGAACAAATAATAACCAGGAGAGTATAGGTTTTTATTTTGTGTATATATATATATCTATGCATATTTCTGTATTTATCTCTACTAATCAAATCATTTGTTTGTTTTCAAATTGTGTCATTGTGTAGAGTATAAAAGCACAGAATGTTTTTCGGTGTATTTTTATGTTTTCTTTCTTTGTTTCCTAAAAAGGTAAACTGATATTTGTGATTTCTCTTGTTGTAATCGTTTTAATATTTTGAATGGATTGTTTTTATTACCATTATTTGCATATTCAATTATTTGACTGACTTTTTAATATAATTTTCACTGCTTGCTTTTTATTTCCAATTCAGTATTTTGTAAATGAATGATGGGACAATCGTGGTATAATGGTAAATGTGTTTAGTTATTAATTTCTGTCTCAAACCCTACTTCATTTACTTTGAGTTTGGCGATCCAACAGTACGATTAGTTCTCACGTTTTTCAACTGCCCGGTAAATGGGTTAATTAGAAAGCCTTAAGAGCGGATAATTTATCAATAGGAGTAAAACTGCTGACACGATTTGCGTGAGTTAGAAAAAAACTATCTAGCCTTGCTGAGGCACCAATATTCAGCGGAATCATTAATAGTTATATTGAGCTCTGTTGGTAAATATATACACTAGCGGGTTAGTATAGTCAGTAGTTGTCAACGTTGGATGACCAGGCTTAAGTTTGATCACAACAGTCCAGGTACCTTCTTTTCTTATTTTTGCTCAGATCTTATGTTATTGCATACCTTTTATTCTGCTGATTTATCTCCAAATCATGTCCTCCGTGCCTTATTTTTATTATTGCTACTTTTTTATTACCGTGGTATTCGTCTTGTTAATTTCATCCCTCTATTCGTGTATTGTCAGTTTTCTAAGTCAGATGACTAGTTTACACATTTAGTTTCCTGAAGCACTGATGATTGTTTCTACTAGGTCATATTTACTACGTGTATATGAAAATCCAGAGGTTTCTGTTGTCTCACAACACTTAACAGCGTATAGGTACAAGCATTAACGCATCATTCATAGGACTTTAAAGTCTCAAATTCAATTTAATGATGAAACAAATCAGTTCAATGAAGTCATTAAGCTATGAGGAACATACCACTAAGCTTTTAGATACCTTGAATTAAACCAACAGTTTACACTGCATAAACTGACATTTCATTTTTGCTTCTATATATACAATACAGCTTATTTGATATTTGACTCATCGTTTTCACTTTTAGCCCCCCCATTTATTATGTAGTTGATCTTTTATTGATATGAAGTGATGTATCGGGTTCTACATAGAAACAAGTCAGTAGATGTGTTTTACAATTTCTACCAGTGTAGAATTAATTATATCTTAGTGACTAGATTCATTGTGTTTTGAGTCTAGATTGGATTCGTAGTAATGATTTGTAGGTTGCATTTTATTTTCTTCAAAGTATTTCAGCAACCTATATATGTGCTGTAACCTAAACTCAATGATGGTTTACGATAGTAGTAGTATGCTTGTTGACCTTGTATATCAGATCAAATAAATTCTTCATACTAGGCAAAAGTAGAGCAATTGAGTACTGTGGATGAATTTCAGGTGAATTGTATGGTGTCTAGTTGGTACACTGACCAACTATAAGTTCTAGCTATGAACAATTGTCAACTATCGTCTTAATACAACATTTATTGTGTTCAGTCTCTTGCTCTTTGCGATTCTTGATGTGCTATCCATTTAATATGAATCTGTTTTAATACTGCTTATGGCATAAGTTTAAAGTATGATTTGTTATTTGGTGTGCTGTGAGGTCCGATAATTTGAGTACATAGGCTAATGGGTGTTTGAGTTGTTGGCTGGGTGGAGTAATCAATATAACTATACGGTAGAAGCTAGCTGTCGACTTCCCACTTACAGCAGGGGATGTAAAGTGTTTACAAACTATCCACATCATAACGTGTGTTTGACCAAGTGTAAGACGTTAGGCTACAGACGGAATAGTAAACGAGGGATGGAAGGAATTATAATCAGAAGTCTGGTCGGTGAAATTAATACGTGATATGGATTAATAACTCATGTCATACTAAGAAGTAATTTGCCCCCAAATGCCCTGGTACGGCCGAGAGTGGGGAGAGTCCGCTCTCCCTCTCCAAATGCTCTCACATGGCCATGCGTACATAGTCTCTGCCAGGGAAGTCCTACTCACTGCCTTCTCGTGGCGGGGGTGTTTACAAAAATGAGAGGACGAAAAGCGAATGTCCGGTGCTTTAACCGGATCCCAAACCAATGGTGCACATGGGCTGGCTCCAGTATCCTGAAGGAACAAATGGTGTATGAACCAATCGTTGGTCACCGGCTACCATGGGACTCCATCTCCTTACGATGCTCCACTGCCTTGTGGGTCAGACCTTTAGGTCGAATGCTCCGGGTGTGGCCCCCTTAAGAAAACCACCTGGTTCGGTTTGGGCACCCGGTCAGTATCATAGCCCTCACACATATCAAATGAGATTTGTGTGGCGCATATGTATTTGGTGTCTCATTGCACCAATATCTATGTGTTCAAATAAATAAATAATAAAATAAATGTGTACTTAAATCTTTTCGAATTGTATGGTAATAGTAGTATTAGTCGTATTAGAGTGACATGGCGTTGATCACTACTCAGTGACTAATGATTTTTAAATATTTCAGTCCTATAAGAGATTGGTAGCTTGTTGCATTGTTCAGTGCTAATGTTTCTAACGACAAAATGTTGTTGTTAGTTTGACATCAGATGAATGGATAGGACTTGGTGTCTGCCTCCGATTTCCAGTGCAATCTGTGCTTTGGTATACTTTTCCTACTTTCCATCGAGGATCCTAATTTAGAACTTGCTGTGTATAGCGAACTCCGACTGGACCTAGTACCGGCCTCGAGCCCGGATAAAGTAGGAGGGTAGGGTATAGCGTTGGCTACCCTACCTCGTAGAATACCAACTCGCTTAAAAAGGCGCTAACCCGAATATCAATTTTACAGGAGATTTCATTACAAGCTTTAACTTTTGAGTTTTTTTTTCACATTTCATCTGGCAAGTTGGGATGTTCCACGTTGATATGTTCACAAAAGATATATATATATATATATACATATATATGATTAAAATAAAGTTCCCTATAAATACTATACTTATACATAGTGTTAACCTACTAAATGAATTGGAAGGGGATTCTAGAAAGTCGTAGTATTCATAATGTGTTCTGACTTTCATATAAAAGCTGAGGAGTCCCACATTAGGACGAAACGGCCATACAGTGTTCCCAGGCTTTCCACAGTGGTCTAGCATAAAATGACTCATGATCTCAACTATTAAAATTACTATAATACCCAAAAAGTCTCTTCTGATATTAATCAATATATGCTCACTTGTGACTGGCTTCAAGAGATATTTCTGGAGTTCTACTAAGAAACAGTGACCATTGCAGTTCATTCGAGTCTGTTGTGAGATAGTAACTCAATGAGGACAATGGTGGATATGCCGCTCAATTTCGTGGATTAGTTCAAGTTATTCATTAACACCATTGGATGGCGGTCAGCTCGTTGTTCTAGTGGTTAAGCGATCTCACGCGAGACCGACCTGTCCTGGTCTCGAATCTCATTAGGGGGGTTGCGGGATCATGAGTGCGCACTGCTGAGGAGTCGCACAGTAGGACGAAACGGTGGTGGTCTCGCATCAATTGACTCATACTCTCAACTATTAAAATTGTATGAGTCAATATTTTAAATGAGAATAATTCAGCATAAAAATTGTACTTTTGTCAAATTACTTTAAGCATAGATATTGTTCACCAAAAATATCTTATCAGCTGATTGTGAATAGAGTTGGTCTAAAATTTAAAATGTGTTCGAACCTGTCAATTGAGAATTAAATCTACATCTGGAACAATCCACTGAGGTTGATCACACTGAGACTCGAACTCAATACTTAACTATTTAAATTATAATCTGGAATATCGAAACATCTCACCTGTAAAAGTGTATATATCGATAAATATTGATCAAGTAGATCTATCCACCGATATATGTATATTGAGCGAGAGTGCACGCGAGAGAGCAAGAATTTATTAAATACACAAAGCACATCACAATTGATACAGTACATAGATGCTTAAGTCACTGATCATATGATGATAACACACAGTACATTCATCATCATCATCATGATTATCGTCATTATCTCTTTTAAACATTTTCATGACATCATTAACAAATCAACAATATCTCACATTGTTCAAGGTTAATAGTGGATGAATAAGACCTATTCACAGTTTAATGATGATTGGCTATTGAAGATGAAATACTTTATTACTTGTATGTTTATTAGTACAGTATATTAATATCTTTGATGTAAATTATTATAGAAAATTCCTTCTAATCACATTGTTTTAATGGTGATATATTTGAATAAGTATATAATGCTTTCATATATAGAACAGATGGAATATGGTTAGCAATAGAATTGTGGAAACATATTTATTGATGTTTGTGACACGTCAACTAGATAACGTGATCACTTACGTAATGAGTTTGAATGTCGAAATGAATAACAACCTTGAAATGTGACAGGTAATTACAATCCACTTGTTCCATATAGGATGAAACATTCATCCTGGATCCCACTACTACTTACACATACATCTATTCTACATAAAATTGGATATAATGACTAGATTGAGGCAATCGGAAGATCATGCATGTATGCTAATTCACATTGATGAAATGTCACTTCAAATATCTACAACGAAACTACATTCTGTAAGCTGGATGATAATGTCATTATGAGGTAGAAATCCACCTTTAGTATACACTGATCATTTCATCTAAATATATAGTGAGATTATTACGATAACAATCATCCAGTGTTCAACATATTGAACTTCCAGAAGTTCATACAGAAAGTGAATTCGAGCTCCACGTACTTCTGTTTGAGCAGTTGTCATATAAGAAGAGAGTAACTGAAAGTTAAGTACTTGACAAACAGCGTTAATTGGAAAATATGCCTGAAAGATACAAAGTATGTTGAAGAATCTCAAATCGTGAACGGAAACGTTTCTTTCATTCTCTATTCTATTATCTTTTACATTCATCAAATTATTTCATTCTAGAATGCCTCTATTCATTTCAGTGGTAAAAGACAATCTCTTCCTACTGGTTAGTAGTTATCGTAGTTGAACATTGTCCATAATCAACACATTCAATTCAATTATGTTTTGCTCTAAATACCCATTCCTCCAAATCATTATCACGTTGACGTGATCTGTCTTCTATCGATTGGATTATGAGTGATAATGATTTTTATTTTATTTAGTCGTCAGATCTTCTATTACTATTCCGTTCTTCATTGAAGCAATAACTACCCTTTCATCGATGGGTTCTTTAACTGGTCAGTCAGTCAGTCAGTAACAACGTAGAACTTCGTACGTACGTAGGTACGTACATCAGTTCGAGTTGCCATGCCACATTAGCACAGAGATTCAGTTATCGATTCAAACCCCGTAGTGGTAGAGGTAGTGAAAGTATAAGTAGTGATAGGGAAAATAGGGTTTGATGATGTTATTTAAGGAGTATAATCCAGTGGAATAGATTTGGAAAGAAAATAAAGGACATGAAGAATTCAGAAGATTAGAATTTAAGAGAACACAAAGATTGGATGCACTTGAGCCATTGCAAACGATTTTAAGCCATGTCATTCAGGATCTCTTACCGACGATTGTTATCGTCTCGCGGATCCATGGAACTAGGTAGTCTACACCTACCAACATGACTCAATCCACTTGTCAGTGACTTCATGCATTTGTGCCATGTTTTGGTTTGGCTGGTGTTATTATTGTGTTCATATCGATCTAGATACACATGTAATTATTTGATTAGTATGTGACTAGAACATTGAAGTATACTGCTGAAGATAATCTGACCTTCATCATATCAACATTGATGAAGATAATAATCTGATCTATTTAAACTACATATTAACTGAGTTACATATCAATGGATGCTGGTCGACAATACACTTGATCAATCAATTCTAAATACAAAAAGGTAATAGTTAGACAACTGATTATTCTCATCTAATAGTAATTCTCAACATGAAGTTATTTTAACTGGTAACTTCGAGTTGTTGTCACTTCTCAGTTGCTTACATTATGGAAGTGTAATTCTTTCTATGATTCCTAGAAAGAGAACTAGGAGAGATATGATGTTTTCTTGCTTAGGAATATAATAATAAAGCCTAAAATCTAACTTCTTAACTTTATTACTAGAATGGGTTTTGTGGAGAATTGGCAATTTCAATAGTTGAAATCATGAATCAATTGAAACTAGACCACCATGGAAAACCTGGAAGCACTGGACGGCCGTTTCGTCCTAGTATGGGACTCCTCAGCAGTGCGCATCCACGACCCCGCCCCCCGCGGGATTCGAACCCAGGACCTATCAGCCTCGCGCCAGGCGCTTAATCAACCAGACCACTGAGCCGGCATCCAACGGTGTTAATGTCTAAATTCAACCAATCCACGAAGTTGCGCCACCGTCACCATTGTCTTCAGTGAGCTGATATCTCACAACAGACCTGGTTGAACTCCACTTTAGTCATACACAACCTTTCAGTGATTTGATTTAGGCATGATTTTAATCTCTTTTAATTTTTCTTTTTTCTTCCCTTCTTTCTTTTTTTCGTTTTTTTCTCTTACATCCATGTGTTCTTCTTCTAATATATTCATAATGAAGGATTTAAACTCTTAGCAACTATACTATCATCAATCCCCTTTAATAATGTTTTCTATCCTTCATCTATTTTACCTTACTGTTATCATGTTTAACATAATTTAATTATCACTGTTATTCTCATTAGTATTCGATTGTACAGTTTTGTTCTTCTGAACAAGATGATCAGCACAAACTTCAGGTAGAAGTGAAGTGAGGAAGTAAACAATGATAGGTTAATGGTAAGCAATAATCAATCAACATCGTGGTCTACAGAACAAACTGTGAGCCGTATATGAAGAAATTTGAACAATTTATTACTACCACATTGACGTGGTGATCGGGTTCGCCTATCATAATGAACCAGTCGATCTATACTGGCTGGAACAATCGTTTCTCAAGGTCTACCATGCCAGACAGGTCGGTTGAAGAACGATAAGAGTAAAAGCAGCAAGTCGAAGTTCCGGAGGTGAAGTCGTACTGCTGATTGTACAGAGGTGTGACATCAGTAAGGTGTTTCCTTAAAATAATCAGCATAACAGAGATGCTGTCTTCCCACAAGGACGGGTGGGGTTAGAAAAGGTCGACCCTAAAAATGCACACCTCGCCATATCCCACGGATATCCGTCTCCTTTGGTAAAGTCTCAATAAGTACGAAGCTAACACAAGAATTAATCATAAAAAGGTCGTGTGTGACCGACTTCAAGCAGTTATCTCGTGGGCACTGTGGTCATGCTCTCATGTCACTAAGACCACCTGTAATTCAATTTCCTTTCCAGGCACCTCCAGAAGAACCCTACCACGGTGTTGGCGACGTGGACGTGATAACTGCCCTCATACCTCTAACAACACTCAAGATCACTGTATTCATAATCAACCTGCCTCTTCAATTTCTATTATTCCTCCTACATCGAATGACTGACTCGATTATCGGTACGTATGTATCAAATCCGTTTCGCCGGACGTTTAAGATAAGAGCAGTTATCTGATATTACCCATATTTGTTTTACATCTTATACATGAATATGTGAGACATTTACCAAGACATGTTTTCTTCAAGCAAGAAAATATAAGAATACGTTCAACCTTATATTTATAAAATCTTTATTATGTGAGGTAAGGCTAATTTGTATTAGCATTCATCTATAAGCAATATCTGTTATCCTACTTTTTAATTACTTACTCCTGTTACTCCTTGTGGAGGAGCATAAGCCACCCACCAACACTCTTCATCCAACCCCGTCCCAAGCAATCACTTAGAATTTTTATTCATCCTTTTCATATCTGGTTCTATTTCTCGACGAAATGTGTTATTTGGCATTCCTATTCTTTTTTACCCTTCAGGATTCAAAGTTAGGGCTTGCTTCGCGATGCAGTTCGGTGATTTCTGTAATGCATATCCTATCCTCTTCCAACGTAACTTTCTAATTTCTTCTTCAAATGGAAGTTGGTTTGTTCTCTCCCACAGTGAACTTTCGCTGATGGTATCCAATCAATGGACATTGAGTATCTTGTGTAGACAATTGTTTATAAATACTTGTAGCCTTTTGATGATGTTTGTAGAAGTTCTTGAAGTTTCAGCTCCGTACAGTGGAATTGTCTTGACGTTCGTATTGAAGATTGCGACATTTGATATTGGTTGAAAGATAGTTGTTTTTAGTTACATATATTCTACAATTGTAGGAATGCTGTCATTTGCTTGCCAATCCTAACCTTTACGTATTTATCGGATCATTCTTGTTTACGGATGATACTGACAAGATGCGTGAAAGATTCCACATGTTTCAGAGTTTTGCCATCAAGTGTGGTTGGATTGGTGTTCTCCGTGTTGTATTTGAGGATCTTGCTTTTGCTTTGTGTATTTTGGAAACTTTTCCTGGTACTGACAGTAGTGTAATACCTCTGTAGTTCACACATTTGCTCAGATCTCCTTTCTTTGGTATCTTGATAAGGTGTCCTTTCCAGTCCGTTGACGCTTGTTCCTCCTCTCAAATCTTCTTGAATAGAAGATGAAGCATGTTCGCAATTACTTCAGTGACATCATGTTAACTGTGAAAAGCTAGACCGCTTTATCCTATCATAGATTAAGAGGTGATCTGACTTTGATATATAGTATATAGTATAGTACACTTTTTTTCTTCTCACTAGATTGGGACATCTCAGAGAACATAGTAGGCTTGTAGAAAAGCCAAGGACGAACAAAATGCCCATAGTATACAGGTTTTCACACTGAATCATCAATTCTTGGAACTTGTTACCTGAGACAATGCTGTCTGCATCTTCAATCGACTCATTCAACAGAAGACTAAATACTTACAGAAGTATACTACAAAAGGAATAACATTGACCGTAGGTTTACTTCTATCCTAATTACATAAATCTATATCTAAATTAAATGAAATAATCATTATAATGTATATCAGTACTTGTGAATTCCTTTCCTACATGGTACCATTCAAGCAGTACTGATAAAAAACGCCACATCAACTTCATTGATTATGAAAAGGCGTTCGACAGTGTAGATAGGAAAACATTATAGCAACTTCTTCGATACTATGTAGTTCCTGAGAAGATTGTCAACATTATCTGGAACTCATACGATGGACTACAGTGCAAAGTAGTGCATGGAAGACAGCTGACAGATGCATTCCAAGTAAGGATCGGAGTCAGACAAGGCTGTCTACTCTCTCCCTTCCTCTTTCTTCTGGTGGTTGACTGGATTATGAAGATCTCAAAACCTGAAAGAAAACACGGAATACAATAGACAGGTTGGGTGAAACTAGACGATTTGGACTTCGCAGATGACCTGGCCCTTCTATCTCATACACACGAACAAATACAGATGAAGATAACTAGTGTGGCAGCAGCTTCTACATCAGTAGGCCTCAACATACACAAAGGAAAAGGCAAAATCGTCAAGTACGAAACGAAGAACACCAAACCAAACACTTGATGGTGATTCTCTGGAACATGTGGAATCTTTCACATACCTGCGAAGCATCATTGATGAACAAGGAGAACGTTATACATACATAAGTGTAAGGAATGGCAAGGCAAAGAAAAAATTCCTTCAGCTGAAGAATAAATGGAACCCAAAACAACTGTCTATCAACCAATATCAAAGTCATAATCTTCTATACCAATGTTAAGACAGTTCTATTGTATGGAGCTGAAACTTCAAGAACTACTACAACCATCATCAAGAAGGTTAAAGTGTTTATAAATAGTTGTCTACACAAGATACTCAACATCCATTGACCGGATACCTATCAGTAGCAACCTGCTGTGGGAGAGAACAAACCAGTTTACGGCTGAACAGGATATTCAGAAAAGACAATGGAAATGTATAAGACATAAATTACGGAAATCATCAAACTGCATCATGAGACAAGCCCTATCTTCTAATCCTGAAAAGAAGCGGAAAAGTGAAAGGCCAAATAGCACATTAAGTCGGGAAATAGAATCAGATATAAAAAGGATGAATAACAACTGGGAAGAACTGGAAAAGATTACTTGGCACAGAGTTAGATGGAAAGTTCGGTTGTATGGCCTATGTTTTCCCATGAGGAGTAACAGATGTAAGTAAGTAAATATCGTAGTTCATAATTGGAATTTACAACCGTAAACCTTTTCCCTTCACTACAAACAATAACACGTATGAACAAGTTGATGATTCATATATTACATCATAACAATCAACTCTATTCTGATTGACTAATATAGCACTCAAGGTTATATGACCTTAGAAAGTTCATATATATAGCGTACTTCTGCCGAAAATTCTGTAGTACATATCTATTGTTCACGATCCTTGTACAAACTTCCTCAATATCTAGTTATAATCTATAATCAATTAAGTCTAATCATATCGAAACTCAAATATATCTGTAACATTCAGTAGTTGTGAGATTTGTGCTTAAACTGAAGGTACATTGTATATGTTTAGTGTGTAGAGAGTAGCAAGAATTGGATAAGTTGACATATGAGATTATAATTTATGAATGAATCAATCAGATTTATGTTAGTTAATCTTAGATTTTGGGTTCATAAGATTCAATAGTATTTTGACATGATAGCTGATGTCATTTAATCTTAGTGTGGTGTATGCTATACTAGTAGTAAGGTGAATTTTCTCAAGTTCACTTTAGTATTGTTTTCAAGGGTTATCCATAAATTATAGTTTCCCCTCTATAGATTTTCTTAGGACAAAGTGGATTGAAGAATACTAGCTGGAGGCGTATGCTCCATTGAGAGTAACAGGCGTAAGTAAGTAAGTAAGTAAGTAAATCTATACATTTTGAATAAGTTTCTTATCATTGATTAAATCTCATAGTTACAACAAAATTGAATGAATTTAGAATTGAATATCATCATTGTGTAATTATGAGTTATACAAATAATATCGTTGTCAAGACGTTTAAACTTATTGAGTAGGTCCTTAAATGAATTAGTCTGTGAACACATGAATCAAACCAAACATCTATCTCATACTTCTTAGTTTTTAAGGAGTTTCTTTATTGTACGAGGGAGACAATGTGTAGATGAGATGGTGGAGAAGATTCATAATTTAGATGGATAATCTTTTTGATGGAGTTTTTTTCTCTAAGTTGGATAGTTTGGTCATGAAGCTTTCAATATTATTCTGAACCATATCATCAGCACAAACTTCAGGTAGAAGTGAAGTGTTCAAATTTCTTCACATATGACTCAGAGCTTGTCCTGTACACCTCGATCTTGATGGGTTATTATTGACTTTTAACCTGTTATTGTAGATTCTGATTGTATCTCCCATTAGTTTAAGGTCAACAATAATCAATCAGCATTAAGATCTACATGACAAACTGTGATCTATTTGTGAAGAAATAAGAACATTTCTAATTGAGGTTTATGCTGATGATGCCATTCAGTATAATGATGAAAGCTCCACGACCAAACTATCCAACTCAGAGAACAAAACCTCATCAACAAAAAACAAACATCAGTATAAGGTTGTGGAGATTATTAGGTTTTTGATTGAGATCATGAACTGATTGATGTTAGGCCACCATTGAAAATCTGGAAGTACTGAATGGCCGTTTCATCCTAGTATGGAACTCATCAGCAGTGCACATCCACGATCCCGCTCAAGAGTTTCGAACAAGGGGCCTTCAGTCACGCGCGCGAACGCTTAAGGTCTAGACCACTGAGTCGGCATCCAATGGTATTAATGTATAACCTCAGCCAATCCACGAAATTGCGCGACCATTTTCCATTGTACTGAGGTAGATACCTGTCTCTACCCGACATGGTTTAGCTCCACTGATCATGGCTTCTTACTAGAACTCCAAAAATTCTCTCACGAAGCTAGTGGCTATTCAGCACATGGTAATTATCAGTATAGGATGGTGGAGATTACTAAGTTCTTGATTGAGATCATGAACTGATTGATGTTAATCGTTAAGGTTCAGGTTAAGCGTTCGCGTGCGAGACTGAAGGTCCTGGGTTCGAATCCCGCGAGTGGGATCGTAAATGAGCTCTGCTGTGGTGTCCCATAATAGGACGAAACGACCGTCCAGTGCTTCCAGGTTTTCAACGGTGGTCTAACATCAATCAGTTCATGCTCTCGATCAAAAAACAAACAAACAATGTGTATATGTGTGTGAGATAGAGATAGAGACAGATAGACTTTACATCGATTACAAAACTAAATCTTTACTGGACACTTAATAATGTGGTTGTACAATGTATATTTAATTGTCAAAATAAGTTCAAATTATATATAATTAAATGTAAACAAATCAACCAGTTTCATGTCATGTTTCATTGAATAATCACTATGTTTTACTGTGTGTATGTGTGTGTGTGTGCGTGTGCGTGTGTATGTGTGTGTGTGTAAAAATAATCGATACTATCGATCATTTTCTATTATTGGAATATTCAGTTCATGTTTTATGAATATGAACTATTTCATGATCATGTTCAGATTGATAAAGAAGAAAACTTCTGTAGGAGAACAATACCACCGATCATATTAGGAGTATGGTGAATATCCTTAGTGAAATGAGATGATAGTAATTGAATAATATAACAAACAGATTGGATATAAAACAGTGAAAAACTGGATCCCGTCATAGTGATCTAAATGTAACGTACTTATTTGAATAGTCTAGATTAGATATGTTGTTAGAATATAGATATATGGGTTAAACTAATCGGCTATTCAATATTTCCTGGTCGTCAGTGATTATTTTATCTAAGATCAGTTCATGATGAACAGACACGAAAAAGATGAAAAGGAACTGGTGACAACTGGAAGGGATTTTTCAGGATAGAGTTGGATGGAGAATGTTGGTAAGTGGCCTATATTCCTCCATGAGGGGTAACAGGTGTAAGTAATTAAGTACAGTCGTATACATATATATCTATGTTAAAACTCAAGGTATTTGAGTAATAACTTAAATCGAAATATGAGAGCTGATGGTAATACCTGATTGCTCAAATCGAAGTAGCTAGAGTGGAGTTAGAATCTGTAACTTAGAGACTAAACGTTCAAAGACTTAACCATCAAACTACCTCACTCAAATATACATATGATAGATAAATGGAAAGTTATTTGTTAAAAATTATTGTTATGATATTTGACTAGATGACTTTAAGGAGATAGATTGTTATTGAAAGAGGGGATTTGTGAGATATGAGAACTCTATAATCATTACTAAATTATACCTGTTACCCCTCGTGGAGGAGAACAGGTCGGTCAACAACATTCATCATCTAATTCTGTCCTCGATAATCCTTTACAGATCTTTCCAGTTCCTATCCGTCCTTTTGATGTCTGTTTCTGATTCCCGGTACAGTGTGTTCTTTGGTTTACCTCTTTTCCCTTCCCCTTCATGATTCCAATTTAGAGCTTGATTGATGCAGTTTGATGATTTCTGTAGTGTGTTTTCTATCCATTTCCAACGTATTTCCCTAATTTCCTATTCAGCTGGAAGCTGGTATGTTCTCTCTCACAGTAGGCCGTTGCTGATGGTATCCGCCGAACGGATATTGAGTATCTTGTGTGGACAATTGTTAATAAATACTTTTAAACTTCGGATGATGTTTGTGGCAGTAGTTCTCGAAGTTTCAGCTCCATACAGCAGAACTATCTTGACGTTTGTATTGAGGATTGTGACTTTGATATTGGTTGACAGATAGTTGATTTTAGTTCTATGTATTTTTCAAATGTAAGAGTGCTTCCATTACATGACTAATCCTGGCATTTACGTCTGCATCAGATCCTCCACGTTCATCTATGATGCTATCAACATACGTGAAAGTTTCCACATCTTCCAGAGTTTCTCCATCAAATGTGATTGGGTTGATGTTTTTTCCCTTGTGTTTATTGTGTCCTAGTGCTGGAGAGGCTGCTGCTACACTAGCTACCTCCACCTGAATTTGTTGGTGTGTATGAGATAGATGAACTAAGTTATCTGTGATGTCCAAATCATCTAGTTGCATCCAATCCGATATATTCAACCAGTTTTATCCCTTTTTAAACTATGTTGGTAATTGTTCCTGAATGCGGTCGACAATTGATCTCAATAAACGACATATGTATGAATTTAAATTTAAGTAGAATCTAATCTGGATTCGTTAATGCCCATAATTAAGGAACTTATATTAAATCGATGAATCCTAACTCAGTCTCTGGGCAGCATTAATGACGAACACGGTGGATCTGATGCAGATGTGAAGATGTGGATCGACAAAGGAAGAACTTAAAACAACTCTCAACCAACACCAAAGTCAGAATTTTCAATACAAATACCAATACAGTTCTACTATATGGGGTGGAAACTTGGAGAGCTACAAAAGTCATCATCCAGAAGATACAAGTGTTTATTAATAGTTGTCTACGCAAAATACCTCGGATCCGTTGGCCAGACACTATCAGTAACAACCTATTGTGAGAGAGAACAAACTAGATTCCAGTGGAGAAATAAATCAGGAAGAAGCGCTGGAAGTGGATAGGACACACATTGAGGAAAGCACCCAACTGCGACACAATGCAAACGTTCATCACTTGGAATCTTCAAGGCCAAAGGAGAAGAGGAAGTCTAAAGAACACATTACGTCGAGAAATGGAGACAGACATGAGAAAAATGAACAAGAATTGGATAGAACTGGAAAGGAAGGCTCAGTACAGAGTGTGTTGGAGAATCCTGGTCAGTAGCCCATGTTCCATTGGGGGCAACCGGTGTAAGTAAACATGGGTGAGACTCTAATTTATGGACGACCTTTGAGCGAATCTTAGGTGACCTTGATAAATACTAACCAATCAGCAAGCAGTTAGTATACAGTAGAAATATATTATACAAAACCAAGGAAATAAAATGGATACACTTCTTATACATGATTCAAAAACTTGTCAAGGTTAGAAAGAAGTTCAGAGGCTCTAAAATCGTAATGCCTATGATAGAGAAACTCATCCATATGGCTGTATAATAGTCGACTTCTGGAAACATGATAAGGTTGCAAAAACTGTTTCAGCCTAGACGACATAGCTTCAATATTGTTTGTGTTCACTCCGGTTGTTGAATACACAAAATGCTACTTGTGGATAATGACACGATGCACATAACCAAGCCTATGTAGGAGTCTTTACGATCTCCAAACATCCGTATATATTGTAGTACCTGACTGTAGCCAGTGTTACTGTTGCCTTTATTATCCAGATCGCGATAATTGTCATAATTTGCCTTAGTTAGGAATTATATATAGGGTTTTCGTACATTAGCATACATTAACATTAAGCACTGAAGTTGGCGTCGTAACCTTGAAATCTCTCAACCGCTTCTGATTGGCTCATCCATAAATTAGACTCTCACCTAAGTATATATTTAATGTACGGTTATCGTATTTTACCAAACCATTTGAGTTCTCATTCACTCACTACACTATGACATCATGTCTATGGAATACCACATACATGTCAATGATAAAATTCCAGAACTTAATTAGAAAAAAATAATTAATTGAATATGAAATCGATTGTATTCATGTAAATGGGTCACATTGTTATTTTGGTCAAGTGACTCTAGTTCGATATGGATTATATGAGTTTGTATGTATGTATGTATGTGTGTGTGTGTGTGTTGGTATTAGCTTGTAGAAACACTCAACGATCAATCAATTGAATAACAAAATCTATATATTGATTAATTATTTGATTGTAATTTCAGAATTCTTCAACAGTATTCTAAACTTTCATTCTTTTGTCATTATTTGATTAAGTTATTTCCGCATCGTTTATTACTTATACTTGGAAAGATGACGAACTACTACGATTCCTGAGACGTGAACTAACAACACATAGACTTGTACAAGTGAGGATTTATGAAACCCCCCCCATTCCAAGAAAAGAAGATACCACGATGACCCTAATCGAAAATACACTCATTCATCTATTGATCACATACCAGTTTTGACGATTAATTAGGTTGAAATCACATATATGAAGAATTCTCACAGTTATAACAAATCACATGCTGTTTGTCATGATGGGCACAGTCCATGTTATCACAATTGATTGATCACTGGGTGGTGATCAATGTCATGTGTAACGAGTCCTTATTAGCGCTGACCGAATGCTATCGACCAAGTTCCAATGTGGCCACCAATAAGGACTTGACACATATGACATTGATCATCACCCAGTGATCAATCAATTATGATTACATCTTAGTCCTACAAGATGCCAGTCGCGGCCCAGATATCTCAGTGATAACATCTCTGACTGTGAAGCTGGGTAACACGAGATCGAATCCGTTAGGTAGCTCCAGTTCCTTCAAGATTACAGAAACATTTTGCCGATGAGTGCAAAGTAGCATGAAACTCGGGTCCAGGGTTTCGTGTAGACTACCTCCAACCACCATCTACAGTTTATGTTAATTTAATACAAGAATATTGTATCTGGAGTAAACATCACACTTAAATAGACCAACTTCTACGTGAAGTTTGGGCTGATGATGTCATTCAAAAGAACAAATGAAAACTCCACGACCAAACCATCCAGTCCAGAGAACAAACTTCCATCAAAATCATTCATCTCAGTTACAAATCTTCTCAACTATACTGAATAATCACCATATTGAATTAATAGAATGGAAGTAATATTTGAATAAGAATCATAATATGAAAAAAAGAATGTAATCGTACCTTTTTTATAATCCGGTCATATCACCTCCTTTTCTTTTCTTAAAATGGAATAAATAAGAAGGTTCTTTTTTTATACTCCTTAAGATCTCATCCAGTCATATAATCGTGTCCCAACTTCCACTTGGTCCTTTTTAAACATTTATTTGTCAAAAATATCTGTCTAACACTCTGAATTCTATGCCCTACTCCTTCGTTCAATATATATAATGATTCCCCCTATCCCCTCCCCCCTTTCCCCCATGAAACAATATTGGATCTTCAAGTATACACGTTGCAAATAATGTGACTTTATTGACCTGAACTATCTTAACACTATTCATACCTTTATTATATAAAAGTATTGGAGAATATAGATGATTGAAAGATTCCTTGTTATATGATCTTGACATGTATGAGCAAGTAATATCCATGGTGGTTTTTCTCACTTTTCATACAGAAGAAATTTACAATGTCTCGTCACTGCTTACACCAGAAATTCATCGTTGACTGTAGCTTGAATTGAGAGGCTATAGATAATCGAAGCAATTTATGATTATTTATTTGAACACATGAATATTGATGTAAAGTGGCACCGAATACATATGCACCACACAAGTCACTTGATTTGTGGAATAACATTCAGCGACCGGCTTTTTTTTTTAATTTTTTTTTGATAAATTTTTTTTTCACCCCTTTAAAAAAGTTTTTTTCATCCCATTTTCCAAAATTTTTCACCATGTTTCGTCCAATTAAATTGCTAGTTTTAAGTTCGTTATAATTGGTTAGTTATGTCTAGAAAGTGTTATAAAATGTCAGCACTCGTCGAAAAAGTACATTTTCATCATCATAATGGAGGAGAGTGACGTGCCATGTACAAGAGCTGTTGTTTCTCAAGTTGTCACAGAAACGGAGGATGTATTTTTGACTACCTTGTTTCTCGTTGCGTTCCAATCAGTTGAAGCGTTAAAGTCGGCTATCAGAACTTATGAAAGATCTACGTACTGTCATTATGTGGTGAGAGATTCTCATTTGGACAGAGATCATAAATCGTATATTAAATTTGTATGTTGGAGAACTGGCCGTAGAAGATCTAGCGGTTCGTCACAGCCGATTAGACGGAGGAGGTAAATAGATTAGTGTTATTACATTTTTTTTCACGAAGGACTTCCATGAACACTCACTGTCCGGTCTTCATCTTTTGCAAGTTTATAGAAGGTTACTGGACTGTTGTACGTGGGAATGTGCGTCACAATCACGAGTGCAATTCCCTGAGGTACGACAGTAATTCTTGGGTGCGCAGGTTAACGGAGGCTGAGTTTGAAACCGTGCGACCGCTCCTGATATCTGGGACAGCAGCATTCGATATTAAGCACTTTGCTTACCATTCTTACGGAAAGCGTTTGAATGCTCAAGATATATTTAATATGCGGTACAAAGTGTTCTCACAAGCCAACCTTCCTGGTAAGCAATCTGCCTATTTATAATGTAAACGATAGGTGATTACGCCAAATTAAAAGCTCACATAATGTCCTTAGGTGGGCTTTGCGATTACGAATTAGACGAAGAAAATTGTCTATCGTATTTTTTCTTCACCACTGCTGATCAAATGAATTTGGCCGCTCGTTTTTTAGATGTTGTTGGTTTCGACGGGACGTACAAAACAAATAACGAGAACGTATATTTATATCAGGTAGTAGCCCTTGATATGAATTTTATGGCAATACCTGTTTGTATTGCATTTATAAGTCGCGAAACATCGACTTTGATTTCTCGATTCCTGTCGTTCTTTCAACGGTCAACAAACAATCGACAGGTGGTAGGCATTGTGACAGATGATTCACCAGCAATAGCTGCTGCCATCACGCAGGTGTATCCAAATGTTCACCACATTTTGTGTCGTGTACACTTAATTCGCAATGTCATTAAGAGGGTAAGTGTTTTGTTCCTTAACATTGACCCATTTACCGTCATTGTAGAGAGTACGATCAGAAGTGATACAACTGTTTTTTCGGCTGATGTTCACTCGGACTGTTGAAAGGTAAATGAAAATCTTCATAACATTATTTTGTAGTTTTAACAGTTATTTGTCGTTGATCGAAATATCCGACGAAACGTTTTTTCGATATGTAAGAGACCACTTACTGCCGAGAAAACAAAAATGGTCTACTGCTTTTCGACCATCAGCAACGCTACTTCAACAAGATAATACCAACTTCGTTGAGACAACTCATGGAATTTTGAAGAGGCATAAGCTGAATCGAAAAACACCTGTGTTGAGATCTATATTTAGTGTGCTACTTCGCACTGGATATTGGATGGAAGCACGAATGCAAAAGTATACATCGGACTGTCGAAATAAAGCGATTATTGGTCAGGGGGTACTGATACGTCGACTTCAGGAACGACTGTCACCAGCTGCATGTCAAATACTGAAGCGACACTTGCGCACTCCGATAACTGAGTTCGTAATGTCTGTTGATATCTTCACGGCTGTGGACGCAACCGGCACTTACACAGTCAACCGAAATACCTTTCAGTGTTCGTGTATTTTTAATATTGAAAACGGAATGCCATGTCGTCACATTTTGGCCTACTGCGCACACAGTAATACTGATGTGAACGTACAGTCAATTTGTGACAGGTGGTTGCAGTCGGAGATTTCTCTAACACATATTGCGATTGAGAATTACTTCCCAGTGCAATCAAGACAGCCAAGCCTCAGGAATTCGGTGCATGCCTTAGTCAGGCGACTGTCTGAGGAACAATGCAGTTCAGCATATAACCATCTTTATCAACTGGTTCACGGTAGAATGTCACCAATGCCGTTGAACTTGTCTGCAGAACCGCATTTGCACACCGAACCAAGCACTTCCACGCACGTCCCAGTGCCCATGATGAATGATAACTCAGTGCCGAACTACGACGGTAATGTGGATTTGGATGAAACGTTCAGTAACGACGAGGAGGAAGTACTTTCTATTAACTCCGAAGAGTTCACGGAACGGGACATGGAATATGAAGAACAGCATTACTACAACCGTTTGTGTGATATATGTCATCTTACACAGCCTCCATATGAAACTGGCGATGCAGCTGCTTGGGTTTTTTGTCCTTGCGAAGCAATGTTTCATCGGTTTTGTGCTTACGACCCATCACCAAACGTACGTGCAGTAAACTGTCCGATGTGTGGCGCCATAACCAACTCATAGTTACGCCCTTATACAGCTACATCTGCATTAATAAAAGAGAACGAGTAAAGGCCCTATTCAGGGCCACCCACAATTTGATTTAAATTATTTCGTTTCCATCTCTTGTTTCTATGGCAAAAGTCAAATGATGAAACACTTGATAATGTTAAATGAATTTAGATATTCATTTGAGATTAATAATCATAATGCGATTATTGCTCATGTATTCGTAAACTTTTTTTATAAGGTTTATGAGATATAAAAGTTTAGAAATCTTATAGAACACAATATCTCATCTAATGAACACTAATCTAATAATTTTAGATTTAAAATAATGTGATTACCGTTCATGTATTAGTAACACAATTGTAATCTATTTATAATAATAATAGTACATTTTAGTAAATTTTAATAGGAATATTTCAATATAGTGAACATTGTCATTTGGTTGTAAGGTCAATGAATAGAGGATTTCATTTATAAGTGAATATAATAATAAGATGATTAATGTGATTAAAGGTCATATAGGTGTAAAAAGAAATAAACATGTTTACCGTTTCATGATTACAAAAATAAGAATATGATATTCTTGTTTTATATCAAAAGTAGCGGAAGCCAGAACTATGCGTACATAGAAGTACGCCCCCAAATGCCCTGGTACGGCCGAGAGTGGGGAGAGTCCGCTCTCCCTCTCGAAATGCTCTCACATGGCCATGCGTATATAGCCTCTGCCAGGGAAGTCCTACTCACTGCCTTCTCGTGGCGGGGGTGTTGTTAACAAAAATGAGAGGACGAAAAGCGAATGTCCGGCGCTTTAACCGGATTCCAAATCAATGGTGCACATGGGCTCCAGTATCCTGAAGGAACAAATGGTGTATGAACCAATCGTTGGTCACCGGCTACCATGGGAATGCATCTCCTCACGATGCTCCACTGCCTTGTGGGTCAGACGTCCAGGTCGAAGGCTCGGGGTGTGGCCCCCTAAGAAAACCACCTGCTTCGGTTTGGGCACCCGGGCAGTATCACAGCCCTCACACTTATCAATTGAGATTCGTGTGGCGCATATGTATTTGGTGCCTCCCTGTACCTATACTTATGTGTTAAAATAAATAAATAACGTTGAATTGGTACATTTACTTATTACAATAAAATTAAACGTCATTATACCTAAATGTTAATGTATACTGTTGACCTAATTCATGTTCATCTGTATAATGCAAATAGAAATTATTTTCGTCAGACAACGTAGGCTTATTCATTTACACTTAATACAACCAATATTTCAAATGCTCGTTAAAAAGGGCTTATATTCATAATGTACAGATATTTCAGCTTTCATATTACTAAGAATAATATTCACACATGACGAAAATGTACATACAGTTCTTTATTATTCCTCGATTATGTTTCAAAAAATTAGTTGATGATTATCAAATATCATTCCATACCTTACCTTATAAATAAGTAACGTTTGCAATGTCGTTGACATATGACATTTACTAACTCATGTAAACATTTTGCTAGACTGAACACTTATAAAAAATGGGCTATTGAAAGAACGTGAAAAATACCTAACGCGCACATCCCAAGCCCAATAACAAATTTACATGACTGCTTAAACACACAAGTAGTCATTTTCATTATTATTTTAAAGGCTGAACTACAAAAAAATGTACAGGTAAAAGCAATTAAAGCTTTTAATGATTTAGCAAAATAACCCTATTGAAATCTAACGTTTTATTAACGAAACCGTTTATAAAGTGAAAGTAAACAACTATTTTGTATTAAGAATTACTATTTACTAAATAACCCATTCATAAATATTAATTGCCTCTTTCTCAGAAATTATTACTTCTTCGAGATAACGTAAAAGTCGCTTCATAAACCGAAGGTTTACGAATCCTTCCAGTGTTTTATACACGCCCTAATCAGTATTTTATCATTACGGTCTATTGATATGTGGATTTTTTTAAAAAATTAACATACCATGTGTTAAGAAAGAACTTATGGACACACTTAGGTGATAATTTCTTTATTAGTTGGGTATTAAACATTTGACTACCGACCTAATTCAGTAATCACTATTATCGGATTTTCCAACCGGTTTTCATTTCTTTTTCCAAACACTTCCTTTTAATGAGATACATTTAATTAATCGTGTCAAGATAACTAACAACTTCCATTCAAGGTCTACTTGATCGGATAACAAAAATATATCCCAATACACATTCACTAACAGTAGCATTGCACGGTAGTGAATTTAAATTGGTGTATTTTTCTTCAAAAGTCTACATTCTTTTCAAGACCAATATTACACAAAAACAATTATTCATTATTAATAAATTTCAAATGTAAAAATGCAAATTCTGACATCCAATCAAAGCACTTGATGCTATTTCGATTTCAACTAATCAGATTGCTAAGATGAACAGTTTACCACCAATTACAAAATTATTAAAGGTGACAAAATTTTTGTTCATTTTCAACTGAGTACACACTTGCAAAACCAATACACCAATAACCGATCAATAAATTTATCTTTTACACCCTACAATTTCTAAGAAATGGGTGGTAGGGAACCATAATAGCCGTCCATCTAATGTCAACCTGATTTGTGTGTAAGCTATGATACTGTCCAGGTGCCCAGACCGAAGCAGATGGTTTTCTGAGGGGGACCTAAAAGTCTGATCCACAGGGCAGTGGAGGAATATAAGGAGATATAGTCCCATGGTAGCCGGTGACCAATAATTGGTTCATACGCCATTTGTCCCATCAGGATCCTTCAGCCTATATGCATCAATCGTTTGGAATGAGGGCTTTTCAACTCCTTTAGGTGGATCCTCTATATCCACCAACGCGGTCAAAATGCAGGACATTCGATTTTCATCCTCTCAATTTTGTAAACAACAGCAATGCCGTGAGAAGGCAATAGCTAGGACTTCCTTGATATTGGCTATATACGCGTGACCATGTGAGGGCATTTTGAAAGGGAGAGATAACTCTCCCCACCCTCAACCGTACCAAGGTATTTGGGGGCCAGCAGTCTGTCACATAACAGACTATAGAAGTCTTGTTGAATGTATAAAACTGATATGACCACTAAGAACAAACTTAGATTTCATTCTATGAAGCATAGCGAGCAATAGAACGTTTAAAATGATAAAGAAAATCTACTGTTCATCATCACGAAATCATAACTGTAGTGTTCAATATGTAAAATACTCAATTTTGTCTTTGTAGATTGTGTATAACGATCAAATCAACATCCTCAATCCTCAATCCAACTTTAAACTAATGAGACTATATTTTATAAGTAATGCTAATTTGTTATAAGTACTTTTATTTACCATCGTTAATGGTAAATCAGTTGATGAGGTTGTGAATCTTCATCGACTAAGATGGTTGGGCCATATGTTACGTATGCCTGAACACCGATTACCAAGACGTGAAATGTTAACTAGTGATGGAGATGGTTAGAAGAAAGTTAGTGGCGGACAAACCAGAACGTGGTATCAGTCCATAAAGTCACTAACTTCTAGTCTGAGTCATGTTGGTAGATGCACATTACTTGTTTGGGTTCCGCGTGACTATCGTAACCAATGGTTGGAGACTCTTGGTGACATGGCTCTGAATCGGTCACAATGGCGTCGGTGTATAAACTCTTTGTCTTCCCTTAAACCATGAGATTAAAATAGCTTTCTACCTTTGTTCCCACCA
Source organism: Schistosoma spindalis (assembly GCA_946903255.1). Taxonomy (NCBI): domain Eukaryota; kingdom Metazoa; phylum Platyhelminthes; class Trematoda; order Strigeidida; family Schistosomatidae; genus Schistosoma; species Schistosoma spindalis. Next base: position 1,943,314 of record OX336423.1, on the reverse strand, counting down.
TTCAATTCTTTCTTCATTTACTATATCCTTATATGCAACCTTTCTTTTATATATTACCACCACTGAATTAACTACTTCTATGAATTTGGTGTTCATATTGTTGTGCGAATGAGGTATGGGAACCTGGACTGATACACATATGTGCTTGGTCCTACGTTGTAGTTGATTGACTGACTTTTATGGAAGATCTACGTTACGATTAATCGATATATACTTTAGAGAATGTGTATGTTAGTGATTTATCGATTTAATAATAGAGTAACTTGTTAAAGATTCGAATAGATTCATAATTTAGCCAAAAATTTGTTTACACTTTGCTGTTCTACTATTGAGATCTCTAAAATCTTCTTGAATATTAACGATCGCCTATTATTATATTTCACTGGACTGATAGGTCTTAGGTTCGAATCTCGTGAGCAGCGGGATCGTGGATGTGCACTGCTGAGGAGTCCCATACTAGGACGAAACGGCCGTCCAGTGCTCCCATGTTTTCCATGGTAGTCTAGCTTCAATTGATTCATGGTTTCAACCAGTCAAATTTCTAAAATCTCCACACAATCCCTTCTGATAATATTATTATATTTGTACTTTTATGTACAAGCATATCTTTTGAAGTCAAGGATCTTACATCATTACAATCATCTGTATTCCTTTAGTGGTTTAGTTATTAAAAAGTGTGGAATTCGGTCAAGTATTTACGATGACAACACTTAAGCTTATAGTCTACACAAAAATGTAATATTCTTATTACTATCTCATGTATTAATGTACTAAGCTGTAATTCATTTATAAGAGAAGATAGACCTACATCATGTGAGTAATATATAACTGACTAAATACACTTGGTATTGTTTTACTTGTATCTTCCCATTGCTATTTAGGACTGAAATTTATCAGTCTATTATTGGCATATGCGTACCTTGTGTGGATTGTCTCGATATTGCCTTAATTCACAAACTTTATAAGCGAAGATGGTTGTTGGCTAGCAGTGGAATCTAGAACAAGCGTTTCGTCCTATTCGGGACTCGTCGGTAGGATGTACATGCATCTTACAGTGGATATACACTCCAAAACTTAAACTTAGTATCGATGAAGTTTGAAGTGAACGTTACTACATTCGAGTACCAGAGTGAAGATCAACTCTAGAATGTAGGTATATCTAGCTGATGAGTCCCATATATAAGACGAAACCCCCATCCTGGATTTCATTACTAGTTCATTTCATCAATGACTTCATCTTACCCTGTTTCTATATCCCTATAGATTGTTATTGATTTGAATATACCATCAACTATAATTGTCAAGATGACAAACAATACCGCAATAATAATAATAATAATAATATCCATACTTTCCAAACGAAATCTGTATATGTAAACCGTATTAATTTCTTATCAATGAATGTTTCATTCATTCTAAATACAACGCTACATTTAATCACCATGACCAAACACACACAAACAAGCAAGCAAACAAGCAAACCAGCCTAAAAACAGATAGATAGATAGATAGATAACTAGCTAGTTCATTTCTACTAAAGAATGATACAAAATATTTTCAACCATATAGAATGAATGTGTACTACTAGTATTAGTAGTACTAATCAGCACTACTACCACTACTACTACTACTACTACTACTACTACTGTGGTGTGTGCTACACTACTACCACTACTACTATCTTTGTTATCTTTATTGTTAGTTAGTTAGCATTACACTGAACAGAATAACTCCATATTTGAAAAGGTTAATTCATTTGGAATCGATCAATAAATCATTGTGAAATGATTACTATTATTATTATTGTTACGTCATATATGAAGTAACTTAATGAATGAATTCAATCATAAATCTGGTAGGTAGGTAGGTAAGTAGGCAGGCCATTTTGTAACATAATAGATTATATTAGGGATTAGTTTACATTTAAAAAGGTCTTAGTCACTATGACCTGATATCATATGGGGTATTATTGAAAACTGGAAAGTATTGTTTTATTTGTTCGGCAGATATGCATTGCTGTATTCTTACCTACCTACTTACTTACTTACTTACTTATTTACTTACTCACGCACCTACTTACCTACTTATTTATTTGCTTGCTTGCTTACTTACTCACTTGCGTACCTGCTTACTAACTTACTTAGTTATTTACTTACTTACTTGCTTACTTACTTACGCCTGCTACCCCTCATAGAGGGGTATAGGTCACTGACCAACATACTCTGTCCAACTCTGTTCTTGGCAATTCTTTGCAGTTAGTTCCAGTTGTTATTTATTCTTTTCATATTTGCTTCCAATTCTTGGAGCAATGTGTTCTTTGATCTTTCATTTTTCTGTTTCCCTTAAGGATTCGAAAGTCGAGCTTACTTCGTGATACTGTTGGATGATTTCCTCAATATGTGTCCTATCCACTTCTAACGTTTCTCCCTAATTTCCTATTCAACTGGAAGCTGGTTTGTTCTCTTCCACAGTAGGCTATTGCTGATGGTATCCAGCGAACGGACAATTAGTGTCTTGTGTAGACAATTATTTGTAAATACTTGTACCATTTTCATGATGGTTGTGGTAGTAGTTATCGAAGTTTGAGCTCCGTACAGTAGAACTATCTTGACGTTTGTACTAAAGATCGTAACTTTGACGGATAGATGTTTTTAAGTTCTATATGTTCTTCAACTTTAGGAATGCTGCACCTCCTTTTCCAATCCTCGCCTTTAAATGTACATCAGATCCTCCACGTTCATTAATGGTATTACAGTATTTTTGTTAATAATTTGCTTTGTGATGAGTTTTAAAAGTTCTACACGAAAATTATACCGAATAGAATCTGGTCATTCATCATCTAATGGATTGAGTGTTATTGTGAACAAAATGAGATTTCAAATTAAGCCCAGTATGTACAAATTTCGAACGAAACTTAAAGTCAGCTCGTAGTGTATCCTACTTATGTCGACAAAACATAAGTAGTATGTAATACTAATTAAAAGTGGAATTGATGGTAGTAGAAAGCAAAGAAGATCAAGTTGAAGGAAACAGAAAGGGTTATAAAAAGGAATTGTGATTCGGAAAAATCATACAGAATGTGAAGGACAATTGATGGAAGATTTGCAAATGAAGTATTTAATGTATAATTCGCATATCTTATGAAGATATTCTATGATCCTATATTTAACAATAAAACTGGTTATACCCCCCCCCCATATCTTCTGTCCTTGCTGTTTCATAAATGGGCCTGTACATCGGTAGACTCTCATAACAACGTGAAACAGCTGTCTAGTACTAAATGCACTTGGTATTGTTTACTTATACCTTCCTATTGATATTTAGGATTGCAATTGATCAGTCTGTTATTGGTATATGGGCATACTGTGCGTATTGCCTCAATCTTGTCTTAATAGCACAAGCAAATGACTATCAGGATTCAGTAGTTAAATGAAAAACGCGATAGCGTTTGAAGCTGACGGTACTACGTTCGAGTCCTGAAGTGACTATCAACTGTGAGATTCGAGTATGTCTAGCTGACGAGTTCCAAATAGAACGAAACACTTGTCCTGGATACTACTGTTAACCACTATCCAACTTTGCTTAATAATATCTAGCATTGTTTGATTTTCGATCATATTTCAACTGAAGTAATCTGTAATAATGATTATGTTGAAATAGATAATTTGACGAGACTATAATTTATAAACGAACCAATAAAATGTAAGCTAACAGATCTTGGATTTTTGCGCGAAATTCACTCACCCATTTGACTAAACAAAGTTTTAGCATTATAATTGATGTCAGTTCGTAATGAAAACCCTAAATCTAATTCATAAGCTTAACCATCAACTTTAAATCATCATTCAACTACCTCGCACTAATTTATAACCCTCATTTGTTCCTGGTTATTAGATGTACACTCTCAAGGTCACTTTAGCGTCGTTCAAAGGTCGTTCATAAATGATGGTCTCATCGATAAATCCATAAGATCATTATAGAAAGTTTCTTAAAGCTTAGTAACGGTACACAATTGTAAATAGTGTATTATTACAGTATCTGTGTCCCTCTTGTGATGAACCAATGAGTGAAGAATAACAAACAGACAACATTATACGCAACTCATACGACAGAATACAGTGCAAAGTCGTGTATAGAGGACAGCTGACAGATGCATTCCAAACAAGGATAGGAGGTAAACAAGTCTGTCTACTCTCTCCCTTCCTCATTCGTCTGTTGGTCGAAGGCCTCGACATCTGATGGAAACCACGGCATACAATGGACAGCTCAGAACCAATTAGACGATTTGGACTTCGCAGATAACCTAGCCCTCCTATAGCATACACACAAACAAGTGCAGATAAAGACAGCTAGTCTAACAGCAGTCTCTGCATCAGTAGACCTAAACATACACAAAGGGAAAACCAAGGTCCTCAAATACAACACAGAGAACATCAACCCAATCACACTTGATGGCGAAACTCTGAGAAATGTGGAATTCTTCACATACCTGGAAGGCATAGTCGATGAACAAGGAGGATCAGATGCAGGCGTAAAGGCGAAGAATGGCAAAGCAATGACTGCATTCCTACAATCGAAGAACATGTGCAACTCAAAACAACTATCAACCAATATCAAAGTCAGAATCTTCAATACGAACGTCAAGACATTTCTAATATAGGGAGCTGAAACGTGGAGAACTACCACAACAATGATCAAAAATGTGCAGGTATTTAAAACAGTTGCCTATGCAAGATGCTCAACATCCATTGGCCGGAGACCATCAGTAACAGCCTACTGTGGGAGAGAAAAAGCCAACTTTCAGCTTCAAGAAGAAGTGGATAGGACATACAATACACAAATCATCAAACTGCATCACGAGGCAAGCACTAACTTGAAATCCTGAAGGGAAGTGGAAAAGAAGAAGTTCAAACAACAGATTTTGTCGGGAAATAGAATCAGATATGAAAATTCACTTGATATTGTTTTACTTGAATCTTCCCATTGATGTTTAGCACTGCAATTGATTAGTCTCTCATATTGGCATATGTGCATACTGTGCGTATTGCTTCGATATTGCCTTAATTTACAAGCATTCTAAGCAAAAATGAATAGTGGCTAGTAGTGGAATTAAACTTCACCCCATCGCATAAGCAAATGGCTATCAGGACTCAGTAGCTAAGTGGATAATGCGATGGCGTTTGAAGCGAATGGTACTGAGTTCGAGTCCCAAAGTGAACATCAACTCTGAGATGCAGGTACATCCAGCTGACGAGTCCCAAATAGAACGAAACACGCGTCAAACTAGATTCCACTGCTAGCCACTATCCATCTTTGCTTAGATATGAAAATGATAAATAACAACTGGAAAGAGCTGGAAAGGATTGCTTAGGACAGATTTGGATAGAGAATGCTAATGATCGGCCTATGCTTCTTTGCAATGAGTAACGGGCATAAGTAATTAATTAATTAATTATACTTAATATATAAGACATGAAATACCATTATAAACTCTTTCAAATTATCAGTCTAATTGTACTCTACTCTTAGATATCACATTATTCATAGATCATTATTCTAATTTAGAATGATTGATCAGATACTGCATATTTGTGTATCAGATGATCTATCTCTAGTATATTGATCTAATTATCTAATACATATAATCTCTGTATATACAGTCTACTATTTAGTCTAATGTTCAGTTAATTCACTATTGTCATACTGTATATCATATGATGACTAGTATTAATATAATTGTTCTTATTTCCTCATTATAATATTAATAGTTAATGTGAATGAATTACTATTCCATTGATAATCGATCAATGTAGTGTTTCGTCAATAACTATGGTTATGTTCATCACTGAAAGTGAAGAAACACTGTACGATTGTTTCGTCCTAGTGTAAGATTTATCAATTCCACTACAAGAAATCGAACCAAGAGCCTTCGATCTCACTAGAGGACATTTAAACTTTAAATTAGTAAGCTAAAGTTTCTAGGATACACATGTGTACTTTCAATAACTTCTTAATAATTAGTCACTATCTTTCATTGTCTATTCAAGATAATTTCCTGCTAGGATCCCTGGAGTTATCTCTTATAGTTAATCATTAGTATTACTATATGGTATTTGTTGAAATTACTGAGTCTTCATAAGTTTGATTCATAAACAGAGTTTTAATTTAAACAAAATCCCAGTCTCTATAAATATATACATAAATATACAACCTGAGAGGATTACATTGATTTAGTGTTGTATGACAACTTTTAGTAAATTGATACTTTCAATAGTTGAAATCACGAGTCAATTGAAGCCAGACCACCAGTCATTAGACGGCCGTTTCGTCCTAGCACGGGAATCCTCAGCAGTGCGTAACCACGACTCCGCCCCCCCCCCGACATATCAGTCTCGCGCGCGAGCGCTTAATCATTAGACCACTGAGTTGGCCGGCATCCAACGGTGTTAACGTCTAACTTCAACCAATCCACGAAAAAAAATCACCACAAAACCCCTTCTGATAAAATTGATAATTATCTAGATTCAGTAGCTTAATGAAAAACATGTTAAGCGTGTGAAGTGAAAGGTACCCGATTCAAGTCTTTGTATGAATTTCAAGACTGAGGATGAGGATACATCTAGCTGATTAGTTTCAATTAGGAAAAAATGTGAGTATTAGATCGTATGACTAACTATATGCTGAATATTTTAGTTAAAGTGTTAATGTGATGTGTGCTACTAATGTCGACAGATATAAGTAGTATGTATCACCAATCGAAAGTGAAATGGCTAGAGGCAGAAGGTTAAAAAGATCAAAGAAAAGAGAACGCCAACAAAGAATGATTGGTGTGGAAATAAAAGAACAATGAAGCCTGAAACGATTGACTAAACTATCTGCCGTATGCTTTTTCAGATTTTATTAAAAGATTCTGTAATTTTGGGTTCTAATACATTCGATTATCCCCACTCGTGTTCTCGTTCACTATATTAGTAGAGTCTTATGAAAGAGGGAATAATTAAGAGTATGAAACTTTGCAAGCCATCCTTCAGTGAATTAGAATGCAGTTGATTTGTGGTATTTTGTTGGAGTTTTGTTCTTTAAGCTGGGTAGTTTAGTCGTGGAGCTTTCATTGTTATTCTGAACGACATGATCAATACTAACTTCAGATAGTAATGAAGTGTTCGAATTTCTCCACATATGACTCACAAATTATCCTCTAGACATCGATATTGATGGGCTATTGCTGACCTTTAACCTGTCATTATTTATTTCCTCACTTCACTTCTACCGGAAGTTTGTGTTGGTACAAGGAGGCACCACATAAATCATTCGATTTCTGTTTGACAGCTGGGATACTACTATCCGGATGCCCAGACCGAAGAAGATGATTTTCTTAGGGGATCACACTCAGAGCCTTCGATCTAGAGGTCTAATCAATAAGGCAGTGGAGCAATGTAAGCAGATGCAGTTTCATGGTAGCCGGTGACCAACAATTGGTTCATACACCACTTGTTCCATCAGGATCCTAGGTCCCATGGGCACTATTGGTTTTAAATCAGGATTTTCCAACTCTCCTAGATGGATTCTCCGTGTCTACCAACCCTGTTTAAACCTCCACCGGCCATTCACTTTTCATCCTCTCAATTTCGTAAACAACACCCCCTTTGGCGAGAAGGCAGCGAGTAGGACTTTCCTGATAGTGATTGTATGCACGTGGCCATATGAAAGCGTTTGGGGATGGTAAACTGACTTTCCCCACTCTCGACTGTACCAGGGTATTTGGGGGGCCATTTAGAACAAACAACATGATTATTACACATGCATCGTTCTTTTAACACTTTTAATAAACATATTAGTCAGAAGTTAAAGGTAATTTATACAAAAGTCTGATAATCGAATCTAGACAGTCTAATATCATAATTAAATAGGTTAATACAAAACTATTCTGATATTTTGTACCAATCCATTTCTTATTCATAATCAATATTGTGCTTAATGTATAGTTCTTATTGTGAATCGAAGTTCTATAGATTGTAAAAAGGGATATAATAATGATTTGACCTTGAAGTATTGATCATAAGCTAAAATAAGTTCAATGAAATGTGTATCATAGAGATTAGATTTAGATAACTAGTGTAGATGATTGAACACTATCAGAAACAACCTACTATGGGAGAGAACAAATCGAATTCCCGCGGAGGAAGAAATCAGGATGAAGCGCTGAAAGTGGATAGGACACATATTGAGGAAATCACCCAACTGTGTCGAAAGGCAAGCCCTAACATAGAATCCTCAAGGCTAAAAGTAAAGAGGAAAACCAAAGAACACATGAGAAGAATCAACATGAATTGAATAGAACTGGGAAGGAAGGCCCAGGACAGAGTGGGTTATAGAATACTGATTGGCAGCCTATGCTCCATTGAGAGTAAGAGGCGTAAGTAAGTAAGTAAATAATTAAGTTGGAAATTAATTGTCTATGTTCTCAGAAAATAAAAGAAAGCAGCTTTACAATACTTTATAGTTTCTAATAATCTTTTCAGTCATTATAAGCAAAGATTGATGGTAGCTAGCAGTGAAAACCAGGACACACGCTTCGTCCCAGAGTGAACACCAACTGTGGAATGCAGGTACATCCAGATGACGAGTCTCATATAGGATGAAATGAGTGTCCTGGACTCCACTGGTAATCACTGTCAATATTTGCCTACAACGTTTGTGACTTTAAGCAATATCGAGACAATCCTCACAGCATGCACATATGCCAACAAGAGACTGATCAATTGCAGTCCTAAATAACAATGAGAAGATACAAGTAAAACAACATCAAGTGAACTTAAACTTCACCCCATTACACACGCAAGTGCCTATCAGGACTCATTAGCTAAGTGGATAATACGATGGCGTTTAAAACAAACGGTACTGGGTTCGAGTCTCGGTGTGGACATCAACTCTGGAATGGAGGTACATCCAGCTGACGAGTATATATATCACATATCCTACATAGTTTAGCCACAATTAAATAAAATTAATAACTTTTGAGGAAGTGGTGGTAAAGAGTTGTAGCTCAAGTGGATGATTTTTTCGATGGATTTTTATTTTCTGAGCTAAATGATTTGATTGATCATCGAGTTTTGTGAAAGTATCTAACAAGAGAGTACTAATTCTTAATATCTTTACAATTATGTTAACTTCGATCATCTGACTTACTTACTTACTTTCTATTTTATATACTTACTTACTTACTTACTTACGTCTCTTACTCTCAATGGAGCATAGGCTGCCAATCAGTATTCTATAACCCACTCTGTCCTGGGCCTTCCTTCCCAGTTCTATTCAATTCATGTTGATTCTTCTCATGTGTTCTTTGGTTTTCCTCTTTACTTTTAGCCTTGAGGATTCTATGTTAGGGCTTGCCTTTCGACACAGTTGGGTGATTTCCTCAATATGTGTCCTATCCACTTTCAGCGCTTCATCCTGATTTCTTCCTCCGCTAGAATTCGATTTATTCTCTCCTACAATAGATTGTTATATAAATTTATACTACTTATTAGTAGATTTGAAAGTAATATGATGAACTTTGTCAAATTTTAATTATCAATGATTAATGATTGATTTTACATGTTTTTTTCGTCTACATTTTCACTTTGTGTTTTTCTAATTTTACTACGATATTCAATAGATACTGTTAATAAACTAAATAAGAAGTTTTCTTCATTATGTTAATGAAAAAAACGTTTCAATAGTTGAGATCATGAATCGATTGAAATTAGACCATTATTGAAAATCTGGAATCACTGGACGGCCGTTTCGTCCTATTGTGGGATTCCTCAGTGCCAGTGCGCACCTATGATCCCGCGTCGCGAGATTCAAATCCAGAACCTAACAGTCTCATGATCTCAACCATTAAAATGATTATAATATGAGAAAAAATGTTGTCATTAGTAAAATGATTCATTTCTATATGTCTATATAAAGGTTTAATAAAATGATATACCACGTTACATATATATATATATATATATATATATATATATATTCAATGGAACATAAAGAATGTATGGAGTTGAAATGTGGAGAACTACTACTACTACCACAACCATCATCGAACAAGTACGGTTACATAGAACAACTGTCTATTCAAGATAATCGATGTCCGATGGTCGGATACCATCAGTAAAAGCCTAATGTGGGAGAGAACAAACCAGTTTCTATCTGCAAGAAAAAATAGGGGGAAGACAATGGAAATTGATGGGACATATGTTGATGAAATCATCAAACTGTATCATGAGGCAAGCTTTAGCTTGAAATCGTGAAGGGAAACGAAAAAGTGGGGAGCCAGAACACACATTACGTCGGAAATTGTAAAAAGATATAAAGAGGATGATTAGTCACTAGAGAATAGTGGAATTGGGAGCCCAAGACGATATTGGTTTGAGAATCTTGGTAGGGAATGTATTTCCGAAGAGATGTAACAGGCGTAGTGTGTTGTAACAATGGATGAAACATATCTGCGTTAATCAACTAACTCGACTAACTGAACGATTGACTAGTATGCATTTTTTTAAAGAAATAATCAATGAAATTATTATTTAAACAGTTTATGCAGTGAATATTTAATAATTGAATTCACGAGTCAGTTGAAGTTAGATTACCATGGAAAACCTGGAAGCACTGGACGGTCGTTTCATCCTAATATGAGACTCCACAACAGTGCGCATCTACAATCCCGCCCCGCGAGATTTGGACCTAACAGTCTTGCACGCGAACACTTAACCTCTAAACCGCCGAGACTTAGTTCGCCATCCTCCACCATTGTGTTCAGTGAGCTGCTATCTCACAACAGACCCGATTGAACTCCACTAGTTAGGGTTTCTTACTAGAACTCCAGGAAATAATTCTTGGAGCCAGTTACTAGTGAGCATATGAAGATTATAATCATACAAGGGTTTTGTGGAGATTTTAGCAATTTAATCATTGAATTCTTGGGTCATATTTTCTTGTAGTCATTAAACTTGGACAAGATCAAGACTATAATTGTCAGTATTTATAGAGTCATGTTTATTCTCCACTCGATATACATCCGAGAATTCAATTCAATATTGGGTATCTATAACCTGTTGTTCATGTTCACAGTGATACTAGTAGTTGCTGAGCAATATCAAGGCATACATTCAAGAGAGGCTGGTCAAATTCCCATCTTCAATAACACCAACTAGAATATGTCAGCCTTAAAGATAACAATAATAATAGCAATAATCATACTCATTAAACAAGTTAGTGGTCACTGGAACATAGAGGAAAACATCTTGAGGACTAGGTTGATGGATATTTAATTTGAGTCATTGTGTGAATATTAACACCAGGATACTTATTCATCCATCTGATGAGTTTCAAATAAGATGGGATATATATCTTTTATCCTACAGTCTCGAATATAGTATAATCTTTTCTGTGTAATTGAAACTGGTCAGCAATGGGTTTATAGTAAACGCAATAATAGAACTAATACAATAAGAACATTATTGTGAAAGTGTGCGAAAGAATAAACTAGCTTCCAAATGAAGAAGAAATTAGGAAAAGATGTTGGAAGTGAAAAGAACATACATTGAGCAAATCATCGAATTGGATCACGAGGCAAACACTAACTTGGAATCGTGAAGGGAAACGGAAAAGAGGAATGACAAAAAATACACTACGTCGGGAATTGGAAGTAGACATGAAAAGGATGAATAACAACTGGAAAGAATTTCCCAATACAGGGTTGGATGGAGAATGGTGGTGTACGGCCTATGCTCCTTCATGTGGGGTAACAGGTGTAAGTAAGTAGTTTCATGTGTTTACTTATTACTGTACACTAGATTAAACCTATTGCTTCTGTATACGGAAGCAACCAGAGTTCCGTTCAGTCCTTTAACCAGTACACAATGAGTCACAAGCCCAAATTAGTTGATATAATGTCATGCAATGTAACATTTTTCTTCATTTAACCTTTTGTTTTCATGATCGTATAACAATCCATATGCTTTATATGATAATAAATAATTATAATCAGAATGGTGTTTATGGATATCGTGGTAATTCTAATAGGGCGAAACGGCCGACCAGAGTTTTTAGGTTTTTAATGGTTGTCAAGCTTATATTGACTCATGAATTCAATTATTAAGATTACTACAATCTCCATATATCACGTTCTGATCATCATCATCATCATGTGCTCACTAATGACTGGCTCCAAGATGGTTTCCTCGAGTTGCCCTGAGAAACCGTGATCAATGGAGTTTGACTGGTGTCAGGTAGAAACAGGTATCTACCTCAGACATTGGATGAATGATTGTGCAGCTATTCATGGATCGATTGAAGTTAGACATTAACACCACTGGATGCCAGTTTATTGGTCTAGAAGTTAAATGTTTGCAACACATGAATCAAACTATTAAAATAAAATAATTAAGTAGTCAATGGTTGAAGCCAAATTTTGTCAAGAAATCAAAAGAGAAACCATTAGAAATCTGGAAACACTGAAGGAATGTTTAACCGTAATCAGGAATGAAAGGGATATCCATCAATTGTATTGGATGATGTTGTACTGTATCATGAATCAATTGGCTTTGAAGGTATGAACGTGTGATTATGACCTCAGTGGTTTAAAAATAACGCTTGAGTGATAGTCTTGTCAATATATACAGATATCAATAAACCTTAATTAGAATTAACAGTATATATTAACCAGAATAGAGTAGGTCGGTGATTCCTGGTTGACGTTCTAATATCTACGTGATGTAACAAGCGTTATCAAGTGGTCAATATCCACTTCTATACTTAAACAACAAGACAATGTGCGCATCCAGTGAGCAGTTGTCGGCTAGCTATAATCAATTTGTGATGTTAACTCCAAAATCTAATTAATTCTTTACTAAAAGTTAAACTACTTACAAGTAGTAAAAGTGCTTTACAAAAATATTGCATTCTGAATGCTATTTTACGGCACAGGAAAAACGTTATGACCGTTCGAAGTAGCCCGCGCTTTCGTTTCAACGACCTTGAACAGCCTGACAAGAGGCGGTCATTCCGTATTTGTATTGCCGTGGGTTGGTTGGGTTTCATGAGTGTCAAGTTTTTTCATAATTATTTCATGTTTTGCTGCATTGAAAAGCAAAAAATAATTATCAAACGCATTATTCTAGCATTCTCTTTCTTGTAGTGTACACGTTGGCTCTGTTGCTGCTTCGTAGTTTGATCTGTGGTCCTAACTGCTGTAGTAAGCCTCTACGAAATGTCAAATCAACGGCAAATCCTAATTATTTGTAGTTCTTCCTTGAGTTATTACTGTTTCAAGGGATTATTTTTTTATAAACAGTGATTTCCGTTTGTAGTGCTTCGTGGTCAAGCGACATTTCAGTCGACCTTAGCGAACCTTTTCAAAGTATGATACTGAACAAGCGTTTTGCATACTGGGATGACTTTGATAACGCCCTAAAAGAGTTCCAAAAAGTATGGAAGAGTGATTTTATCATTTCTCAGACTACGTGCAGTCATTACATCCACGCAGAAAGCAGGTTGCTGAAGGATGTCAGGTTCAAACACCTGTTTGTTGCTTTTCATTGTACATTTGGTCATAAGCGGAAATCAGAAGGTTTGAAAGTGAATCAAAAATCGTGAGAACTTTAGCTAATATGTGACGTTTAAGGTCTAAATTCCTTAATTGTCAATCAAAGTTCCGTGTAAGACTGGAGGCGGAAGGATATGTCATCAAATCCTACAAGATGCTCCACAATCATCCATGTAGTAGTTCATGGATGGTTTGTGATCCATGGACAAGAAGATTATCGTCCGAAGAAAAAGAGAATTTAAAGCCAGTCATTTTGCAGTCGCAGTCAACTGATGAAATTGTGGAATGTGTCAAGGAGAGAACTGGTAAGGTGGTCACTGTTGTTGATGTCAAGTCTATGAAAGCTGAACTCTCCACAGGTTTCTGTGGGATATGAGGCCGGAGACTGGGTGTCTATTGTTGATTGCGGGAAGCATTATGCAGTGGATGTAAATACTTTTGAATGTGAATGCAGTACATTTCTTATGTGTCGATAACCATGCCGCCATCTGCTACTCGTATATTTTAAAAGACGAACTCTTTCAGGTAAGCTATATTGATTTTGAAATATAAACTGTATAGCTAATGAACTTCTTAGGTACTGCAGGTGGAAGTTACGTGTTACCAATAACTTGCAAAATGACACATCAATAGCGCTATCGACACAAAGAAATGAGTATATAAGTGTTCTGCGAAGCCAAAAAATTAACAGGCGTCATATCCTATGGAAGTATGGTGAAAGTTTCGCAACGGAATTTGAGAAGAAAGTGAACAGTTATTATTTAAGAATTATTAATGATAACCTGTAAACAAGTTTTTATGCTAAAAAGTTAAATAAACTACTTCATAATTTTCGTTTTCCTCTTATTCCTTCGTTGTTGGGGATATTGTCCACGAGTCAGTGTCTGTAAGAATTAAGAAGGACGTAAAGTCTTACTGAATAGGCATTCATTATATTTCGTGGTTTCTTCTCAGCTGTTTACAACGAAATGTGCATTACAATTTAACATTTAGGTATGAAGTAGTTGATATAAGTAAATATAAATAGTTGGAATAACGTAGGTCATCAATAATAACAATGTACATATGCATATATGCAGGCCAAAGGTCATTTATTTATAGAACAAAGGATACATTAAGGGTGGGTGGGTCGAGTAGAGTTCACAGACGGATAAGTGGTTATAAAGGATCCTTGCATTTAAAAATTGATAAGTTGGGTTACGTAGAATTTGAATAGGACCAATTAAGCGTGTATGAGTGACAGGGTACTTTAACAGATCGCTATATAACTGTAAAAAATGAAATGAATTATTACGTAACCCATCTTATTACTTGCTAATTCCGTGAATTATAATGCATTCATATTACTCTGCATCAATATTTGTTCTAATATCATATACACTGTTTTTACATACTTACACGATTTATAATGTAAAACACTGAGTATAGTTGTGATATTTACAATACTGAGAAACAAAAAATCAGTCTTGAAACAAACAATTAAGCTTACTTAGCCGTATCATATTCATTACGTTTATCAAATAGCAGGTAACAGAATGTACCTATAAATCTCTTATTTGCAACACTGTTATTCATAACAGATTTCGGATTCCGTTAATAGAAATTCATCGGTAATCTGCAGAACATATCCAGAAAATCATATTACTGTGAACGCTTCACAGTCTCAAATGCCATGGTACGAAGCATCTCCTCACGATGCTCCACTGCCTTGTGGGTCAGACGTTCAGGTCAAAGGCTCGGGGTGTGGTCCCCTAAGAAAACCACCTACTTCGGTCTGGGCACCTGGGCAGTATCACAGCCGTCACACAAATCAATTGAGATTTGTGTGGCGCATATGTATTTGGTGCCTCCCTGTACCTATACTTATGTGTTAAAATAATAATAATAATAATCACAGTCTCATGACATTTCTTTATACCAGGTATGTGATTTAAATGAAATGTTATTGGTTTCAGTATTAACTAGGAGATGGTTTTGTCACCATGCCCAAAAGAAACAATCAGTGCACTTTATTCACAAAATATGGAATATATCCTAAAGAAGAATATAAGGCGGAAAATACTTTGGGAATAGAATGACTTACATCCAGAAGATTATTGGGTAAAATCCAGATCAAAGTAAATAGTAACATTTTTAAAGTCGCTAGACTTATTACTATAGTCAGTTATATAGTGACTCTATATTCGCCTGTAAATAAAGATTTTCCTTTGATTGACAAAACTGACCAAACCAGAAATAAATAAGACAGTAGTGAAATATACTTGACGGAAAATGAACCGGAGCACAAATGGGGACGACACTCAATCACCTAGTAACCAACATACAGATTGATAGCTAAGTATAATTTGTCTGTATCAGAAGTATTTTGGTTTTGAAGCTCACTATTGTAATGTTTATGACAACAATGAGTATATCAAACGATATTTTCAGACAAAATAACCATTTTCATACACATTTACATATATTTTGGAAGAAGATATCTTAAGACTATCTTTCAAAAGAACGGCTACCCAATCAACATCAAAAGATATCAATCCAATGCATCAAGCCGAACCAAAATGAAGTAGAGAAACCAACAAACGGAATATTTAACAATATATATATAAGACATAAGAAATTATAACGACATTATTGGAGCCGTTCGGAATAGTTATAGTACACAACCTTGCCCAAAAGAAACAAATCGTTTTACTTATGAACACTTTGTGACTACTTAATGTGACACTTCCAGTGGTGCTATATACTGTTCCTGTATACGTTCAGAAACCGGACGGAAATGACTATCAACGTCAATTGTTACTCACATAATTCTTCTCATATGAGTTACATAATACTATGTCATTTAAGTAAAAAGCGATGATACTTATAATAGGTATAACTGTTTATGACTAAATATTAACAAGTTATATAATATTCATAAATGGATTAACGCTTAATTGCTTGTTCCTTACACTTTATAAACAACTACAAACATCCATGTTCATCATCACCACAATAAACGAGGTGAACCATATGTAGTGTTTAAGAGCTTATTTCCTTGAAAACTTAATCTGTGACCTATTTTATAACTTGAAAAATGGTGAATCTTACTTGCTTGAGTTTGTATTGTTGCAAATAACCTAATTAGGCTTACTAAACAGTCACTTAGCTGGTAAGCAAATAATACGTCAAACTGCAAATAAATTCGAATAAAAACTATGTAGCAACTATAAACAATACAAAAAGGTACGTGAGATAGAAAAAAGCCTGTTAATAGTTGATAAATAATGACACAAAATATCCACGAGAATATGTTACACGTGCGCGAAAACCCATAACCTTACGGTCGTACTGTGCCCTATTTTACTAAGTTGTTGAATTGAAACAAACGAATATAGTCTTGTGTTTATTACAGAAACTGACTAATAATAATGTACATTTACATCCAGTCTATAGGATAGTGATCTAGAAATAAACTCACTTATATAGATTTTGGGTTCGACATAGGATTGTGAATGCACAATGCCACTGAAGTGTCCTACAATAGGACAAAACGACCAACCAGTACTTTCAGGTTTTCTATGATAATCTACCTTTAATTGATTTATGATCTTAACTATCATCATATCCACAAAAAACCCCATTCTGTTCTCAATAAAACGCTGGAGTTATATTCAATTACATATTTATTTAGTCAATCATATAGAAACTCTGTTAAACATTCACATTCTATCTGTCCATTGAGTAAATAGAATAAATAAATAAAAATAAATAAAAAATAATAATAATAATAATAAAAACACAAACAATGACATCATAATAAAGTTTCATTTTGAAAAAGGGAAATCTCAAAAATCAATGATCCTATGAAATACATACATACATACATACATACACACATACATACATACATATATACATACATACGTACGTACGTACGTACGTGCGTACATACATACATACATAGAATCAGGTAATGAAGTGAAGTGTTAAAAATAGGGTAACTCGACATATGTTGACCAATTTTGTTTTTGTTTTAACGTCTACAACAACAGCATAGAATATCCAGTAAACAACTACAAAAACCGTAACAACATAGACAGACTAGAAGGATAATGAGTCCCAAGATAACAGCACATATTGTAATAGTAATTGGCCACCAACTGTAATGGAAAAATAAAGTAACAATAAGATAAGTGATAAGGGTAAAAAGAACAAAATAGAATATCAGTTGATTAACTGATTAATCTGAAACGAATTGAATAAAGATTACCTAGTTATTTATTTAGTTACTTACACCTGTTAATCCTTATGGAGGAGCATAGGCCGTCAACCAGTACTCGTCATCCAACTCTATCTTAGATAATCCTTTCAAATTCTTTCTAGTTGCTATTTATCCTTTTTATGTCTGCTTTCGATTTTCGGTGCAGTGTGTTCTTTGGCTTTTTTCTTTTCCGTTTTATTTCACGATTCTAAATAACGGCTTGCCTCGTAATTCAGTTTAATGATTTGCATAATTTATGTCCTATGAGCTTGCGACAACTCTTCCTAATTTCTAGGTTTTTTTTCTCTACAGTATGGGCTGTTACTGATGATATTCGGATAATGGATATTGAGTATCTAGCATAAATAACTATTTATGAATACTTGTACCTTCTTGATGATTGTTGTGGTAGTAGTTCTCGAAGTTTCATCTCCATACAGTAGAACTATCTTGATGTTTGCACTGTAGCTGTTCTAGTGTTACTGCTAGTCGCAAGCCCGTGTAAAGAAGGAGGGTTGGGTATGGCGTTAGTGACCCCATCTCGTAGGAAACTAACTCGCTAACCAGAACAAAGATTACGTTATTTAATAGAATGGGAATTATAGATGTTTGAAATGCCGGCTATTGATCGCTTAACATGAAATCTAACGATCAAACATTCAAATTTGTATTTGAATATGGATAGATACTATTGAGAATTCCATGACTAATGATGAACATTTATTCAGGACTCATTCACTTATGCTCATCCATTACCAAATTTAATAATCTTCAACATTTGAGGTTTTACATCAATCAGAAACATTAAACAATTGTCTCATCCTAATACAAAAACTCCTCCTCAGTAGTGATGCATAACCGGACACTAAGAATAGAACTTAAAACATTCAAGTATCTATGGAAAGCGTTTAATCTTGATTTAAAATCTAATAATTAACATTTTCCACTTTTATCAATTTATGATACTGTCTAGCTATTTATCTCACCTCCTCATTGAGTGAATACCTTATAACCTCACTTTGTTATCAATGTAATGAAACTATAAAACTTTATATTCAACAATCCCTCCTTAATACCTTATCTGATATCTGATATTCAAAGTCTTATTTTTCGGAATATCCTTTATTTAGGGTGGATTGAAATGATAATTATACCTGGTTACTAGTTGTTTCAATGTTTATTTTCATGAAGGATACAGTGAGAACAATTGATCATGTTGAACTTAATAGGATACAAGTTACTATGCAAGTTTTGATGACATTTTATATTCGTAGTCTTTACCAAATTCAGTAAAGTACTAATGGGAACATTCATGGAATCAAATGAATATATATTATTTTAGTAGGTAGGTAGGTAGGTAGGTAGGTAGGTAGGTAGTGTAGAACTCTAGAATATTGACTAGTAACTATCATATAGCAGTCGGTCGAATATTGAACTTTCATAACTTGTTGTCAATAGAATACGTTCATATCCATATGGAGTTATCATTGTGTAGATGATTGTTTTACTGTTCAATTGATTATCTTCATCAATTTCAATACTGATAGTTTGCATCCATTTTATTAATCGATAAATGACTAAACTTCACTATTAATCAGATCTCAATAGGATGTTCAAGGAATGAGTAACAATGCATTTTCAATGATAACAATAAGTTTTATGGAGATTGTAGTAATTTTTAACAGTTGAATTCATGAAACGATGTAAGCTTGACAATCGTTGAAAACCTGAAAACACAGGATGGCCATTTCGTTCTAGTATAGGATTGCTAGATTCCGGCTCAGTGATCTAGAAGTTAAGCTTTGGTGAGTGAAACCGAAAGTTATGGATTCGAGTCCTCTTGCTGTGGGATCGTGAATACACACTACTGAAGAAACCATACTAGGTAAAAATGGTCGTCCAGTGTTATCAAGTTTTCCATGGTGGTCAAGCTTACATTGACTCATGAATTCAATTATTAAGATTACTACAATCTCCATATACCACGTCCTGAACATCATCATCATATGCTCACTAATGACTGGCTCCAAGATGGCTTCCTCGAGTTGTGTAGTGACAAGCCATGAGCACTGGAGATCAATTTGTTGCCGGGTAGCGAAAGGTATGGTCGCTCAGTCATTCATGGATCGATTAAAGTTAAACATTAACACCACTGGATGCCGTCTCAGTGGTCTAGGAGTTAAACGTTTGAGCGTTAGTCTGTAGGTCCAGTATTCGAGTCCATTTCATGTTGGATCGTAGATGGTCACTTCTGAGGTGTCCCATATTAGGTTAGAATGACCGTCTAATACTTCCAAGTCTTTCGTGGTTGGTCTAAGTTTAATCGACTCATGAATTCAACTATTAGATTCATATTTCTTATTTATTCAATAACATAACAAATGAAAATCCACTTTATAATTGAATCAAAACAGACACAAACACACACACACACACATAAAAGGTTTTTTCTTTTACAATAAATAAATACTTTACCGGATTTGTTTACAACATGCCGGTTCACCAGAAGAATCTTTACAGCAATATGTTGAATATAAGAATGTATCACCAACATCACAGTTTACATCATCTAAATATTATAATGAACATATTGAATAGATATTGATTAGTGATTATATCAGTTATTTAAATCTTCTTATTAACGTTATGGATGTAGCAGTAAATAAATACCCAAAATCAATAACTCGGTCAGTCTTCGACATTGGATACTGACGACATTCGTTGCAATGGACTTATCTAGTTAAAGGCGGTAGGGTCATGGATCCGCACCAAATCATGAATGTGAACGTCGTGCTCAACATCCCCGACAATTGCTAACCAGTTTAGATCAATCGATTCTTGGTATATTAATAGCTTATCAAATATATCTTCAAACGTCTTCGCTTCTGACTTTTGATTTTAGTTGGTGGGTACAATTCAAAGTAGAAGGTGTTGCTGGTTAAAGTGTTGTCAAAATCGAAATACCTGTGACATTTTCATAGATTGTAAATGATCCTTCATTTTTTAAATATGTGCCCTCTAAGTGATTACCCCAATGTTCAAGTGGTTCAGATTCTTGTGGACGGAAGAGAAGAGGCTTTCGTTTAACGGGCTTCTGTGTCTAGTAGCAATGGATCATCAATACCTCCAGGTAGAAACTCGAGGCATACCCATGTTAAAATTTAGTCACAAAAATTATTCAGTCAGTCATCTTCAACGTAGGACCAGGCACACATATGCATCGGTCCAAGTTGCCACGCTTCATCAACACAGCAAGATGAACACCGGATTCATAGAAGTAGTTAATTCAATGGTGATAATATATAAAAGAAAGATTGCATATAAGGATATAGTACAGAAAGAAAGAATTAGTACGTAGAAAGATATAGAGAAATTTTAATCCCACGATTTAAGGGAAAACAGAAAGTGTATACAGCGATGCCATTGTGATCTATTCGAAGTCATTTCATCCATAGTCTCCAATCATTGGTTACGATAGTCACGTGAACCCCAAACAAATAGTCTGCATCTACCGACATGGCTCAGATTTGTTGCTACTCTTCAAATTTTATAGTTTCTTTAAATGCGAGCGCCTTGTTATATCCCTTGGAACGTTAACTCGTGTCTATCTTTTTAGATTATTTGACTCATTTGAGAATCTGTTCGCCGTATATGGTATTGATTGAAGAGTTTCTAAGTAGTAAATAGCTCGTGAATATCAAACAGGTCTAATCTAGGAAAAGAACTACGTGTTAACTGTCTTCATGACGTCAAACGTAAAGTAGAAGATAGTTATTTCAGTAAAGTTGTATTATATAATCCATAAATATTTAATAAATAATAACATTTCCACTCAGATATCTGGCAGTTCATAATGTCTGATTAAATTTTATTGTATTTTATCGTTTAACTACTTATGAGTAAGCAATTTTGATTATCTAAAAATATCTTCAAAATTCAATGGCCCTACTATCCATTATCTAAAGAAATCATATTTCTAAAATTTTATATTTTTAAATATTAAGAGAAGTACTTCATTGCTAGTCACTATCCCCCTTTGTTTGAAATGCATGTGAATTAAGGCAACATCGAGGCAACAAGCGGTGTATTCACATATAACAATAAGAGATTGATCATTTTCAGTCCTAAATATCAATGGGAAGATTCAAGTAAATAATATCAAGTGAATTTAAACTTCATCCGATTGTACAAGTAAGTGACTATCAGGACTCAGTAGCTAAGCGGATAACGCGATGGCGTTTGAAGTGAACGGTACTGAGTTTCGAGTCCCAGAGTGAACATTAAGTCTGGGACACAGGTACATCCGGTTGACGAGCCCCAAACTAGGACGAAACACTCTTCAAACTAGATTAAACTGTTAGCCACTATCCATCTTTGCTTATAATATATGTTAAACTGTTCCGTATCCCCTCAATCGCATGAAAATATCAAGAAAATGTTCTATGGTATATTATATGTTGGGATGAGCATTATTAAAAGGTTCTATTAGGTGGATTGCATGGTGCTTACTGTTCCAGACAATATATGTGTCATAAATATATCTCGAGTACTCCTTCGTTTCGTTAATCACTTGTAAATGCTTCGTATTTTCAAGATAACTTATAGAAAATATCTATCATAACTGGATCCAATGGACTTCCCATTGCTACACCATCAATTTGGCTGTAATATGGTGTTATTGAACTGGAATCTAACGTCTTTTATGTATACAAATACTAATTTTCAAGTTCTAGCACTGATAAAGCTTATCGATACCATCTAATGGTGATTACTGTGTGCCCTATTTCGCCGTCGCTGATTGTTATGTTGGAATCGCTTAGCTCTTATACTTGTAAGGCGAGGAACCACTTCAGTTCCTTCGATACGAAAATAAGAAAACAAAGACTGATATAAATGATGAGCGATTTCGACATAACAATCAGCGACGACCAGATATAACAAGTAGTGTTCAATCAAGAAGATCATCATTGAAAACCTGGAATCACTGAACTCCTGTTTCGTCCTAGCATGGGACTCTTCAGCAGTGCGCAATCACCATCCACAATGCACACTGCTGAGCAGTCCCATACTAGGACGAAGCGGCTGTCCAGTGATTCCAGGTTTTCAATAGTGGTTTAGCTTAGATCAACTCATGAATTCAACTATGAAAGTGAGGCTATTGTTTCCTAGTTTTTCCGAAGTTACAATATATAAACATGGTGATTAACTGATTTTCTAATTAACTTCAAATTTGATTTACGCCTCATTCAATAGTCCTCTTTGTGTGGTGGCCTTCAGCAGCGTGAATCAACGACTTCACTAGGGACCGACACAAGGATTCTCAGTTCTTGTGTATAAAGCTTAAGTTTTTGGACAGTTGAGTCATTGTTTACATCGTTAACTCTGAACAATTCACAATAATATTGATGGCTGTCTCACATATGTTATTGTTGGATTAAGTTCACCACGGTTTTCTCACTAGGGTTCGAAGATGTGTCCTCAAAAATCGGTTACTAGTAAAAACATAGTGCTGTAAACTACAAAAATTAACCATGTGCACGAGTTCCTTACACCAATAGTTTTATATCCATTTGCAGAGATCTACATGTGGGATTTAAACATATACTTTCACTATAAACAACCTTCCTGGGTACAAGAAAGTTACCATAGGCAATATCATGAATTATAAGCAAAGATGGATATTGGCTAATAGTGGAATCCAGAACACGCGTTTCGTTTTATTTGGGACTCGTCAGTTGGATGCACCTGCATCTCAGAGTTGATGTTCACTCTGGGACTCGAAACCCAGTACCGTTCGCTTCGAACGCCATCGCGTTATCCACTTAGCTACTTAGTCCTGATAGCCACTTGCTTGTGCAATCAATCATGAGTTGATTGAAGTCAGACACGTAGAACAATGGGTGTTAGTCAAGTTGCTTGAAGGTTACTTGTTAGCCATGCGACCCGCAGTTCTTAAGTTCGACCCCCGGTAGGATCGTGGAGGTATAACACTGAGGAAAAAGACATGTACGTGGGGTTTCATAGTTTTCAGTGATGGTCAAGCTAAGATCAATTAGTGATTGAAGTTGTGAAGATGAAAGTTCTAAAAAGAAGCAAAGTTGACTAATAATAAAGATGACCTACTTTAACAATATGCACTTAAACACAATTGTTTGAACATGTAAGCGAAAAAGTTTAGCTAACGCATAGAAGATCGTTAATGAAAACACTACGAGCTCTAAATCTTCAAACCACTGAGTTATATATGTGTACTGCAGAGAAATGACTGATCTTCTCGGTCTTACACATTGTCCGGACGTTCCATATACCTATAAAAATTGTTGCTCTGGTTGTTAGAAGGGGTATCGGCCCCGTGACTTCCGAAGAAACTCGGCATCATAACTCTTCTAAATGAAGACCTTCTAAATCCTAGAGCAGAGTTTAGATGGTTTGAATTATTCTTGCTGGTTATTGTTTCTTTAGCGAGTTAGTATCCTATGGGATGGGGTCGCTAACCCCATCCTAACCGTCCTCCTTTACCCGGGTTTGGAACCGGCAATAACTCGAGAACAGCTACATGCGGAGTAACTGCAAAGAAATCCCATACTCAGATAGGACAGAAGTTCAGTGAATCATAATTTTCAAAAGTTCTTTAAATAAGATAGGGTAGTGATATAAAACAATATAAATCAATTTATCAGTATCCAGTTGTGAAGAATATTAAGTTTTTGATTGAGATCATGAATTGATCAATGATAGACCACCATTAGAAAGTTATTTCGTCCTATTACAGGACTCACCAGCCATACGCATCCACGATTTCACACCAAAAAGAGACTCGAACATAGGACCTTCGGACTCGCACACGAACACTTAACCCCTAAATCATTGAACCGGAATCTAGTGTTGTTAATGTCTAACTTAGATAATTAACAATTTTCAATCATTCAAATGATTTTCATTTAAAGAAACTAGAGAAAATCAATTTTAGGAAGATGAATTTAGTTCATTCATTCAATTGATCTCAAATCTTAGGTCATTGAATAATCAATCATTATCATTTTATTGATTGAGATCATAAACCGATCTAAGTTACACCATCATTGGAAACCTGGAAGCATTAGACGGCGGTATCGTTTTATTGTGATGATCTAACATTAATCAGTTCATGATCTTAATCAATAATTTAATCATTACCAACAACCTTATACTGATACTTATCATTTTGTAATAATAAGAAATAGAGTTTATAATATTGATTTATAGAGAATGTGAATGTTACGTAATAATAATTTCATATCAACTTTGTTGATTATGAGAAAATATTGGATAATGTGAATAAGAGAATATTATGGAAAGTTCTTTGATACTATGGTATACTTGAGAAGATTGTCAACATCATACGGAATTCATGTGACGGACTATATTGTAAAGTGGTACATGGAGAACAGTTGACAGGTGCATTCCATGTGAGGACTGGAGTCAGATAATGCTGTCTACTCTCCCCCTTTCTGTTTCTTCTGGTGGTTGACTAGATTATAAAAACCTCGACATCTGACGGAAAGCACGGGATACAACGGACAGCTCGGAATTAATCAGAAGATTTGGACTACACAGATGACCTGGACCTTCTATCCTATACACATGAATAAATGCAGATGAAGACAACTAATGTAGCAGCAACCTCTGCATCATAGGCCTCAATATACATAAAGGAAAAAGCATCATTGATAAACAAGGATGATCCGATACAGACGTAAAGGTAAGAATTGGCAAGACCAAAACAACATTCCTGCAGTTGAATAACATGTGGAACTCAAAACAACTGTCTGCTAACCAATATCAAAGTTATAATCTTCAATACGAACGTCAAGACAGTCCTACTGTATGGAGCTGAAACTTGGAGAACTACCAGAACCATTATCAAGAAGGTGCAAATATTTATAACTAATTGTCTATACAAGATGCTGAATGTTCGTTGGCCGGATACCATCAGTAACAGCTTTCTGTGGGAGAGAACAAACGAGCTTCCAACTGAAGAGGGAATTAGGAAAAGACGTTGGAAGTCAATACGACTTACATTGAGAAAATCAGCAAATCGCATCACGAGATAAGCCCTAATTTGGAATCCCGAATGGAAATGTAGAATAGGAATGCCAAAGAACACATTTCGTCGTGAAATAGAAGCAGATATGAAAAGGATAAGTAGCAACTAGAAAGAACAGGAAAGGATTGTTTGGGACAGGGTTGGATAAAGTGTGTGATTAGGTTATTTCTCAGTCTATTTGTAAGTTTCCACGAATATTCACTGATACATTCGAATAATGGAAATTGATTTACCCAAACACTCTATTGTGTTTCACTAATTCCAAGCACCTCCAAGTTGTATCTTATCATTTCTGCAACAACTTGGATGGTTTTCCCGGTCTCCCATATTGTACAAACATTCCATATACCTAAATGAATGGTTTTTTTCGGTTGTTAAAAGGGGGCATCAGCCTTGTGACTTCCGAAAGAACTCAAATTTTATCATGAGATGTCATAACTCTTCTAAATGAAGACCATCTAACTCTCAGGATAAAGTTCAAATTAATTTTTCTGGTTAACGTTCTTATAACAAGTTAGTTTTCTACACAATGAGGTTGCTAACCTCATGCCTAACCCTCCTCTTTTATCCGGGTTTAAAACTGGCAGTATCCTCAGAGGGATTCTAGGTGGAGTTTGCCCAAACACACGAATAGAATACTTCAGAATAGCGATGTCAATATAGATGAACTTAGTAAACTTGATAACTTTGAATAAACAGTTGATGATTATAAGCATGTTTAAGCATGTAACTGGCTGTATCATATAGGGACAGCTATGTTATCAATACACTTAGCTACATGGTAAATCTTACATTTACCTACCACTGATAAACAATACATGTGATCATCATTCGCCATCGTTTCAATGAATCATAATATGTTTAAACATGATTATAATAGATGAACATTATTCGATTTGATTGATTGAGTTCACTGGTTAAATATATGGATCCATTTGAAAGGGAACACTTTACTTTAAAAAGAAATGATAGAAGATAATCGTATGGTATATACTACTGATATCGATAGATATAGGTAGTATATATATCACGAAACGAAAATGGTATGAGTATTGGGGTTGTGGAGATTATTAAGTTTTTGATTGAGATCATGAATCGACTGATGTTAGACCACTTTCGGGTAGAGACAGGTATCTACCTCAGTACAATGGAAGATAGTCGCGTAATTTCGCGGATTGGTTGATGTTAGACACTAACACCACTGGATGCCGGCTCAGTGCTCCAGTAGGTTAAGCGTTCGTGCACGAGACTGAAGGCTCCGCGTTCGAATCCTGCGGGTGGGATTGTGGATGCGCACTGCTGAGGAGTCTCATACTAGGACGAAATGGTCGTCCAGTGCTTCCAGGTTTTCAACGGTGGTCTAACATGAGTCGATTGATGATCTCAATCAAAAAGAAAATGGTATGTTTTGCTAATAAAAGGTTGATAAGATGGAAAAGAAAAGAATGGAGAATAGAGGATGATTCGTGTGCAACTAAAGGAATAATCAAGTCTAAGATAATTGATGAACATTATATGAATGAAGGATTTATTGTATGGTTATAATATTTCACTAAGAGATTCTGTTATTCTATATTCGAATAGATTTGGATGTCCCAACCTCCCCCTCCCTTCAACCAGTGTTTTTATTTACTATAGTTAGATGTTAGTAAATGATATTACAAACAAACTATGTTAATACATAAAATTCTGAAGAAAAGAAACATGGCATAATATGAAGATGTTACAAGCACTATGAGGGAGGGGGCCAAACCAAAACGTGGCATCAATCCACAAAGTCACTAAACTCAAGTCTCAGCCATGTTGGTAGATACAGACTACTTGGTTAGGATCCACGTGAGTATCGTAATCAATGGTTGGAGACTCTTGGTGACATGACTCAGAATCGATCACAATGGTGTAGGTGTATACAACACTCTCTGTCTTCCTTTAAACTAAGAGATTAAAATCGCTTCATATCTTTCTTTCTACCAACCAACTCTTTCTTCCTGTACTATGTCCTTATATGCAATCTTTCTTTTATATATTACCATCATTGAATTAGCTACTTCTATGGATTCGGTGTTGATCTTGTTATGCTAATGAGGTATGATAACTCGGATCGATGGATATATGTGCCTGGTCCTATGTTGTAACTGACTGACTGACTGACCTGCACTATTCAACTATATAACATCATGAGTTAAAACTAGAAATTAGAAGACAACAAACTTATTTATCAACAGTTTGAATTGTTGATTTCCAATGTATACACTACGTCGGAAATTGGAAGCAGATATGAAAAGAATGAATAGCAACTGGAAACAACTGGGAAGGATTGTGCAGGAGAGAGTTCGATAGAGAATGCTAGTGAGAGGCCTATGCACCTCCATGAGAGGTAATAGGAGTTATTAAGTAAGTAATCGTCTGTTAAAGGTTTGAAATTTTACATCAAACTGAATGTAATATTAAATTCCTTATTTAACATCATCAAAATATGTCAATGTATGACAACAAAAATAACTTTCCTCAAGTAAACTGGTCTACAAATGCTTTAATCGATGCATAGTTCACTGGTGTCAAGACAGGGAGATAGGCGCTAACGATAGTATTGAATGATTAACATTCATTTCAGTTAGCCAGCTAATATCTTAGAACCAGGCACATATGTGCATCGGTCCAAGTCACCATATCTCATTAGCACAACAATATGAGCACCAAATTCATAGTGGTAGTTACTTCGATGGTAGTAATATATATAAGACAGATTGAATATAAGGACATAGTACAAGAAGAATTGGTTGGTGGAAAGAAAGGTATTTTAATCTCACGGTTTGACGGAAGACAGAGAGTGTATACACCTACACCATTGTGATCGATTCTGAGCCATGTCACCAAGAGTCTCCAACCATTGATTACGATAGTCACGTGGACCCCAACCAAGTAGTGTGCATCTATCAACATGACTCAGACCAGAAGTTAGTGACTTTATGGACTGACGCCACGTTTTGGTTTGGCCGCACCTAACTTTCTTCCAACCATCCTCAACACTAGTCAGCATTGCGTATCGTAGTAATCGGTGTTCAGACATACGTAACACATGGCCCAACCATCTTAGTCGATGAAGATTTTCAACCTCATCAACTGATTTACCATCCTTCTCTAATGTCCTGCATCTAACCTCAATATACGAGCAATAGTTCTAAGAAATCTATGATCAAATACTAGCAACTTATAAGTATCTTCTATTCTAATGGCCATGTTTCGAGTTGCTTTGACTAGTGATCATGTTGAGGACCAAACGCAATATTGATTTGAATACAAGTCAGTGATCAGTATTTAAACATCTCAGTCCTAATATGATTTTTGGTAAGGTTTCTATTTACATTTACTTGGTCACATGGATACAATGCTCAAGGTGATTATCGGTTTCATTACATATAGCCTAATAGATAAGGCATCTGACTGATATATAGCATAGATCCAAGACCAGTTGCTAACTGTTACTAAATACTTGGAATTAAGATGTTTATCTAATCAGTTAATAATAGTTTGATAATAACTACATCATATTGAATATTAAGAATAATAAACCAGTGATTACTGATTACCATAGTGATTAATCTTAGTTAATCAATATATGAAATTAAGAGGTAATATTTCAATGATTTAAGGAAAACAATGCCTTAAATGAAATTGTTGGTTTTGACCAACTAATGACTTGTTTACAATTCAATTGACTAAATAATAGATTTAAGTAGAGATGAATGGTGGATATCAGTGGAATTGAGTTTGAAGTGCATTTCGTCCTATTTAGGACTCATCAATTGAATGTACCTATATCCTAGAGTAAATGTTCACTCAAAGCGATTCGAATAGGATGTACATATGCTCAGATCAAAGCACGTGGTTTCCTCAGGAGGACATCCTCGGAGCCTTCGACTTAAAGGTCTGATCCACAAGGCAGTGAAGCAACGTAACGAGATACAGTTCCATGGTAGCCAGTGACCAACGATTGGTTCATACACCTTTTTTCCCTCAAGATCCTGGAACCCATGTACACTGCTAGTTTGGAATCAAGGTTTTTCAATACAGACCGACCTGGTTAGTGTTGAACATTCGCTTTTTGTCCTTTCAATTTAGTAAACAACACACCTGCTACGAGGATGCAGTTAGTAGGACTTCCCTGTCAGTGGTTATGTGCACGTGACCATGCGAGAGCATTTGGACAGGGGGAGCTGACTCTCTCCATCCTTGACCGTATCAGGGCATTTGGGGGCAATTACAATGGTTTTATTTATCAGAATCAAGTTTTCTAGCTACCATTGTGGGCGGAAAACAATAAATGAAAAAGAACATATGAATTGCATAAGTATCGGCTAGTGTAAATTGTATATGCAGGAGACGTTTAAAAGGTACACGTCGAGCTCCATAGGAATGAGCTAGAGCCCACAGTCTACCCCATGAAAAAGAAAAGAGACCTGAACAATAAACAGAAAAAAAAACAGGTCTGCTTAGATAAAAAAAAGGGTGTAGCGAATACAAGTGAATGGAATGTTAACCATCAGGCCTCTCTGAAGGTTGCATATCCCTATTTGTATGTGAAGATCTGAGTGGACATAGCTCTTCATACTATTCATATGCATATGCCGTATAAATGCCAGGAAGAGAAAATACAGTCTGTCCTATGAAAATGCAGGGAGATGACAATCAGTTTCTCTATGTGTATGCTATGTTACAGTCCTCCTCCTCCTCCTGACGAGTTCGAAATGGGATGGAAAGCATGTTCTCAATGCCACTGCTAATCGCCATCCAACTCTATTTAAGTATATAATATTTGTTATTACTCAGTGATCAGTAATAATGTTGGAACTCAATTATACTCTACTGGTAGCATTTCAAACTGTGAAGCTGAATGACACCACTGTTAAAATTCTACAAGTAATATTAGTCCCCTTGAAACTATATAATCACTAGACAGACTAAATATTAGTCAGATGCTTTGAATTATCAATCAAAGAATGTGGTTATACTGAAGTTTTAATAAATGTTCTAATAGTAAATAGAGCCAATTAAATTACTGATAACATCTGGTTACTAGTTGTTCTTACTGATTACTTTAGATCAATTGGCTAGCTTCAAGAGGCGATCTCCGGATTTATAGTGATGAACCTTGACTAATTGAGATAAACCGTATCGGTTGTAAGAAAGGCTACCCACCGAAGACAATGGAAGATGACCACTCAGTGTTGTTATATCTACATATCACTGAATGCCATTTTAATAGTGTAGACAGAAAGAGAGAGCACTTGCGTACAAGACTTAAAATCCTTACTTCAATTCACAGTTATATAGTCATGGATATGCACTACTGAAGAGTCTTATCCTGGAATGAAACATCTGTTCACAATTTCCGAGCTTTCTATGGTTATCTAACTTAAATCACTTCATGATTTTAATAGAATCATATTAGTATTATGATTAAAGATCTAGTTTATCATTTACAAGTGATCCCATTTAGTTACATTATAATCTTGTCTTGTGATTCAGTCGTAGGTATACAGGTGACCATGAAGCCATTAAAAAAAATAAAAAGAAGGAAGAGAAGAAGAAGAAGAAGAAGAAGAAGGGGAAAAAGAACAAAAGAAGACAAAACTGAGAGAATGAATAATTTCCAAATTCTATTCTTCTATCATAATATAAAACGAAATTGTATAACAACTATAGGGTCTTATGAATTACATTACATGACATTACATAGCAACAACAATAATGATAGTTACTATGGTATTTTATTTAACTTTATAGAATAGTCATGTTATGTGAAAAATTATTTTCAAATGATAAATGAATAATTTATTTAATGAATAATAAATTCTTTTCACAAAGGGGTTTTGTTTTTACAGAGATTATTGTATAGATATATAATAAAGTCCTTATGGGCTAGGGTAATGCTAGGGTTGAAGTGGTTACGAGTTCACTTAATTTACGAACGAGAACAAAGATTCGACAACCAAAGACCAATAAGCTAAATATTCTGATGCGTCCCAGCCCCGCTAACTAGAGGAAGAAGTCGAAGCTTGAAATCGGGAAGTATATTCCACAAAAGCCAGAAGTATGATCAATCAATACAGGCACAAATCAAACCTATATATACAGCATAAAATTGTCCCTAGGAAGTGTAACAAAATAGTATACTAAAAGACACAACGGACCAATAGCATTTAAAATTCTTCCAAGTGGGAAATACGACATGAAGGTGAAAAGAGCACTTTTGTCGCGAAAACAAAGAAATTCAGATTTTCTAAATAAAATTACAAATTTCCCAAGTGAGTTCTGAGGATCTAACGTCCCCAACAGGTACTTTTGCATTGGTTTTTACGAGAATCGGATACCATCCAGACTTTCACGTGACAACCCAAAAAGTACAGCTCAACCCCATTTAACAGGAGAGCCAGACACCGTCCAGATATAACCCGAGCAGTACAGCTCAATCCTACTTGAAGGGAAGCCAGACGCTATGCAAGCTTAAAATTTACAACACGAATAGTACAGCTCAATCCCGTTTCCAAATGAACCCGACACCATACAGACTTAAACTTTATAACCCGAGTAATACGCCTTAACCCCGCTTCACAAGAGAATCAGACACCATATAGGCTTCAACGCTACAATTAAAATAGTACATCTGAATGCTGTGGTGCAGCTACACAGGTACCCAGCACCCTGAGTACAATATGGGACATCTGTACAATAACCACTCCTTATTAAATAAATGAAAAAATGCTCAATATTACACACAAATTCATGGACACTTATCCTATTCCGTGGCTTGTATTATGTTAAAAGTTAAGTAAGAAATAATTCAGACTTAACAGTAATGATTATCAGAAAAAAAGGGTTTTATCGAGATCGTAGTAATTTTTAATAGTTGAATTCATGAGTCGATTAAAGCTAGACAACCCTGGAAAACCTGGAAGCACTGAACGGCCATTCCATTCTAGTATGAGACTTCTCAACAGTGCACATCCACGATCTCGCCTCGCAAGATTAGAAACCAGGATTTATCGGTCCTTGAAGTTAGATATTAACACTGTTGGATACTAGCCAGCTTAGTGGTCTAAAGGTTAAGCGTTCGCGCGCGAGACTGATGGGTGCTGGGTTCGAATCCCGCGTGGCAGGATGGTAGATGTGCACTTCTGAGGAGTCTCATACTATGATGAAACGGCCATCCAGTGCTTCTAAGTTTTCCATGATAGTCAAGCTTCAATTAACTCATAAATTCGATTATTAAATTGCTATAATTTATCTTTACATACATCGATCCACGTGGACAATTGTGAATATCATTTCGAATGGGTAAACGAGTGCAGTTTGAATGAAGGGAATACGAAGAAGATCAGTGAGTGTTTAGCAGCTTGACACCGACATCAAATAATAATCAATAAACATAACTGCCTTCATACTTCTGAAAGCATTCAAAACTGATTGACCATCAAAACTGATCCAATTTATTAAAATCATGCACAAATATAGAATCAACATTGAACGAATAATCAAAACAAAATATGCAGAAAATA
This sequence comes from Schistosoma spindalis, assembly GCA_946903255.1. Taxonomy (NCBI): domain Eukaryota; kingdom Metazoa; phylum Platyhelminthes; class Trematoda; order Strigeidida; family Schistosomatidae; genus Schistosoma; species Schistosoma spindalis. The sequence goes on along the minus strand of OX336423.1, from coordinate 1,909,835 downwards.
ACAAATTAAAGCGCATCAATAACTGTGACGACGGACCACGGCTGAACTGGAGGAAGCTGTAAGAGGCTCAGAAGGAGCCGAAAGAATATTCTAGATTTCCTACGTGTAGCTTCCCGATTGAACAATGCTAATAACCCCCTATATGCGGATTAGAGGACTGTAATGATGATTTCGTTCTTACTAAAAGCTATAAATACCTGATAATTTGTACCCATAATTGACACTGTTTGGAATAACATTCCTTTCATTAGTCTTCTGCCTTCTCTTTGCTACTTGGAAGGGTTTTGGCATTCTAGTGCTCAGTTATACGTGGTATATCAAGAAAACAATCTTCGAGATATAACAACTGGCAACGGGGATGGGATGATGTTGTTCAGAAGAAGAATAAAATCTTTATATCTGAACTATCTAACTCAGTCAATGAGATTTTACCACAGTCATCCATTTGTGACACAAATGTTCCCCACCATCTTAAGTTTAACATGTAAGGGAATATTGTAGAATATCAAAATAGTGACTCAAAGGACTATAGAAGCCCATGTCAGAATCATGTACTCAAAAAGAATTAGTGTTTCAATCAAGTAGTTGCTATGATAATATTGCCTATATTTTATCGGATCCTTACCTTCCAATCCATAGTTTAATTACATCAATATCATTTTCGTTAAATTTCTGATTTAATGTTTAACTGACTGATTTCAGTTCATAATACTCTTTACTCTCATGAACCTATATGTGTTTGCTACTTTATTACTCAGTCAACTATATTTTTAGTTACCATATTCATATCTTGGAACATCATCGTATCGATTTGTCATACTTTTCTTTTTCACTCTTCACTATGACGACGCACACTTACATTTCATCGATTTCCTTGAAACAAGTACGTATCTCTTCTAAGGAAACATTATACTTTCTTCTCAGTGACGTTATTTGAACAAATGAATTAACCTTATTAGTTATGTAAATCACACACACACATATAGATAGATAGATTGCTACTATAATTTAGACAGACTTGAATAGTTTAATCAAGTAATTTCAATAGATTGGATCGATTCAAAGATTATTCTTACTATAGATTGATATTAACTAGGGAATTCTGTAACAATTATCTTCTAAGCAAAGATTAATAGTGGCTAGCAGTGGAATCCAGTTTGACGCGCGTTTCGTCCTAATTGGGACTCGTCAACTAGGATGTACCAACATCTCAGAGTTGATGTTCACTCTGAGACTCGAATCCAGTACCGTTCGCTTCAAACGCCATCAAATTATCCACTTAGCCACTAAGTCCTGATAACCACTTGCTTATGCAATGGAGTGAAGTTTTACTTGAATCTTTTCGTTGATGTTTAGGATTGCAATTTATCAATCTCTTCTAATCAACAAATTCTGATCAACTATTCAAGTTACTATCAGAAGGGGTTGTGTGGAGAAATTTTGAAATTTCACTGGTTGAAATCATGAATCAATTGAAGCTAGACCACCTTGGAAAACCTGGAAGCACTGGAAGGCCGTTTCGTCCTAGATGGGACTCCTCAGTGGCAGTGCGCATCCACGATCCCGCTATCTGCGCAACTTCGTGGATTGGTTGAAGCTAGACAATAACACTTTTGGATGCCGGCTCAGTGGTCTAGTTGGTTAAGCGCCTGGCGCGAGACTGATAGGTCCTGGGTTCGAATCTCGCTGAAGGGTGGCGGAATCGTGGATGTGCACTGCCACTGAGGAGTCCTATTCTAGGGCGAAACGGCTGTCCAGTGCTTCCAGGTCTTCCAAGGTGGTCTAGCTTCAATTGACTCATGATTTCAACCAGTGAACTATTCAAGTTACTAACAAGAATAGTCATATATAACCTACTGATTAACTTTATGAGATAGATATTCTAAAGCTCTCTTGAGAATTGATATTGAAAGTCAAACAGTTACTGACTAACTGAGTTGACCAGTCTTTGTCCTAGTTACTTATTTGAATGGACCTAAAACTTATGAATGTAATTGAACTTTGAAGTGATGCCTAAAGAAAGTTAAATTAACAGGAAAAGTGGAAGAGATTTGTAGCTCAGTTGAATGATTTTGATGGAGTATTTTTTATTCTCTGAGCTGGATGGTTTAATCGTGAAGCTTTCATCATTCTTCTAAACGACATCATCAGCACAAACTTCAAATAGAAGAAAAGTGATTAATCATTAATTCTTTACATTGTTGGTTAATCATTGGAGGCTAGAGTGTACTGTATTATAGCTGCTTCATCTTAGAACATAACATCTTATTCTTAAGATTTTAGCTTACGAATGGATCCAGTTATAGAGTCACATACAAGAATGAAACAATTATAAAGTATTTCTAGAATCTTAATGATTATCCAAGTATAATCCGTTCAAAATCAATCAAATTACTTGGAACTTACTTCCACAATCCTCCGCTTTATAACCATAAATTAGAAATACAGTAAATATAATGAAGATTCCTGATATACTCATGTTATTCAATGAAATCTATGATGATAAGAAAGGATTCAATGTATCAATAAGATTAATCATTGTGCCTGGTAACTAACTTTATAATCGAAATTCATAGATTGTATGAATTCATTTGACTTGATAAATTTATCCAATCAGATTTGAGAATTAACAAGGTCGTTCAGCTCATATACCATTGGCTATTTATGAAGAATTGTTTGTTTGTTTGTTGTTGTTGTTGAGGATGTTTCGTCCTTTAAATTGTGAATCGCTTAATTAAGAAGCTTCCATTATCTCTTTGAATAGCATCGACAGGACACCCTTCAATAAGAATTGAATTATTAGAACTATATCATAACTCATTAACTGGTTGTTGATATATGTGACTTTTGTTGGCTTTTTTCTACCAATTTCAATAAAGCACAGAATAGTAATTGAAACAGAATGACCTCTCATTTGTTGTTAACAAACACTGACATATGTATTAAAGTGTAATATTAAGATATAAACAAATCGATATTGATGATAGAAGAAATTAGAAGAACAATAACTGTGTAAGAAGAGGTTTTAGATCATTGGAAGATGCAATTCAACAACAACAAGAGGAGGAGCAGGAGGAGGATAAGTCAGAAATTAAATGAATTCTGGAGACAAATAAGATGAATTATATGATAATTATAGAAGTGGTGAATAGTTTACATTAGATTCACTTTTGTTGTTTCCTTCAATCTTGTTTAAGATTGCAAATTGATCAGTCTTTTATTAGCATATATGCACCCTGTTCGGGTTGCATCGATATTTTCTTACGTGACAAGCATTATAAGCAGAGATGGATGGTGCTCATTAATTAAGCACAGGAACAAGGTCATACAAGTCAGTATTCTGACTACCAATTTGTTACTTGGCTACTAATATGAGTAGAAATCAAAAGTTATGTGATTCTAATTTTAAGATCTAGTTATTCGTGTTTCACCTACTACCTATTTTGAACTATTGACTAAATCTTTTGTTATTTTATTATTCTCATCATAATAATTAACATACTTGTTTACTCACTACTAATCTATACTATTTGCTTACTATTTATAGCTACGTATATGATTTAAATGTGATGATTAACTGACAAAACTCCGCTTGGAGTCCCTCCGGGGGCTACTGCCGGTCCCAAGCCTGGATAAAGGAGGAAGGTTGGAAATTGGGTTAGCGACCCCATCTCGTAGAATACTAACTCGCTAAAAAAACGCTTCAATGAACGATTAACTGACAAATGAACATAAGTTTAAGTAGTATAAGTAAAACAAAACAGTCCGATCTATCAAGGTGATTCTGTATTAGATCTACTTGTTTGTATTCGTAGATATCTTAGTGCTGGTGGAGATTTGTAGCTCAGCTGGATGATATTGATGGAGTTTTGTTCTGTGAACTAGATGGTTTGGTTGTGGAGCTTTTATTGTTCTCCTGAACTACATCATCAGCACAAACTTCAGAAAGAAGTGAAATGTTCGAATTTCTCCACATGTGGTTCACAGATTGTCCTGTACACCTCGATGTTGATTGGTTCCTAATAACATTAAACCTGTCATTGTTTACTCCTTTATTTTGGTTGTATCTCCCATTGGTTTGATTTTTGTTCCTATGTCCAGCTCAAAAATCAACAAAAGGATCACTCTACCATACATAAAAAACATCAGAAACTGCAACGAGACTGCTGAAACTTTTCGGAATAGGTGCTGCACACAAATCAACATAATCACTACAATCAATTTTATGCAGACCAAAGGATGAAACGACAAAAGAAGATAAACCAAACATCATCTACAAAATAAATTGTGCCAACTACGAAAAACACTACATCGGACAAGCTGGTGTCACTGAGAAGAACGAAGAAAGCTTCACGACCAAACCATCCATTTCACAGAACAAAACTTCAATAAAATATATTAGTGCATATGGAAAATGCTCTATTTGTAATATGGAAGGTTAATGTTTAAAATTGTTTACTATACAAACTACATGCAAGTAGCTTAGTTTACAATGCAGCAATTTGGATAACTCTCCCGGTCTCCCACATTGTATGAACATTCCAAGTATCTGAATGAATGGTTGTTCTGGTTGTCAGAAGGCTCATCAACCTTGTGGCTTCCAAAGGAACACGGATTTCATCATGAGACGTCATAACTCTTTTAAATGAAGACTTTCTAAATAACAGGACAGAGTTTAAATGGTTTGAATTATTTTTTCTAGTTACCGTTGTTTAGCGATTTAGTTTTCTACGGGATGGGGTCGCTAACCTCATACCTAACCCTCTTCCTTTATCCAGTAAAGAAGCAATAAGTTTAATTCATAGATGGAACTTAATAACAAAATGTCATTCCATAATTATGTAATCACATGTAATGGTTATACTTGGTGTAAATCTAATCTTTTGTATATAGTATGGTACATTAGTCAATAATGAATAACCTTGACCTGAATCATTTAGATCTTTATCTTTTATGATATTGATAAGGTTATCTAATCATTTTTGTTAACCAGTTTCTCCGTGAATTATGTAAATATGTTAGACATTAAAAATAAAACATTTGCTAAAATGAATAAAAGTAGCATAGTAACAATTTTCAAATGAAATGAACTTGCTTCTCAAAATCAATGTTTCTCTCTCTCTCTCTCTCTCTCTCTCTCTGAATAAATGATCTTAACTGAAGAAATATTGACAATCAGATTTATTTCATTTTATCAGTATAGGGTTGTGGAGATTCTTAAGTTTTTGATTAGAATCATGAATCGATTGATGTTAGGCCGCTATTGGAAACCTGGAAGCACTGAATGTACGTTTCATCCAATTGTGGGACTCCTCAATGGCAGCATGGATCCACGATCGCGACTTACGAAATTCGAAACTATGATCTATCGGTCTCACGCGCAAACGCTTAATCGTGAAACCATTGAGCCGGCATCCAAAGGTGTTTATGTCTAACTTCAACTAATCCACGAAATTCAGCGGCAGATGCACCATTGTTTTCAATGAGTTACTATCGCACAACAGACCAGGTTAAACTCCACTGGTCACTGCTTTTCACTAGAACTCCAGGAAATACCTCTAGAAGCCGGTCACTAGTGAGCATTTGTGGATCTAGAGGTTAAGCGTTAGCACGTCAGACCGATAGGTCCTGGGTTCGAGTATCGCAAGGTGGGATCGTGGATGCGCACTGCCACTGAATAGTCCCACAATAGGACCGAACGGCCGCACAGTGCTTCCAGGTTTTCCATGATGGTCTAGCTTCAATTGACTCATGATCTCAACTATTAAAATAACTATAATATCCATAAAATACCCTTATGATATAACGAAAAGTAAATAGTTAGAGACCAATTTTTCTCCACGTTTTTTTGTCTCATCAAATTTATTGTTTACAATTTAAAATTCTTCCTTTTTTTCCCTTCTGTACAAAAAATAAACGAAGGAATGTGAAAAAGGAATACAAAAGGTGGGGGTGGTATTGAAAATAGATAAGCACAAATCAAACACGAAGGAAAATGCTCGACAAGAGAGAAAGAATTAGCAACGAAAAGTGTAACAGAGAAGCACAAGCTGAACTAACTGTGTATCTATGACTGAATATGTGTTTGTAATATATAGGATCACTAGTAATAATGATGATAATAATAATGAATATTTTAATGATCCTTCTAATATGAGTATTACTCCACCTGATCCCCTATCCCACTTTTGACAGAACACAATGTGTATAAGGGTGTACAAAAGAGTAATTACGATTGATAGAAAGTAACATGAAAAAAAAAGAATAAAACGAAAACCTTAATTCAAGTCTTTTTTTTTCTCTCTCAGATACACCACAAATCTTCTGGCTGAATATCATCAGTAATAGCCTATTGTGAAAGAGAACAAAATCCAGCTTCCAGATAAAAAAGAAATTAAGGAAAAATATTGGATGTGTATAGGACATATAATGTGGAAATTTATCAAACTGTATCACGAAGCAAACGCTCACTTGGAATCTTGAAAGGAAACAGAAAAGAGGTAAGCTGAAAAACATACTACTTCGAGAATTAAAAGTAAACATCAGAATGATGAATAGAAAGGACTGTCCAGTTCAGTCTACATGAGGGGTAACAGGTGTAAGTAAGTAAGTAAGTAAGTAAGTAAGTGAGTAAAATACACATGAGAACTATAAATCAACAGTTTTTGAAATCATTGTAAATACAGAACACCTAATATGATTATAAATAACAGAGTTAGATAATTGGATGGGGAGATGATTACCCTGGGGCATTTATTGAAACATTATACTTAAGATGAATGAATATTTCACACTATGTACGTATGTGTGTGTGTGGGGGGGGGCTTAGATACTCTGATTACACAATAAAGAAGGATATACAGAGAAGGTTACAAATAACATAATTGAAAAGTGTAATAATAAAAAAAATAATAAAAACAATAAAATGAAATTTTACACATGATGTACGTGTATATCTCTCTCTGTAGGTGTGGGGGTATGTGTGGGGGTGGGTAGGTAGGTGATTGGGTGGTTGATTGGGTGGGTGCTAGTGTATACGAATATATATATATATTCTTTTTTAATAAAGTTTACATTTATGCCTATTATTTATTTTATTTAATGTTTTAATACGTCGACGTAATTGTTCCACAATTCGTTTACGTCCAATTGTAGTTAATGCTAAATATAATTCATTCAATGGTGATTGATTATCACTAATACCATGTAACCAAATATTCAATAATCGATATGTATGTTCTTTATAAGAATTTTTACCTAAATAATAGTTTCAAAAAAAAAGTACAATGAATTTTAATGAAATAAAGATAAAAGTTAAGAAATATTCAACAACAACAACAAAAAAAAATGAGACTATAATTTATGCAAGATCTTTCAGTGATACCAAATTGACCTTAAGAATGCTCCACCTAGAAACTAGGATTAAATGAGGTTTAGAAACGAATATGTAATCAATTAGAATTATGATTTATAGTTGATGGAGTTAAGATTATGAATTAGATTTAAGGTTTACATCATTATGAATTGATATCAGTTATAATGTCAAAACTTTATTTAGCTAAATGAATGAGTGAATTTCGTACCGAAATCCAAGACTTGTTCTCTTATACCTGATTGGTTTCGTCCATAAATTATAGTTTCACCGCATTCCAACATTAGGATTTCATGATAATACACATCCACAACTACATCTTTCATTAAAGATCGAACTCATGACTTTCAGGCTTTAGGGTAAATGTCCTATTTCAAAAGTGCTGAGTACTAACTAGTTCTTAAACATCATTGATTACAGTTGGTGAGAGTTTTCTTTTTCTTTTTATGCCTGACATAGTTAAAATCTTTTTGATGGAGTTTTGTTCTCTGAGCTGGATGGTTTGGTCGTGGAGCTTTCATTGTTCTTTTGAACGACATCATCAGCACAAACTTCAGATAGTAATGAAGTGTTCGAATTTCTCCATATGCGTTTCACAGCTTAAGGTCAATAAGAACCAATCAACATCGAGGTGCACAGAACAAGCTGTGAAACGCATATGGAGAAATTCGAACACTTCACACTTCTTTCTGAAGTTTGTGCTGATGATGTCGTTCAGAAGAACGATGAAAGCTCCACGACCAAACCATCCAGCTCAGAAAACAAAACTCCATCAAAATCACCCACCTGAGCTACAAATCTTCTCCACCATCTCATAGTTAAAATCTACTTATCATGGATTCTCATTAGAACTCCTGGAATTAATCCCAGAACTTAGTTACTTGTAAACATATGATGATTATATTGTTATGAAGTAATTCTAGAAGTCAATAGTTTTGGGCATTTCTCGGTTCATTTATAGTATGATTATTTGAACCCTTGAGTATAATTTTCACCGGAGATTTCACTTTAAACATTTGAGGGTATCTACACATGTTTTACTGATGTACAAGTGAATATTCCATTGAGACATTAGGAACATGAAGTATGTTTGCCAATCCACTCCACACGTTGAGACGTTATGTTTATTAATGTCGGAGTAGATTTAGAGAAAACTATGAACCGTGAAACTACCTTATAACATCAGTTTACAAATCCACTGACTGTCAAATTAAGTTGTGTAGATAGGTACATACTATCTGGTTGGGATCAACATGATGATCTTAATCAATGATTAAATACACTGTAGTTGTTACGTTCTTTACTTGATTACGATAGAATATGATATACAAATAACCGCACGCGAATGCATAGAACACTACAGTCACAGACCAGAAGACGGAAGAAACAGGGGAATTGATTATTAGTTAAGAATTAAAAATGTACAGAAAAACATGTGTATTTATAGTTATTAGTATTGGCTATAACATCATTATAATTCACCCAATCCGTAAGAAGGCAAGTTATGTTATCGTCGAATCGTAGGATGCCACGTTGATATTCTAAATGGCTCTATTAAGTTATGATTAGATAGAATCTGTTCATCACCTTTAAAGGGTCTGGAGGCTTCATCTTGCTTTTTTTGGAAGCCAACCCAACAGTGACATGACTCAGGATTGATTTCACAGTGAAGTACACACGAGTTCATTATCTCTATGCTTCATCGTTTCAACCACTATTGATGGTATAAGTAGTGTTAACCATTAATCCGAAAATCATCTGAAAATCTATAATTCTAGTGGCCGGCTTATACTTCGCCACGAGGGGTAACAGGAGTAAGTAAGTAATTCCCCATGACTATACATAAACTATCAAGTATTTAAAATATTATAATGTATTCAACATACCAATATCTTGATATTCAATGGCAGTTATATCATCTGATGTGAATCCCCAAAATTTTGCTAAATTTTTCCAATCTGATGATTTTGCATATCGATGTGAATATTCATAGAATAGAACATTCATATCATCAGCATAATTCTAAAAAATGAAATTTAAAATTATGATGTAAGCTACTTATATCTACATAAGTAGTATATAATGATAGAAGTAAAATTTATTTCAGCAGATTATAACTTTAATCGCTTCATAGTACCTCGTAACAAGAGATCTTCTCTACGCTTGAACTCCAAATGAAAGATAAAAGCTTTTGCAATTGGTTGAACATAGGGTGGTGATCAAAGTCATGTATGTCAGGTCCTTCGTAGTGCACATCAAATACTATTGACCAAATTGCAATGTGGACATTAATCTAGGTGACTCATCATTGAGTGCAGTATATTGAGATAAGATGGTGGTTGGAGGTATTTAACAGGAACCCCTAAACATAGATTTCGTGCTACATGACACTTGTCAGCAAGGTGTATCCAGGTTTACAGTCAGAGACATTACCGTTGAGCTATCCATATCGCGATCGACTTCCTGTAGGACTAAGATGTATTTACAATTGATTGATTACTGGGTGGTGATCCATGTCATGTATGTCAATGCCTTCCTAGGTGCTGATTGAAATATATTGATGAAGTTTCAATGTCGCCACTAGTCTAAGTGACGCTACACCTCGTGCAATACGTTGAGATATAAGTTGGTAATCGAAGGCAGTCGATAGGATACTTTTAAATTGGGTTTCATGCCATTTGATATTCATCAGTAAGGTATGCGTCCACAGTCTGTAGAGAGTTGATACTGCCTGAGTGATTCGAACTCGTTTTACTCTATGTTTCACAGCTTCTATGTAAGACTAAGATATTTGCATCGACTGATCAATACTATGTTTATATAGCCCTGAATGTTTCAGTCTCATCATGATGGCAGGTATCAACTAACATGTAACCTAAGTTAAACAGGTTTTCTTATTGAATAACATCAATCAATTAACACCATGATTATTATCCTAGCGGCTTGATTGTTCTTCGTTTACACGTTTACCCGAAGTGTTTCTATGATCAATACTTTCAACTCCAATGTAAATGCATAATTCCAATTAATCGCTTAACATATAAAACTCGTCCATTAATTTTTCTATGCTTAAAACAAATATCACACTTTTTGATTGAGTTTTGTTCTTTAAGCTGGATGATTTGGTCATGGAGCATTCATCATTCTTTTGAACAATATCATCAGTAGAAACCTTGAAATGTCTCCCCATGTAGTTCACAGCTTGTCCAGTAGATATTGATGTTGATTGATTCTTGTTAACCTATACCATCTCAAACATCACTCTCATTAATCTAACTTATTTCAACTGAAACATTCAAACGAAAGAAAGAAAGAAAGAAAGAATAACTCACTTGACATGGTGCTCTAAATGTAAATGGATGTGTTAAATTCAAACCGTATCCATTCAATAAACGCATATTCTTACTTGATTGTGCTAATAATGTATCTGTAATACGAAATATTGTTTCACCATTTGGTAAATAAATCTCATCACCTTGAACTTGACATGATAACTTATTAAGACTTCCATGTTTTCGATGATGATGATGATGATGATGATGATAATTATCAACATCAATATCATCATCATCATCATTATTTGTATCATAATGTTCTTGATTAAAATTTGGTTCTGATAAATCACGACCCAAACTAATTTGTGATAGACTCAATGAATTATTCAATTGATCATTATTATGTTGATATTGTCTTTGACCTGATCTATTCCATGCACGACTTGCTTCATAACCTAATGATAATTCACTACCTGATTCAGAACTTGCTGTAGTCCTTGAACGATGATCTATGATTAATTGTGTTCCACTTATTTGTTCATTATTTTCTTCTAATTGTAATTGTTTAAATGGATCAATAAATTCTGCCATCATCACATCATTAGGATCATTATCATTTGAAATGATTGAATTATTTGGTGAAATCATTGGATAAGAGTATTGATTGCTTGGATAAGTATCATACAATTTGATTTCGTCATCATCATTATCATCATCATCATCATCATGATTATTCTCATGATTATCAGTATTGCGATGATGATGATGATGATGATGATGATGATGATGATGATGATAATCATGATGTTGTCCAACATATGTCTGACTACTTCCTGAATCTTCAGTAGTATCGTTATTTTTATTGTTATTACGGCTACCAGTATTATCATTCAATAAGTGTTTTCGATCATCCGATAATATCTGTCAATGTGTGAATAGAAAGAATTGATTAAAGGGTAATTTATTCTTATGAAATGTGAAAAGATAGATAGATAAATGTGTGGATAGATAGATAGATAGATAGATAGAGATTGTTGAATTTCATAGTGTAAATCATGAACTGACGTCGATTAGACAACGAGTATAAACCAAAAAGCACACTGAACAAACCTTTCATGCTGATATGGCATTCTATAGCCGTGTCAATCCTCGAACCAATCAATATTAGAACTTAAAACATTCAAGTTCTGAGATGAGTGCTTGACATTTAGACCGATAAGTTTACAATACAAACTTTAAGCAATCTATGATTTGATAAAATCATTTTTTAGTCCCATCGGTTGGCTATTGGATCACATTCAAAATAGTCAAACTTCACTGATCATGGATCCTTATTTGAACTACAGGGATTATTTTTTGAAATACGTCACCACTAAGTAAATGATTATTATTGGTATAATGAGTTTAGATAGGTTTTATCGTTCAAAGTTTACATAACCGAATGACCATAATTAGACGTTCTTATTATCATGAGGGAAATCTCAGAGTTCTATTGAGAAGCCGTGACCACTGGAGCTAATCCTTGTCGGGTAGAGACAGGTATATACCTCAGTACAATGGAAGATGGTTGCGCAATTTCGTGGATTGGTTGAGGTTAGACATTAAAACCGTTGGATTTCGGATCAGTGGTCTATATGTTAAGCGTTCACGTGTAAGACCGAAGACCCTGCGTTCGAATCCCTTGAGCGTGATCGTGGATGTGCACTGATGAGGAGTTCCACGGTCAGATCAAATGGCTGTTCAGTGCTTACGGGTTCTCGATAGTGGTCTAACATCAATCGGTTCATGATCTCAATCAAAGTTCAACTTAATAAAAACATTGTTTGCATTCTATATTTGCATTTTTTGTTGTACGACTACTTATTATTTATAAGTAGTTTGATGTACGTCTTGCATTTTCTAGTTACAATACCTATTATCTTTCTAATGCAACGAACCTCTTTTCATATTCATTTAATCTACCATAAATGTGTATGGGTTTAGTCACTTTTTAGTTTATTGTAGTATAGGATTTCGCATTTTTCCTATAGGTGACACGTTTTGCAAACGATTTTTATCTTACACAGCTAAAATACTTCTAAAATATTGACATTAGTTCATTCATGTTCGTTCCGTAACATTCACAAATAACACAGCTACGTGAGTTATGATTGACCGATCTCTGAGTGGAGACCGATATCATGTTTGTCTAGTCCCATTACTATAGATAGAAGTTTATTGATTTAAGTGAAATTCGATTCATAGTCTTAGTAACTCAACTTCGTGGCCAATATGTTTTGGTATTAGGTAGGTCGAGGTAAACACTTAAACATGAGATCACTGAACCAAACTTCAATGGTATACCCGTTTAACTTCAATTAGTCTATAATATCACGACATCATATAGCTTAGATCAATTCGTGATTTCAGAAATTCATTAGTTCCCATCCTGAATAATCCTGATTTACACTAAAGCTAATGTTTTTGAATTATTCAAATAATTGATGATATTGTACCGAAATATCCACTAATTGTATTGCGACAAACGGTGGTCTTTCCAAAAAAGGATCAAAAAGATTTTCTCCAAGTACTTGCAACTGATTGATTACTAGGAGGTGGTCGATGTCACGTATGTCAGATCCTTCGTAGTGCACATCGAATACTATCGACCAAGTTGCGATGCGGCCACTCATCCAGATGAATCAACATTGAGTGCACTATGCTGAGATTAGATGGTGGTTTGAGGTATTCAACAGGAAACCCTGAACATATGCTTCGTGTCACATGACACTCATCAACAAGGTGTATCTGTAATCCTGAGGGAACTGATGCTCCCTGCACATTCGACCACGTGTCACCCAGCTTCACAGTCAGGGACATTAACACTGAGCCATCCATGTCGCGATCGACTTCCTTTAGGACTGAGTAGTATTTACAATTGATTGATCACTGAATGTTGATCAATGCAGATCAAATCCTATCGATCAATTTTTCTTTAAGTTTTATGATCAATCAATTAACTTAATCAACTGATTGTTTATTACACACTTTATTGATAAATCGATAATATTGATTACTTACTTCTTGTGTCCCCTGTGTGTTATTTTGTTTTTTGTCTAATATTCTTGTTGTTACATATTTCGTTTGTTGTGTTTGTAAAATTTCATCAATCAATTTTTGAGCATTAACCTAGTTGATTATGATCCGAAAAAATGTGGAGAAAAAAAAGGAAGAAAAAAAGAAATATGAATTAAGTAAGATAATATACTAATAACTAGGTGAATAGATATTTATCACAAAATGTAACTATCTCATCCGCATCAGATCACGTGTGGGAACGCCGTGCTCAACATCTGCCGCAGTCACTAGCCGGATTAGTTCAAACGATCCTCGATATATTGATAACTTATCAAATATATCTTCGATCTCCTAGCTTCTGTCTTTTGATTTCACTTGGTGGGTACGCTTCATATTAGGTGTTACTGGTTAAAGCGTTGTCAAACTCCAAATACCTGTGGCATATTCAGTGGAAAAACTTTCCAGTGCTTTATGGTCTGCAACTTTTTTTCCATTTAACGTCAGTTGATGATGTAAACTGTGATTTTTGGATAAACGGAAAACATTCATTGTATTATGTAAATATCAAGAATGTGTTGTTCAGTGAATAGATTTGCTATTGAGGCCAGTTTCGAACCGTGTCACTCAGCGTCGAAAAATTCTGATTATGATAATGGTGATGACTCCAACCAAATAGTCTACCTACACGATTCAGATTAACAGACCGTGATTTCATCGAGTGACATCACATGTTAGTTTAACAACCCATATCTTTCCTCCAGGAGGTTTTCACACAAAGCAACACCGCATGTAGAGGTAGGGGATGGTTAGACATCTATAATATATGTTCTAAGCATCTCGTTCGATGAAGATTCACTGCACACTAAGTGTTCTTCAATTGATATATGTGATTTAAACTCGGCTTACACGGCTTTTAGTGTTGTTGAAATCAACAAACTACCCTAATTATCCATCCATTTCAATCTACCTGAATCCTATTCAATCATAGGATATACATCAACAATAAAATATACTAGTCATTTTACTCAAAGATGGATAGTAGCTAGTAGTGGGATCCAGAACGCGCGTTTCGTCCTATTTGAGACTCGTCAGCTGCATGTACCTGTATCCATCTTTGCTTAAAATAAAATATACTGACCAATTACGTGTCATTATTTACATTTTGCCGTATTTAACATTCAGAAATATTGCGCAACAGCTCAATTAATTACATTAGTTAAAATGAAATTGAAAAAACAAAAAAATAACATTGCAATATATCTCCGATCGAACTATAAACAGAATTACGTAATCAAGAGAACTTTCCAATACTCTGTACCTCTCTCTCTCTCTCTCTTACCGGATAAGTTTTATTCCATCGATCAGCACGTATTATCATATCAACTAATGCAGTGTAATTTGATTTGGCAGCAATCATCAAAGGAGTTTGATTGTCCTAGAAAAAAAAATATACGTTCAATGTTAATTAAGAAGTTGGGATCTAGAGGCGGATAAACCAAGGTATATTTTTAATCGATGATATCATATAGTGTCGGTTTGTTTTATGATTTGAGGAAAGTATCTCATCACTTGGAATCCTCAAGATCAAAGGAGAAGACAAAGACCAAAGAGCACATTGCGCCGAAAAATGGAGACAGAAATGAGGAAAATGAACAAGAATTGAATACAATTAGAAAGGAAGGCCCATGACAAAGTGGTTTGGAGGCATATGCTCCAATGGGAGTAACAGGAGTAAGTAAGTAAGTAAGTCTGTTTTATGATGGTTCATGTAGATTATTGTGACCAATAGTTAAAGACGTTGGATGACATGGTTCAGAATCATTAGCAACTCCTATCATTTATTGTTGCAAATTCATTTCACTGTACTGACAACTTGAATCGAAGCATTCATGTGACTGGGACTTTGAGATGGTGGAGATTTACTTTGAGAAGAATTGACGAGCTGATAGAGGGCTGATAACGACTGATGATATTCAGAGAAGACATCACTCATTGATTAGTAAAGTACCAATAAGTATAGGTCTTATTATTCAAAGTAAATTTCCTCGGTTTCTCTGTCAGTAATGTTATCATCTCCCATCAAGGCTGCTAATATAAGAAGTGAACTTCTATATGAGCGAGACGTTTACAGCTAATGTCGTTGAATAATAACCAGTATTATTTTTTTCCCTGCCAATAGTACTGATCAGGTTGTGAGATGGGCGCTTGACTATATTAGTAAACGATTGGTTCAAATAGCTCAGTCTAATAAGATGTTAGTTGTCATGAAAATAACTTGGTTATAACATCTGTGCTACTGTTTGAAATATCATGGATAAGTACCCTAAGGATTATAATCGAATCTGACTGAGATAATCTCAGTCGGCAGCTTCTTGTCACTTGCTTCACACAGTACACTACAATCTTAAGTCTACTGCACAACGTGTCTACTAGAGCCTAGTTTACATTGATGCTTTATGTAAACATAGAAAAATCCTTAATCGAACCAGTTTATGAAAACAATCCGAGTATAAATATCATTGTTAGAAAAGGACCAAGCTATTCCGTTGGTAATATTCAGCACTGAATTTCGATCAGTATTATTTGGGACATTGTACGGATTGCCGAGACAGTGATTTTTCCCAAGTTTTTTATAGAAAAGATGAACGTTGTCTAGCAGTGGATTTCAAGATGCGCGTTTCTTCCTATTTAGGAATCGTTAGATGGGTCTCCAGGCATCCCAGAGTTGATGTCCACATTCAGACTCAAACACAGTGTCTTTCTGTTCAAACGGTAATCCGAAAGATATCGGTGTTTAAGTTTCAACATGAACATCACTCTTGGATGCAAGTACACCCATCTGATCAGTCCTGAATAGGACGAAGAAAACATCTGTGAATTTCAAAATATAAATTTAAAAACAAAACTACAGTTGCTTACTTTATCCTTCAGATCTAATGGAGCACCACAAAACAATAAAGCTTCAACTGCTTCAAGTCTATTTTGTGAAACTGCAAGATGCAATGGAGTTTGTTTATCCTACAAAAACCAAAGAATAATAGACACATATAATTTTATGACATTGGTCCGCCAACTATTCCGCTTATCAGACACAAGAAAACTCTACTTGAATTAGTTAACATCTCTGTTACTTAGTGTAGCATATTGAGATTGAATGTATGAGTTCAATTGTGACTAGTTTAGCCATGTAGGAGGAAAATATCCCATTAGTTGACTAATTATCTTCTACCAGTTCGAGGATGGCTGGCTGGTTGGTTGACAGGAGAAGTGAAAATGACTGTTCCTAATGTTCGATATATATGCAGTGAACGATAACACGAGTGGGGACAATCGAATGTATTTGACACGAAATTACAGAGCATCTCAATAAAATCTGAGAACCATATAGTAAATCTTAAACTTGACCGTTCCTGTAGCAAACATCAATCCATCATCTCAGATATCATTGTTCATGCATTTTCATACCAACTGCATTCCTTTCCCGTTCTTTCCTCATCTATCTTCTACTGAAATACATTCTATGCTTGACCACCGTTATATACTACTCGTGTAAATATAAGTAATCCACACAACAGATATACTGTTCTCGTACATTTTACGGTTCATTTTATAAGTGAATGTTGTATATTAGAGCTTAATTTTCCTGGAAGATTTCAATATTAAGAGTGTAGCCCAGTTTGACATATCAAAGCTGGAGCTTCAAATAAGATCTTCAAAGAAAACCTACACTAATGTTCATCAATCATGTACTATATTATCGTGAAAACAGTTAAAAGTGTTAAATAGAACATTTAAAACATTGTGGATAACCTTGTAGAGATATGCATGGGAAGCTTATTTTGTAAATAGTTTTCGATGTTATTTCTATTAGGACGTTATGGAAACTTCTTCGACACTACGGAGTTCCTGAGAAGATTGTCAACATTATCCGGAACTCATACGACGGACTACAGTGCAAAGTAGTGCATGGAGGACAGCTGACAGACGCATTCCAAGTAAGGACCAGAGTAAGACAAGGCTGTCTACTCTCTCCCTTCCTGTTTCTTCTGGTGGTCGACTGGATTATGAAGACCTCGACATCTGAGAGAAACTACGGCATACGATGGACAGCTCAGAACCAATTAGACGACTTGGACTTCGCAGATGACCTAGCCCTCCTATCACATACACACGAACAAATGCAGATAAAGACAGCCAGCATAGCAGTAGTCTCTGCATCAGTAGGCCTCAACATACACAAAGGGAAAACCAAGGTCCTCAAATACAACACGGAGAACAGCAATCCAATCACTCTTGATGGCGAAACTCTGGAAGACGTGGAATCCTTCACATACCTGGGAAGCATCGTCGATAAACAAGGAGGTTCAGATGCAGACGTCAAGGCGAGGATTGGCAAAGCTAGAGCGGCATTCCTTCAACTGAAGAACATATGGAACTCAAAACAACTGTCTGTTAACCAATATCAAAGTCAGAATCTTCAATACGAACGTCAAGGCAGTTCTACTGTACGGAGCTGAAACTTGGAGAACTACAACAACCACCATCAAGAAGGTACAGGTATTTATTAATAGCTGTCTACGCATGATACTCAACATCCATTGGCCGGATACCATCAGCAACAGCCTTTTGTGGGAGAGAACCAACCAGCTTCCAGCTGAAGAGGAAATTAGGAAAAGACGATGGAAATGGATAGGACATACATTGAGGAAATCATCAAACTGCATTACGAGACAAGCGCTAACTTGGAATCCTGAAGGGAAGCGGAAAAGAGGAAGGCCAAAGAACACATTACGTCGGGAAATAGAAGCAGATATGAAAAAGATGAATAAGAACTGGAAAGAGCTTGAAAGGATTGCCCAGGACAGGGTTGGATGGAGAATGCTGGTGAGCGGCCTATGCTCCTTCACGAGGAGTAACAGGCGTAAGTAAGTAAGTTTCGATGTTATTTCTATTTGTTCTGTCAATTTTTCACTGCATATACATTTATCATTAAATGATTGTACGTGTTGTTTAAGTGTATAACTTTGAACACACATTTTCTTCTGTCGTGTTACACTCATAGCATGACACATGTTGTTACCTACTAATAAATACACTGTTACGCACATACCTCTTGTTCTTTATTGATCGTGGTCGTGTTAACTGAACCCTAAATCGACTATCGTCTACATTTATATCACTGGAAGAACATCAAACTTGATGGAATCTTCAATCATCTATAATTGTGGATTTTGATGCCAAACTCAACCAGAACACGTACAAACCTACTGGATTTAGTAACTTCTCTAATTTTTGTTGTGTTTATAACGTTTAACTGATATATACTAACATTTCTGTTTGTACTTAATAACTTTGTTATCATTTTTGAGTTCATATATTATTTGGTCCATCACAATCTTAATCGAACATATGAATTTCCATTGTCAAAACATCTGAAGGTTGAAAAATAGTTAGCTGTGACTAAATGAACATTTGATATCATTGATTGTTGGGATAAGACAGGTACACAACTGTAGGCTACTGTCTGATTTAGTCAGTCAGTCAGTCAGTCAGTCAGTCAGTCAGTCAGTCAGTCAGTCAGTCAGTCAGTCAGTCAGCTACAATGTAAGACCAGCCATATATGTGCATCGGTCCAAGTTGTTATACCTCATTATTACAACAAGACGAATACCAGATTCACTTTCTGATTAAGGTGCGTGTAATTAAATGGTTAGAGATGTTCAATAATAAGTCTGTTTCTTGCTTTTAAATATTATAAGATCATATATCGCTTACAGAACCAACGTAATACATCAAAAGCAGTTGATTATTTATCATTCAAATCCAGTCTATCAATGGATAGAGTATAACTCTTTTGTACACTTATGTATACATCTTAACCAGCCTAAAAAATTATAATGGAAGAATAGTTGAATGAATAACATTAATTGACACATTAACAAGATAAATGTTCCGATAAGACTGTTCAGACTACTTAGCAACACAATATGAAGTAGAAAAACTTCTATCAACAAACTAGAATGTTATATTATGTGGTTGAAGGCAATCAGTAAGGAACTCTGATTAATCTAGGTTTCGTTCTAGTGGATACTCATCAGTAAGGGATAACTAACAATCTGAATAGAACTAATTTACTCTTTAGGATTTATGAAGTTTAGAATGTTAGTATTTAGTCTAAATACTTCCCATCGAAATAATCAACTATTTTACCCGAACTATATAACTTACGAACTATCTAATGATATCACTATTATACCACATACTTCACCACTGGAGAGAGTTAGCAACGGTAATTGCAAGCATACAAAATAAACAGACTGTAACTAACCCGTCTTTTTATTTTGAAATAAAGTAATGTATCCAAAGAAACTTACCTCTTTGACAGTGCAAAGATCAAATTTTCTTGAGAATAAAAAATAGATGGTATCTGAAAGATTAGATAATGCTGCAACATGTAAAGCTGTATCACCCACCTAAAAAAAGAACATGTTAAACAATGGTATTACTAATAGTATATTGTATATATATATAATACTTAAATGAATTATTTCTATGTATTATTTATGTCTTATTTCACTGTAACAACTAACATACACTTTAGAGATCTTACGTAGTTGGAAGTAATCGATAAGAAAACCTGTTTAGTATTTGTTGAGAGGACGTACATATAATGATGAAGGAACTGACATCCCCCTCGTGGGATCCAAACCTGTGTAACCCAACAGCACAGTTATAGACATTATTAATCTTCGAATTTTGTGATAGTTATCTTTAACCAACGAGATGTCAAGTTATTTGAACTACTGATCGCGTCACAGCTTAATCGCAAGTACTAAGGATTGAATAAATTGGGCATAAGTTACCAATCATTGTACTACTGTGAAGTTCTAGCATAGAAGATAATAACGTCCCAATGATCCCCTATATGTTATTTCGATTGTTATGTCATAACCTAACAATTCCATATCTTGTAAAAACTAATAGCATTCAATTAAGCGTTCATCAAACAGCTCCCTATATCAGTAAGACTGTCTAACAAATACGCACTATTTCTCCAACTGTTCATTAAAACGTAACTGCATACTTAAAAGAACTATCATTCCACATGAGAATCAAACCAGCATTACTCAGTATTACATTAAGAAACATTACTACTATTCAACTCAGTCTATAACATTTTGGATATTTCTATCAATCAATTATTGTACGAAATACTCTACACTATTTCAATTCAGTTTGACAATTAAAGGTCACCGTAAATTGCAAATTGATCAACAGGATTTGATCAGCACTAAATGAAGAATAGACAAAAACAACATTGTATTCACTTGATGTTGTTTACTTGTATCTTTTCATTGGCGTTTGAAGGGAACGGTACTGAGTTCGAGTCTAAGGGTGAACATCAACTCAGAGATGCAGGTATATTCAGCTGACAAGTCCCAAATAGGACGAAACACGCTTCAAACTGAATTCCACTGCTAGCCACTATCCATCTTTGGATATAATACTTATGAATTAAGGTAATATCGAGTCAATACGCACAGTAAGCACATATGCCAATAAGGGACTGATCAACTGCAGTCCTAAATACAATTTGAAGATTCAAGTAAACAATAACAAGTGAATTTAAACTTCACCTCATTGCACAAACAGATGGTTATCAGGTTTCAAAAGCTAAGTGGATAACGCAATGGCGTTTGAAGCGAACGGTACTGGGTTCGAGTAGCAGAGTGGATGTCAACTCTGAGATGCAGGTGCATCCAGCTGACGAGTCCCAAATGAGGGGGGAAACTCACGCCCTGGATTCCACTGCTAGCCACTATCCGTCTTTCCTTAAAAACAACATTGATTACGACTAACTAACTGATCAGTATACACATATATGTTATGTGTACATTATTAGCTTACTTTGCTTGTTTTCTCACGACTTGCTTTATTTTCAATAAGCAAATCAATACACTTGTGAAATCCTCTCCGAGAACATTCGATCAAAGGACAATCACGAGTCTAAAAGTTGAAAAAAAACGTTTGATTTTAAAAGAACCTAGAAAGTATGAAGGAAATTAACACAAATTAACTTCAAATTTGTTTGAATCTTTTACTATAATGTCGTTTATTATCTATATTTGACTCGACGCTAGATACAGGTTCATATGACATACATATATATAAATATCGAGATCATGAGTTAATCGAAACTGGACCACTATGGAAAACTTGGAAGCAGTGACCAGTGAAGTTCAACCGGGTCTATTGTGAGATAGTAACTCACCGATGATAATGGTGGATGCGTCGCTTAATTTCACAGATTAGTTGAAGTTAGACATTAACATCGTTGGATGCCGGTCAGCTCAGTGGACTATACGTTTACCGTTCACGCGCGAGACTGATGGGTCCTGGATTCAAACCTCGTGAGTCGGGATCGTGAATGTGTACTGCTGAGGAGTCCCACAATCGGACGAAACGGCTGTCTACTGCTTTCAGATTTTTCCATGATGGTCTAGCTTTAATTGACTCATGATCTTACCTATTGAAATTACTATAATATCCACAAAAACTACTTCTGATATAAATATCGGACAACTGATCAAGAACTAAATACCGTCTAGAACCAGTATATATACTACGACAAATATAAATGGTTCAAACAAATATATATTAAACTATTGATATACTAAACGGCATTCCTGCAGGTAAAAAAACATATAGAACTCAAAACAACGGTCTGCCAACCAACATCAAAGTCACGATCTTCAATGCAAACATCAAAACAGTTCTACTGTACGGAGCTGAATTTTTGACAACTACTACCACAACCTACATCAACAAAGTACAAGTATTTATAAACAATTGTCTAAATAAGATACTCAATGTCCGTTGCTCGGAGGTGGATAGGACATACATTTTGGAAATAATCAAACTCCATCACGAGGTAAGCCCTAACTTGGAATCCTGAAGGGATTGGATATAGACAGCTGGTCGGCGGCCTATGCTCCTTCACGAGGAGTAACATGTGTAGGTAAGTAAGTAAGGTCAGAAAGCCATTCAGTATGAAACAATTATCTTCAATAACAATTGATCATGTTAAGAGTAAGCCGGTTAAATTGATCATACTCAGAGATCATCAAACGACTGAAGCAGTATTTGTCAGGTTAGTTATAAGATAGAGATCTATGTTCAAAACGAAAAATGATGACGCATTTACCTTGTATTAAACGATAACAGACCCAATAAATCAATATCCATCTGAATTAAGAAATGATTGAACTCGATCAGTGTCTATATCTCATCTTCCTTATATTCCTGTCAGTTTACATTAGTTATTATTATTGATTTTTATGCTTTGTAGATAGTATTCATATCGGATCAACATCGGTTAGGAGGTATCATTCAAAATGAGGGAACACTTGTTAGCTACTAATAGGAACTGATGTGTGGGCGCGAATGATAATGATTGGTTGTTTGCTGATTCAGATATGTAGATAGTCTGATAGGTGTCAGATGAGTTATATATTTCCCTATCCTTATTATTATATGACACTGATTATTAATTGTTGCTGGATTGTGTCGGGTTTTTGATGTGGAAATATATTTACATTGTGGTTAGGCTAATCACGTGTTCTTGATCATCTGAACTGTGTTGAATTCCTGTGGAATAGACATTGGGAGGGAATCTAATGTAGATATTTGGTCTAAGGTAAATTAACGTCCCATACATGTAAACGTTGGAAACCCAACCGTTATAACAGGAACTGAATGAAATTAGTTACTTTTGAGTTAATATATAAAGCAAACTGACATTTTCATCCGTTAATTGTACCTTTAGTTACAAAATGGATTAAGCTGAATTATTAGAGAAAACTAAGGAGTATGTATTTAACGGATTCTTTGTCTTCGACTATGTACATTCATGAATTCATGTCGATGATTTAAACTAGGAACTTTATATCATGACATGAGGGCTGAAGATTTGCACTAGTTTATTAGAATTTAATGTTCTGCATTGTCAACTTTAAACAATTTTTAATCTAGTACACGAAGATGATTCATTATCACTAACCATGATTATCATTTTCTTGACTAACTAGCTAAATCTACATCAGTTACAATAGTTGTATGACGAAATCTCAGGACGGATACAGAAGGCTCGACTAACTTTTGCTAAATCGCGTCATTTATGGCATAGACGAGATATCCATCTACCAACCAAAGGACGGGTTCACTGCGCAGCAGTTCGTCCCGTCCTACTTTATGGCTGTGAAATATGGCCGGTAAGAGTAGAGGATATTCGTAGGTTACTAGTATTCGATTATAGGTGTCTTCGAAGCATTGTTCGTATATCCTAGAACCATCGAGTAAGTAATGTAGTTATAAGAAAATGTGTACTAGGTAAGAATGACTAATTAATTGATGAAGTAGTGAAGCTTCATCATTTAAGATGGCTGGAACATGTGTTACGCATGTCAAACCAACGACTGCCCCGACGAGTGATGTTTTATGGTGTAGGAGTAAGATGGAAGAAAGCTAGAGGCAGCTAGAACAAAACGTGGAACAAATCCATGAAGTCACTGACAAGTGGACTGAGCCATGTCGGTAGGTGTAGACTATCTGTTTGGGATCCGCGAGATGATAGCAACCGATGGTTAGAGACCTTGAATGTGACATGGCTGAAAATTGTTTGCGATTGCGCAGATGTATCCACTCTTTGTGTTCTCTCAAATTCTAATCTTCTGAATTCTCCATGTCCCTTTATTTTTTCTCTTTCCAAATTTATTTCACTATATTATACTCCTTGAATAATATCTTCAAACCCTAATCTTTCGGATTACTGCTTATACTCTTACTACCTCTACCACTATGGGATTTGAATCGACAATTGTATCTGTGTGCTAATTGTATCTGTGGTATGGCAACTTGAACTGATGTATGTACGTACGAAGTTCTACGTTGTTACTGATTGACAGAGTTACAATAGTACACTAGAAATTCAAGGTAAGTCCCTAATGAACGCGTGATTATATTTTTGTTTTGACAAGTGGTACTATTAAAACTGTCATGGCATTTTTTAAAACAAAAGCTTCCTATTCTTAAATCATAGTAATCTCCACTAAAACCTCTCAATGAAAATTATTCTTATTATGTTTGATGAGATTGTGGCACA
Organism: Schistosoma spindalis; assembly: GCA_946903255.1. Classification (NCBI taxonomy): domain Eukaryota; kingdom Metazoa; phylum Platyhelminthes; class Trematoda; order Strigeidida; family Schistosomatidae; genus Schistosoma; species Schistosoma spindalis. The sequence continues at coordinate 1,884,970 of OX336423.1, read as the reverse complement.
AAATTAACTGACTGTACACAAAAGTGAATATGTCATGTGAATTATTGAGTGACATTATAATTAATTGTAACTGATGAAGGATGAAGGAAGTTGCGTAGCTAAGGTGCAAACCAGTAAACACCAGTGTTCAGTTTATCAGACTCATCACATTATGTACTTTGAGGTATCATAACATTTGTGTGAGATGGGATACTCCTGGAGTTCTCATACAGAAGCTGTTGGTTTTACTACATGGTCACTCCCCGAACCTACGAGCTAGAAGTCTAACCCACAAGGTAATGTAGTAACGTCAGTAGATGGCTTCCCATGACAACCAGTGACTAAAATAGGTTTACAGGCTATTTGTTAACTAAGGATACTGGAGCTTATTTACACCACTAGTTTGGAAGTAGAATTTTACAGATCTCCTGGATGAACCCTCCTAATCTGTCAATCCGATTAAGTCTTTGGATATTTGCTTTTAGTCCTTTCATTTCCATGAAATGGCCCATCTGATAAGTAGGACCCACTTATAATGGAATTTCGAGAGATGGAGAAGATTTGTCTCACCCTCATCAGTACCAGAGCATTTGATGATACCATATTAATAGACGCACCAAGTAGAAACTATTGCTTAATTACTGTCTATTTTCAAAAAAAACAATAATTAATTTTTATGAAACTTAGCAGAAAGCTAAAAATAATCCAACCTCTGTTTCAATGTCTGGATTTGCACCAGTTTCTAGAAGTAGTCGAACACAATGTTGTTGATTGTTTTCACAGGCCAAATGTAATGGACTACATCCTGAATTATCCTAAAATGAAATTAATAAAAGACAGTATATATATAATGCCAGGCATGTATAGTTTTACATAAATGACAAATTAACAACATTCATATACTGTTAGTTAGTCTTCAGGAAATCCTTCTTGATCTGGGTTCCTTGTTGACGGAACATTATCAATACGGTGTGCCTGTTGTCTTGAGTGCACTGATGCTCTCTATAAGATTCAAACCTGTATCACTCAGTTTCACAGTGTAAGTCGTTAAAACTGACTTGACTACTTCGAAACACCTACACGAGGTCGATTCACTTAAACCAGCTTTCACATTGTCATATAATTGATAGAATTCATTCAGTAGTTGTAAGTCCGTTCAGTTATCAATCAATTGTGAATTGTCTAACTGAAGTAATCATCATTTATCAATATCAAGTGCTATGGATGATTGAATGTAGAAGTATAACTCTTAGGGTTACTTTATGAATTATTATTATTATTGACACTTCCATTGTATCATTAGTAGATAACTGTCATTGTATTTCCATACTCTCTTTATCGTAAGCTTCTGGTGAACTTAATAGCTGTCATTATTCGTTTTATCATACCACTCTCTGTCAATTATAGCATGATTGTATACAAAGTATGATTTTGTATTTGGTATGGCTTTCAGTCCGACAATTCATGTATGTAAGCTAATGAGTATTTGAAATAGAAGCTGGGCTGTTAAAATATAATAATTGAAGCTAGGCTTCTGTCTTTTCTTATTTATAATCGAATCGGGGAACCAATGGATTAATGGGGAAGAAGCGTACGTTAATCTCAGCAATAAGTTTATCGTATCAGTCGGAATGTATTATTAATGAAGGTTAAGGATTTCAGGCTAATTAGAAGAGAATTTATTGTAACTGGAATATTTTTGTCACCACTGTTATAATTTGCTCCTGTTTTATAGTGCGAAAACTTCAATGCAAAAGTGATTGAAAAGAATGAACGTATCCAATTCAGTCAGTGGTCTTGAGCGCTGTTAGGGGTATGAAGGCATTTATCACTACCCAGTTGCCCACACTGTGGAAGGGTTCTCCTGGAGATACCTCAAAATGAAATTGGATTACAGGTGTTCTTAGTGATCTGAAAGCGTGACAGCAGTGCCCAAGGGACAACTGCTTGAGGTCGGTCACACACGACCATTTTGTGAGTAATCCTTATGTTAGCTCCGTACTTGTGGAGACCTTACCGCCCAAGACTGATATCCATGGGATAGCGCGAGATGTGCATTTCTAAAGTCGACCTTTTCTAACCCCACCCCTCCTTGTGGGAAGGCAGCATCGCTGTTATGCTGGTTGTCCGAAGGAAACACCTGACTGCCGTTACACCTCTGTACAGTCGGCATTACGACTTCGTCTTCGGACCTTGGGTTTGTTGCTTTTAGTCTTATCGCTCTTCAACCGACCTATCTGACATGGTAGGACCTTGAGGAACGATTGTTCCAACCAGTATGTCTCGGTTGCTTCATCACAATAGGCAAGCCGGACTACCACTTCGAGGTAGTGACAACGGTCGGGACGTGTCCAATTACTTTTCAACACTATCCCCTCAGTACAATCTATCCACGCTTTCAACGTCCCTACCAAACAGATATTAAAACTGAGTGAATATACAACGGAAATTATCATGATAAACTAGATAATAACACACTGAAATAGTCAATAACTGAATTTGTAAAGACTTAGGCGAATTTTAAAATGAATAATTATCATTTAGCGACTTGTTAAATCCTTCTTATCAGTGCAAGGATAATAGAAATGTAGATGTTGAAGAAGGACAATTCGAATTAAGCAAAATAAGATTTAAATTCGAAGATTTTCAGACAGAAGTTTGAGTGCTTTAATCATTTTGACATTAACTTTCTACGATAGGATTGCTTAACATTTGATTTGTTAAATAAAACAGTTCCATAATCACATTTTAGAACAGAGATTGCTTAGACGGAATAGACGAAATTTAGTTAGTAGTGGAATCGAGAATGAGAGTTTCATCCTATTTGGAACTCGTTAGCTAGATATAACTGCCAAAGAGACGGCTCGTCGTTTCACTCTGCAATTTGTAATAACTACCTTTCGTTTCAAAAACCCAGCGTATCACCGACTTATCTATTGATTTCAGTCAGCCACTTACTTGATCAAACGATATGAATTCTAATTGAATTTGTAGTGTTTTAGGTTTACCCCAGTGTCGATATTTTGACTGAATTTTATTCAGTCTTAGTTAGCATATGTGAATTCTATGTGGGTTACCTTATTATAGCCATTATGTCACAGGTTTGTACAAAACAGACAACTAAGTGGATAACTTTTTAAAGGTTTGAATAGATAGGATTCGGATCTAGGGGAGAAATGAGAGTTATTTTCTATATAGAATTATACTACTGACAAATATTTCCAGTAATAAGTAAAGCAAGACTTCGAATAGTTATGGTGGAATCTAGGACATTTGTTCATAAATAAGAACTTATATTATTCTCTTGTTAATATTCAAAATTGTTGTTATTCTATTTTTACTGGAATATGTGGACCCTGAGAAGATTACTATTACGGTATGGTCACTAGTATAATTGGATAGATATCATATGCTCTATGTTTAAATTTCAAGCGATTGTAAGTAATCACGCCAGTGTTAACGTCTCAAACCATAAAATTGAGTAATACATGATATAATCCAATATGGAGTATCGATTAGGACGAGATTTCAGGCACTCCTTACTAATGACTACCAACCAGCATAAACCCGAAAGTCAAGTACGTTTTACTGCCAACTCTCTTCAGTTTTTAAATTCTAAAATACAACTAAAGTTTGTTAGGTAATAGATGTACTAGATCGTTCTTAATCCTTAATACCATGATTAAATCAAAATATAATGTCTATCCATTAAGTCATTGATTTCTAATCTGAGTGATGATGATTGGTGTTGACACTATCTGTGTTGATGCCTGAGCAATGCTGAGGATCAATTTTTTGGAGATGTTAGGGGACATAGATTTTGACGATTTATACATACCATAGTTCCATTTATATTCTCGATTCTTTTAAATGTTGAACTTTTCATCATTTTAGGTTGATTAGCAATCATACTAGACATAATGTTACCTACATTAGAGAATTCATCCTTCTTTTTTGGTTCGTTGTTAACTACTACTATACAGTTAAAAGATCAAATGTAACGTTGGTTCGTTTTAACTGTTAATGATCAATTACTTACTAATTCATTGATTTTTGTTTTAATTGGTTCCACCGACAATAAGTAGTATAGGGCATCGATATGACCATTTTTTGAGACAAAATGTAATGCATTTCGACCATACTGAAAAACAAAAAATCAATATAAGGATAATGATACATATATATATATATAGACTAGTTACATTTGTACTTCAGTTTTACCATGGAATGTTTGAAGAAATGATCAAATTTCATAGTTTTAATCATGAACTGATGTTAAATAGAAATTCAGAAAGTACTAAGTGGTTAATTAGTTTTAGTATGATAACTCCTCGGTAAGGTACATTCACAAACCTACCACAGATTGAGTACATCACGTTCAGGTGACGAGGGGAATGACAAAACTTCAAACTATTCAGAGAACATTCAACGGTTTACAAGTATAACGTCAATCTATTCATGTTATTGCACAGTCATCTTTGTAAGCTTTTTATAAGCATCTGACTCACATTCAATATATATGAGTTCCATATGTCAAGGCCTCCCACTAGAACTACTGGAATCACTTTATTAGGCTAGTCACGAGTAACAGAATGATTATTATTGGTCTATAAGTTTGAAGTTTAAACCCGCGCCTAGAAATCAGGAAGTCCTAGGTTGATTTCGTGGCGTTATCGTAGTTGCATACAACTTGTGGATCACATACTGGGACGAAACAGACATTCAAAGATTCTGGTTTACAATACTTGTTTATTGGTAATGTAAACTAGACATTTGTTCAACTTCAATATGTCAAATTTTTTGTTTCTTGTATTCAAACATCTCGTTTCTTAACTTTGAACCATTTATAATTCAACTGATAAGGTGTTTTGATATATTGATGTGGTAAACTTTGTTCTGAAAATCCTGTTCACTCGTTTGTTCATAAAAGAAAAACATATTCGTAAATTGGAATCAATTGAGTAATTCACACCAAGGAATGTGGTTATTTTATCTAGACGAATTCTACTGAAAGGTCATAAGTAGTAGAATTAAGCTGTGTTGGGTTTAGGCAGTTATCTATAGAAGACAGATGGATATGTTTACACAATGTCGTGAATGGATTGAAGTTAGACATGTAAATCAATGGATGATGGATCAGTATCTCGAATTTAGACCTATCCCTAAGAGACCTGAGGGTTTTGGATAAAATTCCTGGTGGCTTGGTCGTACATGTGCACTATTGAGAAATCCCACATTAGAATAAAAATCATCTGTCTAGTGCTTCTTAGTTTCCAATAATTATCTAACTTAGATCGGTTAGGGATATCAATAACATTCATTAATCTCTACAAACATTAGTACTGATGTCGGAAAGACTTAAGCCAAGTCTAAATGAGAATAATACATGTGAACAGACAATAGTTAACATAACTTTAAGATAATAATGATTATTTTCATGATTTGTATTCTGTCTTTAATCTTTCCTCGTTCCACTCATTCTGTGTATTGCTTTATATTACTAATTAATATACTACCAAATAATATTCAGTAAGCAGTTACATTTCTAATAATTTCTAAATGTACTGCTTGATGAAAGTGGATTGCATTTACGTTCAATAGGAATGCTATGTCCCGACAAGAATAATGAATGGTAATTTTGGGATCCATTTGTGGACCAATACCAAACTTATATTTTGATCGTATTATTCTTAATTAACTAAACTATTCATATTCATATTCCTCTTGTCGTAAGCTTTATTTTAACCTATGAACCATTATTATACGTTTTACCATTCTTGAATTATTCCCTGTCTATTAGTCACTGCCTCTCACATTCACAGCCACGTTTGGCTAATTCTTGTACAAATATTATTTTCTATTTTGTGCTACGTTGTGGTCTGTTTGATTGATATATAAACTCAGTATGTTTAAAATATAACGATTCGTATTGCAGAGGCTGAGATTGGTGTTCTGAACTTAACTGGCTGGGCTAGGAGGAAAGCAGGGCCAATCAGAACTGTAGGCCGTTCGCACGTGTTTTACGCATCCTTGGTCCGATCGAAATTCACTGCCCATCTACTCTGCGGCCCCTCAATATATAATAAGGAACATTCATAATTTCAATGAAATTCAATAATCTAAACAACCCCATACTGAAAATTATCAAATGCTCGCTAGTAATTAGTTTCGAGAGGAAAATTCCAGATTTATAATAAGATGATTAGTGTAGCTCAACCGTGTCGAGTTAGGTAGTTATACACCGAAAACAATATAAGATGGTCGTGCAATGTCGAGGATTGATTGAGGGTAAACATTAATATAATTGGATGTCAGCTCATTTATCTAGAGACTAAGCGTTCATTCATGAAATTAAAGGTTCTGGGTTTGATCCCCAGTGACGAGTTCGTTGATGCGCACTAGTCAGGAGTTCCATACTAAGATGAAAAATCATCCAATGCTTCCAGGTTTTTAATGGTGGTCCAGCTTCAATTGACTCATGATCTCAGTTATTGAAATTACTATAATATCCATACAAAACACGCACTCTGATACTATTCAGCATGTGCTCATTAATGACCCGCTTCAAGAAGTATATTCTGAAGTTCTAATGAGAGACAGTGACCGGTGGAGTTCAACCAGGTCTGTTGTGAGATAATAACTCACTGAAGATAATGTTGGATGTGTTGCTTGATTTCGTGGATTGATTGAAGTTAGACATTAACACCATTGGATGCCGGCTAGTCCAGTGGTCTAGAGGTTAAATATTCACACATGAGACCAAAGGTCCTGAGTTCGAAACCCACGTGTCGGGATCATGAATGAGCACTGCTGAGGAGTCCTACAATCCGACGGAACGGCTATCCAGTGCTTTCAGATTTTTCCATGATGGTCTAGTTTCAATTGACTCTTGATTTCAATCATTGGAAATATAATAGTTGTTTAGATAAATCATTATTTTGAACCATAGTTTCACGCGTATTTCCTCCGTTTGATTGGATCCTTCAATAGATATAACCATATGTATAGATTTTACATGTTATAAGTTACAAAAATACCTAAGACTATAATTGTAACATTGAATATACATATACAATTTGACTCATTCTTATTTCATTATGGTATGTAAAGTAATTGAAACATTAATTATTACCATAGATATCATCTCCTTCATATTGTATTTTCTTAGTTTCTATAATTATTTATAGTTATATTATACTATTAACATCAATATTACTATACTACTGATAATTTGGCATCTCTAAAATGGTTAATCGTTTTTAAAGTTGAACAGTATACTATCCATTCATCATTTAATGATGAACTTAAAATCTATAATTAACATTTTGGTATATAATAAGGTTGATTATCAAGTTAGTTGACATAACTGATTCAGAATCTAATATAACCATATGAAAAACAATATTATTTTAGTATCAGAATGAGTTTTTCTGTGTGGATATTTTAGTAGTTTCAATAGTTTAGATCATAAGTCAATTGTAGCTAGACCACCATGGAAAACTTAGAAGCATTGGAAGGTCATTTCATCCTATTGTGGGACTCCTCAGTGGCCTCGCCAGATATATCAATATATCAATTAGTTACAAGCGGTCACCCGTGTAACACCTGTGACGATTAACAGGTCTGTATATCTGGAAAGACAAAGACTTCCTTTAATTCTAACATAAAAGTTAGTTACAACATATAATAAGGTAAATGGCAAATGATAGTTGCGTCCGAAGTCATTAGTGAATATCAACAATTGAAGGAGATTAAGGACACGAAAGCATGGTAAAAAAAGGGTTCGTTGAATACTCAAAAACTGGAAATAAATGTAACAGGGGTTAAGAGAACGTAATTACAACAGTAAATAAACTGAATGTTATTGTTTCATTGACATCATGAACCGATCTAAGTTAGACCAGCATTGAAAACCTGGAAGCACTGAACGTCCGTTTCGTCTAGTGCTTCCAAGTTTTCAGTACTTAATTGGCAAATCCTACATCAACTGTCATCGTTCTTTCATTGTTATTACAATTACTCTCTGTTCCCGTCCTGTTCGATTCGAACTTTCTGACCTTCTAATGCCAGGCCTTTCACTTCTTGAGATGATGGAAAGAAAATTCAAAATTCGATTGATTTACTCATTGTGAGTTTTGGTTCAGCATTACTTCCGTTTTGATTCAATGTCATGATCATTCAGTGTAGTATTCGGTAGTGTTGTATTATTCTGTATAATATACGATATTCTTATATTCAATTGACATGAACTATGCTCAGTATACGATTTGTCATATGTGATTTCATCCTAATTATTAATAAAAGTGTGTGTACAATCAATATATAAACGAATGTATTTTTGACTATCGTCATCGTCGTGTTTTGGGGTTAATAAATCTTCACTTATACCAGACTTTGTTTTCTTACTTTCACGTCGTTGAAATTGCGGAGGTCCCTCGTTCTGAGTATAGGTGATAAGCGTTTCCGACATAACAATCAGCGACGACTAGATATAAAAAGTAGCGTTAAAAGAGCCACGACAATCAGCATTCAATTCACAAGTTATAACACTTCTAATTGATGTTATATACTACTTATGTCGACAGACATAAGTAGCATGCACCACAATACGACTAAGACGAGATGTTCTGTTAATATTCCGAACATTTCAAATCCCCTCCTATTATGGGAAGACGAAATCATTACAGACATTGAGTTCTAAAAGAAAATCTCACAGTCAAAAGTACGACATTGTCTTTGGATTATTAGTTTGCTACCTTGTTCTTACAGTCTTCCAATCAACCTACCTACTATGGTAGAACCAGAAACAATAAGTGTTCCAGCCAATATAGTTATATTGAATCATCGTGACATGTAAACCTAACCACTACATCTATTTAGCTCCATTTGACGTATTATCATAGACAATAAATCTGTTTGTACTAGGTTAACTTCATTAATATAACTATTATATCGCACTTTCATAGAATAATTGGTGAGACTATAATTTATGGACGACCTTTGAATGACGCCAGACTGACCCTGAGAGTGCTCACCTAATAACTAGGATCAAATGAGGGTTATGAACCAGTGTGTGAGCAATTAGAATTATGATTTATAGTTGATGGTTAAGGTTAAGAATTAGATTTAGAGTTTTCATCTCGAACTGACATCAATTATAATGTCAAAACTGTATTCACCCAAAAATGAATGAGTGAATTTCGCGCCAAAATCCAAGATCTGTTATCTTATATCTGATTGGTTTCGTCCATAAATTCTGGTCTCATCAAATAATTCAAGCATAAAATTTGATTTAAACTGTATAAAAATTCCATCTTAACTTACCAGATCTGTTGCATTCACATTACAGTTTCGTTTAACCAAAATCTCCATTAATAATTCATTTCCTTTGGAAGCAGCTATTAAAAATGGAGTCATTCCATTCTAATAAAATCAATGTATAAAAAATATGATCACTAAGAAGTTTAAGTGAAAAGTGACAAACTTAATAAAGATGAATAGTGACTAGCAATGGAATTCAAGACGCGTGTTTTGTCCCATCCGAGACTCGTCAACTGGATGTATTGACATCTTAGAGTTGATGATTATGACTTAAAGTAATATCGAGGCAATCCACATAGGATTCACCTATATCAATATGTGACTGGTCGATTACAGTCTTAAAGATCAATTAGGAGATTCAAACAAACAATACAAAATGAATTATTACTCATTATATTTTATGTATAATTATGTGAACAGTTGGTATTGTGCATATTACCGTCATCATCCCTTAATCCGAAGTTTTGATCGAATCTGTAAACCTTTGTCACTTAATCGTAAGTTTAGTTTAATGATTTTAATGCTGAATGCTTTGTTTATAGCACATATTGTATTTTCTAGTCTTTTGTGAATCGTAGTTTTACAGTCTATGTATTTATTCATTTACTTATAGGGTTACCAAACATTATAACTGTCTAGTTTTTCTTTCCTATTACAGTCATCTTCTCTTCTCCGACATATCAATCAGAGCCCAAATAGTAGATAATTAATTGGCTAATAAGTTATTTCCTGCCTCCAAGGTATTTTATATCAAGGTGTAGCTCAATATAATAAATAGGTTAACTATTCTACAAACAGCTTCTCTGTATGCCTGATAATCAGTCCAATGGGCAGATTATGGTCATGATGACAAATAAATAGATAAATCTATCTGTTCATCTGTATCAATATCGGATTATGTTAAATTCTAGGAAAATAATCATTATACAAGGTCAATAGTAAAGACAGGTATATTTTCAAGAACTTACTTCTTTGATGATATGATATTCTGTTTAATTTCATAACAAGTCAACTATTAAACACTAGGAGCAAACTAGATGCTTAGAATGTATGCAAAGGAATCAACAACATAATTCAATAGTACGTTGCGGAAGTTATGGCTAACGGTCAGAGGTTAACCGTGGTCTACCGTTGTGACTGAGGTGAGTTAAATATTTAGAACCTTTTTCTCATCCATGTTCTTACATTGATTGTAACCATTATCTAGTGAGTATGACAAACATATCCGTCTCTATCTTTACAAATTCCCAGGAGTTTATGTTACATTTAATATTTAAAACTGGATAATAAGTATATTAGAATTATTACAAGCGTTCGACCTCCAAACCACTTAGCTAGCATCTGATAGTATATAAGTCTAACTTGAACTAATCTATGATATTGCGCGGTGGACAAACAACACAATTGAATTTCATTAACCACAGGTTCTTACTGGAATTTCGAAAATTTCCTCCTGAAACTAGTCGCTAATGAGTATATGGGTGGAAGGGGGTTGTGGAGATTTCCGAGTATTTAAAAAAAATTAGGATTTCAAATCGATCTAGGTTAGAAATTTATTTTTACTTGTAATTAAATAATTATGTTAATGCTGAGGAGTTCTATAGTAGGACGAAACGGCTGTCCAGTGCTTTCCTGAAATCATGATGCATACAGTATAGTTTCGCCGATTTCTGCGATTCTCTGGAATCCTTCAAACGACTGATTCAAGTCTGTCATTTTTATTCACATATATCTCGACAGTACTCATACCACTGAACTGTCAACTGCAAAAGTTGCAACCAGTGTTACTGGCGCTTTTATTATCCAGTTTGCAACAGTTATCATAACCTATATTAGTGTCAATCGGGATCAAGTGAAAAAATCCTCGTTCTAGCAGAATTTTTCCTCCATTATTCCTTACGTCGAAATACAACGTCATCACAATAGACTCCATAATGTCCAGTAGTCATTTAAACACCGCGACCACAAACAAAGAAAGTTCTCAGCAATCTCATCTGTTCTAATCGCTCAACTATAACATCTTCCTTGAAATCTGTTGTAAACCGATCGTACATGAGCAGTGGATACTAAAATTGGTGTCATGACCTTGAAGTCGTCCATTCGCTCCTGATTGGTTCTTCCATAGATTATGGTCTCGCCTTTAATGACAAATATATATTATATTCTCCAAGTTGTAAGCTTTCATTGAATTCATAAACTGTTGTTATATTGTCGTTCTATTACAGCATTGTTACTAATGATAAAATTGTACTATACTGATGGCCTTGGATTAACCAATCAGAATGACGATCACACGAAACTTAAAGTGCAGTTACAAATAACTTGTATGTTCTTATTAGTGAGATGGAAATTAGCAACAACTAATTATCAAGATGTTTGGAATCAATAAAAAAGATCTATTATGTAACTGAAAAAGGTGAATTTAAGATGGTACTTTAAGTAGAATGTATGTTAAAGTACAATCATATGATTTAATGGGTGGTTTAGTTACTCAGATGTAACTGTAAATCTCAACTTCAAGTTTCTTAAGTTTTAAAACAGTAAAGTATTACATTAAAGCTAATATCAGTTTACAATGAAAACCCCGAATCGAATTTGAAAACTCAAATCAGAACTACAGGTTAATCCTTAAAAGCTAACCTTAACCTGTTTTTATTATGATTGATGTTAGTTGGTGACAAAAAGCTTCATGAAGTGATAACCCTAACACATAACAGTAGCCTGACTACTAATAATGTAAACATAACCTTCTTTCCTTATAACAAGGGATAATTTGACTTGTGAAGGTTAATTATTAAGATTAAAGTTGTTATTTTATTTCTTAGTATTGTTAATTGTTTTATAATTAGGCGGTATTTCCTCATCGGCTGACAAGTCGCCTAAGGTCGTCAGTCAAGTACATTTTTAGGTAATTAATTAGTTATGTATGCATTTATTTGCTTTGTATCACATATGACTGAGTTATGGGTGTATAGATTATTATATTGTGTGAGTTTCTAGTCATGAAAGAGTAGAATACGTCAGAAAATTCAACTATTTGCTAACATCATCTTCTGAATGAACACATTGGATTAGAAGAAGCTCGAGAACCAAAAGGCTTTAACGCTTTGGTTGTTATTCATTGATTGCTGTTTCATTGGTGAAAACGGAATTTGGTTAACTATGCAAACAATACGGATATCAAGACAGTCCTAGTGTACACAGCTGAAGCGTAGAGAATTACAAAAACCATCGTCAAAAAGGTACAAACATTTATAAACAGTTGTCTATACAAGATACTCAAGGTCCATTGTCTGGAAACCATCAGCAACAGCCTACTATGGGAGAGGACAAACCAGCTTCCAGTTGAAGAGGTAATTAGGAAAAGACATTGGAAGTGGATAGAAAGAAGAGATGATAAGGATCAACAGCAACTGTAAAGGATTGTTTGGGACCGGGTTGGATGGAGAGTGTTGGTGTGTTGCCTGTGCTCCTCCATGAGGGGTAACAGACATAAGTTTGATCAAACATACAAGATAATACAATTGTTCCTATAATAAACAACCCAAATACATTAACCCCAGTACAACTCACGGACATATTCTTTCTAAAGATGCAATACAAAGCCTAACAGTCATACTATAGCAACTCACGTTCAATTGTGTTTGCTCTCACCTAATTCGGTTAAGCCCTTTTATTAACTTTATTAAACGGACAAAGTCACCTGCACTATAATAACTTATTGTATCCTTATTACTGTTGCGAATGTATGTACCTTTATTATTGTTATCCTTGTATGAATGTGTATGCTCGGCAAGCCTTACTGCCTACGCATTTATTCACGCTACTAGCTTTACTATTAACCGCTTAATTGACTCGATGATTCATTAATTTCACTATGTATATATATGTCCATGTTATTCATATTCATGACTCGCTCGCTCGTTCATTCACTCGCTCGATATGTATATGCAATTGTAGGTCGATTAATAACGTAGTCAAATATTCTGAGAGGTATACACTTAAGCACATATTTCACATTGTAGAAGATCTATTCATCTATAATTTAAAACATGAGTTGGGTATACAATAAACAAATTTGTCGGTTCTCTGTCAGGTAATATATTCTTCATGTCAGCCTGATGGCAGTGATATGTACTAAGCTCGCGTTAATGATCACATATTCATTTAAGTTCTATTAATTCTTTTTTTCATTGCTCTATCATGAGAATGGATTCAGGGATTTAAATGCCTTCTGTTCACCTCATGAATGAGCTAAACTGTTATGATCTGTGATAATCTAATTAGATGCTGATCTACGAGAACGTCATCCTAATGCGTAAGTCAGAAGACTAAGAATGAATAGGAACTTCTAATTGCCTACCGAATGAACATGTAGAAGATTGATTAGTGTATATATATATATAGCTATTCCTAGAATATATAAGCCAAAACCTTGATACATTGAATAAATAGTTTCAATTTATAACGTGACTTGGTTAACACTTCTCATTAAAAATTCGCCTTTGAAATGACATGTATGCATGAGCACATTGTATCTGGATTTGTTCAGATTATCATCAATCACAGTTTAACGATCCATGATTTTCAATGGTACTTTCTCAGTCGATGTTATTTCATGACAAAGATTATTTATGGTATGAAGAGTCAATCAGAGGTAGCCTAATGAGTAGATTAATCGATTGCTATCAGAAGTGATCTAAAGGTCAAGTGCATTTCATTGGGATCAATAAGTCAATTTCCTAAGGATAGAGTAGTGTACATATGAATGAGTATTTTTGTATCTTATTCGGTAGATCAATACACTTTTTCGCTCACTCTTATGTTCTCACTCAAGTATTCAGTTGAGAGAGAGGGGGTTAGCACGTAGCACACCATGTATCAGTATCAGATTTTGAACACCGCCTATCACACCAATTCACAAAGACAAGTATCCATTTAGAAATGAGGAAGATTCTCTTGGAATAGATTGCTGATTATAATTCTATTATTAATTTATTTTAATTTCAATCAAAATACAGATTTCTCTCTTAGAAACTGACTAACTCACATATGTAAAACTTTGAAAAAGCAGAGGAAGGGGTATAAAATCAAGACGTGAAGACAGGAATAGTAAGTTGAAATGACATAACAACCAGTATCTTTTTGCCATGGTTATGTGATGTGATATGGCGTCTTGCTTCAACGTGTATTTATCGTATTTTACCTGTATCGGGTTTGAATTCATCCATTGCTGATGCTAAAGATTGCAAATGGACTCAGTGACTCAATCAATAATGCATTACATGTTTCAAGTCAAAAATACTGAGCTCAAGTTTTGATGTTCGCATCAACGTTAGGAAGCTTGTGCATCCATTTAATGAGTCTCGAATAGAAAGAAACGTGCATCCTAGATTACGCCGCCAGTAATCATCAGAACTTACATTATTGTATTTCAATTTTGAAGGTATCTTAATTGACTAACCATATGTGTCAATTGCATGTTTGATATACTATTTACAATCTAAGGAAGATTGAATTTGATGAGGAACTTAAGAAGGGTACTTCCACTAAGCTGATTCATGTTACCTTCTTTCTACTTGTCTGTACTTTAGAAAAGGGGAACTATCAAATCTATACAATAAGTATGCTGAATGGTGTAAAATGTTGTTATGGAGGCGAGAATGATAGCTAATCACAATGTAAAGGTTTTCAACAAAAAACAGGACTTCTAAGTATAGGGTTGTGAAGATCGTTGAATTTTGATTGAGATTATCAATTGATCAATGTTAGACTATCACGGAAAACCTGGAAGCACTGGGCGGTGCACTGCTAAAGCGTCTCATGCTAGGATGTAACGGCCGTCCAGTGCTTCCAAGTGTTCAATGGTAATTTAATATTAGTCAATTCATGATCTCAATCAAAACAAGACTTCCATTGGTATTCTATACATCTTGTGTTGAGATGTTTTGAAAATCTAATCACAATAATATATGGTATGGAATAATAAGAGTAATGATTATTTACTTATCTATGTGTAAGTGTATGCATGTACATATTAAGGTATTAGTTACTACAATTCATCTTGTACATTATCCACTTATAATGATGGATTTTAATATTTCAATTATTTTCTAACAATTGACTGATGAATAGTTAAGTGGTAGAAGAAGTAGTTGAAAAATACAAAACTACGAATTCATCCCTACTAATAACAACGGTAACATAGAACTATTCAAAAGTAGAAGAATTGTAATCTTCTTCAAGTATCATCATCTATTTCAAGTGCTTTTTTTATATTCTCGAATTGAAACAAGTGAACTAAATCCAAATAAGACACTCAAATGCCCTGGTACAACCGAGGATGAAGAGATTCACCTATCTCTGTCGAAATACTATCACATGGTCACTCATATACAGCCGCTGTCAGAGAAGACCTACTCACTGTCTCCTCAAGGCGGAGCTGTTGTTTACAAAATTGAGAGGACAAAAAGTGAATGTCCGGTGCTTTGACGGGGTTGGTGGATATGGAGGATCCACTTAATGGAGTTGGAAAACCCTGATTCCAAATTAATGCTGGACATTGATTACAAGATCCTAAAGAAGTAAATAGCGTATGAACCTATTGTTGATCACCGGTCACAATGGGAGTGCATCGCTTAACAATCCTCTACCGCCTTGTGGTTCAGACCTCTAGGTCAAAGGCTTGGGGATTGACTCTCTAAGAAAACAATCTGTTTCGATTTAAGTGCCCAGGTAGTATTCTAGCTCTCACACATGTATTTGGTGCCTCCTTGTGCCAATGTTTATGTGTTTAAATAAATAAATAAAACCCAAATACTATAAGTGTTATATTGTGCAGTTGTCCTAGTACTAATACTGATATATAGGCTTCCTATACGCAAATTCAAACCAGTGACTTAAGTGAGATGACAAAGTGTGAGGTAGAAGAATCGATAATATGTGTACACTCATTCATAAATAAACATCTTTCTCACTTATAAAATAGAGTCTCATTTTCAACCAATAATATGTACTCCTTCCCATTGGAAAGTGAAGACAACTCATGACCAATAACATATGCTTGTTTCTTGGTTGATGTGTAACTGACCCAAGATGTTAGTATATTACTTTACCTCATAGTTTAACAAGATGAAACTGTGTCAAATTTAAGTTCTCGAGGTTCTTGCAAACGTAGAGTAAACAATAAAGAGAGAAAATAACTTATCTAATCTCTTGGATGAATCCTCAATGGAAACTGATTGAATAATTATTAAAATGAATGATATCTAAATGGTCACTGATTTAAACTGAAACATAAAATCAATCTTAATAGGGATTAAGTAATATCTGTTCATAAGCATGCACATATATTCTTAAATGTGTTAATAATTAAGACTATTTATACATAAATAACCTCTCCTCATACAGTTTGATTAACTAGAGAATTGTCAATATGGAGTTGTGGAGATTATTAAGTTTCATTGAAATGATTAACCGATTTAAGTAAGGTAATCATTGGACAGCTATTTGACTCTTGTATTGGATCGCTTAGCAGTACGCATCCACAACCCACAACCAGGAGTTGAACCTATGTTCTTCAGTCACACATGTGAATGCCTAACATCTAGATTTTGATCAGTTAGTCATTTCAATAAAATTTAACAGTCTCTACAACGTTATAGTGATAAATAGAGTTGTTAAGGTAAGACATTAAAGAAGTATGAGAACGGAAAGGTGTAAATGTGAGTATTGTTGTTGTTGTTGTTGTTGTTGCAGTGACAGAGTTATGTGAATAGTAGTATTCAAGAAATCTAAGTGGAAGCATCAAGTCTGATAACAAACAAAAGACAGTATTAATTTATCCATCCATCTTACAATCTTCAATAAGTCTGCAGTATGGTAGTATTATCGAATGTTTTCTCGATCATTAAATGAATGAGTCTTGTATGTTGAGCTGTGATTTTTACTAGAAAATTTAATCCCAAAACACTTTCAGGTTCCCACAGATCCGTCTACCATCAACGATCAACGAAACCGAT
The DNA here is from genome assembly GCA_946903255.1 of Schistosoma spindalis. Classification (NCBI taxonomy): domain Eukaryota; kingdom Metazoa; phylum Platyhelminthes; class Trematoda; order Strigeidida; family Schistosomatidae; genus Schistosoma; species Schistosoma spindalis. The sequence goes on along the minus strand of OX336423.1, from coordinate 1,867,649 downwards.
CTCAATACACCGAGTAAAAGACACAAATCCATAGAAAGTCCTGGCATAAAATGAAATCTCCAGTGAAAATTATGCTCTTACATTCTGCATATACCATCTAAATAAACATAGAACTGTTGGGAAATGCTTGATATCCCACACGTATCAAACAATGAAAAACAGATAACACAAACTATTCCGTAAATCACAACCCTCATTTACAAATATAGGAGTACATAACGAAAAAGGGAGAGGAATCTAACAAGTCCCTTTTTTATACTCAACGAAAGTCTAAAATCACAGTTGACCAAAGCTCATTAGATATGAAGTAGGTTGGTATTGTAGAGTCAGTGAAATGTCACTGAGACCTAGCCAAATGATTCGACAGTTGGGTCACTGAATATTGAACAGATCATTGATTCTTGTCAAGGTTAAGAACAACCAACGCGCATCAATTGATTGAACACCATGGACTGGTCCGTGAGGTGGTGGTCGCAACTGCTTCCTTGTACCTACTTTTACTAATACATTGCTGTAATGACTTCTTGCGTGTTATATGGTTTTCAAATCAGTCACCGTACCTTGATACGACGAAGAGGTAGTCCATGTTAGGTGCTGATCGCGAGGTGTGACTTTAAAGTTAGCTTTTGGTCACACCATTTCCGTCTAACTCGAGTAGGCCCCCCAATCATTCAACATAGATCATCTGCGTTAGTGATCTATAGTATATTTGATTACACTCTGTAAATGATGTCAAAGGATAAGGTAAACATTGAATGTTGATTATATAATCAACTTATTTCGACCTGTGCTAAGCTACGCTAGTAGACACTACCGAATGCGTTTTAACAGTAGCCTCGACGATTGACCTACCTATCTAGATCTATACACGAGTAGGTAAACTGATCTTTGTATGATTGTACAATTTTCTATATGAACTATACTCAATTAAATAATTTATTCATTTAATAATGAAATTTTTTTTCTTTTTTTAGCACACACACACACCCACACACAAAAATTTATGTTTAACAAAAGAATGAAAAGGGAGAAAAAGAAAAAAAGAAAAAAAAAGAAATAAAAACAATAACCTTGACAACTTACATTATCTGCAATATCATATTCTAATGTTTGTGATTTACGATGTAAATATTTTAATATTGAAATAGCATTAGATTCAGAAATGAAATGAAGAATTGTAAAACCTTGCTAAAGAAGAAAAAAGAAAAGAAAGAAAAAGAAGAAAAGAAAAGAAAGAAATGAAAATAATCATAACAATCATCATCAAAATGTAAATATACATCACATGTTACTTGTTTTAAGTGATTTGTTAAATTCTTTCTTTTTTTTCTCTATTCATCTCACATGATTCATTAAAACTTTAAATAAACAATTTACAATTGTTGTTTGTGAAGATTTATGGTTAAGTTTAGAAAACGTTTTGTATCTATTTGAGATCATGAACCGATTGATGTTAGATCACCATTGAAAACCTGGAAGTATTGGACGACTGCTTTGTTCTATTGTGGGACTCCTCAACAATGCGCATCTTCAATTCCGCCTCGTGTAATTCGAACCCAGGGACTTTGGTCTCACGCTCAAACGCCTAACCTTCAGACGAGTGAGTCGGCATCCAACGGCGTTAATGTCTAACCACAACCAATCCGTCTCCCATCGTACTGAGGAAGATACCTGTCTCTATCCGACACGGATTAGCTCTACCGGCTACAGCTTCTCACTAGAACCCCGAGAATTTTCTCACGAAGCTAGTCACTAACGAGCACGGTATATTAAAATATCGTTCAATTCTATTTAGCAAAAAGCTGACTCATTTTTAGTATTGTTGAATTTCTCAGCTTAACAATAACAACATTCTACCGGAATTTTGTGGTAAGCTTAATTAATTAGAATGCTTAATAAACTTTATCTGAAACATTTCTGGGGTTACTGGTGGCTTCCAGCCAGAGTAAAAGATGGGAGTTCGACATAAGGTTGACAAACCCTGACCCGTAAAAAAACACTATTCTGAAATGCGCTAAGCTTGATTTATCAACTTAATATTCATCGATTCTGGAATAATTAGAACGGAACATACAAAATGACGTGGTAACATTGTAAAGAAATAATGAAGTGATAAGAATTATAGTACAGTTAAGTTAAAACTACAACCAAGATAAAGGTCTTTCGTTTAAGGATGTAGTTCAAGATAGTCATTGGATTTTATTTCAAACGACGTTTGATAACGTGATGAACAGATGACAGTTCTATACAGACATCTGCCCTACCATGGTAACAAAAATTTGTGATAATAGTGAGATTCGAAGAACAGAAACTGAAAAATCTTGATTTCAAAACAATGGTACATACAGACACCAGGATTCTGAGGAAACGAATACCGTATGAACCAATTTTGGTCACTGACTACCATGGGACGGGAACTCATACCATTTCCTCCCCCTATCTTATAGATTAGATACTTAAATTAAAATCTCGGAGAGTGGTCTCCAAAGAAAACTACCTACTATGGTTTTTGTAACCGGGCAGTAACCCAGACCACGCTTGACTAATTATGCAGGACTTCTATGTCCTTAATAAATATGCGTTTGGTGTTTATGTAAGAACAGAAAATCGAATACAACCTACCAAAGTATACTAGAATAAACAAATGAAAACAACCATAACTGTTCAGTGAATTAACTATAACCATACACATACTGATTTCTTGACAAATCTGAATAATTAGTATCAGAGATTTTCGAAAATTGTGGTATTCTTACAGTTAAAACACTAACATTGTTCAGCTCCGGCTCGATGATCTAGAGGTTAATCGTTTAAGCACAAGACCGAAAGTCCTCGGTTCACTTCCTGATGACAGGGTCGCGGATACTCAATACTGAAGAGTCTCGTACTAGGACAAAAAAGCCGTTCAGTGCTACCAGATTTACTGTGGTGATCTAGCTATGATCAGTTCGTGATTTAAACAATGAAAAGTTAAATGAAGTGAGAACAAAAAGAACAACATGAATCTATTATATTTTAAGGCTTCTCATCGGCTGTAAACGAATTAAGTTTATATCAGCAACGTTTTATCTACTGTAATCAAATCAAATTTAACAGGGTTAGAGAATTATGTTCAACTCATAAAATAATGAAAAAAAATACCATACATTGAGGGATGCTTTATAAAAAATGGATATCCAACGAACTATGATATGAAGTACGAAATAATGTTCACGAAAGTTCCAAGCAAACAATTGATAACCAAAAATCCATCTTCATCTATTTTGCCCTTAAATGCCCTAATGAGACTAAGGGTGAGAAGCGTCAACTCTCTCTGTCGAAATACTATCACATGGTCACGCATATAAAGTCACTGTCAGAGAAGATCTACTCAATATCATCTCAACGCGGAGCTGTCGTCTACAAAATCGAGAGGACGAAAAGCGAATGTCCAGAGCTTTAAGTAGATTGATGGATATGGAAGATCCACTCAGTGGAGTTGGAAAACCCTGATTCCTAACTAATGCTGCACATTGGCTCTAGGATCCTGAAGGAATAAATGATGTATGAACCAATCGTTGGTCACTGGCTACTATGGGGTTGTTCAGACCTTTACGTGGAAGACTCCGGTTTGGTATCCCTTAGAAAAGTAACTGTTTCGGTTTGGGCACCAGGGCAGTGTCATAGCCCACACACAAATCAAGTGGCTTGTGTGACGCGTATTTATTCGGTGCCACTTTGTGCCAATATTTATGTGTTCACATAAATAAATAATAAATGTATTCAAATGGAGATGAAATTTCAAATAGAATTACTTAAAGGAATCAAGCACAGCTTCAAAGTAGCTCTGCCGAAGCCCAACTATTTCCAGGGCATAACAGTAGATGTTCCTTAAACCAACCAAAAGTGGATTAATACAGTTCTAAAGTCGTTTTAAAATATGTTTATAAATTTACATGTACTTATGAAAGCAATTACATAGGAAGGACTGAAAGAAGGGTATCTACAAGATTTTCCGAACATATTCTTAAAACGCTTCGTTTGAAATAAAGTGAAGTATTCATAAGAACAGTCACTAGACATTTAACGAACAGCGAACACAACTTGGATATCACAAAGCCGTTTAAAATAATCAATAAACAGCAAACGCCACTTATACTGTGCTTTGATGAGGCGCTTTCGACCTGACGTTTGTGTATAGAATAAAAATGTGGTAAAACTTTTGTCGCCATGGTAAAAGTTATATTATTTTATCGTTTGTCGATTACATCATCTCTTTATTGCATTTCATAACTCAGTTCTAATTAGTTATACCATTTTCCGAAGGGGCTTTTGTGGATACAATAGTAATTTCAATAGTTGAGATCATGAGTCAATTAAAGCTAGACCACCATGGAAAATCTAGAAGCGCTATACAGTCGTTTCGTTTTATTGTGGAACTTCTTAGAAGTGCCCATCCACTATCCCGACTAGCAAGACTCGAACTCAGGACCTATCATTCTTGCACGCGAGTGCCTAACCACTAGACCACTGAGCTGGTCGGCATCCAACGGTGTTAATGTTTTACGTCAACCAATCCACGAAATTGAGTGACACATCCACCATTGTCGTCATTGAGTTACTACCTCACAACAGACCCGATTGAATTCTACTGGTCACAACTTTTCACTTTTCATCTCATTAATAAAACAATACTACTAACAAATTCTGTTCATCTATTTCTCTCTCTCTCTCTCTCTTTCATACCCTCACACAGACATACAATAAAAGTACAAAAGAAAACAGTTTTATCATTAGAAAAAGAATACAAACAGATACGATCGATAAATTTTGCACAATACAACATAAGAAATGATGATCAACTTTGACATTGTGTATATGTGAACTTTATTATTAAAAATAAAAAAAGAAACTGTGATTCATTTTAGAAAAAGTGAAGAGTACCACGAAAAGAATTTAACTTTACTGATAAGAAATAAGTCTTTATCGACCATAAAGAACCTGAAATCACTGGATAGACATTCCTTTCTAGTATGAGATCAGTGGAGTTCAACCGTGACGGATGTGAGGCAGTTACCTGCCAAAGACAATTGAATATGGTTGTAAAATATTGTGAATTGATTGAAGTTAGACATAAACACTGTTGGACGCTAGATCAGTGATTTAGAGGTTGAAAATCCACTTGCGAGACTAAAGGTCCTGGGTTCGCTTCCAGAATGAGAGATCGTGAATGGGCACTACTGAGTAGTTCCATACTAAGACGAAACGCCTGTCCAGTGTTTTTTGGTTTTTAATACTGGTCTAGCTATGATCAATTCGTGATTTAAACTATGAACATTATATAGTTTCATCAAATCCACTGAGAGAAGCTCCACGAGCAAACCATCCAGCTTAGAGAACAAAACTCCATCAAAATCATCCACTTCATTTACAAATCTTCCTCACCATTCTATTCAATAAATTCTCATGACGTTCTACACAAATATACTTCCAAATTAATTGACTAAAAATGGTCAAGTTTAAGGCAAATCCATCGTTTACAACTATGACATATGGGGATATAGGATTGTTTGTAAAATACAATGAAGAGGTAAAGATCGAAATTACTATTATTCAATCGTAATCATTTGAATAAGTTTATACCTGAAATGATAGTAATCAACTGAACAATCAGAGTAGATGATGTCAGAATAAGTGCATTGTCGACAGTGATTTATCGTGTTAATAATTTTCGCCTAAAGTCAGTCAAACTCTAAGTCAGTATAGGGTTGTGGAGATTACCAAGCTTTTTGATTGAGATCATGAACTGATAGTCGTTAGATCACCACTGAAAACCTGGAAGCACTGAACGGCCGTTTCGTCCTATTGTGGAACTTCTCAGCAGTGCGCATGCACGATCCCGCTTGTGAGATTCAAATCCAGGACCTTTAGTCTCGATTGTGAATGCTTAACCTCTAGACTACTGATCCGGCATCCAACGGTGTCAATGTCTAACCTCAATCAATCCACGAGATTGCGCGACCATCTTCTATTGTACTGAGGTAGATACCTGTCTCTACCCGACACAGATTAACTCAAAGTCCTCTAAACACTAGGAGTAATAACTATTCGAACTTAAGAAAAAATGCCGGAGTTATGTATGTGAAAGGGATATATATACTCAACGGTTAACTTTGACCAACCTCAGAGTCAATATATCAATAGTCATCTTAATTATAAAATGATTTGATTAGAATAATGTGTATTCATGCTTACCACTTTTCATTTTTATAGCTTGAAGTCAATCTTATTCAAATATTGTAGTCATTGTTTCAGTATCTTAATAAGCCAAACACATGAATAATTTAGTTGCCATGCAATCCATTTTATTATATCTTAATGGACTCGTATCATTTTATACACAGTATAGTCTTTCATTAAAGCATTTGATCTGATCAGTAGCTTCATTGTCTGATCCTTTGATATTCATCTTTATTCTGACTATTAACTGAACAATTTCATCTGATGTATAAACTATATTTAAGTTAGTGACGTTGCATAATAGTTATTGCAACATTAAGAATTTTCATAGTCTTCGAGTCATGAATAGATATCAGTTAAACCATTATTTAGAACCTGAAAACAATAAACGGTCTTTTTGTCCTGGCTTAGGAACACTCAGAAATGAGCATCCAGAATTGTGCATCTGGAAATCGAACCCAGAAGTATTGCGTACAGATGAGAAGTCTTATACGAGAACGAAACATCTATCAAGTGGTTCTAGGATTCTACTGGTGATCTAACTTAGATCAGTTCATGATGTAAGATCTATGAAAAATCTATGATCTGCGAAAAAAACGCCGTACTGATATTAACACTGTATGTTGTAGTTGTAAACGTTGTATCTGCCTTAAACATGGACAATTTTGAAATATATCTGTGCAGAATATGAAAAAGAATATTCTTCATTGATATATTTTTTATTTTTCAGTATGATGAGGAATTTTAAGCCAAGATACATTGTTTTGTTGAGCAGTGACCAGAAATGTAATCCAAAACTACTGTTTCGTCTCACGTGGGACACGTAACTTAGATGTATCTGGATCACAGTGTTAATGTTTACCACACTGAAATTCGAATTTAATGCCCTCCGACCCAAATGACAATATGTTATCTTCTAGACTGGTTAGTTGAGATAGCACTAACTTGTCTAACGGATCTGAAAGTATTTGGATGGATTAATATATTCCAGCTATTGATATTGAGACATGTAACTAATATGTGGTTAAAGGTGAACAAGTCCAAGACAGGAAGAAATGCATGTCTTGAACTCCAACGCAAGTAAAAGACTACTTGAAAATATTGCCAAAAGAGACAGATCAATTACAGTTTTCAACACCAACAACGAAAAAAAGACTCGTTAAAGACATATGAAGTTTGAAGTAGTAAGCATGAAATCATGTTTAATGTAGATCTGTTGGTAAACACTAGTCAACAAGGCAAACAGGCAATCTTGAAATAATATATCTCGGACTATGAAATTTAGGTTAGAATTTTAGAATTTTCAAGATTGCAAGTACACCTTTCTGTTGAGTACCAACCAGGACGAATCCCTAAATCTATAATTTTTGTTTACCGAATGCCATCAACTACCCAACATTTCAACATAGAGTTACTTAGATTAATGACAACATTACAACTTAACTGAAAGATCTCAATAACACTCAATTCTTAACACTCTCTGATTGATCCCTTAGAATATCATAACAAAAAAAAATGATGCAAATTATACTCACCTTAGTAACTCGATTATGTTTAGCTCCCATATTGAGTAAATAATGAGCTACATTTTTATAATTGTTATAAACAGCCCAAAATAATGGTGTAATACCAAACTGAAAAATTAAAAAAAAATAAACAATCAATAAAGTTAATTTAACTGTTTAGTGTATAGTATAAAGTAAACATCTTCACGTCATTAGATTTAACACATGATGGAAATCAGATGAGAAAGAAAGAGAAACTACTAGTCAGCTGTTTGGTTCCAGTTGTAAAATTTTGATACAATAAACTTAAACATTTTTAAACAGTTTAATATTGACTAGCAATTAAATCTAAGATGTACGTTTCGTCTTATTGAAGACTAGTCAGCTTGATATACTTGTATCCAAGTATTGATCTTTATTTTAGGATTCACTTCAGACGGTCAATGTGTTACCTACTTAGCTAGTCAATTGTGTAACCGATATAAATTTAAATTGATTTGTAGGATATGTTTGAATCTTTCTGTTATTGCTGTTAAATACTGTGATTGATCAGCTTGTTTCGGTTTGGGCACCCAAGCAGTATTCCGTCAGTCAGTCAGTCAGTCAGTCTGTCAGTCAATCAGTCATCTACAATGTAGGACCATGCACATGTACTCATTGGTTCAAGTTACCACACCTCATTAGCACGAACAAGATGAACACCGGATTTATAGAAGTAGTTAATTTAGTGGTGGTAATATATAAAAGAAAGATTGCATATAAGGATATAGTACAGGAAGACAGAGTTGGTTGGTAGAATGAAAGATATAAAGCAATTTTAATCTCATAGTTTAAGCGAGGACAAAGAAAGCATACACCTACGCCAATGTGGTCGATCCTGAGCCATGTCACACAGAGCCTTCAACCATTGGTTTTGATTGTCAGGCGGACCTCAACCAAGTAGTCTGCATCTAAACAACATGGCTCAGACTAGAAGTTAGTGACTTCAAGCACTAATGTCACATTTTGGTTTGGCCGCCACTAACTTTCTTCCATCCGTTTCCAATACTATTCATCATTGTGCGTCGTGATAATCAGTGTTCAGGCATACATAACATGTGGTCCAACCATCTTAGTCGATGAAGATTCTCAACTTTGTCAACTGATTTACCGTCATTCCCTAACTTATCAGTAACTTTTTGGTATAAGTGAATCCTGAACAGATTGACTCGATATGACTACTAGATCACCAGAATTTTTAGTAACAATATCAGGGAAATCCTGTCAGGATTCACATATGTCCAAAAGTGACTAATCAGTTATAATCCTTAACATCAACAACAAGAAGATTCAATTACGTCTCATAACTGAATTAATAAACACAAACCCTAACTGATTTATTTTGTGAGTCTAAAACTAACGGCTTACGTTATTTACTACTCTAGTCAATACATAGTATATATTGTGATCCTCATTTGATATAATCAATCATTGGCAGCAAAATCCGACCTGCGGCCTACCCATAGTGGTGCCAAAGTATGTAGCAGACGATGATTGGACTAATCCGCCACTCAGTCGTAACCTGGATAAATTGAAGACCTAAACTTACAAAACAAAAAACACAAAACGGCTACCCTTTGTGCATGCCTACATATATGACTTATATGAGTCTCGTAGTTTATCCTAACCTTATTAAAAAACAGATCCATATAAAAAAATGGGGCGTAGTAAATACAAGTAAAGTATTGACCATCAACCCTCTTTTTAGAGTGCTTATGACTATATGTGTGCTGTCAAGCGCAAGAGCACAAGCTTATTTACTAGTTTTATGTATGTAACTCAAACGTGCCAGAAAGAAGTAGCAAATATGAAGGAAGTGCTGATCAACGATCCTCTGCTAGGAGAGTCACTTGGCTCGTCTACATGAGCCTCAATCAATCTCTGTGGCTGGTGCATCTCCATAACACCATGATAGTCAACCACTGACTATTTCGTTTCATATACTGTCGAATTTAACTTGCAACAGATTCTCACTACAACTTGTTATTCGTCAGTGGGCAGTTATCTTTATTATTCTTAGTTGGGGAATATGAATATCGTCGAAACATTTAGTTGTGATCGCTGCTATGGTAACTTATAAATGGTAAGACAGTCATGTATGAGTTAGTCACTTCGATTTCAGGGATCATACATAAAAACTGAATGTTGTCTGTTGAACAGTGACGATTAATTTTAGTAATGCAAACATCACCAGAAGCTTAAGGTTCATATATAAAATGTATAGTTTGGAATTCTAGGCTAAAGGCTAGCATTTAGAGTATATATAAACGAACCCTAGTCCTAATCAAAATCCTAAGTTGCAATTTTAAATCCCTAAAACCTAATTCTAATTTTAGCCATAAATACTAAGTTCTACATCGTGAGCTTAAATACCAATTGTGACATTACAAATCATTATGCCGGCTCAGTGGTCGATTAGGTTAAGCGTTCGCGCGCGAGACTGAAGGACCTGGGTTCGAATCCTGCGAGCGGGATCGTGAGTGCACACTGCTAAGGAGTCCCATACTAGGGCGAAAAGGCCGTCCAGTGCTTCCAGGTTTCCAACGGTGGTCTAACATCAGTTGATTCATGATCTTAATCAAAATATATCTATCTGCTATTTCCTGATTGGTTGATTTGGGTCTCATTCCTGATTGATTGGCTCGTATAAGTCAATGTTACTGATACTGATAGCATGATTTATTCATAGTAAATATGATCAGTTTATTTACCTTACCTTTAATTCCAGAACACAAACTTCAGTGTGATCATTCAAGAAATCACATCAGGTAAATAGAATTCCCCCCATCTAACAAAACATGCCCCTATCAAGATAACACGATACATCAAGTTATAAAACGCATAACAAGTTACTACTTCATATCATCAGATAGGGTACTAAATACACAAATTAATACAACAACAAGAATAATAATAAAAATAAATGAATAGTAACTTACTTTATCCACTGGATCAATTAATGCTCTACCTTCTATTAATAATTTCACCATTGGTAAATTGCCTGATGATGCAGCCAAATGTAATGGTGTTCGATCAAAACTATCTCTTACATTAATATCACATTTATGACCGTCTATAATTCGACTAACTAAATCAAAACGATTTTGTTTTACTGAAGCGAATAAAATTTGTTCAATTTTCCTTACTAAATATTGATTTAAAAAGAAAAGTAAAACGATAGTGTTATAACGGGTTTCGTACTTTGAGAACTGTTCTGCCAAAAGTTATTGTTTATACTTAGTCTCATGATTGTGGTATATGCTACTTATATCTGTCGAAATAAGTAGTATATAACATTAATTAGAAGTGGAATGTCTAGCAAAAGAAGGTTGGGAAGATCAAATCGATAAGAACGGGAACAGAGAGTAGTTGTCATGACAATGAAGTTTAAGGCAATTGATGGCGGATTTGCAAATGAAGTATTGAATGTATGGTTCTCATATTTTACCAAAGGATTCTGTATTCTTGTATTAAAATAAATTAATTGTCCCCACATGCGCTCTCGTTCCTTACATGATGAATAATTATTGATCAATATCGTGTCTACTGTTATTGTTTTGTAGGCACATAGCACTGAATGATATTCAATCATTCATTACATGTACTTATACTAATTGTTGCATTGGTTGTAGGAAGGGAAACTAACCTCGTGAGGTTTTATAACACTTCAATTCCCAGGGACGAGTTTAGATGGTTCGAATAATTTTCCTAGTTGCCAATTTTCGGCAAATTTCTTTTCTACGAGGCAAGTTAATTATTCGCATGTCCAACCCTCCTCTTTTATCCGGATTTGGGACTGTTAGTGTACTTCTATAGGTTCCAGGTGGTTGGATAAATAGTTCATCTATATAATCACACAAGTAAATGAATGAACTGAGTGATAAACGTTTATCCAACTATTGTGTTATTACTCTGTCCTGATTGTAAGGTGGATGTATTGTAGAAGCAATCTAGGCGAATTATTCATCATTTAGACCACATCAATACAATTGCTCAATTGATCGCATAGGTCCCTATAAACTCAAGCTTCTGTGTTTTTTCCATCATATTAGATAAATTGTTTGGTTTCTTGATTACTTTTCTCAATAAAAGTTTTGACTATGATAACAACGTGTATAGATATAGGTTGCCTTCGTGAGCTAGCTTGTAAAAGACAACTGACATGAAGCGTTTGTTGATCAAATAGGTTTTGGGCTAGTTAGTATGTGTTAATCAAGTGTATCCATAATCGTGAGGAAAGTGATGTTCATTACCCAATTTAAACTCACTTTACTAAAATCAACAGTTACAGATGTTATATTATGTGTCTGAAATATAAACATAGATTGATTATTATGTAATAATCAACTTCGATTTCGTTGTTGCTCACTGCTGAGGAGTCTCATTTTTGAACGAAACGGTTTTTTAATGATCGTTTTCCTTAGATCAATTCATAATTTTATTGAGATTTAATAATCTTTTTGCCTCTATACTGATGATTATCACGTGCCCACTAGTGAATAGCTTCGTGAACGAATTCTTTAAGTTCTAGTACGAAGCTGTGATCAGTGGAGTTCAACCATGTCGGATGAGTGGCAGTTACTCATCGAAGCTAGACACCAACATCATCGGATGCCAACTTAGCGCTCTAGATGTTAAGCGTTCACGCGCAAGACAACGTCCTCAGTTCAAACAGTGATTTCAGGATCGTGGATACCCACTGCCGATGAGTCCCATACTAAGATGATACGATCACAGTTTAAACCATGAACAGGTCTTAGCTAGATCACTATTCAAAACCTGGGAGCACTAGACGGCTGTTTCATCATAGTATGAAACTTCTCAGGAGTGTGCACCCACAATCCCGCCATCGGTAATAGAACCCAGGACCTTCGACTTCGGGAAAAATGTATGACCTCTACGCCAACTCACCGGAATCTAACGGTATTATTGTCTAAATTTAATTAAAAATAAGTTCATAAATTAATCAAATTTAATGTAATATCCTTGCTCGTTTCAAGTTGATAAAGGGAACTAAATGTATAAAGTGTTTTAGTTATAATGTTTCATGAAGCCTAGTTGTACGTCATCTTCCTCATAGACATATATCGTTTGTTAACATCGTGGTTAGCACTTACAAGAAGTAGCATACCAAGAGAGAATATGTACTTAGTGTTTATTGATTTCCAATGGTCTTCTTACCAAAGTTAGTCTATAATGTAAAACTTCAAATTCAACAATCTCATTGAGATACCCCCAGAATCATGAAAATATTATAGCGATATACCTATAAATATACATAAATTATATTTTATTAATCAGATTGTAATAAAATGACAGCACAGCTATGGTAATCATTTGACCAACTTTCTAGTTCTTTAATTGATAGATTTTTTATGTAACAAACACCATTTATGTATCCATTCAGAGTACTGGAGTTGGCGTAAGACTTTATTAATAGCCTGGATGACTTATCTTTACTATTCTAACTACTTACTGATTACGTCAATCTCTAAATACTACTTGATGCTATATTTGATCGTATGTAATAAAATCTATAGTAGTTGTAAAATACATCACATGATTAAAAGATAATTATAATGAATGACATGTTGGCTCAAAGCCATAATAAACTATACAAATGAATGTTTAGAGTACAGGGTTTACTGAGATTGTTCAATTATGTAATGTGTATTATGAAATAATGTATTAGTTAAGAATGTTTTAAATACCAGAAAGCTTTGAACAAATGTTTCATCCCAGTATAGAACCCTTTATCAGTACACATTCACGAACCTGCCAGGAATCGGACATAGGATCTTCAGGTAGCGTTAGAAGCGCTTAGGCTTTAGACTACTTAACTGTTATCCAGTTTTTTTACATTTTGGATCATAAATTTTGTCATAGTAAGAAGTTATCATCACTAAATTCTGCATATATTATGACAAGTTTGTCTTATATATATACACTTGTAATCTTAGTTGTTCAAAAATAATATTTCACAGATGCTTTTCAATAGCCAGTATCTGTGATTCATTGTTTACCGATAGAGTTTTCTAAATCAAATCAGATGTTGCAACTATTTTTCTTTCACCCATACATGAATCCCCATGTGATACCTATTTGTCGCCGAAAACGGTTGTGTTTCCATCCGAGTTTTTCAGTATCCAGTATCATAATAGATTGTCAACTAACTGGAAAGCTATCTAAACCGCAAATAAGATAAATACCTGATCCAGACGCCAATGTGGAATCGCATGAAATTCATACTCACCTACTTAAAAACGACCTTCACTATAGATTAGCGAACCTGTAGAACATTCGTTTTCAGCTGTGAGATGTGAAAATGAACGTCACCAACTAGTTTTGCTCCACAAAGTTTGACCACATTACTCATATCGATTTACGACCTAATGAACAAGAAGTAACTCTATTGAATAATTTGGACAGTATGTTAGTCTCCATAAAAATTCCAGGATACGTTAGGCGTGTGAATGCATACTTAGATTATGAGAAATATGCTTTTAGTCGCCAATAAATAGTATCCAAATAACAACTGATGTAAACATGGTAAGTTATTTATATCATTATTTCGAATTGTTCTATAGTTGCTATTCAAGATTGAACTTTGGTAAGTGCTTTTTGGTTTCTGTACATCCTGAATTATGGCCATTTGAACTCTATAGCTCAGTGAACAATGCATCGGTACTTAAAGTGAAGTGTTAGCTTCTAGTCCTGAAGTAACACATCATCAATGAGATGCAGATACATCCAGCTGATGAGTTCCAAGTAAGACGAAGCACGTGTGGTCGATTACACAGTTTCCTATTATCGATCTGTTCTAAATTTTTACATTAATAAAGAATAATTCATAGCTCGAATTAGTAATCTTTTTGTTATAATGATGGTATTTAATCAGAGATGTCTTAGAAATATTGCTCACATCTGCTGGGATCACCGGGTAAGTAATAATGAGGTTAGATACAGGGTATTAGGGAATGATGATAGTAAATCACTCGATGAGGTTGTAAATATTCATCGACCGAGATAGTTGGGCCATGTGTTGCGTATACCTGAACACCGATTACCACGATGTGCAATGCTGACTAGTGTTGGAGATGGTTGAAAGAAATTTAGGGACGGCCAAACCAAAACGTTGCATCAGTGCTTGAGGTCACGAACTTCTAGTTTGAGCCATAAACTGAAAAACCTTTAAAAGCGACAGCGAAAACTCGATAGATAGATAGATAGATAGATAGATAGATAGATAGATAGATAGATAGATAGATAGATAGATAGATAGATAGATAGATAGATAGATAGATAGATAGATAGATAGATAGATAGATAGATAGATAGATAGATAGATAGATAGATAGATAGATAGATAGATAGATAGATAGATAGATAGATAGATAGATAGATAGATAGATAGATAGATAGATAGATAGATAGATAGATAGATAGATAGATAGATAGATAGATAGATAGATAGATAGATAGATAGATAGATAGATAGATAGATAGATAGATAGATAGATAGATAGATAGATAGATAGATAGATAGATAGATAGATAGATAGATAGATAGATAGATAGATAGATAGATAGATAGATAGATAGATAGATAGATAGATAGATAGATAGATAGATAGATAGATAGATAGATAGATATTCAACATGAATAACATCCATTAACAAATTAGGAACGATTCAACTATGTGGTGAGAAGATATTAACTCTCCATTAATACTAATTATGTGATTAAAATCTTACAATGGATACCTATAATGAATTCAAATCAGATGATTCTAATCCAGTCGTCAGTAACAAAAATGTTTAGCTTTTAATCATAAAAATGATAGTTAGCCATTGTCACTCAAATGAATGGAAACAATTAGTCGATCAATCTTGTTTATTTTTATGTAAATTCCAATGTATGTAAAAAGTGAAATCTTCAAGTATACCGTAGATTGGATGAGTATTTGATCGATTATATTGAGAGTTAGTTTAGTGAAGAATCATAATTAGATGAATACGGTGGATCTGATGTAGATGTGAAGGCATGGATCGGAAAAAAAGAGCAGCATATCTATAATTGAATGATATCTGAAAATCAAAACAACTGTCAACCAACACCAAAGTCACGATCTTCAATACAAATGTCAAAACAGTTCTACTGTATGAGACGGAAATCTGAAGAACTGCGAAAACCATCATCCAAAAGATACAAGTGTTTATTAACAGTTGTCTACGCAAAATACTTCGGATTCGTTGACCAGACACTATCACTAATAACCTAATGTGGGAGAGAACAAACCAGATTCCAGTGGATGAAGAAATCAGGAAGAACAACTGGAAGTGAATAGGACATACATTGAGGAAAGCACTCAACTGTGTCACAACACAAGCCCCATGACTTGGAATCCTGAAGGCCAAAGGAGAAGAGGAAGACCAAAGAACACATTGCGTCGAGAAATGGAGACAGACGTGAGAAGAATGGACAGGAATTGGATTAAACTAGAAAGGAAGGCCGAGGACAGAGTGGTTGGGAGAATACTGGTCGGGGGCCTATGCTCCATTGGGAGTAACAGGCATGAGTAAGTAAAGCAAGTAAACTTAAGTAGATGTGCAAACGAAGTAAAGCACTATCATGTTGCTAAAAAAATCCAGATTTCTTGAATAGTTTGTAATGGAATTAATGTGATTGGATCGTAATGACAGGAAAGAAGTTGTATGATGTCTTTTTCTTTAGTCTGACTGTTCACTAGTTCGCCTATATTGTTAACGCGATCGATGATCTTTTTAGTTATTGACACATCGATCAACGAACAACAACCAAACCCTTAAATCATATTCGTCTTCAAGCACCTTGTAACTCAGTGGGCGGTCAGAAGACGAAGACAGAAGGCATATCTGTCCTCTATTGTATTCAATTAAACCATGATAAAAAATCACGCAATGATGTCCCTGAAATTGTAAGAATGAAGTTGTGGTGATTATTGAGTTTCATTAAAATCGCGAACCGATTAGTTTTAAGCCACTGTTGAAAACCAGGAACCACTAAACGGACGTTTCGTCCCAGTTTGGGATTTTTCAGTAGTGAGCATCCACGAAACCACATGTGTGAATATGACCAAGGATCGCAAGTTTTGTATGTGAACACTTAACCTCTAGAACACTGATTCGGAGTCCAATGGTGTTACAGTTTAACTTCACTAGATCCACGACAGTGCACAACCATCTTCCTTTTTCTTTTTCAGGTAACTGATCCACACTTGACACGGTTTAGTTGTGAGAATAACGGCTTCTCGTTAGAACTTCAGAAATTTCCTCCGGAAGCTAGTCAATAGGTCAAAAAATATGGCCACATTTCTATGGAGACTTTTAATGTTGGTTACAAACTTCCTTCTATTTAAATCTGTAGATTAGAATGACAGTCATGATTATTAAGGAACCATTAATTTTTCAAAACTCCTGATGGAGTCCCTCCGGGGGCTACTGCCAGTTCCAATGTTACCACTGGTTTTTTTGTGCATTGAGTTGGATTTTATTTAGGGCTTCAATACTCACCAAGAGAGTCATGATCGACTAACAGATTCTAATCTTGTGTCGCTGTTTTTCACATGGACTTCACCGGATCACACCACACAAAACCAAATCGACAATATCTGTATCAACAAAAAGTCCAGGAGGACGATGAAAGACGTGAGAACGAAGAGAGGAGCCGAGATAGCACCAGATCATCACTTGCTGGTCGCCAAGATGAAAATGAAACTCAAGAAGCACTGGACAACGGGGCGGACAATATCACAAAGGTTTAATACGGCTTTTCTTCGGGATATCGACAAACTCAACAAATTCAAGATAACCCTCAGCAATAAGTTCCAGGCCTTTTATGATCTACTCAATGGAGAAAGAACTACTATGGAGAGCAACTGGAAGGGGATAAAAGAGGCAATCACTTCAACATGTCATGAGGTTCTGGGCCACAAGAAGCACCATCATAAGGATTGGATCACGGTCGATACACTGGATAAGATTCAAGAAAGAAGGAACAAGAAAGCAGCAATTAATACCAGTCGAACAAGAGCAGAAAAAGCAAAGGGACAGGCTGAATACATAGAAGTAAACAAGCAAGTGAAGTAGAGCATCAGAACCGACAGATGTAAATATGTGGTAAATCTAGCAATGACGATGGAAAAAGCTGCAAAAGAAGAAAACATGGGACAATTGTGCGATACAACAAAGAAACTCTCTGGAAATCACCGTAAACCAGAACGACCAGTGAAAAACAAGGAAGGCAAGATAATCACCAACATTGAAGAACAACAAAACAGGTGGGTAGAACACTTCAAAGAACTCTTGAATCGACCAGCAGCACTGAACCCACCCAACATCGAAGCAGCACTCACGGACCTCCCAATTGATGTTGGCCCAGGACAGAGTGGGTTGGAGCATGGTGGTCGGCGACCTATGCTCCGTTAGGAGTAACAGGCCTAAGTAAGTAAAAATGTATTAATTTTGCAAACGACGTCGATGTTTTGTCAAGATCTTATTGAAATTATTTCCTCCGAGCTGAATGGTTGAATCTTTTTTTAAATGTTCCTGTATAAGTATCCCCTTTAGCTTATTTTTTGCCCGTTCACAACGTTCTGGCATTTGAGAGTCTTATAATCTACACAAGTGATTATTAAGTGTACCATTTACTTGTTTGTAAATGTTTTGGACTAGATTTATAAACCGATCGATAATCATCTTTTAACTGGTTGATCCCGTTACGACTTTAAGAACACGACAGGACACTTACTCAATTTCTTTTGTGCTATAAGATATTAGAGTGAGACTATAATTTATGAGCGAACCAATCAGATATAAAATAATAGGTCTCGGATTTTGGTGCGAAATTCACTCATCCGTTTGGTTAAATAGAGTTTTGACATTATAACTGATGTCAGTTCGTGATGAAAACACTAAATCTAATTCTTAACCTTAACCATCAACTATAAATCATAATTCTAATTGCTCACACACTTGTTCATAACCCTTATTTGATCCTAGTTATTAGGTGAGCACTCTCAGGGTCAGTCTGGCGTCATTCAAAGGTCGTCCATAAATTATCATCTCACCGATAATAGTGTAACATCAAGAATTGATTTCGAATAATGAGAATATAAATAATTGAGAATAGTATTATACTTGTAGAAATCTCAACGACTGAACTTTAAGTAGATCTAACCTTTCAATGGTACAAGAATACTCCAAATAGGATAAATGGGATACAATTAGCTGTAGTAACTAATAAGTTAATCATTAATGGACATATGATAATCATCTGTATAGAAGTATGGAGATTGTTGAATAATGATATGAAACTTGAATAGTAACGAAGTAATCTAATAAGATGGTATATTACATTTGATTGTTAGAAGTATTCCTTTGACTGTAGTTTTCATGTTTACTGTTTGCTTTGAAGTGAAATGTATGTCAAACAGTAGCTGAACTACATCTCTTCTCTGTTACTTTGAAATCGATTCATTCTAAGGATTTTTTAATATCCAGACAAGAATAAATGAATGGTAACGATTCGGAATTACTCTGGGACCAATATTATACGAATATTCTTATTGTATGACTATTAAGTAACTATATTATATGAATATTCGTGTTCCTTTCATTATATGCTTTTATTTGACTCATTGACTATTTTTTTAATAGTTGAATTCATGAGTCGATTGGAGCCAGACCACCATAGAAAACCTGGAAGCACTGGACGGCTGTTTTGTTCTGTTGTGAGACTCCTCAGAAATGCGGATTCACTATCTCGCCTCACAGGATCAGAACTCAGGACCTACCAGTCTCGCGCGCGAACACTTGACCACTAGACCACCATTGTCATTATCACAACAGACCCATTTGGACTCCACTGGTCACGGAGGGATCGTGGACGTGCATTGCTGAGGATTCCCACAATGGGACGAAATGGCCGTCCAGTGCTTCCAGGTTTTCCATGGTGTTCTATCTTCATTTGACTCATGAATTCAACTATTGGAAAAAATTGCTATAATATCCACAAAATACCTCTCTGATTATTGACTATTATCATAAAATTTACTATTCCCAATTTATTTGAAATTGTCTCTCACAATAACAGCCACTTTTTGATTAATCTTGTACAATTGTTGGTTTGTATATTATGCTATGTTGTGGTTTGATTTATTTGTATGTCTGAAATATATGACTGGTATAGCGGAGGCTGATATTGACATTCTCTACTACACCGAGTGGGTCAGGAGAGAACCTATTATCTCGGTGAATCAATAAGAATTCTAGGATGATCGTATAGGTTTATGTGTCATCAGCCTGGTCGTATAAGTCGATGTCTAATTGGCGATCTTATAGCTTGATATAATTAGTCGGGCATATGGACATAACAGATTTGCTTACAAAATAAGCATCAAAGTTATCAAGACTAGTTACTTGAAATAATTATAGCATGAAAATACATTGACAGTCTATGAGATTTAAAATACTCACATTCAGGAGGTACATTGATAGTCACCATGCTGCAATCAGAACTTTGTACTTTGATTACCTGAAATGAAAAAAAAATAAATTACATTATAATCTAATTGGTAACATATTGTTTCATGTAATTAGCTAGGATATACTATAGGTCATATTTGCTTGTTATCTCTATGATCAAACAAGTACCAATCGTATTTTAATCCAAATGCCTATTACTTCCTACTCGATATGTAGTTGATGTGACCTGATTTCATTTGACAACTACGAATCGATGATTAATGTGCCGACGCTTATTACTCGTTTATTAATCAGTTCATAAGATTTCCTACAACTATGTTTCATACTTGTTTTAGTCATACGTGTAATAACCAAAATGTACTTGGAGTAAATTTTTCCAGAATCTGGCTCGACAATGTCATAGGAAATGGTTGAATATGACATTTGTATGTAGCCAAATACATTTTGTACAACTATACTCCAGAGTACTGAGAACTACTTAGATAGTTGTAGAATGACTACAATTTACCATTTAATGGCAGATTAACAATGAACAGAATTGTAGAACACTTTCACCCTTACATATAACTTGTTTAATTTTTATTTTCCTAAGCTGTATATCAAGAAAGTTTGTATATAAAAATCATAAGTATGATAAAATAGTTTCTCATTAAATACTGTTTCTAAGGATATTGATTCTCAATGCCATGGGGTTTGATAACTGAGTTAACAAGATTTGGGTATCCACTATTAAAATAAACATAATTTGACAGTAATTCATTGATTGATATCGTTAGCTGATTGATGTTAGACCACCATTGAAAACCTGAAAGCAGTGTGCATCCACGATCCCGCTCGGGATTTGGAACCCCGGGCTTCAGTCTCACATGCGAACGCTTAACTTCTAGACCGCCGAGACGTCATCCATTGAACAAGTGTAGATGTATGTGTAAATCGTTTCAGTGTAACGGTTATTGATTTAGCCTAGTTCCTTACATAGAATGATGTGAAATTGATCTTGAATGAACAGTCGACTGTTTGATAGTCAAGTGATTTAACTATTAAACTCCCCTCACATATAAACTGAATATAATTTGGTCAAAGTAAGTGAAACGAACTCCACTTGTAGCTCTTCTAGAGTTACTGCCGGGATTGGCAACCCCATCTCGTAGAAATAAATCTTGCCAAAAAAATGCCAACCACAAGTGAAAAGCCTAAAACATAAGGAAGTGTTCTGATTTGCTTAATAAGCTCATATAATTAGTTTGGATCAAGTCTAACGAAGTAATGACCTCTGAATGGTATATTTCATTGAGAGGAAATTAAATTAGATGACAATGGTCTTGAAAAGATAACTAAACAAACGTCCCATGAATAAACTGATCGGAGTCAGAAAATGTGAAACAAAGGTCATATTGTAGAGTTAAGAATTTATTAAATAGACTAAAGTTTGACTTTAAAAGTGAAAGGAGTCAATTTTCGATCGTCACGTCTGTCTGATATAGGCGAACTTACAAGTTGAAAATATTGACGATACAGCAATTGAGAAGTTTTGAGTTGAGTAAGTAATTCGAAAAATAACCAACATTTCTACGGGTTGAATAAAAGGAAATTTCCGATTCTTCAGTAACCTTATCCAGATTGCATTATCCGAAGCCGACCGGCTGAATATTAAACTAATATGGTTGGCTGTCTTCGAGATTCGAGCTTGTGAACGATTGACTAATTTAAACACATGAACATTGGTATAAAGAGGGACAAAAGTTTATATGCACCATACAATAAATCATTGATTTTGTGCATGGGCCGGGATATTGTCAAGGTGCCTGAACCGAAGCACGTAGTTTTTTTAGAGAACCACTCTCCCAATCTTTGAGCAGCAGAGCGACGTTAAGTGGTGCGATCCTATTGCAACCGGTGAGCAAGACAAGGTTCATACGCAAATTTTTCCTTCATGTTCCTGGAGCCCATGTACACCATCGTTTTGGAATAAGAGTTTTCCAACTCCATCAGGTGAATACTCTGTACCCACCAGGTCAATTCAAGCGCTGGTATTTGCTTTTCGTCCTCTGAACTTGATATACAACATCCCCACCGCGAGTAGGCAGTGGGCAGGACTTTCCTGTTAGTGGCTGCATACGCTTGGCCATGCGTGAGCATGTTAAGAGCGAGAGCGAATTCCCACAACTCTCGACCAAACCAGGGCATTTTGGACTGTTTATAATGCTTGATAGTGAGTTATTAATCAAATTACAACTGTAATTCATAGATTACAACGTTCATAGAGAGCCATGTTGAGATTTATCAGCAATGTATACTACTGATTTCATCCGAAATCAAATTACATGTCCTTAAATTTAGTGTGTATTAGAGAATAATAGAACTAGAAATAGAAGTAATCTTACAAGAAAGAATGTGACTGAACGAAAATCAACAACTGTAGTATGATAGTCTGATGTTTAGCTCAGCTTGAATACAAGCACTTAATGCCTATTCGACCAAATTAAGCAGATAGAAAATACAAAGATGTTTTTTGATAAAAGGTCCTTCAAATTAATTGCAACTTTGTGCTCGGAATGACTGAAACAAGGGACTTACTGGATGACCATGGGTAGGTGAATAATCTTTTCATAAGAGGTCGCCTACATTCGTATTTGACCTGCTGTCTATCCATGATACATTCTGTAGTTTTTCTCGTTTTTTCTACATACATCACTTAGTCATCGTACAAGGTATTTCATAGCATTTAAGCATTCATTTGCTTACAGTAGTATTGATGTGGTTTCTGGGTTCAATCCATGTGAAAATCATCAACGTGTCGTAGAACAAACTGTCAGAAATGAGGAAAATGTAACTGACGTACTAATGCTTTCTAGTCTATAGAGACTCATCAACAAATCATGCTATTAGAATAAGCGATTTGTGAAGACTATTCAATTTGCAGACAATTTACGTCCTGAATTGATTTCAGATACACAACCATTGTAAACCATTGAGTTTTCGGCATCAAGATTTTTTTTCACTAAAGCACGTCAAATGTTTACTACTGTCTGTTGAGATTATGCTTAACACATAGATCGACCAGCGTTTATTTCAGCTAGTGTTGTTTATAGTAAACTCTTAAATAAATCGCTTCATCAGTGGTTTGTTGAATAATAGAAGAGCCGATGAAGTATGTATTCTACTGTTGATAACATTTTCCAAACATCAAGTTATCACATCGTCATCTGAAAACTTTATTTCACCAACCCTTCAATGGACGTTATAGACAATGATACATGTTCTAGAAAATGGTCAATGGGTGACAAAAGGACAAAGAATTTACTTTTAGCCTGAATATACTAACATAAGGATAAATGAAGTTGTGTAGCGACATGTCTGCCTGAAGCCCCTCGGGGGCTACTGCCGGTTCTAATCCCGGATAAAGGCCGAGGATTGGGTGTGGCGTTATCGACCCCATCCCATAGAAAACTAATTCAACAAAAAAAACGACAATAAGCCTTGGATAACTTATAAACTTCGTAAAACCAATAAACTTCAATAGGGGTTTATCAATGTTGTTGTGAAACATTTTTGATTTTGACAAACTGTCTGTTGAATAGCTGAAAATTTGCTTCAATGCCATTTTAATGTCAATATTGACTCGTTTCTATACTCTAGTTTAACAAGTCTTATTTCAGCTTTCCAACAGACATTTCCATTTTACATCATGATTTGACAAGTGTTGAAAACATGGAAGCATGGAACAATTATCCTGTGTTTTCTGGTTTTAAGTAGTTGTCAAATCAAAATCATTAAGTTCAGTCGTCAACGAACAACAATTTTGGAACGTGAGTAGTCGACATTAGTTGGTATTATCCAGCAAGTCACAACTATAATCGTAAAGAAACTGATACTCCTTATGGGACTCAACCCTCAGTGAATAACATCTTAGCAAACATCTTATTTACCAATTTACATGTTTGTGTGGACACACATACATAGGGAGGAGTAATTGAACAATGCAAACAAGGGTCATTGAACATGTGCCTAGATGGTTTCAAAACCAATTAGTCTCCAATGATCCGATCAACGTGGAAGGCAGAAAACCATGTTCATTGATAGTGAAACATAATTGAAACGGGGCACAAAATCAATACATTAATACAGCTTTTAAAACGTTGTATAGAAATTGTCAAGGACGAATTCTTAAGTTTATAGAAGCTTTGGTTGTTCGTAAATTCAACTCCTCCTTATATGTACAAAGACAATTAGTCTTGACCTTGAATTTACCCTTGTAATCCTTAAGTCGTTTTATGGCCTAGGATAACGTGACAATTCCTTATTCTAAATTCACTTGGTATTGTTTACTTGAATCTTCCCATTGTTGTGTAGAACTGCAGTTGATCAGTCTCTTACTGCATATGTGCATCCTGTGCGTATTGCCTCGATATAGCCTTAATTCACAAGCATTATAATGGCTATCAGTGGAATCCAGTTAGAAGCGCGTTTCGTCCTATTTGAGACTCGTCAGCTGGATGTACCTGCATCCCTGAGTTGATGTTCACTCTGTGGATCAAACTCATTACCGTTCGCTTGAAACGCCATCGCGTTATCCACTTAGCTAATGAATCTTGATAACCACTACCTTGTGCAATGGGGTGAAATTCAGATTCTATACGATGTAAAATTGTTTCTCTCCTCCTTGTTACCTTTTTTACTTGAACTTGATTTTCATATAAAAATGCCCTAACAGGTGTATATATGTGACTAGATTGTTCGAAATGTATGTAGGGCAAATATATCACCAATTTTCAGATCAACTCCGTCTTCTCATTGTTCTATCGAAACATATGTAACGCGGATGCAAATATCACAGTGGGCCTCAGTTTTAAAAAATGATTTTAGACCACCATTGACAACCTGGAAATACGTTTCGTCCTTTTGTTGGACCCTCCAACAGTGCGCATCCATCCTTCTCGAAGAATTTGAACCCAAGACCTTCAGTCTCATGTGCGAGCGCTCAAACAACTAGACCACTGGGCCGCCATCTAACGGTGTTAATGTCTAACTCAAATTGTGCAACCATCTTTCATTTTACTGAAGTAGATACCTGTCTCTATCCGACACGGATTAGCTCCACTAACCACGACTTCCCAGTAAAACTGCGAGAATTCCCTTACGGCCGTTCAGTGCTTC
The DNA here is from genome assembly GCA_946903255.1 of Schistosoma spindalis. Lineage (NCBI taxonomy): Eukaryota > Metazoa > Platyhelminthes > Trematoda > Strigeidida > Schistosomatidae > Schistosoma > Schistosoma spindalis. Next base: position 1,842,204 of record OX336423.1, on the reverse strand, counting down.
TAGGTTTTCAATAGTAGTCTTACATAAATCGGTGCCCCCAAATGCCCTGGTACGGCCAAGAGTGGGGAGAGTACACTCTCCCTCTCGAAATGCTCTTACACGGCCACGCGTAAACAGCCTCTGACAGGGAAGTCCTACTCACTGCCCTTCACGTGGCGGGGGTGTTGTTTACGAAAATGAGAGGATGAAAAGTGAATGTCCGGCGCTTTAACCGAATCCCAAACCAATGGTGCACATGGGCTGACTCCAGTATCCTGAAGGAACAAATGGCATATGAACCAATCGTTGGTCACCAGGTACCATGGGACTGCATCTCCTTACGATGCTCCACTGCCTTGTGGATCAGATATTCAGGTAGAAGGCTCGGGGTGTGGCCCCTTAAGAAAACCACCTGCTTCGGTTTAGGCACCCAGGCAGTATCACAGCCCTCACACAAATCAATTGAGATTCGTGTGGTGCATATGTATTTGGTGCCTCCTTGTACCAATACCTATGTGTTAAAATAAATAAATGAATAAATATCAATCGGTTCTTGATCTCAATCAATAACATAATAATCTCTACAACCTTATACTGAGAAAGCAAATTCATGATCATTAAAAAGTTTGAGAGAAACAACAAAACATATCAGCCTAAACTTCTCAATCAATCATATTCATTACTTACCGGGTTCTTTTTATTTTTCATCATTGACTAATCAAACAATTTAATAGATATAAATATCTATATATAATCCAATGAATAATACATGATTCCACATTAGTTTGATATAATGAACATCTTATGAATGAGATTGGAGATGAAAGCTAACACATTCTTCACAATTGATAAAAAGATCTAATCAAAATGATTCAATTTGTAAAATATTATTTGATTACATAACAATGTAATATCTTATGTAATGTCTTTATAAATGATAATGATAATCAATGATATTCGAGATTAAAGAGAACACATTCAATAAGATATCTTCTTGACAATTCAAAAGATCTAATCAAGTATTCTCTGATTAAATCATAAATGATAACTATTATATTGAATAGTTCAATGAACAGACATATTATATATAGACAAAGGTATTTCGACACATTGATTTAACTAATCATTTCATTATAATAGTACACTTATGTATTAACTGAGTTGTATTTGGTTATCTATTTGTTTTATTATTATCACATGATTTGAAGTAAATTATAATTGAACCTTAAATGAAAATAAAAGTATAAATTAGAAGTAATACTTATATGAATACAGTTTTCTTCTTTCTTTCGTTTCTTTTTGTTGTTGTTGTTGTTCTATTCAAACAAAATACAATGTAATTTGATAAAGATTTATCTTGTGTACTTTAAATGATGATAATAACAGTTCATATTGGTGAATATTAAAGATGGAGATAGTGACTAGTAGAGAAATCTAGTTTAAAGCGCGTTTCGTCCTATTTGAGACTCGTCAATTGGATGTAACTGCATCCCAGAATTGATGTTCACTTTGGGACTCGAATCCAGTACTGTTCGCTTCAAACGCTACTTAGCTACTGAGTCCTGATAGCCACCTGCTTGTGCAATGGGGTGAAGTCTAAATTCACTTGATGTTCTTTTACTTGTATCTTCCTATTGTTATTTAGGACTACAATTGATCAGTCACATGTTGGTATATGTGCTTCCTGTGAAGATTGCCTAAATAGGACGAAATGCGCTTCAAACTGGATTCCTCTGCTAGTCATTGTTCATCTTTGCTTAAAAAAGCTTGTGACTTAAGGCTATGTCGAGTCAATTCGCACAGGATGCACATATGCCAACATGAGACTGATCAATTGTAATCCTAAATAACAATGAGAAGATACAAGTAAAGCAATACCAAGTGAATTTATTATTATCTGAAAACATCTGATGGTGTTCACATTTCAAATTTCATTATGAAGAATTAAGTATATTTCAAATCATAGTGTCATAGTAAGCCGAAACGGTAATCCAGTGCTTCCAGGCTTTCGATGGTGGTCTAATTTCAATTGATTGATGAATTCAACTATTCAATTACTATAATGTCCATAACACCCCTCTGTGATTATAATCGTAGTTAGACAATTATCGAAAATAAAGATGTTCCGAAGAGCTTGTATGTGACTCATTAGCATTAAGAACCTGTGATCAAACAAAGAATCTTCAAAACTTAAGGTGGCTACTTAACCTTTAGAGTGCCGAGCATTTATGCTGTGATTTTCTTTAGCTCAGTGGTCTTACTCAGTTCAGTTCATTTTGTAAATCGTCAAATTCAACAACATTTATAAACAACTGATAGTTCATGATATCTTTTCAGGTTTTATGGACACTTGAGTTCGATCATTTTAACAAAAACATAATCTCAAGTATCTCATCACAAGTAAACTGTATCAACAAACCAACTAGATTTAAGATGATGCATTTTGGATTCTAGCGTGAAATTTAAAACGGAGTGATAGACAGAATGTGATATATTAAGAGCTATGTGTGAACTAGATAAAATCTATCGTTTCTTAGTTACTATGACTCTTGAAATAGAGACCTTCCACTCTGGTTTAAATCCTTATTACTAACCTTTTGTACTTTCGTTTACTATAACAAATACTTCATCATATGCAGTTCTGTAGAGAATAAGTGTTTCTAGAAAACTTTGAATCATTAGTGAATAATTCCATCCATTTCTCTTCATATATTCTCAGTAATGATAAAGAATTTGGTTTACTAAGAAGTAGCCTATTATTAGTCAATCAGAGTTAGTGGGTAATTGGAGAAGACTCTAGAATATTTTTGTATTAAATGATTAACATACTTAGTTTATTTAGGACAGAATTACATACATGTCCAAGCCGTGTTCTGGTTTTGGGGATTAGTTGAGTAAGGTAAAGTGTTTGTGCTATGTTCCGACAAGAATAATGAATGGTAATTTGGGGATCCATTTATGGACTAATAATAAACGTATATTTTTATCGTATAATTGTTAAATAACTAAACTATTCATATTCATGTTCCTCTTATTATAAGCTTTATTTTGACCTATGAACCATGATTATACGATTTACTGTTCTTGAATTATGCCCTGTCTATTAATCACTACCTCCCTCATTCACAGCCGCATTTGGCCAAATTTTGTACAAATGTTATTTTCTATTTTGTGCTACGTTGTGGTCTGTTTGATTGGTATATAAACTCAGTATGTTTGAAATATAATGATTCGTATCGCCGAGGCTGAGATCGGTGTTCTGAACTTAACTGGATGGGCTAGGCGGAAAGCAGGGCCAATCAGAACTGTAGGCCGTTCGCACGTGTTCTACGCGTCCTTGGTCTGATCGAAACTCACTGCCCATTTACTCGGCGGCCTCTCAGTATATAGCAGTTTGAATAACACCTAGCAATAAAGATGTATCTGGTTCAGATAACGAAAGACTTAACAACACCGAATCTCACGTAATAATCAGTATGAACAACTAACTACCTTTAAATCGGCTCATCAACTAACCATAAGTACACTCAATTTAACTAATGTAAACTGAAAAATAAAGCTGGAAATAGGTTGTTTTAAAATATTCACTAATTTTATTCTAATCAAAACCTATGCACCTCACTTGATGTGTGACAAAGATCGATATTCAATGGGATTGGACCGCCATACATTTATAAATGACGCAACGTTATATAATAATAATAATAGCCTTATTCGATGCTGAAACTTCCGTTACATTAAGTATACAAGACATATTAGTGTTTTTAACGTTCAGTATCAGGCAGTCGTATTTAATCAATAAAGTTTTATATCAGTTCAGCTGATACTACAAGTGTAATGTGCGCTACTTATATCGATATAAGTAGCGTATAACGCGAGTTAGAAATATAATGTCTGGCGATAAGAGATTTAGAAGATCAAGAAGAATAGAACGGGAACAGAAAGAAATGTAGGAACAGTGAAGTCTGAGACGATTGATTGACATTATACAAATAAAGTCTTTACTGTATTATTCTTAGATTTTACTAAAATGTTTTGTAATTTCTTATTGAACTACACTTGTGGTCTCGTTCATTACACAAGTATTTCTTCCATTAATGCTTAAGAGATCCTTCAATTTCAACAATATTTGTCCCTCATCTCTTTACAGGATTAATAAAGAGGAGAATATGCTACGAACTTCAATGTTTTTACTTGAGTTTTCCAATACATAACATTGCAACAATTTGTAATCCTTCTTATAATAGCATGTGACCACATACAGTTAGCGTTTATAATTATTTAGTTCAAACTATATAAGTCAATTGTAATAGTTGTACAGTGAGAATATAAGTAACCCAAATGTCCAAGTAGGTTGCTAAATTATTGTGTAAATATATTCAGTCCTCCTTCATCTGCATTCTTAACCTAAGCAGAGAAAAACACAGCAACAAGAAGTTACAACAAAATGTAGTCGATAGGATACTTGTTGACCATATGAATCTTCATTGTTGTGTTAAGACAGTAGAAAGACATTTTAACTGGAGAAACATGTCACCTATTAGTCGTATATATATATATATATATATATATATATATATATATATATATATATATATACTTACGCTTGTTACTCCTCGTGGAGAAGCATAGGCCCAACACCAGCACTCTCCATCCAACCCTATCCTGGGCAATACTCTCCAACTCTTTCCAGTTGTTATTCATCCTATTCATATCTACTTCCAATTCCCGACGTAATGTGTTGTTTGGCCTTCCTGTTTTCCGCTTCCCTTCAAGATTCCAAGTTAAGGCTTGCCTCGTGATGCAGTTTGATGATTTGCGTAATGCATATCCTATTCCATTTCATCATCTTTTTCTAATCTCCTCTTCATATAGAAGCTGGTTTGTTCTCTGCCACAGTAAGCTGTTGCTGATGGTATCTGCCAAAGGATATTTTGTATCTTGCGTAGACACCTATTTATAATTACTTGAACCTTCTTGATGATGTTTATCATGATAGCTCTTCATGTTTCAGTTCCGTACAGTAGGACTATCTTCACGTTCGTATTGAAGATTTCAACTTTGATATATAAAAGACTTATATCAACTGAACATACTACTTACCTTCAAATCAGTTAGTAGATGGTTCAATGAATAATCTTATCAAGTTTAGTTAATTTCCAAAGAAACTTCCAAGATTTTGTATGAAATTGGTTTTTCTTTAAATAAGAATTAATGGAATTATAGTCATGTCTTACTCATCTCATTTAGGAATGCACATGTAAAGAACACGTGATAACTCGTTCTAATATCCGATTATTGATTAAATGTATAGCTCCAAGGTCACACGTATTGAATTCATGCTAATGGCCAATCACGATCAAGGTCAATACAAGTGAATTTAAAGAATTTATGATGAGACTATACTTTATGGACGACCTTGAGTGACGCCAAAGTGACCTTGAAAGTGTCCACTTAATAACTAAGACGGTTTGATGTAGATAATATGAACCTGAGGATATTCACAGGATGTTTCACAGTGAAAGGGATACTTTCATAACGGTATGTTGAAATTTAATAAGTAATATTTACAACTACAAATAATTCACCTACAAGGAAATCTTAATATTTTAGTATTGATTAGAGTGGAGACTATTCCACAGAATGTCATAGATTTCTACTTATAGTTATGAATCAAGTACAGATGAATATATATTTAAGCGCAAGCCAAAAATCCAACTGTCTAAACAATAGTTCACAGAATGTGATTTGTATTTCCAACCTATAGATGGATAATCAAGAGACATAACAACTAAGAAAGCATTCTATGTCGATGATTTCAAAGTCATGTTTAGAGAGAGATAGATAGATAGATCATAGTTTCAATTGCCTATTCTTTAGGAGAATGTTTGATGAGACTATAATTTATGGATGACGTTTTAGCGATGCTAAAGTGACCTTGAGAATACCTACCTACTGACTAGGACTAAATATGGTTTATAAACTAGGGTGAGGAACTAAACTTATTCACTAAATAAATTTTTGGACAGTGGCGCAATTTTGTGGAATGGTTGAAGTTAAACGTTAATAGCGTCGGGTGCGAGCTCAGTGATTTGTAGTTTAAGTGTTCGCGCGCGAGGCCGGTGTGTTCGAGTCCCGCGTGCGAGGTCGTGGGTACGCACTTCTAGGAAGTTCCATACTAGGATGGAACAGTCTAACATTAATTGATTCATGAATGTAACTAAAAAAATTGAAAAAATATCGTAAAATACACCTTTATTAAACTATAAGGAAATGGTAGTCAGTTTCACGCATTCACTATTTTTAAAGTATGATAATGTTTGTTTTCTATGAATTGAGTCAAATCGTCAGTAGTCATTTTACACTGTTCTAGGAAATAGATGACAGTTAGTGAAAGACCCCATCAAAAATCAGGTTCCTATCAGTTTATTTCTATGGATGATTTGGGGACTAGTCAAAATATAATTAACAAAATGAATGAACCATTATTTAAGCATGAAACTGAGATGAATTGTTGGGACGGTTCCTGAGAAGCACGACGGAGACTTCAGAGACCCTTAAACAACTGAAGAGTTTCCATCTAATCAGAACGTGATGGATCTTTCTAGAATATGAACGTGGTATGCTACTATTGGACAGTAGCATAACATACCCTTTTTCAGATTGGCCTAATTATATTGTTAATAATATAATGAACATTAATATCTATGAATACCCATGATTTTCTGTTGATTTTGATTCTTCTGATTTGTGACTGTATGGTTCTATACATTCGAGTGCCGTTAGTTGTATGCTGTATTCTGCGTTAATCAAGTAGCAAACATAACACTAATAACGACTTTGATTTAAAAAAGACATTATGAAAAGTATAAACGAATACAACACTAATAAGCTCGTGTATGTGTGGTAGAAACACAGAAAACGATCAGTAGTTAAACAATGTCATCAAAACAACAGATAGACCGAACTAATGATATTCATAAAACTCTTCTAGGGCCTCTGTTGTAGTTCTCAGAAGCCGTCCCAAAGGACTTATCCATTTTATGATATGTTTATCTCATTGTGTAAAGTAAACATATTGGTTTTTATTATTGTTGAAGCTGATTGCATTATGTTAGTATATTGTTGATTTGATAAAATGTAAGGCGAATACCCTGTTCTATTGATAACTGACTGTATAGCAATATGATTTAGACTATATTTTACTGCTTTAAAAGACAAGTCAGTCAGTGAACTTTGGTCTTGTGTTAAATTGTCACACATCAGTAATTCTATCTGTAATCCTTAGAGAACTTATGGTCTTCGTGATATATGACCTCATAACTAAATATTATTGTAAAATCTTCTTGTCAAGACTAACTTTATCCAGGATTGATATATCAAAAGATTGTCTGATCATCGAGTTCTAATCGATTTTACTTGATCTACTAACTAATGTTGAGTAATATGCATCGATGAAGTTTGTGGTGACCCTACTGACAGAAGAACATGTACCTTTCTGATACAAATTTACCATATGTGACTTTCTGTAATAAGCTTGACCAGAGTATACACTGTTCAAAAGGACTATATTGCATGGTGTTGAGATTATTTTTCAAAATCTCATGTTTTAAACTAAAATTGATTGTATTTGATTGAGATCATAAAACAGTTGATGTTAGTCAAGCATTGGAAACATGGAAGCATCGGACAGACGTTTCGTCACATCGTGGGACTCCGCAGCAGTGCGCATCTACGATCCCGCTAGCGGAATTCCTACCCAGGGTCTTCAGTCTCGCGCGCGAACGATTAAACTCTAGACCACTTAGCCTGCCGGCATCCAACGGTGTTAATGTCCAACCTCAGACCATCCACGAAATCTCACGACTATCTGCCTCAGTACAACGGAAGCGGGTTGGAGTTCGCGCGCGAGACTGAAGGTCCTGTGTTAGAATCACGTGAGCGGGATCGTGGATGCGCAATGCTGATGAGTCTCGCTATGGGACGAAACTGTCATCCAGTGCTGAGAAGTCTATATTGTACCAAAAATATAATATTGAATAAAGCCTCTAGTAATAATAATAATAATAATAATAATAATAATAATAATAATAATAATAATAATAATAATAATAATAATAATAATAATAATAATAATAATAATGGTGTTCTAACATTATTTGGTTCACGATCCCAACCAATAATTTGATTTAAATATTTCATTCTACTTATAATAATTAAGTAGCTTTATGTTTTCTCATAGTTTTATAAGTAACAAAATAAATTTCTCAGTTTTGATCAATTCAGAAGTGAAGATTGACTTCAAGCTGTAATACTGAATACATGTGATTTGAAGATGGCAACTTATGCTTACAGTAGCACTATAATACTTCAAGTACTTCTAAGTTATAAAATCCGGTGTGTCATACTGAAAACACCAACAGCCGGGTAGCTCAACCGATGTTTAACCAACTGAAACTAAGCTAACGCCTATGTTTTAATGTCATTATGTTTCAAAAGTATTACTCAGATGATACATAGTCATACATAAGACTGTACCTCATCATATGGCCTATTTTAATTAGTGTATTAGATTCAATGCTTATGTTTATTTACGTCAGACTATATTGGAACATGGTTAATTCTCGGCCAGGCTACGTGTCCAAAAAATATAGAGTCACATTTATTGATCAGATAATCAAAAATAAGAGTGCAACACCATCTAGAAAGTGAACACTCGTTTCACATACATGTTCAAGTACATAATCTATAATCATTTCATCCAAGTCGATTGGTAATCAGCCGACATGTCGATATAAGCTAAATCATCGAACCATAAGAGAACGATCAACAAACCATCTTTCCAAAAATCTGATGGACAGCTGATGTAACAGAGAAACAGATAAATTCACTTGTGAAAAAACAATAGAACTTGCAAAGACATCTAATGACAAATAAAGCCATTAGAAGAAGCTTATTTTAAGTTTATGGAATGATTGAGAAGCTTAGCTCTACAAAGATTATTAGTTGATACTTTTACCTAGAACGACAATAAAGGCTTATTATTCAAATTACTTGATGATATTGTGGGCTAATGATAAATCACTAGACAACAAGTTTACGAGATGACCACTTGACTTGGTTTCTTTGGTGCAAACCCTTTTGTTTATTCATATTTACTACTGATTTATTGTTAGTAGTGCAAAAATTAAATCAATTTCAGAATTATTCACCACACATTGTAACGACTATCCACTTGACCTAGTTCAAATGTCTGATTAAATTTCTTTTTACTTGTAACAATAAATATCTCTATCCGTTGTGAGTGGTAAAACTGACAACAACAATTTGCATCTAAATGATATCTTTAAGATTACTTATAATGAACAAAGTAGAAAGCATCTCTATATTTAAGTGATTTGACAATGAAGTAATCATTTTTCATTGAGATCATAAACCGATTGATTTTAGATCACCATTGAAAACCTGGAAACATTGGACTGTCATTTCGTTTTATTGTAAGACTCCTCTACCATCTGGCCCGCCGGATTCGAACCTAGGACTCTCAGTCTCGCGCGCGACCGCTTAACCTCTAGACCACTGAGCCGGCCAGCACCCAACAGTGTTAATGTCCAACCTCAACCTATCAGCAAAATTGCGCGACCATCTTCCATTGTACTGAAGTAATTAAATACCTGTCTCTACTCGACGCAGATTAGCTCCACTGGTCACGGTTTCTCATTAGAAGCTCGAGAATCCCCTCACGAAACTATTCACTAGTAAGTACATGGTAATCATCATTATGGTGTTCGAATCCCTCTAGTGGGATCGTCGATGCGCACTACCACTGAGGAGTCCCACAATAGGGTGAAACGGTTGTCCAGTGCTTCCAGGTTTTCAATGGTGGTCTAACATCAATCGATTCATGATCACAATTAAAAACCTAATAATCTCCACAACCCTGTACGGAAGTGATCAATATTTGGAATGAATTCATATGAATATCAATCAGTTCAGTGATAACATCTCTGATCATTGTATTAGGCAACATACTCATTACTAAATACATAGATGATGTATTGGTTCCCTTACAGTTACAAAGACTATTTGAAAACTGTTACCAGTTAGTATGAATATTAAAGTAAGCAATACTTTCGTTTGACACCCTTCAACTATCCAACATCGAATATTAAGTCACTTAAAGAAGTTATTATACTGAACTTTTTCTATACCTATTTTGATTTAAGGCAACATGTTCATTATCACTAGACTGCACATTTCAATCAGTCAATCAGCTACAACTTAGAACTAGGCACTTATATGCATCGGTCCAAGTTGCCATACCTCATTAACAACTCAACAAGATGAAAGAAAGGTATAAATCCATTTTAATCTCAAAGCTGAAGGAGAGATAAAGAATGTATAGACCTACGCCATTGTGATTGATCGATTCTGAGCCATGTCACCAAAAGTCTCCAACCATTGATTGCGGCAGTCACGCGCATGCCAACTATAGATTCTGAATCTACCATCGTGTCTCAGAATAGATGTTAGTGACTTCCAACCATTCCCAACATCAATTATCATTGCACGTCGTGGTAATCGGTGTTCAGGCATACGTAACATGTGGCCTAACCATCTCAAACGATGAATATCCACAACCTCATCCACTAATTTGCCATCATTCCTTATTATCTTGCGTCTAACCTCACTATTACTTACCTGGTGATACCAGCAGATGCGAGAAATATATACTTTTTAATGGCTATTATTCTGACTCCGATTAGGTCAGATCTGATTGCTATTGAAGTATACGCGTCACCAATCCTTGTGTATAATCATTGACTGAACTCGCATTAGTGAATAACGGAATTAAATAAATCAAATATGAGAATGGAAGCTTGAATACATATACAAATAAGTTACAGACAAGTGATGAATAGAATGAAAAGTGTATACACATACGTTTACATGAGTACAGTGAAAGTTGATAAGCGAATGATTGACAAGGTCAAAATATGACTCAAGAAGAATGATGAACAAACTGGCTTATCCGGAAACCGGAATAAGCTATGTGGTGTTGACATAGCAGTAGTCGACACTACAATTTACAACTTGACTATAAAATTGAAAGCTGTTTGTTAGACACACTACAGATTATCTCGTAACAAAGAATATAATACTAATGTGAGATGAATATTAAACTGAGCAGAATGATTGATATAGTTTACAAAATTACCATCATTCCCTATTACTATGCATCTAGCCTCACTACTTCTCACCCAATGATCCCAGCATATGCGTGCAATATTTCTATGACTGCATATTTAATGTCTAGCGTGAAGGCAATGACACAAACTTACACTTGGTAAATGAATCAATAATAACAATAATAGTATTGTCTGTAATTCGATCAACGGAACTTGATCAGTGTTTATGCCTAGACAATACAATATTGATGGATTCAAATAATAAGTCAATCGAAATCGGAGGTGTTCTCTTTCTCTTAAATCCTTTATGCATTTTTGCATATATCTATATACATATACATATACATACTACACATAATTTATGTGAACATTTTCAATCATTGAAAGATGAATCATATAAATGGTGTTAAATGCCAAGGGTTTATATTTAATCCAGTGTAATATATGGAATTATTCATGTTCTATTGTTGAATTATTTATTATTATTATCATCATTATTTAAACACATAAACATTGGTACAACGAGGCACCAAATAGATATCCTCCATATAAATCATTCGGTTTATGTGAGGGCTGAGATACTGCTCGGGTGCTTATACCGAAGTAAGGGTGGTTTACTTGGAGAGCCACTTCCAGAGTGAGTGAGTGAGTGAGTGAGTGAGTGAGTGAGTGAGTGAGTGAGTGAGTGAGTGAGTGAGTGAGTGAGTGAGTGAGTGAGTGAGTGAGTGAGTGAGTGAGTGAGTGAGTGAGTGAGTGAGTGAGTGAGTGAGTGAGTGAGTGAGTGAGTGAGTGAGTGAGTGAGTGAGTGAGTGAGTGAGTGAGTGAGTGAGTGAGTGAGTGAGTGAGTGAGTGAGTGAGTGAGTGAGTGAGTGAGTGAGTGAGTGAGTGAGTGAGTGAGTGAGTGAGTGAGTGAGTGAGTGAGTGAGTGAGTGAGTGAGTGAGTGAGTGAGTGAGTGAGTGAGTGAGTGAGTGAGTGAGTGAGTGAGTGAGAATACATCATTACTTAAGTATGATAGTGAACAAGTGAAACACTTTAAGAAATCAGACATACTCTTAAAAATTCGACATTTGTATAAACACACGAACAAAATAATCGGAATGACCATCTTTACAATGAAGCATTAGTCACCTGTAGAATTTCAACTACCTAAAAGGTAATTGTTTTTTTTTCATAGGTCTTATTTGTAAATTACATTTTTATAATATTGATTTTTAGTTGGAGAATGATTAAAAGATAAACAGAAATGGAAAACTGTTTTTTCCAAATAAAGAACTTCTCTCAATTCGTGTGTATTCAATAATTGGAATTCAAAACCGTCAGGTTCCATGATGAACATTTCACCATTAAAACTATTCAGTCAACATCTAATTGATAGAATTCTGAATTCCATGAATTCATGATGTATTTCGATGACCAACTAGTCACAATCTCTACAATTATTCTATTCCTAACAATTCCTAATTCAACCAATTATAACTCAATGAAACCTAAAAGGGAAGTTACAAACTCTTAACAAAAAGATACTGTCATAAATTGAGAACATGATGAACATGAGTGACATACTTATCTGGGAATAAGTTGTGAAAGTGGCTGCTCAATACCGCGAATAGATTGAATCTATAAATTTAGATTAGTGAATGATAATTTAGTGGTGCCACCAGACCTGAATATCCTGGGTTCGACCCCTAGTTGTGCCATGGTTATGCATTAATCAAGAGTAGCAATTATGCATTGCCTCCTGCTTAATGAAAATAGTCTAATTAAGATTATTGAATGTTATAAACTGTGACCTTCTTTGTTTGTTTTTTTTCTTCGAAAAATATTCGTAGAGAAGAATCAATATCAACAGCACCAATCAATATTAGATCAGCTTTACCAAATTTGAATTCTGGTTCCAGAGGTTATTATAATCAAACGAATTCATCACAATCAATACAGTCAAATAATTATCCTGATAGAAATGTAAATACAATGTGGAGTGGACGTTCAACAGCTAAATTACCACCAACAGTTGATTTAATGAATGAAGTACAACAGCTTAGATCACAATGGAATATGTTGTCTAGACTTGTAAGTGTATGGATCATTTAATAGAAATTAATTTCAGGAAGTGATTGTAAGACAAGTATTAAACTGTGTTTGTGAATGAATGAATGAATGAAGAAGGTCAGAGCTATGTTAAAAGGTAGTAGTAGTAGTAGTAGTAGTAGTAGTAGTAGTAGTAGTAGTAGTAGCAGTAGTAGTAGTAGTAGTAGTAGTAGTAGTAGTAGTAGTAGTAGTAGTAGTAGTAGTAGTAGTAGTAGTAGTAGTAGTAGTAGTAGTAGTAGTAGTAGTAGTAGTAGTAGTAGTAGTAGTAGTAGTAGTAGTAGTAGTAGTAGTAGTAGTAGTAGTAGTAGTAGTAGTAGTAGTAGTAGTAGTAGTAGTAGTAGTAGTAGTAGTAGTAGTAGTAGTAGTAGTAGTAGTAGTAGTAGTAGTAGTAGTAGTAGTAGTAGTAGTAGTAGTAGTAGTAGTAGTAGGAGTAGTAGTAGTAGTAGTAGTAGTAGTAGTAGTAGTAGTAGTAGTAGTAGTAGTAGTAGTAGTAGTAGTAGTAGTAGTAGTAGTAGTAGTAGTAGTAGTAGTAGTAGTAGTAGTAGTAGTAGTAGTAGTAGTAGTAGTAGTAGTAGTAGTAGTAGTAGTAGTAGTAGTAGTAGTAGTAGTAGTAGTAGTAGTAGTAGTAGTAGTAGTAGTAGTAGTAGTAGTAGTAGTAGTAGTAGTAGTAGTAGTAGTAGTAGTAGTAGTAGTAGTAGTAGTAGTAGTAGTAGTAGTAGTAGTAGTAGTAGTAGTAGTAGTAGTAGTAGTAGTAGTAGTAGTAGTAGTAGTAGTAGTAGTAGTAGTAGTAGTAGTAGTAGTAGTAGTAGTAGTAGTAGTAGTAGTAGTAGTAGTAGTAGTAGTAGTAGTAGTAGTAGTAGTAGTAGTAGTAGTAGTAGTAGTAGTAGTAGTAGTAGTAGTAGTAGTAGTAGTAGTAGTAGTAGTAGTAGTAGTAGTAGTAGTAGTAGTAGTAGTAGTAGTAGTAGTAGTAGTAGTAGTAGTAGTAGTAGTAGTAGTAGTAGTAGTAGTAGTAGTAGTAGTAGTAGTAGTAGTAGTAAGTAGTAGTAGTAGTAGTAGTAGTAGTAGTAGTAGTAGTAGTAGTAGTAGTAGTAGTAGTAGTAGTAGTAGTAGTAGTAGTAGTAGTAGTAGTAGTAGTAGTAGTAGTAGTAGTAGTAGTAGTAGTAGTAGTAGTAGTAGTAGTAGTAGTAGTAGTAGTAGTAGTAGTAGTAGTAGTAGTAGTAGTAGTAGTAGTAGTAGTAGTAGTAGTAGTAGTAGTAGTAGTAGTAGTAGTAGTAGTAGTAGTAGTAGTAGTAGTAGTAGTAGTAGTAGTAGTAGTAGTAGTAGTAGTAGTAGTAGTAGTAGTAGTAGTAGTAGTAGTAGTAGTAGTAGTAGTAGTAGTAGTAGTAGTAGTAGTAGTAGTAGTAGTAGTAGTAGTAGTAGTAGTAGTAGTAGTAGTAGTAGTAGTAGTAGTAGTAGTAGTAGTAGTAGTAGTAGTAGTAGTAGTAGTAGTAGTAGTAGTAGTAGTAGTAGTAGTAGTAGTAGTAGTAGTAGTAGTAGTAGTAGTAGTAGTAGTAGTAGTAGTAGTAGTAGTAGTAGTAGTAGTAGTAGTAGTAGTAGTAGTAGTAGTAGTAGTAGTAGTAGTAGTAGTAGTAGTAGTAGTAGTAGTAGTAGTAGTAGTAGTAGTAGTAGTAGTAGTAGTAGTAGTAGTAGTAGTAGTAGTAGTAGTAGTAGTAGTAGTAGTAGTAGTAGTAGTAGTAGTAGTAGTAGTAGTAGTAGTAGTAGTAGTAGTAGTAGTAGTAGTAGTAGTAGTAGTAGTAGTAGTAGTAGTAGTAGTAGTAGTAGTAGTAGTAGTAGTAGTAGTAGTAGTAGTAGTAGTAGTAGTAGTAGTAGTAGTAGTAGTAGTAGTAGTAGTAGTAGTAGTAGTAGTAGTAGTAGTAGTAGTAGTAGTAGTAGTAGTAGTAGTAGTAGTAGTAGTAGTAGTAGTAGTAGTAGTAGTAGTAGTAGTAGTAGTAGTAGTAGTAGTAGTAGTAGTAGTAGTAGTAGTAGTAGTAGTAGTAGTAGTAGTAGTAGTAGTAGTAGTAGTAGTAGTAGTAGTAGTAGTAGTAGTAGTAGTAGTAGTAGTAGTAGTAGTAGTAGTAGTAGTAGTAGTAGTAGTAGTAGTAGTAGTAGTAGTAGTAGTAGTAGTAGTAGTAGTAGTAGTAGTAGTAGTAGTAGTAGTAGTAGTAGTAGTAGTAGTAGTAGTAGTAGTAGTAGTAGTAGTAGTAGTAGTAGTAGTAGTAGTAGTAGTAGTAGTAGTAGTAGTAGTAGTAGTAGTAGTAGTAGTAGTAGTAGTAGAAGTAGTAGTAGTAGTAGTAGTAGTAGTAGTAGTAGTAGTAGTAGTAGTAGTAGTAGTAGTAGTAGTAGTAGTAGTAGTAGTAGTAGTAGTAGTAGTAGTAGTAGTAGTAGTAGTAGTAGTAGTAGTAGTAGTAGTAGTAGTAGTAGTAGGAGTAGTAGTAGTAGTAGTAGTAGTAGTAGTAGTAGTAGTAGTAGTAGTAGTAGTAGTAGTAGTAGTAGTAGTAGTAGTAGTAGTAGTAGTAGTAGTAGTAGTAGTAGTAGTAGTAGTAGTAGTAGTAGTAGTAGTAGTAGTAGTAGTAGTAGTAGTAGTAGTAGTAGTAGTAGTAGTAGTAGTAGTAGTAGTAGTAGTAGTAGTAGTAGTAGTAGTAGTAGTAGTAGTAGTAGTAGTAGTAGTAGTAGTAGTAGTAGTAGTAGTAGTAGTAGTAGTAGTAGTAGTAGTAGTAGTAGTAGTAGTAGTAGTAGTAGTAGTAGTAGTAGTAGTAGTAGTAGTAGTAGTAGTAGTAGTAGTAGTAGTAGTAGTAGTAGTAGTAGTAGTAGTAGTAGTAGTAGTAGTAGTAGTAGTAGTAGTAGTAGTAGTAGTAGTAGTAGTAGTAGTAGTAGTAGTAGTAGTAGTAGTAGTAGTAGTAGTAGTAGTAGTAGTAGTAGTAGTAGTAGTAGTAGTAGTAGTAGTAGTAGTAGTAGTAGTAGTAGTAGTAGTAGTAGTAGTAGTAGTAGTAGTAGTAGTAGTAGTAGTAGTAGTAGTAGTAGTAGTAGTAGTAGTAGTAGTAGTAGTAGTAGTAGTAGTAGTAGTAGTAGTAGTAGTAGTAGTAGTAGTAGTAGTAGTAGTAGTAGTAGTGAATTCAAAAGTAATCAAGCTGTTGATAATTCAAGGATTCTCAAGCTATGGTAAAGTATTTCTTCTATTAAGACTTGAAAAAGAAACTGAAATAATTCTGTTCGTCTTATCATCCTAATATCAACTTGATCCTGGAGGTCAAAAGGACAATGTTCAACAGCGGTATGGGTCCTCACTACTGAGGAGTACAATGCTAGCACGAAACAGTCATTCAATTCATCTTGGTAGTCTAGTGTAGATCAGTTCATGATCTAACTATGAAAGTGCTTTAAATGTTATGACTCAATTAGTTGTGTAATATACATCATAAAATAAAGTAAATTAGTCACAATTCACAGCTACATTCAAATCACCCTCTTCTTCATTTATTTCTCATTTCTTATATTTCATTGTTTCTAACAGCAAATTGAATTTCGTCATCTATTGGATAGGTAAGTATTGTATTCTCTCAAATTACAACGTTTCTTTTTTTTATTTTTTGTTATAAGGAATCTCCATTAATTCCTTATTATAGTTTCCTGTTAACTGCTGAAGACGACGATCTTGTGGAGGGAGATCAGCTTCATTGATCAGTTGTATTCATCATGAATTGTGAATGAAAGAATCTGTAAATGAGAACCATCTTCATAATGATTATTCAATTAATTTATAACAACATGAGCTAACTATTGATAGAAGAATTCAAGATGTGTCAAAAATGTGATCGATAAACGAATCCACCATCACCACTACCACCACATTCACTTCCTTTGACCTTGTACACAACTACTACTGTATCTCGTTTATTAACCAATCACAATTTGATGTTTATTATAAAACAATATTTGCATTATTGACTCATTTTTTCTATTCACTGGCTACTGTTCGGTATGTTATTTATGCTTCTGTTTTTCCCTTTTGTTGTTAATAGACTGTGTACTGTTTTTTTGTATAAGAACGGTGTTAATTTATGTTTTAGAAAGAGATAAAGTTTACTTATCAAGCCAAATAGCTTATACTTGTTCTGACATTGGCTAAACCAATACTCGGTGTTTGACAGTCTAGGGAATAGTTGAGAATTAAACATGTAGGTAGGAAATTGCTTCCTACAAGATGTTTCTGATGTTCTAGTGAGTGAGTGAGTGAGTGAATGAGACACTCTGACTGTTGAATGCCAAACACTTGGTATTGTTTGCTTGTTTCTTCTCATTGTTATTTAGGACTGTAATTGATCAGTCTCTTATTGGCATGTGTGCATCGTGTACAGACTGCTTCGATATTGCCATAACTTACAAACATTCTAAACAGAGATAGATGGTGATAAGCAGTAAAATCCAGGATGCGTGTTTTGTCCTATTTCTGACTGGTCAGCTGGATGAACCTGCATCCGAGATGATGTTCACCCCAGGACTCGGACATCGATAGGAAGACTTGGACAATCAATACAAAAATGAATCGAAAGTTCATCCCATTGCAAAATCTAGTGGCTATCGGGACTCGTAATTCAGTGCCGGTCGCTTTTAACACCATCGCGTATGATACTGTGTTCGAGTCGCAGAGTGAACAACACTTCTGCCACGAGAAGTCAGTGAGTAGGACTTCCCTGGCAGAGGCTGTATACGCGTGGCCGTGTGAGAGTATTTCGAGATGGAGGGCGAACCCACCTTGCTCTCGGCCTTACCAGGGCATTTGGGCGCTTGAAAATATCCATCATATTTTATATCTGAATATTTGTTTAAACTATGATATACACTTGACTGATAATAATCATAATAGTAATATTCATAATAAGTAATCCTGAGAGATTGAAATAAGGAAAAGTATAGTTATCCGGTCGAATGGATAAAAAACTTCCTTACTCCTTACTTAATTGAAGTTGAACGTATTAATCACTGGATAGCGTTTCCATGATTTGGTGGAGGTTAAGAATCCATCTGAGAGCATGAAACTCTATTCTTCTATCTGTCTGTACTTGATACAACATACTTAATGAATTAGTAACATACTTAGTAATATCTGGTTATTGATACTGCGAACTGATAATGACTAGTGTTAATGTTATTATGTTATTCACTTCTTGAACGAACTAATTAGATTGACTTTAGTTAAGTGTCAGTGTGGTAAACTTCAGATAAATGGAAGCTGATGAGTTCCAGGTAGGACGAAACATGCATTCTAGATTCTATCACTATTCATGATTGTTATAAACAGTCAATGCATCATAATAATTTCTCTTCTATTCTGTTTGTCTTGTAAAATTTTCTTTATTTCAAAGGAGGAAAATTCACGTTTAAGTGATTCATTTTAAACATCTTTATACAATATGAATAAACCAAGAAATTTAGATAAAACTACCATGTCAACTACTAATCATTATCCCATTAAATCTTATGATGAATATCAAGATTTATTCGATAATAATAATAATAATAATAATAATAAACAAAGACATTCAAATAATCCTGTCAATATGTCACATCATCATCATCATCAACGACACCACCACCAACAACAAGCTCAACATCATTATCAGCATTCACCTCAACCTCATCAACCACAAACATGTCAATTTATATCACCAAGAACATTAAAAGTAGAAACAATAGTAGCACCAAATTTAGACATAAAACCATATCGAAGAAGAAATATAAAACATCAATTATCATCAACTGGTAAATGTTTCCTAAATTATTAACCACATATTCATTCATTGATGCATTCAAATGAATTAAGTTAAGTTGATAAACATGAATGTTCAAATGAATCAGTGAGTTTATTACTTAGAATAAACACTGACCATTAAAATAAGATTGTCATAAAATATCAGGTAGTGAATTTCATAATGGTATGTATGTTATGATCTATACCCACGGGGTATTATTCAGCTTAATACCATTAAATCTCTTGAAGAAGATCACTCAAAACTATAAACTGATAGTTTGAAATCTTTGCTGAGTCTATGGATATGCGTTTGTGAAGAGTATCATACAATTCACACATAAGCAATTATGAATGTATATCTTGTCAGAGGTTTTCAGAATAACCAGACTCTATTGAGATTCTTTACAAGATGAATAACACAACCCAATCCATGTGGCGCAGAATCTTAGTAGGTCAGAAGTATTCCATACTATAATACAATGAATGTTTAGTGTATTCTGATCTTCAGAGATTGTCTAACTTAGATCAATCCATTATGTAAACCGTGAAATTTACTAGTTAATTAACTATCACTCATTGTTCCACGAACTGTTTTCGATTAGAGCAAATTAAATTGAATTCACTGAAGCCGAAGAATGAGGTTTTGTTTATATTTCAAAATGATACATAATCAATAATGATTAGTGATATAACAAACTAATACTGTATAGTGAATAATGTCCTAAGAAGAAAGAAAGACGCAGTCAGTCAGTCAGTCAACTTCAACGTAGGACCAAGCACATATATGCATCAGTCCAAGTTGCCATACCGCATTAGCACAGAAAGTTGAACACTGCATTCATAGACGTAGTTACTTCAATGGGGGTATTACATAGAAGAAAGATTACAGATAAGGATATGGTACAGGAAGAAAGAATTAGTTCGTAGAAAGAAAGATATGAAGTGATTTTATTCTCTTAGTTTAAGGGAAGACAGAGAGTGTATACACAAATTCAAGCCATTGTGATTGATTTTGTGTCATGTCACCCAGAGTTTCCAACCATTGGTTACGATAGTCGCACTGACCCTAACCAACTAGTTTGCATCTACCAACATGACTTAGACTAGAAGTTAGTGAAATTAAGCATTGATGCCACGTTTTAGTTTGGCCGCTTCCTCTAACTTTGTAAAGACCTTATAATGTAAATATCATAGAAGAATAACCAAATTTCATATTCATGCCTAATTCAGTTACAAGTATAGTTCATTCATTCTAATCATTATAAAATGTTAATACTTGAAACGAACAGTATTTGGTTCATGTCTCAGTTGAGATGAAGCTTTGCTTTGGGCACCCGTGCAGTATTACAGTTCTCACATATATATCCAATGAAATTTGTGTGGCGCATATGTATTTGATGCCTCCTTGTACCAATATCTATGTGTTAAACTAAATTATATATATATATATAACTTTTTAAATGATTACATTCTAACATTTAACAAAATATAATTGATAGTCTATTCAACTACTTCTTTTCTTCTTTCTCCCACTCCCACTCTCACTTTCACTCCCTCTCTGTCTCGCTAAATGTCTCTATTTAGAGTGTTCCGTCAACGGATAATTGATTGAATAATCGACAAGACTATGTTTTATGTTACAGTGTAAAAGGTTAGTACAACATAATAATTGAATTGACTTAATATTGATAATCAATATTATTGCATAACATCACATCTATCTCCATTTCCCGGCGTAATGTATTCTTTGGTCTTCCTCTTCTCCTTCGATCTTGAGGATTCCATGTGAGGACTTGTCTTGTGACTCAGTTCGGTGCTTTCCTCAATGTGTGTCCTATCCACTTCCAGCGCTTCTTCCTGATTTATTCCTCCACTGACATCTGATTTGTTCTCTCCCACAGTAGGTTGTTGCTAATAGTGTCCGGCCAGCGGATCCGAAGTATTTTGCGTAGACAACTGTTAATAAACACCTGTATCTTCTGGATGATGACTTTCGTAATTCTCCAGGTTTCCTCCCCATACAGTAGAACTGTCTTGACATTTATATTGAAAATGCTGACTTTTGTGTTGGTCGACAGACAGTTGTTTTGAGTTCCAGATGTTGTTCAGTTGTAAATATGCTGCTCTTGCTTTCCTGATCCGTGCCTTCACATCTGCATCAGATCCACTGTGTTCATCGATGATGCTGCCCAAATATGTAAAGGTTTTTACATCTTCCAAAGCTTCTCCGTCAATTGTGATTGGATTGCTATATGCTGTGTTGTATCGAAGAATCTTGCTTTTCCCTTTGTGTATATTGAGACCTATTGCTGCTGAGGCTGCCTCTACACTGGTTGTCTTCTCCTGAATTTGTTGTTGCGTTTGCGATAGGAGAGCCAGATCATCTGCGAAGTCTAGATCATCCAATTGCATCCTAGCTTTTCACTATATCCCGTGCTTCCCATCAGATGTTGACGTCTTCATGATCCAGTCGATCACAAGGAGAAAGAAAAAGGGTGAGAGTAAGCAACCTTGCCTGACACCGGTCTTTACTTCGAACGACTTTGTCAACTGTCCTCCATGGACGGTTTCGCAGTTTAATCCATCATATGAATTCCCTATGATATTGACTATCTTCTGAGGCACGCCGTAGTGTCGAAGAAGCTTCCATAGGGTTGTTCTGTCCACGCTATCAAATGCTTTTTCGTAGTCAATGAAGTTGATATTGAGTGATGAATTCCATTCAATTGATTGTTCCACAATGATCCGTAGAGCTGCGATTTGGTCTGTGCACGATCTATCCTTACGGAATCTTGCCTGTTGGTCTCGAAGTTGGGCGTCTACGGAGTCCTTCATCCTGTTTAACAATACCCTATTGAAGACTTTTCCTGGTATTGAAAGAAGAGTGATTCCCCTGTAGTTGTCACATTTGCTGAGGTTGCCTTTCTTTGGTATTTTGACCAGAAGTCCTTCTCTCCAGTCTTTTGGTACCTGTTCCTCGTCTGAAGAGAATGTGGAGTATCCTTGCAGTTACCACTACGTCTGCTTTCAGTGCCTCTGCTGGAATGTTGTCTAGTCCTGCTGCTTTGCCACTCTTGATTTGTCTGATAGCCTTGCTGATTTCTTCAATTGTTGGTGGGACAACATCAATTGGGAGGTCCGTGAGTGTTGCTTCGATGTTGGGTGGGTTCAGTGGGGCTGGTCGATTCAAGAGTTCTTTGAAGTGTTCTACCCACCTGTTTCGTTGTTCTTCAATGTTGGTGATTATCTTGCCTTCCTTGCTTTTCACTGGTCGTTCTGGTTTACGTTGATTTCCAGAGAGTTTCTTTGTTGTATCGCACAATTGTCCCATGTTTTCTTCTTTTGCAGCTTTTTCCATCGTCATTGCTAGATTTACCACATATTTACATCTGTCGGTTCTGATGCTCTTCTTCACTTGCTTGTTTACTTCTGTGTATTCAGCCTGTGCCTTGGCTTTTTCTGCTCTTGTTCGACTGGTATTGATTGCTGCCTTCTTGTTCCTCCTTTCTTGAATCTTATCCAGTGTATCAACAGTGATCCATTCCTTGTGATGGTGCTTCTTGTGGCCCAGAACCTCATGACATGTTGAAGTGATTGCCTCTTTTATCCCTTTCCAGTTGCTCTCCATAGTAGTTTCTTCTCCACTGAGTAGATCATGAAAGGCTTGGAACTTATTGCTGAGGGTTATCTTGAATTTATTGAGTTTCATGTACCTATAAAAATTGTTGCTCTGGTTGTTCGAAGGGGCATCGGCATCGTGACTTCCGAATGAACTCGGATTTCACCCTGAGGCGTCATATTTCTTCTCAATGAAGACCTTCTAACTCCCAAGGCAGGGTTTTAATGGTTTGAGTTATTTTTTCTGGTTAGCGTTTTTTTAGCGAGTTAGTTTTCTACGGGATGGGGTCGCTAACCCCATGCTCAACCCTCCTCGTTTATCCGGCCTTGGGACCTGCAGTAGCCCCCGGAAAGGGACTCCAGGCGGAGTTATTTTTATATACATACATTCACAATATACTACTCATCAATCAATTATCATTTTTACTACTTATATTGATGATCGTTAGTAGTAATGAAAATATTGCTGAAAAAAGTATTTAAATATATATATCATTCTGATAATGAATTAGGCATTCCCTTTTCTTTTCTTTTCTTTTCCTTTTTTAATTCTCTCTTATACATTTAAACTACTTTCATGATTGTTCTAAGAATAATGAAAGAAAGAAAGAAAGAATTCATTAATCTGTGATCAATATCCATCAAATAACACATTGATTTATTGGTTTTCTTTCTTTTCTTGTTTTTTTCTTTTTTCTTCTTCAGTAGGGAACTAATTTTTTTCTAAATTATTCTTCTATTTATTTCAATTTGATTATTTCTATGACTAACCGTTTAATGACTCTTGTTATGATGTTCCTGTTATAGAATAATAATAATAGCCTGGGAGGTATAATTCTACTTCTCTCTCTCTCTCTCTCTCTCTCTCTCTATATATATATATATATATATATATATATATATATACTACTGCTACTAATATTGTAGTCAGCAGTATCTGCAGTATGTTTGTTATACACACATTTGGAAGTCCGTGAAAACATTAGGCAAACTTTCGAACACAAACACACGTATACTTCCCCTTGTCTCTCTCTCTCTCTCTGTCTCTCTGGTTTTATGTCACTTCCATCTTTCGTCTCTGTTGTCCTCATCAGTTCCATCGAACAAAATGCTGTCCAAATTACTATTATGATTCGTCTTTATATGAAACATCCCAATTTCAATTTATGATTATATTCAATGGAACTGTTAAGCCAATCATAACTGAATTCATTGAGTGAGAATGACTGATCAATAATTGATCCCTATTTTTATTTTCAATAAAATTCTTTATATTCTATCGTGTTCTTTACTTAATTATCAAAATGAATATTACTACTTTGATTATTATTATTATTATTATTATTATTATTATTATTATTATTATTGTCATCTTTGTTGCTATGGTGACAAGGAATTTAACATATCCCTTTGTATACACTTTTTTTATTATTATTTTACCAAAAACAAAAAAACAAAAATGAACATTCATGACGAATTTTTTTTATTTATTGAAATAAAACGAGAAAAATATCTGACTTTTTATTCGTAGGAAAGATTTAGTTAGCATTGGGATTCTTCATCAGTATTGATTCATGACTATGGGTCTTAAACGAGATATACTTATTCACTAGAATTGATAAGCTGGAATCGATTGATGTTAACATCTGTCTCATTTCAATCAATTCCTATTGAGATGAAAAGGATATTCAGGAGTTCTAGGTTTATATTAGTAGTCTAACTAAGATTCGGTTGGTGGTGGTGATGTTAAATATGAAAACTATTTTCTATGTGTTCAGTTGTTGACAAGTATCCTTATTTTACAAAAAGAAACGTATCGTTTGTAATTAGTATCTAATTGTTTTCTCATTAGAGATTGTATATATACATGTTAAGTGGTTGGAATGATTCTACAGGAAATCCTCATTGGATATAGATTGTGAGCTAATCATTACTCATCTCTACAAAGCTTACTTGTGATCATCGGACTCGAACACTTTCCAGTCTACTTTGACAGATTAAGACATTATTATTCAAACTAAATTTCAGTGAGTAATTTGTGTCATATTTTTTTATTCCTTAGTTACCATCAAATTCTATGGATCAAGTTGCAGTCAGTATTCTGATTAGTCCTGTCATCACAACGACTTGCCACTAGATACATGATATTGATCTATTAGATAGTTAAAGATATTGGCTGGATGGGATAAGTGAATCAATAAACAGAATGAAAGTAGATGAGGTGATAATTACAATTAAGTAGAAGTGACTGATGGTTATGTTTGTTTATTCTCTTTAGCGCTTAAACGGTTTTATCAATCAATGTACGTTCCAATCTCATAATGAAAATCAATCCTCTCTCAATGAATAGATCCCAAGTATGTAAAAGATGAAAGTTAGACTTTGATTCAGGAAGTCATATAGTATTAGGTAATACAGTTTAACCCAAAGTCCACAGTATAGACGTATACTTAGATGAAGATATATGTAGTAATGTCCTGTCTGATATATACAATAGAAAGGGGTTCAGTAAATTATTAAATATAGTTAAATAGAATATTCCAAGTTCAGAACAAAATTTAAAATCAATACTCTTGTCATTGCATCCATGTTGATTTATTTTAATCAAACTGCTTCAATATTCATTTTATTTGGATGTTTGTGAAAAACATACTCGTCGTACAGGAGCATAAGGTTCAACCCTGTCCTGAGCAATCCTTCTTTCCAATTGCTATTTAGGCTTTTCATGTTTATTTCCAATTCCCGACGCAATGTGTTCTTTGGCCGTCCTGTTTTCCACTCCCCTTCAAGATTCCAAGTTAGGGCTTGCCTCATGATGCAGTTTGATGATTTGCGTGATTTATGTTCTATCTATCGATTTCCATCGTCTTTTCCTAATTTCCTCTTCAGTTGGAAGATGGTTTGTCCTCTTCCACAGAAAGCTATTGCTAATGATCTCCGGCCAATGGATGTTGAGTATCTTGCGTAGACAACTATTTATAAATACTTTTACCTTCTTGATGATGGTTGTAGTAGTTCTCCAAGTTTCAGCTTCGTACAATAGCACTGTCTTGACGTTCGTATTGTTATTATTGGTTGACAGACAGCTCTTTTGAGTTCCATATATTCTTCAATGGATGGAACGGATGGAACAGTCAGAAAGAATTATTATTTTGATTCGAACAGTTTAAATCATGCGTCAATTGAAGCTAGAACACAATGTGAGACCTGTTAATGTCTAACTTCAACTAATCCACGAAATGTTTATAAATGTCAATTGATTATATTGCTTAATGACTAAGGCCTAATTAGAACTCATCAATGTTGGTTCAGCTGACCTTTCTCATAGAAATAATGTCGTTGTACTAGTGTACTGGTAGTACTACATTTGTCTATCGTAACTATATGACAAAACATTGAAACATTCTGAATAACCTTTGCATGTACTATTTTGTTAGACACATTAGTGTTCATTAGATGACATTTCCTATACGAAATCGTTTACTTAAACCGTATATTTGATAAAGCTTAAAAAGCGTTTTCGAATACGTGGGCGATAATCACATAATGATTATTAATCTTCGATGAATTTCGATAGCTTCATCACTTGACCTTTGCCATGGAAATAAGAAATTGAAACAAAAGAGTTTAAATCAAATTTTGGGTGGCCCTGGAAAAGGCCTTTACTCGTTCTCTTAACAGTTCCGAATTTCATAAACAAAGACGTTGCTATGATTCCGTTATAGCGACGCACATGAGACAGTCAGTCAGTCAGTAACAACGTTGAACTTCGTACGTACGTACATCAGTTCGAGTTGCCATACCACATTAGCACAGAGCTTCAGATATCGATTCAAATCCCATAGTGGTAGAGGTACTGAAAGTATAAGTAGTGATAGGGACAGTAGATTCCATGGACAAGTGGTGATGAGTCGCAAGCACAAAATAAATGAAACATTGCTTCGCATGGACAAAAAATCCAGGCATTTCCATCAGCAGTTTCATGTGGTGGTTGTGCAATATTGTAAATATCACAAATTTTGTTGTCATACGTGTTCTCATCATTATCGTCGTCTCGTTCAGTGAACTCCTCTGAGTTAATCTAAACACGTTCTTCGTCATTGCCTAACGTTGCATCCATATCGATGTTATTTTGATAGTTGGTAACTTACAAAAGATGAAGGAAGGAAATTGAGTGTTCACGAAAGTCCTTTATGAAAAATTATAATAACACTAATCAAATTACCTCCTTCGTCTACTCGGCTGTGAGGAAACGCTAGGTGTTCTACGACCATTTCTCCAACATACGAATTTAATATACGGCATCCGTTCTCTATGGAAATGAGAATCTCTCACCGCATAATGGCAGTACGTAGCTCTTTCATAAGTTCTAACAGCGTTCTACAACACTTCAAGTGATTGGAACGCTGCGACTTACGGTGTGCTCAAGAATAGGTTACCGGTTTCCGTGACAACGTGAGAAACGACAGAGCTCGTACTTTGCACTTTACTACAGTCTGTAACTATAAGAAAATGTGCTCTGTCGTCATGTCCTGACATTGTATATCAAGTTTAAAAAATAAACGACCAATTATGACGAACTTAGAACTAGCTATTTGATTGAACGGAACAGAATAAAAATTATTGGAAGATGGGGATGAAAAAAATAAAAAATATTATCCGACCGGCAATTTTTTTAAAAATTTCCCCCACCCCATCAATAATTTCTTTCCACCCCCAATTTACAATATTTTTCATCCCGCGTTTTGTCCAATGATATGGCTAATGTTTAAAACTTCGATGTAATTGGTTATTTATGTCTTAAAAATTGTTACAAATTATCAATACTTGTAAACGAAGTACAATTTAATCGTCATTATGGAGGACAGTAATGTTCCAAGTACAAGCGCTGTTGTTTCTCACGTCACGGAAATGGATGAAGTCTTTTTAACAAACTTGTTTCTGGTTGCGTTCCCATCGGTTGAAGCGCTAAAGACCGCTATCATCAATTTTGAAAGATCGACTTACAGTCATTATGTAGTGAGAGATTCGCATATTGGCAGAGATCAAAATTCGTATATAAAATTTGTGTGTTGGAGAAATGGGCGTATAAGATCTAGCGGTTCGTCACAGCGTATTAGACGGAGGAGGTAATTTGGTTAATGTTATTATAATTTGTTTCACGAAGGGCTTCCATGAACACCCAATGTCCGGCCTTCATGTTTTGTAAGATTGTAGACGGCTACTGGACTGTTGTACGTGGGAATGTTCATCACAATCACGAGTGCAATCCCCTGAGGTACCAAGGTAATTCATCTGTGCGTAGGTCAACAGATGGGGAGCCAAGCATGAAGAATTCAGTGATAGCGTTAGTGAGGCGAATGTCTGAGGAACAATGCAGTTCACTTCATCGCTTCCTAGTTCAAGGTGGACTATCATCAACACCGTCGAACTTGCATGGAGAACAGGATTCGTACACCCATTCAACAACCTCGACTAACGTTGCACTGCCGTTTATGCAACGAGGAGCTGTTGAATTGGATGAAACGCTCAGTGACGATAAAGAGGAAGTATTTAGTATTAACTTTGCAGAGTTAATTGAACGGGACATCCAAAGTGAAGAAGAGAATGATGAGAACCAACTATGCGATATCTGTAATCTTGAGCAGCCGCCGTGTGAAACTAATGATGCGATTGGTTGGATTTTCTGTAGATGTGAAGCTATGTTTCATACCTTCTGTGCCTATGACCCATCACCAAACATCCGAGCCGTACACTGTCCTATGTGTGGCGCCATTACCGATTAAAACGAGAACGAATAAAGGCCCTTTTCAGGGCCACCCACAATTTGATTTCCATTAATTTTTCTCCACTTCTTTTCCATGGCAAAGATTAAGTGATTAAGCACTTGAATTTAGATATCGATTATTAATCTCTAAGGTATTATCTCTCATGTTTTGATAAACTTATTTCTAACGTTTATTAGATATAAAGGTTAACAAAACTTAGACAACATTTTATCATCTAATGAACATTAATCTAGTATTTTTAGATTTAAATGAATGTGATTACTGTTCACCTATTAGTAACACATTTGTAAACTATCTATTAATAATAGTACATTTGTAATAGGAATATTTCAATATAGTGATAATTGTAATTTTGTTATAAGGTCAATGAATTTAGAATTATATATTGTTTAATGAATATATAATAAGAAAATGATAATAAGGATGCATGGGATTAAAGCTCATAGAGAAGTGAATACAGTGATAACATTATAAAAACAAGTTGAAACCCTAATCATTGAAATGATTAAAGGTCATATAGGGGGGTGTCAAATGAAATATGAATATAATTATAAAATAAAATATCGAATAATCCTTTTCAATAACAGTTAGGAAAAATTGCCAAAACATTGCTGAACCATTCACAATAGCAATGGCGAGCTTCCAGCCTCATATGAGACCTTCAACTCTACACAGCCATATAGCTTATACTGCATACAACACATATATAGGGTAGTAAGCGAAATAGCCCAGCCTGAAGTATTAGGGCTTAAACAACCCCAAAAACCGATTGTCTGATGTCGGAATATTATAATTGGACCACCAAGATGATTTTTGTCGCATTTGCGAAATTTTCACTTTTTTTCGACTTTTCGGACCCTGAGTTATGGGTAGTATCCCTCACTGAGATGATTAAAGGTCATATAGTGGGTGTCAACTTTACATATTTGGGCAGTATCATCGATGAACACGGTGGATCTGATGAAGATGTGAAGGCACGGATTGGCAAAGCAAGAGCAACATATTTACAACTGAACAACATCTGGAACTCAAAACAATTAGCAACCAACACCAAAGTCAGAATTTTCAATACAAATGTCAAGAAAGTTCTACTGTATGGGGCGGAAACCTGGAAAACTACGAAATCCATCGTCCAAAAGATACAGGTGTTTATTAACAGTTTTCTATGAAAAATACTTCGGATTCGTTGGAGAGACACTATCAGCAACAACCTACTGTGGGAGAGAACAAATCAGATCCCAGTGGAGGAATAAATCAGGAAGAAACGCTGGAAGTGGATAGGACACACATTGAGGAAAACACCCAACTGCGTCACAAGACAAGCCCTCATATGGAATCCTCAAGGTCGAAGGAGGAGAGGAAGACCAAAGAATACATTACGCCGAGAAATGGAGATAGATATGAGAAAAATGAACAAGAATTGGATGGAACTAGAAAAGAAGGCCCAGGACAGAGTGGGTTGGAGAATGCTGGTCGGCGGCCTATGCTTCAGTGGGAGTAACAGGCGTAAGTAAGTAAGTAAGTGGGTGTCAAAAGAAATAACAATATAATCCATTTCATGAATATAAAAATAATAAATTGATATTGTTGTTTTATATTAAAAGTACATTAAACCAGAGCTATGTGTACGTCTGAAGTACATCTGATCATCAACTAAACCTTCATTGTTATTCATCATCAATACTGTTTATAATTAACACCGTATTGATTTACTCACCTATATAACTATTCATGAATGGTACAATCACATTTTACTTTTAAAAAATTTCTCAAAAATTAAAAATTAATTTAGCGAATAATCGTTTTCAATAACTTTAAGTAGTGATCTCAAAACCACTAGTCACTAATAAGGCTACTGCTGTAAAAGGCTATAGGGTATTATGGTCTATTCGTAGGTCTTTTCAGTATTTAGATGACGAAATCTTTAGATTACTATACCCGATTTATGTGCGACCACATTTAGAATATGGAATTTAAGCAGCAAGTCCTTGTTTCAAATATGAAGCAGATATGCTAGAGCGATTCCAACGACGAGGTACTAAAATGGTACAAGGTCTCTCTGGACTATCTTATGAAGACAGATTGAGACACCTCAACATATTTCCTTTATCTTACCGTCGAATACGGGGTGATCTAATATTGGCTTATCGTATACTGAACGATGACCTTGGTATTAACATGTCTTATCTTTTACTTCCGTCTAGGACTGATCGTTTGAGAGGACACTTGAAAAAAATTCAAAAACCGAGATCAAATCGTTTGCGTCTGGAGTTTCGTTTCTCTCATCGAGTAGTGAATTATTGGAATTCTCTACCGGAACACGTAATATTAGCACCTTCTGTTGATATATTCAAGACGAGATTGGACCTCCACAGTATTACAAACTGCAAGGATTAATACAGGTCGATAGACCTCCTATCCTTATTACTGAAGAAGACTGAAGACTGAAACTTCCTCATCATACTATACAGCTTTCAGTTCATAATTTTAATATTTTACAAAGGTCAATAATAAGGCATTGGCATTTATGAATTTACTAGAAGGGGTCTTGTGGAGAATTGGTAATTTCAATAGTTGAAATCATGAATCAGTTGAAGCTAGACTACTATGGAAAACCTAGAAGCACTAGACGGCCGTTTCGTCCTAGTATGGGACTCCTCAGCAGTGCACATCCACGATCCCGCCCCCCGCGGGATTCAAACCCAGGACTTATCAGTCTCGCGCCAGGTGCTTAGCCAACCATTGAAATTTATGAATTTAACAATGTAATGTGTTAACAATGATGAACATTTGCATCTGTTCGGATATATATATATATACTTACAAATTGTAATATTTGCAAATTACAAAGGTCATTATTCAATATAGGTCAGGATGATTTGCAGTAAAGTGTTCAGTCACAATTGATTGATCACTGGGTGGTGGGTGATCAATGTTATGCTTGTCTAGTCCTTATTATTAGTGCAGATTGAATGTTATTGACCATGTTGCAGTCACAATAAGTGGAAGAGTATTATAGGAAAATTGTAAACGTACAAAATATTTTGTGTCAATGAAATGCATAGTATGACAATTTAATCTTGTCATTTGAGATAATAATAATAAGGATAATAGGGACAATACATTATGTTCATTGATGGCAGTTAACCTTATTCATATTTATACGTTTATTGTGGATAGATATTTGTTGAATCAGACGATGTAGGCTTGTTTATTTACACTTTATGA
Organism: Schistosoma spindalis; assembly: GCA_946903255.1. Taxonomy (NCBI): domain Eukaryota; kingdom Metazoa; phylum Platyhelminthes; class Trematoda; order Strigeidida; family Schistosomatidae; genus Schistosoma; species Schistosoma spindalis. The sequence continues at coordinate 1,810,524 of OX336423.1, read as the reverse complement.
AACTGATATTTCAAATACTTGTCAAAAAATGGTTACATTCATATTGTATAGATATTTCATCTATCGTATTACGGTAAACAATATTCATAAATGATTGATTAAATAGACTAGTTTTAAAATACAGAACTAAAAATAATTTTTACAAGTAAAAACAATAGCCCCCAAATGCCCTAGTATGGCCGAGAGTGGGGTAGACCCGCCCTCCCTCTCGGAATGCTCTCACACGGCCATGCGAATACAGCCTTTGACAGGAAAGTCCTACTCACTGCCTTCTCGCACCACGGGTGTTGTTTACGAAAATGAGAGGACGAAAAGCGAATGTCCGGCGCTTTAACCGGACCCCAAACCAATGGTGCACATGGGCTGACTCCAGTATCGTGAAGGAACAAATGGCGTATGAACCAATCGTTGGTCACCAGGTACCATGGGACTACATCTCCTTACGATGCCCCACTGCCTTGTGGGTCAGACCTTCAGGTCGAGGGCTCCGGGTGTGGTCCCCTAAGAAAACCGCCTGCTTCGGTTTGGGCACTTGGGCAATATCACAGCCCTCACACATATCCAATGAGACCTGTGTGGCGCATATGTATTTGGTCCCTCTTTGTACCAATACCTATGTGAAAACAATAAACCATTTCAATAGATTTAAAAATTAATCGCATTGAAATCTAACGTTTTGTATTTCTCACTAAGATTTCCCATTTACAAATTAAACGTTTACTAAATATTAAAAGTACCTATTTTGGAAACATTCGTACCACTTCAGTAAGAATTTGTTTATAATTCGTTCATTTCAATCATTCAACATATTCTTCAGTGAAATACTCAGTTCATAGAGCCACTTCTTTATGCAATGGGCATAAGATTTATATGATTATTAGAAAGGATTTGTTTGTTGACATTCTGGATTGAATTCTTGATCAATTTTAGTTGACTATATGCATCATGTACAGATTACGTCAATACATTGATTATAACACTTGTTTTTCGTAGGATCAATGAAATATATCTAACAGTGGATTTCAGGATAAGCATTTTGTTCTTTGACTGACTCTCTATCTAGATTTACTTGAATCTCATTGTTAGTGTTCACTTAGGGACTTGAAGTGATCTATCCTATGAAAACATGTGAAAACGTCTACATCGATTCAGTTCTTAAAGAATACACAGAGTTCAACTAAAAACTGGTCAATACTTCATCTATTTGGTTAAATAAAGTTTTCTGATTATTAGCTGATATCAGTTTGTAATGAAAAGCTTAAATCTAATTCCTAACCTTAATCATCAACTGTAAATGAGAATTCTAACTACTTTATAATACTCATTTAGCCCTAATTAGTAGATAACCACTCTCATGGTCACTTCAACGTCACTTAAAGTTCGTCCATAAATTATAGTCTCATTCATTATCTTTTGAATATAAATCGTTGATTTATGTAATGTTTAGTAAATGAAAGAAAGATTATCAGTTTCGGTTTCACTTTCAGTTTGGAAAGGACAGGAGGCTTGATGGTCTGTGTTAGTCCTGGCAATTGTGTTCTCTCAGTTGATCCTACTTTCTTTTGAAAGAACCTACGGATGAAGCTTCAACCATGTGTTGAGGTAATGAATTCCATTCGTTGATGATTCGGTGGGAAAGTCGATAATCAGCTGACAAGTAATTTGTTTTGGGCTTGTGAACTTTTTTGGAGTGTCCTCGTAAATTCTCTGTTTTGGAAGACAGGGAAAATGAGGTCATATCAGATGCAAATTTATCACTAAGCAATTTGAAAACTGTAATCAAGTCGCCTCTAGTTCTACGATATGACAAAGGGAATAGGTTTAGCTTGGCCAGTCGAGCATCATACGGAAGCTTCGCTATTACGGGAATCAGCTTAGTTGCTGTTCTCTGAACCTTTTCCAAAAGCTCACTGTCTTTTTTTAAGCAGGGGCTAGCCGCTTGTATGCAGTACTCAAGTTTAGGACGTACGAACACTGTATACAAAGTCAAAAACGTTTGAGCGTCGACATGAGTAAAAGCCCTACATATTGACCATAAAGTTCTAAAAGCTTTGGCGGCTATTGCACGGCAGTGTGCGGTAGTCCTCAGATCTCGGCTAACGATGAATTCTAAGTCATTATGTGTCTGGACAACAGGTAGCTCAGTATTATTCATCGTGTATGTATCTGAACCTTGATGACCGATATACATCACAAGACACTTGGAAGTATTTATCGGCAGCTGCCATGTTTGAGAACATTCGGATAATTTCTTCAGGTCATTTTGGAGTTCTAAGCTATCACGCTTACATCGTATCGTTCTCCATATCTTGACATCGTCAGCATATGCAAGACCGATGATTATAGTAAGCGAGGAGGGTCATTTACATACAAGAGGAATAGCACTGGCCCCAAAACTGTACCCTAGGGCACTCCACTAAGCACAGTTTCCCAGCTAGATAATTTTGACTTTACCCGTACTCTTTGTTGGCGCCCAACAAGGAAGTCTTCTATCCATGTCAATAGATTGCCTCCAATTCCGACATTTTTTAGCTTATATAACAGCCGGTTGTGCGGAACCTTGTCAAAAGCTTCTCTGAAATCAATGTAAGCCACGTCTACAGGTAACTTTTGATCCTTAAAAGCGCACCAGCTTTCTCGAGTGACTAATAAGTTAGTGAGACAAGAATAACCTATTCTGAAACCGTACTGTTTCTCCGAGAGGATTCGGTTTACATCGATGTATTTAAACAGCTCTTTCCGAATTATCTTTTCTAAGATTTTAACAACCACACTAGTTAGGCTAACAGGTCGGTAATTCTCAGGTTTATGTTTCGTACCTGTTTTGAAGACAGGACTTACTATGGCGTTTTTCCATTATATATATTCATGGTAATAGTTAACAATGAATGATTTTATAAAACATACTATCTAATTAGTAAATATCTTTTGAAATTCTGTTCACATGACTACAAAGAAATTGTCTTTACATACCAAGAGAGTAAATTTACTTGGAATACTTCATCATGTTACATTCAATTCTGTTCCATGTTTAACTTATCCACTAGGTAAAATAATTTGATTAAAGATAGCATTGTTCAAGTGTATTTGTATATTCCCTTCTATGTCAAATTCTTCAGTATTGATTTGTATAATCTATTTATCACCATAATTTTTACTATTTATCAAGTAAATATCTTCATACAATAGATAACAATGTCTAGAACACTGTTGAAAATGGTTAAAGTTTCCATATAGATTCATGATTTCAACTATTGAAATTACCAATTCTCCACAAAACCCATTCTAGTAATAATCATCTACTCACTAGTGACTGACTTCAAGAGATACTCCTGAAGTTCTAGTGAGAAGCCGTGACCAATGGAGTTCAACCAGGTCTGTTGTGAGATATCAGTTCATTGAAGACAATGGTGACGGTGGCGCAACTTCGTGGATTGGTTGAAGTTAGACATTAACACTGTTGGACGCCGGTCAGCTCAGTGGTCTAGTTGGTTAAGCGCCTGACGCGAGACTGATAGATCCTGGGTTCGAATCCCGTGGATGCGCACTGCTGAGGAGTCACACGATAGGACGAAACGGCCGTCCAGTGCTTCTAGGTTTTCCATGGTGGTCTAGCTTCAATTGATTCATGATTTCAACTATTGAAATTACCAATTCTCCACAAAACCCATTCTAGTAAAAATCAATTAATGATTATCATTCATAGTACAAATTCTAAACTAAAACTTTACATTTTGAATCATCTTTATATTATCTGAACTGTTCTTCCTATACAGCTTTACGGTATTCATGGAAGAAATATCATAGCTGAAATTCTCAATCTGTCATTAAAACAATAAAGCTGGAATATATTAACACTACTCAATCATATGATCTATAATAGCTGACATCTAATGAGAAGTCTTGATAGGTGGAGTTTAATTATTTATAAAGTAAGGCAAGCATTACCATACTCAATGGATGATCGTCATGCAATATTTATCTGACCTGATAATATAAACTGTCTTCAAGGTAATAAATCAGATTTTTTCTATTCATAATGCAAAGTAAATTAGAGTCGTATTACTCTAAATTAATATACCTTACTGTTTAAATGGTTCGAATTAATTTTTCTGGTTTACGTTTTTCTAATGGGTTAGTTTTTTCGTTAAACCCATGAACAACCCTCCTACTTTACCTGGATTTGAGACTGGTAGTAGACCGAGGAGGGTTTCACGAGTTCTCCTGGTGATCAAATGGATCATGAAAACGTCAACATCTGAAGGGAAGCATGGGATACAGTGGACAGCTAGGATGCAATTGGATGATCTAGACTTAGCAGATGATCTGGTTCTTCTATCTTAAACGCAACAACAAATGCAGGAGAAGACGACCAGTGTAGCAGAAGCCTCAGCAGCAATAGGTCTCAATATACACAAAGGGAAAAGCAAGATTCTCCGATACAATACAGCATGCACCAGTCCAATCACAATTGACGGAGAAGATTTGAAAGATGTAAAAATCTTTACATATTTGGGCAGCATCATCGATGAACACGGTGGATCTGATTCAGATGTGAAGGCACGGATCGGGAAAGCAAGAGCAGCATATTTACAACTGAACAACATCTGGAACTCAAAACAACTGTCTGTCGACCTACACAAAAGTCAGCATTTTTCAATACAAATGTCAAGACAGTTCTACTGTTTGGGGCGGAAACCTGGAAAACAACGAAATCCATTGTCCAAAAGATACAAGTGTTTATTAACAGTTGTCTACGCAAAATACTTCAGATCCGTTGGTCAGACATTATTAGCAACAACCTACTATGGGAGAGAACAAATCAGATCCCAGTGGGGGAAGAAATCAGGAAGAAGCTCTGGAAGTGGATAGAACACACATTGAGGAAAGCACCCAACTGAGTCACAAGACAAGCCCTCATATGGAATCCTCAAGATCGAAGGAGGAGAGGAAGACCAAAGAATACATTACGCCGAGAAATGGAAATAGATATGAAGAAAGTGAACAAGAATTGGATGGAACTAGAAAAGAAGACCCAGTTTAGAGTGGGTTGGAGAATGCTGGTCAGCGACCTTTGCTTCAGTGGGAGTAACAGGCGTAAGTAAGTAATATACATTACTGTACAGTACATTAAATTTTATGCTCCCGTTGATAACAAGTACGCTCGGATTATTTAGCAACATTAAATTTATATACGGCGTAAAATTTAATTTTGATTTCCAATGGTTGAACACACGACAATACATTTCATTATACCATAATTACCTAATGAGCTTAGACGAACGGGATGATTAATTTCATGGTTGTATTTATGGAAACTTTCATCCTTTCAATGATTCGCCGACCTTGAATAACCAATGAAAAACTAAACATTCGCATGTCTACTTATTTAAAAATTACTGAATTTCAATGATTAAGATCACGAGTCCATTGAAGCTAGACCACCATGGAAAATCTGGAAGCACTGGACGGCCGTTTCGTCCTAGTATGGGACTCCTCAGCAGTGCGCATCCACGAGTCCCATAATAGGACGAAACGGCCGTCCAGTGCTTTCAGGTTTTCCATAGTGGCCTAGCTTCAACTGACTCATGATCTTAATCATTTAAATTACTACAATCTCCACAAAACCCCTTCTGATAATAATTACTGAATTGTTTATTTTCACCGAACGACAGTGACAATATTTACGATCACAATAGTTGCTTGTAAACATTTAAGACTAAAACGGATCATTTAATGAATTGAGATGATTTTAAGAATTAATCGCTTAGCATTAGTCTACATCTCTGATTAAGACAGTAAGTAATATGAATTGAAATTGTTCTCAAAATGTCAGTCACAAAGATACTTACTTCAACCATTAAATTCTAATTATTGACTGAGCTTTCAAATATTGAATTTTATATCACGATATGACTATAAGATGTTAAGATTTTAGTGACTCTTCAGTGTACTGCTTATTTACTTTAAAACATATGTCTTTAATCACAATGGTCAAAAGTATGCTTTAAATAGTTCTCACTCACCCTTGGTAATGAGCAGATAGAAGTAGTCGAGAAGGTTGCATATCCGGGTAGCTACATAAGTGCTGGTGGTGGTGTGAGTGATGAGATCAATTCACGTATAGTGAAAGCTAGAGAGGCTTATACCAATCTGGACCATCTTTGACGCCTTCGTGATGTTAGTCTAGCTGTAAAAGGTCGGATGTACAATGCGTCTGTGAGAGCAGTTCCGCTCTATGCTTGTGAAATCTGACCTATCCAAGTTGAGGATGTTAATGGTATTTTTGATGGACATTCTCTAACTTACAACTGATCACTCAAGAAGTCCATTATCATTCTAATGAATCGTTATAATTCGTTTAACCATATTATTCTTAGTATACCAGCTTCTTATGATCCATTACAACATGAACCCTATCATATGTTGAATTAATAAGACTTAACTAATATGAAAAATTATATAGGAATACTTTTACCAGTGAATTGATTTGGAGTATTTGAATTATGGTATAAACTAGGAATCCCGAAAAAAAAAACGCATTTTAATCAAGGAATCCTAGATAAGTACGAACGAATGTACTGTATCTGGAATTCGAAATCAAGCATTTAACAAGTATAAAGAAATCATTAGTTCATAAAAACACCATATCCGCTACAGCTTAAATTGAAATCTAATTGTCTGTAATCCATTGTACGTCTTCTTCTTAAGTTCATCCTGTGACTGTTCGACAGTGTATTGGATAAAGACTCTGTATGATCTAGGATGTACTCATTAGTATTAGAATTAACAACTGGAATCGGAACAGACTCACCTGGTTCCTGGAATTGTATTTGATCAACATGTCAGTTTTGATATCCAGAATTCGCACCATAGATTTTCCGACATTCTTCAGCACAAACCCTAAGGTTAGTCGGAGATCATTTTCGCGGTAATATGTAACTTCTGCAGATTTCAAGCACCTCATATTCGAACGAAGAATTCGCCCTTTTAATAGCTTTGATGGAGTTTCTTTCGTCACAGAATGTTTAGCATTTCTATATTACAGTAGAAAAGTATTTACTACCATCTCCAGCTCATTAAATGTTGTACAATCAATAGAATCAATAACAGTTTTTAATGTCATAACAAAATTTTCTACCTGATCATTAGAACAAGGATGTCTGTGAGCAGTAAACAGATGTTTGCACCCTATACCATTCAACCAGGTAGTGACTGCATCCTCTGCAAAATGAGAGTCATTAACGGTCACTCACACCATAGAAACCCCTTCTCGACTAAACACCTTTCTTAATGCTTGGATTGTGAAGTCAGAATTTCGTGAAGTTGTGAAAAAAACTTCAGATCACTTTGAAAAAGAATCAATGACTACAAGCGCATAGTATTTACCAAGAAATAGACCACAATAGTCTGTATGAATTCTCTGCCTAGCCTTAGACGATACTGAGCATGGAGTCCACTTTGGAAGCTGGTTTTTCAAATCATGACATTTTTCATAATTGTTTACTGTACAACATATATCTGCATTTATCTCCAATCATCAACATGTCAGCCTTGCCAAGGACTTCATTTTCTCAACACCTAAATGTCCATTATGAAGATCTTCAAGAACAGATTTACGCAATGAAGGAGAAGTAACACAGATAACTGGTCTACATTCCTACTTCAAAACTGTGCCAATACCCACAAGTGATGCATTACAAATAAGTATAGAATATACATTAAGGTAGTGAGTTCGAAGAATAGCATCACCTTGAAGAAACATTAGTAGACTTTGTAAGCATGACTCTTGATCCTTATCCCATTTGAATGCAGTAGATGTCAAATTATTAAATAAACAATTGGCACGACATGAAAAATCAAGAATAAAACGTAAATATTATTGAAGAGCACTCACTAGTGAACGTGGATTTATAAGATTTTTTGGAAGCAGTGCATTTGTCAAAGGAGATAGTCGTTTCATATCTGGTCTAAAATCATTACCATCAACTAGGTATCCAAGACATTCAAAACTAGTTACACAAAATGAACACTTATTTGAATTTATTGCAATATCCTTCACAATTAAACGACGCAATAAAGCCATAAGTCTCTGGTCATGAACTACCTTAACAGAACCATGAACAATGAGATCACCTTGATAAACTTCAACACCTTCAAGATCATTAACTATCTTATTCATAACTTCCTGAAATATGGTTGGAGAACAACTTAAACCAAACGGAAGTAAGTTGTATTTGAATAGGCGAAAAATAGTGTTAATTGTCGCCAAAACAGATGAAGATTGATCTAAAGGGATTTGAAGATAAGCATCTTTTAGGTCAACTTTCTTAAACATTTTAGAATCATGAAGTCGATTTAGAATATTCTCAGCCTCTACCGTCATGCACGTTTGCTTCAAAATACAGTCCTGTTTCGCTAACTGAAAATTCACAAGGTATGTATGAAGAATTATCATCTCTTATTAGCAATTCACAACATCCTCATTTGAGCAGTCGGTGTCCAATAATCCCCGAAATTGAGACTTCAGTGGGTCATACCCTACTTAATTACTTACGCCTGCTACTCCTTGTGAAAGAGCATAGGCCGCCCACCAGTATTTTCCATCCAACCCTGTCCTGGGCAATCCTTTCCAACTCTTTCCAGTTGTTATTCATCCCCTTCATATCTGCTTCTATTTCCCTACGTAATGTGCTCTTTGGCCTTCCTCTTTTACGTTTCCCTTCAGGATTTCAAGTTAGAGCTTGCCTCGTGGTGCAGTTTGATGATTTCGTTGATGTATGTCCTATCCACTTCCAACTTTTTTCCTAATTCCTTCCTTAGTTGGCACATGGTTTGTCCACGGTAGGCTGTATCTGATGGTATTCGACCAATCGATGTTGAGTGTCTTGCGTAGACAAATATTTATAAATACTTCAACCTTCTTGATGATGGTTGTATTGTGGAGATATGCATGGAAAACTTATTTTGTAAATAGTTTTCGACGTTATTTCTATTTGTTCTGTCAATTTTTCACTGCATATACATTTATCATTAAATGATTGTACGTGTTGTTTAAGTGTATAACTTTGAACACACATTTTCTTCTGTCGTGTTACACTCATAGCATGACATATGTTGTTACCTACTAACAAATACACTGCTACGCACATACCTCTTGTTCTTTATTGATCGTGGTCGTGTTAACTGAACTCTTAATCGACTATCGTCTACATTTATAGACTACAACCAAATTATATCATATTCTATGTTTGGTTATATCACTGGAAGAACATCAAACTTGATGGAACCTTCAATCGTCTATAATTGTGGATTCTGGTACGCAACTCAACTGGAACAATCACAAACCTGCAATAAAAATGATCACGATGGTGTTGTAATAGTATTCCGACAACAGACAATGGGTTTTAAGCGTTCTTCAAGCCCTAATGCTTCAGGCTGGGCTATTTCGTTTACTACCCTACATATGTGTGGTATACTGTATAAGCTATATTGCTATGTTGAGCTAAAGATCTCATTTGGGACTAGAGTTTCAACAGACGTAGATATTTGTCTCATAGTGTGTTTTCTGATTCCATGATATGAAGGCAGTTCATCGAGCTTCACTAAAGTAGACAATTGTATTGAACCAGAATATCTATGTAGACTAGACTGAAAATACTTCGAAAACTAAGACTGTCAGTAAGCTTATTGTAAGTGTGATTAGTTATCTGTGAATAAGATAATCAGAATAGAAATACATTAGTTCAATATTCGATTGATTTTAATATAGACGATTGAGTATCAGCAGATTTTTGATTTATAGCAACTCACGTTCAATTGAGTTTGCTCTCACCTAATTCGGTTAAGCCCTTTTATTAACTTTATTAAACGGACAAAGTCACCTGCACTATAATAACTTATTGTATCCTTATTACTGTTGCGAATGTATGTACCTTTATTATTGTTATCCTTGTATGAATATATATGCCCGGCAAGCCTTACTGCCTACGCATTTATTCACGCTACTAGCTTTACTATTAACCGCTTAATTGACTCGATGATTCATTCATTTCACTATGTATATATATGTCCATGTTATTCATATTCATGACTCGCTCGCTCGTTCATTCACTGGCTCGATCGCTCGCTCTTGCCCTTGCTCTCTCTCGCTCGCTCGCTCGCTTGCCTGTTTGCCTTTCGGGATAACTATTTCATGCTTGCTTAACGCATCTGTAATATTGGATATCTGTGTGTGGTCCCTTAATAAACGTAATTAGCGCTTCGTATTCGCCTTCTGATTAATATACCGTTGGAGCATTATTTGGTGACGGTTACCGAGACGAACTGTATACGGAGTTTAAGGAATATATCGAACACTGACCACCACAGACTCTAACTTTTAATACTTCTATTCAGATTCTTAAGGAAGTTGAGGAAAGTAAAAAACAAACAAACGGGAATCAATTGTATATTTACATGTACAACAGGTAAAGTACATTTCAAAAAAATTTGTTTTGCATTTTGATGAACAGTGACTTACATCAGCAATCCTCTGTTAGTGTTATGGTATTCGCTATTTGTACTCGGTTACAACTATGACACCTGGAAAACTACGAAATCCATTGTCCAAAAGATACAGGTGTTTATTAACAGTTGTCTACGCAAAATATTTCAAATCCGCTAGCCGGACACTATCAGCAACAACCTACTGTGGGAGAGAACAAATCAGATCCCAGCGGAGGAAGAAATCAGGAAGAAGCGCTGGAAGTGGATAGGACACACATTGAGGAAAGCACCGAACTGCATCACAAGACAAGTCCTCACATGGAATCCTCAAGGCCGAAGGAGGAGGACAGGAAGACCAAAGAATACATTACGCCGAGAAATGGAGATAGATATGAGAAAAATGAAAAAGAATTGAATGGAACTAGAAAAGAAGGCCCAGGACAGAGTGGGTTGGTTAGAGAATGCTGGTCGGCGGCCTATGCTCCATTGGGAGTAACAGGCGTAAGTAAGTAAGTACAACTATGACAATACAAAGTATAAATGACTTAAAGTTCATATTAATCCATTGTGTTTTGTATGTAAAATCACTTGAATGAAATGTCACTGGAATACTATGGATAAAATAAAGATATTATTTGTAAACATATTGTTCAGATGTTACTGAATATTGATTATTCAACGTCAACTAAATGTTCACAATTCTTCAAGTGAAATTTGATGTATTACACCTGATTCAAAAGTGTAGATTGCTATTTGGAGACTTATTGCGTTTATGGTTACCGGTTGACTGATATAGACAGTAATATGTGATTAATGGTATTAAGCAGGAAATATAACCACTCATTTATTCACTCAATCATTCACTTACACAAAACACGGTAATCACACCTATGAATGGAGGTGTATTTTGTATAGAACAGAAATAGACAAGGGATACTTGAAACTGTTATTTGTTTTATAAAATGCTGAATCAATATGTTACACTAGAATAACCATGTGTTGTTAAATGATGAAGCTGAGTTTCAAGATGAGCATTAAGTGTAAGTGATCTGGTAAGATACATTGTTTTATGATTACATGTAGGAAAATGCATTGAATATTGGGTCACATGATATGTCTTGATCGATTGAAATGTATTGTTGCGTTGTTATACTGTATTGCTCATTTGAACACTTCCATTGGTGCATTGGACTTCAATCTCTTATTGATATATGTGCATGCTTTGAAGATTGTCACAATGTTACTATAAGTTATAAACATTGTAAGCAGAGATCAATGGTGACTAGCAGTGGAATTATCTGCAGTCTCAAATATTATTAGGATTCAATGAAGTATGCGGAAATGAATTCAAAACTTCACCTTATTGCACGAATCACTGAATATCTAGACTTAGTGAATAATGGGAGAAAGTTTGAAACAAATAATGCTGGACCCAGAGTCCCGGAGTGGACATCAAATCTGAAATGTAGGTATATCCAGTTGATAAACAATAAATAAGACGAAACCCCCGTCCTGGATTGTACTACAAGCCATTATTCTTTTCTAGTTTGTAAACTACTGTGTTCTCTTTTTTGTCATTTGAAATGTAGAAGAATTTCTATCATTTTTCCACGAACTGTTTTCGATTAGAGCAAATTAAATTGAATTCACTGAAGTTGGAGAATGAGGTTTTGTTTATATTTCAAAATGATACATAATCAATCATGATTAGTGATATAACAAACTAATACTGTATAGTGAATAATGTCCTAAGGAGAAAGAAAGACACAGTGAGTGAGTGAGTGAGTGAGTGAGTGAGTCAGTCAGTCAGTCAGTCAAATTCAACGTAGGACCAAGCACATATATTCATCAGTCCAAGTTGCCATACCGCATTAGCACAGAAAGATGAACACTGCATTCATAGACGTAGTTACTTCAATGGGGGTAATACATAGAAGAAAGATTACATATAAGGATATGGTACAGGAAGAAAGAATTAGTTCGTAGAAAGAAAGATATGAAGTGATTTTATTCTCTTAGTTTAAGGGAAGACAGAGAGTGTATACACAAACTCAATCCATTGTGATCGATTCTGAGTCATGTCACCGAGAGTCGCCAACCATTGGTTACGATAGTCGTACGGACCCTAACCAACTAGTTTGCATCTACCAACATGGCTCAAACCAGAAATTAGTGACTTCAAGCACTGATGCCACGTTTTAGTTTGGCCGCCCCTAGCTTTCTTCTAATTATCCCTAACACCGGTTAGCATTGCGCGTCGTGGTTTCAGAATTAATTACACAGTATGATAATGTGTTCCTTTTCATGAGTATGAACACTAAGTAACTACGAGTAATTTTCAGTTCGCTATGTTAAGTTTGCTTCCATTGTTCCTACTCATTTCCTTTCCACTCTTTTGTATATTGTTTTGTACTACTTATTTATATTCAGTAAGCAGTTGTATTCCCAACAATTTTACACCTATGTTGTAACGCAAGTTGTAGGGTATTATTCTGAATTATTCACATATAATTATAACGTTTATTGTACTTGTCATTGTATTTATCATTATAATTACTGTACCTTAATCATTGTAACGTTTATCCACAGTTTCGTGCATTTGCTTAAACGCAATAGTTTCCATATTGTTTTGGTCTTGGTTCGGGTTTCGGTTGTTCATAAACTGCTATCAATTTTAGACACAGATATCAGCTGTCCTTTGTACTATCGTATGTTATAATTATTCTTTATGTTACTGTTACAGGAAGCTTTTTTATTTTTATACTTGAAGGAAGCGTTTAAACGCCACAGACACCTCACAAGTTGAGGTATGTAACTAAAATTTGTGTATTATTCAATTAAAGAACCGCTATTGTAGACAAATCGTTGTTTTGGGAACTTCAGTTTCCCGCGTATGTTAATTAGGTGAACTAGACACTTCGATAGAATTAACACACTATATGTTAGAATATTAAAATATCATATTGACTATTATGAGATTGATTCCATGATCTATTGATTAGATCACCTTCAATATTCCTTAAATAAAATGTTACTTTTGTAAACAATCAAGTTTTCATTCATTCAACTAATATGATACATTAAATGACAGGACTCAAATCAGAATGGGGTCATTAACTTTGATATCTTTCATGAAATTATGTTGACTGAAATCGTTTCAAAGTAATTGTTTTGATGATTGGAAAAACAACGTCACCTTTTTTTTTGTTTTCTTCGACTGACTTATCATGAATTTTCAGCTTGACAACAACTGTCTTTCTTGTGTTGATCTCAATTACAAAACTAATATCATGGAAGAAAAATTTTACAATCATCAAAAATTTAATCCATTACGTCGTGCTGAACTCAATGACAACATTGTGGTTATGTGTGTGAATGTAAACAGTTATCAAAATCTAATGAAAATCGTCTGGCTTTCTTATTCTTTGATCAAATCTGATATTGAAATCAATCTTATTGTTGGGGTATTCAGAAAATACCCCAGAAATTATCGAATGCCATTTCTGAATGAGAAGTAGTGTCATTTCCCCATTGGTCAACATTCTTCCAACGTGTCATCTCCTTATTGGTCAATATTTATTTGTGTCATTTCTCGAAGGTTAAATCTTGTACAAATGTTACTTTCTATTTTATGGTACGTTATGGTCTGTTTGATTAGTATATAAACAGTGTATGTTTGAAATATAATGATTCATATCACCGAGGTTGAGACTTGTGTTCTGGACTCAACCGGCTGGGCTAGACAGGGAAGCAGGGCCAATCAGAACTCTAGGCTGCTCGTACGTGTTTTATGCGTCACTGTTTCGATCGATAATAGGCTGCTCTCTAATAGGCGGATCACACGATATAACACTTATTCAATTCGAACATGATGTTTTGATATGTTGAAAATGAACCAAATACTGTATTAACCATTACGATGACAATTTTCCAGTGAATGAAATGGTCACTAATTAACGAAATCATCATGATATGTGTTGTATTCGAATATCTTTTCAAGAATGATCAATTAGTTGAGACTCTGGAGCAAACGTGGAATAATGACGATATGGGATTTAAATCAAAACAAAATATTTTCAATGAACTTGTAGAAGAAGAAGAAGAAGAAGAGGTTATTCGGATGGAAGGGGAATAGAATGTTAAACTGTGGAAAACAAACTTGGTTATTTCAATGATTAAGATCATGAGTCAGTTGAAGCTAGACCACCATGGAAAACCTGGAAGCACTGGACGGCCGTTTCGTCCTATTATGGGACTCCCCAGCAGTGCGCACCCACGACCTCGCCCCCTGCGAGATTCGAACCCAGGACCTACCAGTTTCGCGCGCGAGCACTTAACCACTAGACCACTGAGCTGGCCGGCATCCAACGGTGTTAATGTCTAACTTCAACTAATCCACGAAATTGAGCGACACATCCACCATTGTCTTCAGTGAGTTACTATCCCACAACAGACCTGGTTGAACTCCACTGGTCACTACTTCTCACTAGAACTCCAGGATATACCTCTTGAAGCCAGTCACTAGTGAGCATATGTTGATTATTATCAGAAGGGGTTTTGTGGAGATTGTAGTAATTTCAATGACTCATGATCTTAATCATTGAAATTACTACAATCTCCACAAAACCCCTTCTGATAATAAACTTGGTTATGACAATGAACAGTAAATGTATATAACGACAAAACAAACAAGCAAACAAATCAACTACTATTTTATTTCCGTAAGTAGTATAGTTAAATCAATTAGTGATTTCAAATGAACAATTCGTTGTCAAGTTAAGAAAAATAGATTCTATCAAAGAAACGATTACAATTTTCATTTAGATTAGATTTAATTGTGTGTTTAGCTGCTTTAATCACTACTTTTTTTTTTACCATGAAGCTAGATGAATTCATTGTTCAACTTCCCAATGATATTTCATCTATTCACGTTAAGTTTATAAATACAAAAAAAAATAAATCAATACAGAAATATAACAAAACAGAATAACTGAAACAAATGAAACAATCAACACAACAACATGTTCACAATATCTCTAGAAGCAACAACATATTTGATTTAAAAGCATCTAATATATCATAATTGAACAAGATAGATGTACAACAACGTAAGATATTTGAAGGTCAACATAAAGAAGTTGAATGTGTTCAATACGCCAAAATGGATGGCTTAGTCATGAAGCTTTCATTATCTTCACAAACCATATCATTAGCACATACTTAGATAAAATTTCTTTATCGATATATATTGAATGCGAGTCTCGATTAAGTAAGTAAGTAAGTAAGTAAGTAAGTAAGTAAATATATAGCTTAGTAATTAGGTAAGTAGGTGAGAGAGTAAGTAAGTAATAAGTTAATGAGTAATTGAGTTATTAAATGAGTCAGTAAGTAAATAATTAGTTATATAAATGAGCAACTAAGTAAGTAAGTAGGTAAGTAGGTAAGTGAGCACGTGAGAAAGTATGTAAGTATGTAAATAAATAAGTTAATGATGAGTAAGTAATTAAGTAACTAAGTATGTGCATAATTAAGTGAGTAATTAAGTAAATAAGTAAGTACGTAACGATTTAATTAATTAAATAAGTATGTAAGTAAGTGAGTGAGTAACTGAATAAAACATTAAGTAAGTAAATAATTAAGTTAGCGAGTAAGTAAGTAAACTTTATATAACTACTTAAGTAAGTAAATAAGTAAGTCAGCAAGTAAGCAAGTAAGTTGGTAAGTAATTAAGTGAGCAAATGAGTACGGAAGTAAGTAAGTAAATAAGTAAGTGAGTAAGTTAGTAAGTAGGTTAATAAACGATTAAGTGAATACGGATATAAAAAATTAATTATCTAAGTAAGTTAGTAAGTAAGTAAGTAAATAAGTAATTAGGTATGTAGGTACGTAAGATAGTAAATAAATATGCAAGTATATAAGTAAATAGGTAATTAAGTGAGTAAGTGAGAAAGTATTTAACTAAGTACATAAATAGGTAAGTAAAATAATAAGTAGATGATTAAGTAGATAAGTAAGCAAGTAAGTAATTTGGTAGGTATTTTCGTAACTTAGTGATTAAGTAAGTAATTAAGTGAGTAAGCAAGTAAGCAATAAGTTATTAGGTAATGAGGTAGTTAAGTTAGTAAGTTACTAACTAAAATAGTAAGTAAGTGAATAAGTGAGTAAGTGAGTTAGTCATTAAGTAAGTAAGTAATTAGGTAAGTTAGTAAGTAAGCAAATAAGTAAGTAAGTAAGTTAGTAAGTAAGTGGGTGAGTAAATAAATATGTAAGCAATTAAGTAAGTTATAAGTATGTAAATATGTAAGTAAGTAATATTCCAGTATGCTACAGATCATCTTGAAAATATTAAAGGCATAGCTGTGAAACGTTTTATTCCATCGGGTAATTCAATTCCTTTAACTTTTTATATGCACCTTATCCTATGTATTCTATTGTTGTCAAACATTGTCGACTGTAGAAACAGGTGTCTACCTTAGTACAATGGAAGATGATCGCGCAATTTCGTGGATTGGTTGAGGTTAGACATTAACACCGTTGGATGTCGGCCGGCTCAGTGGCCGAGTAGGTTAAGCGTTCGTGCGTGTGAGTGAAAGCCCTGGGTTCGAATCCCTTTGGTGCGGGATCGTGAATGCGCACTGCTGTACAGTCCCACAATAGAACGAAACGGCCGTCTAGTGCTTTCAGGTTTTCAATGGTGATCTAACATCAATCGGTTCATGATCTCAATCAAAACTTGACAATCTCCATAACACCTAAATTGATAATTAATCATTCAGTTAACTCTTCCATAATGTTAGTGATTAATAAGCAATATATGGAAATGGACTATATTAACATCAGGAACTAGATGCTTCATTGTTCATCCCTATATAATATTCAAGTATTATGCTTATTAAGGCTTATACGAAATAGATTTTCACTATTGTTATTTGTACGAGACTTGACTTTTTATTCAGGAAAATCGTTTGTTTCAGTTGTCGGGGCTAACTGAAAAATTTATAAATTTCATATAACAGACTATACAAGTTTTTGATAGCATAGTTGATTTATAAATATCAAGTTCAGATGATTTGTTTATCGTTTCATTGTATTTTTCTAAGTATCAAAAAGCTTTTAAAACTCTGATTGTAGTTTACGAAACTAACTGTAATATTATCAGAAGGGTTTTCTTTTTTTTGTAGAGATTGTAGTAATTTCAATAGTTAAGATCATGAGTTAGTTGAAGCTAGACCATTATGAAAAATCTGGAAGCACTGGACGACTGTTTCGTCCTATTATGACACTCCTCAGAAGTGGTCTAACTTCAACTGACTCATGATCTTAACTGTCGGAGTATTCAGAAAATACCCCAGAAATTATCTAATGCCATTCCTGAATGAGAAATAGTGTCATTTCCCCATTGGTCAATATTCTTCCAACGTGTCATTTCCCTATTGGTCAATATTTATTTGTGTCATTTCCTGAAGGTTAAATCTTGTACACATTTGTATTTACTAGTTTATGGTACGATGTAGTCTGTTTGTTTGGTATATAAACAGTGTATGTTTGAAATATAATGATTCACATCACCGAGGCTGAGACTTGTGTTCTGGACTCAACTGGCTGGGTTAGACAGGGAAGCAGGGTCAATCAGAACTCTAGGCTTTTCGTACGTGTTTACGCGTCTTTGGTCCGATCAATAATCCTCTCACTCTCTCTCCTCAAATCGCACGTCGCTCTCACACAGTTATAACAATTGGCGACGGCAATGGGATTCGAACCCACGCGGGGAAACCTCAATGGATTAGCAGTCCATCCTCTCACACAGTTATAGCATTAACCATTGAAATTACTATAACATCCACAAAACCCATCTGATATAAAAAGTTTTTTGTAGAAACAATAGTTTAGAAATAAATACCTTCATACAGTTCAGTTATGTTGTAAGAGTAAGGTTAGTGTTACCGTAAAAGTGAGATTGAGTGGGTGAGTGGTGTGATTGTTATTATCAGGAGTTAGTTTCTATTGTTTATATAGTTATTTATTGTATTACATAAGCTTAATTAAATAATCTTGATATAGATTGATGTAAACGAAGTTCTTTAAGTATCAAAGAGAGTTGATTAGAATTTAAATCCGATTACTAACAATAGTGACGTGATACATATATAACTTTACAAATACATTTGAATAGCTGAAGCTATACTTTTACTTATTTTAAACTAAGAAACATACCACAGTTTTTTTAATGGTTAAGATTATGAGTCAGTTGAAGCTAGACCACTATGGAAAACCTGGAAGCATTGAATGATTGTTTTGTTTTATTACGGGACTTCTTAACAGTGCGCATCCACAACCTCGGTCCCTGCGAGATTCAAACCCAGGACCTGTCATTCTCGCGTGTAAGCGTTTAACCACTAAACCACTGAGCCGACATCCAACGGTGTTAATGTCCACGAAATTGAGTGACACATTCATCATTGTCTTTAGTGAATTACTATCTCACACTACGGATGCACAATATTGAGGAGTCTCACAATAGAACAAAATGGTCATCCAATACTTCCAGCTTTTCTATAATGGTGATCTATCTTCAATTGACTCATCATCTTAATCATTGAAATTTTTTTCAGATATTTTCCAATAAATCATTGTTAATGATGTACAATTATTGATTTACAACAACAACAACAACAACAACAACAACAACAACAACAACAACAACAACAACAACAACAACAACAACAAGAACAAGAACAACACAATTTGGTTATTATTATTTATTGGTCAAATCAATTTATCCAATTGTAATGTATCATACATACATACATACATGCATGCATACATACATACATACATACATACATACATACATACATACATACATACATACATACATACATACATACATACATACATACATACATACACACATACACACACATACATACATAAATACATACATACATACACACATGCATACATACATACAAGCAGCATACATACATACATAAACAAGTACAATTCATTGAATTATTTATAACACTTATATTTATATACTACTTATAAAATGTATTTCAGTAATGATCAAATTCATGTTATAATGTATTCTATATTAATCGTTTATTTATATTGTTATGGTTATACATTTGTTAATCTATTAAATACAGATCATACAATGAATGAATTTATAAATGAGAATAATGATGAATATGGAAAATTAATTTGGTCAAATGAATCGTACAGACAAGTAACCATATGATTGATATAAAATAGTTATATTCATTCAATTAGTCTTATCATTATTATTATACACAATTGATTAAAGTGAATCAATTATCTCCTATTCTATTTCATGCATTTAATCAAAGTTTCATTAATGCAATATCATATCTGGTAAATTGATTGATTAATTCATTGATTAATTGATTGATTGATTAATTGATTGATTGATTGATTAATTGATTGATTGATTAATTGATTGATTGATTGATTAATTGATTGATTGATTGATTGATTGATTAATTGATTGATTGATTGATTAATTGATTGATTGATTGGTTTGTTGTTGTTGTTGTTGTTTATCCAATCAATTATTAACTCTATAATTTATAGAATGTAAGTACTTTATTCCCAATAAAATATTATGGTATGGAATATAATACAGTGAATATATTATCTAAAGGTAAGTATCAACTTAAAGTTTGATTTATGGTTAATTCATTTTGGCAAATGATTTGTATCATTTATTATATAATCATACTTTACAAATGACTTAGTTGATCTAGTTTATATCTATAATGATATATCAATAATTGAGATTGCAGTCTGTCTTCATTCTTTACTGTTCGATCTACTTGTCTCTCTCTCTCTCTCTGCTGTTAGACATTCTGTTCATGACTAACATTATATAGAACTTATGTCTACATAAGTAGCACACATACCACACTCATCCCCCGTTTAAAAGCAGTCGTTCTTGCAGTGGTTCATGCTCGCCGTGCAATATTCTTCTTTTCTGAAGTTTGTAATATGCTCTCCGTCAAGATGTCAAGTCTGCGGCGCGCTGACCTCCATAGCTCCGTCGACCCGCCGGGGAACCAACATCCGACCTCCACCCGGCACTTGCGACGTTTGACACCCTTACTTCACCGGCCTTCTGAGCCATCTACATCCGATGTCCGCCCAGCAGCCGCACGTCCCAACGCTCCTCTCCGTTGACGGGACCCGCCATAGCCAACGCCGCCCCACCAGAACACTCCACTCGAAGCCACCTCTCCGCACCAGACTGCCCCAACCTGCACCTCAGCTCCAGGCCTGCAACGGCGTCCGCAGAACAGCATCCTCCTCCTCTCCTAGTTGGCAGCGACACTAAATGTAGTGAGCAACAACACCAGTGGGGACAATCGAATGTATTTCACAACAAATTACAGAACTAGTTACTAAAATCTAACAACCATATATTTAATGCTCGATTTACAAAATGTCCATCCATTGTCTCGTAATGACTCAGGCTTCCTTTGTTCTTGCATTTTCATGCAAATTTGCAGTCTGCTTTCATTCTTTACTGTTCGATCTACTTGTCACTCTCTCTCTGATGTCAGACATTCTGTTCATGACTCACGTCATATACTACTTATGTCTACATAAGTAGAACACACCACAGCGGTACATATCATTCCCATTATCTCACTACTTTCTATGAATGTATAATTTATTACCAATCTGTCATAGCAATTGAATACATTACTTCCACATTGATGAGTTCTAACAATTGCAATTCATTATTCCTTTATCTTGATACAAATCGAGTTTAAAGACATTTCACATCAATCAGTTCGTTTATAAATGAAATGTATTATTGTTCAATTTCTATGCCAAATACATTCAACAAAGAGTCCACTGAATAGTTTTACATCTTTAATGTCTTTCTTCTTTCATCTCAATTAAGGAATTGTGGGTATTGGAAAATCATTTCGTCATTCCGGTGCAATGAAAAAAATTGAAGTTTTCAATGGGATGGATAAAGATGGTGGAGTGGAGATAATGAATACTAGTAAGCTTTCACAGCCTATTCATGATATCAAGTATTCTACTGATCTATTTACGTACCTTTTTTTTTCCAGACATTTTCTATCGACAACAATAAATTGCATGGCAATAACCAATTATGTATCACTGATAGTTTTAAGAAACGAAACTAAGACGAACTACCTATATTTAGTAATCCCAATAATCCCAAAACATCATAAGAACAACGATACTGTAGTTGTAAATCTAGTCACTAGATACGTAATTTATGGAAAAACCACATTATCTCGTTCATCTCTCTTTACCATAACTTTATTAATCTAATATAGACATCCTTCTACAAACACTGAAAGTAAGAATGATCTCAGTAAATCATAAATTAAATTCTCACTCAAAATAATAATCGTTTATGTGACTGCTTCTTCTTCGACACTAAGGCTTGCCTGAGAAGATAGTCAATATCATACGGAATTCCTATGATGGATTCAACTGCAAAATCGTTCATGGAGGACAGTTGACAAACTCCTTCGAAGTAAACACCGGTGTCATGTAAGGTTGTTTACTCTCACCCTTTCTCTTTTTCCTGGTGATCAACTGGATCATGAAGACGTCAACATCTGAAGGGAATCACGGGATACAGTGGACATATAGGATGCACTTGGATGATCTAGACTTTTGCAGATTATCTGCCTCTTCTATCGCACACGCAACAACAAATTCAGGAGAAGACAACCAGTGTAGCAACAGCCTCAGCAGCAGTAAGTCTCAATATACACAACAAAGGGAAAAGCGAAATTCTCCGGTACAACACAATTGACGGAGAAGATGTGGAAGATGCAAAAATCTTTACATATTTGGGCAGCATCATCGATGATGCAGATGTGAAGGTGCGAATCAGTAAAGCAAGAGCAGCATATTTACAACTGAACAACATCTGGAACTTAAAACAACTGTCTGTCGACCAACACCAAAGTCAGCATTTTCAATACAAATGTCAAGACAGCTCTACTGTATGGGGAGGAAACCTGGAAAACCACGAAAGTCATCATCCAGAAGATACAGGTGTTTATTAACAGTTGTCTATGCTATGCAAAATACTTCGGATCCGTTGGAGAGACACTATTAGCAACAACCTACTGTGGGAGAGAACAGATCAGATGTCAGTGGAGGAAGAAACCAGGATGAAGCGCTGGAAGTGAATAGAACACACATTGAGGAAAGCACCGAACTGCGTCACAAGACAATCCCCCATGACTTGGAATCCTCAAGGCCAAATGAGGAGAAGAGGAAGACCAAAGAACACATTACTCCGTTGAATGGAGATAGACATGAGAAAAATGAACAAGAATTGAATGGAACTAGAAAAGTAGGTCGAGGACAGAGTGGGTTGGTTAGAGAATGCTGGTCGGCGGCCTATGCTCCATTGGGATTAATAGGCGTAATTAAGTAAGTAAGTGGTAATATATATAAAAGAAAGATTGTGTATAAGGATATAATACAGGAAGAAAGAATTAGTTCATAGAATGAAAGATATGAAGCGATTTTAGTCTCTTAGTTTGAAGGAAGACAAAGAGTGTATACACCTACGCCATTGTGATCGATTCTGAGCTATATCACCCAGAGTCTCCAACTATTGGTTACGATAGTCACACGGACTCCAACCAAGTAATCTGATTCTATCAACGTGGGTCAGACTAGAGATTACTGACTTCAAGGACTGATGTTACATTTTAGTTTGGCCGCTTCTTACTTTCTTTCAATGAACACTAACATTAGTAAACATTACGCGTCGTGGTGATCAGTGGTCTAACCATCTAAGTCGATTTACATTCATAACCTTATCAACTGATTTATCATCATTCTTCTATAACCTCCGTCTATCCTCATTATTATTCACGCGGTGATGTCAACAGATAGAAGCAATATTTCCAAGACATCTGTGATCATATACTCGTAACTTACAAGTATCCCCTACTGTTAATGGTCAAGTTTCGCAACCATAAAATAGGACAGAACAAACTCCAGCACAGTATACTCTTCCTTTTAATTAATAGTCAAAGTAACAAGTTGTTATTTTAATCAAATATAATATCACCATTATCCTTAAAAGAAAGTTCATTTCATATATCCAGAGAATAAAGAAAATAACATAATTTTCTATTGTTTCAGATACATTTTTGGCTATAAAATGGATGAATTTAAGTATATCTACTTTGCATGATGATGAACCGGAAGAATATGGTAAGTGGTACAGTTTATGTTTTGATCATTTCAAAAATAAACACCGTTTAATGAAGATATTTATTATTTATTCATTTATTTTAACACATAGGTATTAGTACAAGGAGGCACCAAATACATATGCGCCACACGAATCGCAATTGATTTGTGTGAGGGCTGTGATATTGCCCTGGTGCCCAAACCGAAGCAGGTGGTTTTCTTAGGGGGAGGATATTTTTACTTTAGTTACATCTGAATATATTCAAGGAAATAATTGAATGTTTCATCTGTCAAACTGTCTATATTCATTTAGTATTTTAATAAGTAAACTTAATTAAATGAAGTAAAATGGAGTATATAGACTATCAATTGTTGTTTGGTAATAAGTTCAGTCCATGTTATAGGCTGCCAAATATCAATTCTTACTCACAAGTATGATTTGTTTATTTGAATACATAAATATTGGTACAAGAGGGCACCAAATATATATGCACCACACAATTCTTCATTTTATTTGTGTGTGGGATGTGATACTGACCGGGTGCCAGGTGGTTTTGTTAGGGGGCCACACCCCGAACCTTCGACCTGAAGATCTGATCCATAATGCAGTGGAGCATCGTGAGGCGATGCAGTCCCATGGTAGCCGGTGACCAACGATTGTTTCATACGCCATTTGTTCCTTCAGGATACTGGAGTTAGCCCATGTGCACCATTGGTTTGGGATTCGGTTAAAGCGCTAGACATTCGTGTTTCGTTCTCTCATTTTCGTAAACAACACCCCCTCCAAGTGAAGGTCAGTGAGTAGCACTTCCCTGGGCAGAGGCTATATACGCGTGGTCATGTGAAAGCATTTCGAAAGGAAGAGCGGGCCCACCCCACTCTCGGCCGTACTAGGGCATTTGTGGGCACCACCTTACATCTCAATATAATGGACTAATACTAAAACATTATATTAATTTATAAGAAATATGATCATTTAATGTTGTTGCTAAGACACCATGCATGATGATTGATTAAAGAGACGATAGAATTCCAAATGATAACATTGATATCAATGATAAACGTTGTGCTTAATAAATTTCCATTCAAATAAGTATACCGACATTCAAAAGGTAACAAAGATTGTATATGTATGAAGTGCCATTACTTTGTTGTTTATTGATTGGTCTGTTGGGATATACAGAAAACTATCCCAAAAAATTATCCTGTTAAGTCTAATGTTATCATTCTTAAACTTGAAGTGGTATCATTTTCCCTATTGGTCAAATCTTGTACACATTAGTATTTTGTATTTTATGGTATGATGTAGTCTGTTTGTTTAGTAATATAAACAGAGTATATTTGAAATAATATAATAATTCATATCACCGAGTCTGAGATTGATGTTCTGGACTCAACTGGTTGGGCTAGACAGGGAATCAAGACAAATCGGAACTCTAGACTGTTCTTACATGTTTTACGCGTCTTTGGTTCGATCGATAATTCACTGTCGTCTATTCCGCGCAGTGATCACAATATATCACATGATCATAACTATTTATTTCTTGAAATTCGATGAAAACGATTATGTCTCTGATGATGAAATTTGTTGAAAATGTTAGATCATTAAATGTTGATATTGATTCTTAGAGAATATGTCGTTTCCTTTTTTTATATTCAACTGTCCATGTGTATTATATTGTCATGGATTGAATTCATTTTAATGAATAGATTATGTAAACTTTCAACTTGACTAATATTTTAATTTTAGCCATAGTAACTTGTATTATATACTCTAATGGTAATATATCAATTTACTATGAGAAGGTAAGTGAACCTATTAATCATTTATACATTATAGGATTATAAGATTCATAGTATTGAGTATTTCCACAGAGGATCTTTTTTTTGTTTTTTTTTTCTTGTTACCTTGATTCGAGTCCATTTTTTCTTGGTGTATTTGCTCTGTATTCATCATCATCTACACTCCATAGTTCACAAATATAATATATGCCATTAATCTTGTTGATATCGTTCATAGTCCTCATGTTGTACAATATGATGTTCGCTCAAAACGTGAACAATGATTAAATGAGAAATTTAGTAGGAACAGGCAAAATAATGTTAAACACTAACACCATTGGATGCCGGCCAGCTCAATGGTTGAGTAGGTTAAGCGGTTCGCGCGCGAGACTGAAGGCACTGGTTTCGAATTCCTTTGGTGCGGGATCGTGGATGCGCACTGCTAAGGAATCCCATACTAGGACAAAACAGCTGTCCAGTGCTTTCAGGTTTCCAATGGTGGTCTAACATCAATCGGTTCATGATCTCAATAAAAAAATAATAGAATTTTTAATTCATACATATAAGTTAAGTGTTCGATTGATTTCCTTTTATTCCATGAGTATTATAAAGAAACATTGAAATCAAGATCGGTAATATATGATTGCATGACTTCTTTATCCCTTAATTAAAGTAGACTAATCTATATTCTGAAACAGGTTTGACTAACAAGTCTGAAATTTCATCTGTTCTACTGTTCTCAACTACTAATCAACTTGAAAACATCATTAGACATTGTCACATATTTGGAATAAGTAAGTAAGTAGTCAAGGATTTCGCAGATGACCTAGCCCTCCTATCGTAGATAAAGACAGACAGCATAGCACCAGTCTCTGAATTAGTAGGCCTCAATATACACAAGGGGAAAACCAACGTCCTCAAATACAACACGGAGAACAGCAATCCAATCACTCTTGATGGCGAAACCCTGGAAGATCTGGAATCCTTCACATATCTGGGAAGCATCGTCGATGAACAAGGAGGTTCAGATGCAGACGTAAAGGCGAGGATTGACAAAGCAAGGACAGCATTCCTACAATTCAAGAACATATGAAACTCAAAACAACTGTCTGTCAACTAATATCAAAGTCATAATCTTCAATACGAATGTCAAGTCAGTTCTACTGTACGAAGCTGAAACGTGGAGAACTACCACAACCATCATCAAGAAGGTACAAGTATTTATCAATAGCTGTCTACGCATGATACTCAACATCCATTGGGCGGATACCATTAGCAACAGCCTTCTGTGAGAGAGAACAAACCAGCCCCCAACTAAAGAGGAAATTAGGAAAAGACGATGGAAATGGATAGAACATACATTGAGGAAATCATCAAACTGCATTACGAGACAAGCGCTAACTTGGAATCCTGAAGGGAAGCGGAAAAGAGGAAGGCCAAAGAACACATTACGTCGGGAAATAGAAGCAGATATGAAAAGGATGAATAAGAACTGGAAAGAGCTGTAAAGGATTGCCAAAGACAACGTTGGATAGAGAATGCTGGTGAGCGGTCTATGCTCCTTCACCAGGAGTAACAGACGTAAGTAAGTAAGTAAGTAAATAGTCAAGCAGCCATAAATATTGTACAACAAGCAAGTGTCATTTTTTTCTTTTCAATTATATTCCATTTTAATGGCGTCATTACTATAAAAAATTAAACATCAAAATGTAATTTATTGTATAGTAATTTGTCTAAACCAACACGAAACGTGAATAGATTAAAACTGTGATTTATTCACAACTTAATCATTAACCAGTTTAGTGTGTTTTTGTGTAAAATTGTCTCAGAACTAATAATTCGTGTTTAGTGTACATGTCTGCAAACAGACTAAATCTGTTACATGAATACCAATGGGAACAAACGAATGTCTTTGATAACAAATTACAGAACCACTTAGTAAAATTTAACATCCATATAGTAAATCGTTAATTTGCATACTACCATTCCATCATATCAAACAAGACTGTTCCTGTTGTAAACATCAATCGATTGTCGGTACTTTCATTGTTTATGAGTTTCCATATAAATTCCATTGTGTTCTCGCTCTTTCTTTCTTGATTGTTCTCCATCTTCTGATGCCAGACATTCTGTTCACGACTCACGTCATATACTACTTATGTCTACATATCAGTAGCATACACCACAATACTATTTTAAATTGAAAATGCCTTAAAATCTTTTTAACTTTTCAACTGACATACAAACTTTGGATGTATACTTCTAAGGAATCTCATACTAGGATGAATGATGTGTACAGTGATTGCATGTTTCTAATGATCCCCTAAACTAATATTAGACCGTTAGATAAACTCTGAAATTGAATATATAGTATATGAAATGAATGAGACAAAATTTTAGAGCTTTTCAGTTATTTCAATAGTTGAAATCATGAATCAATTGAAGCTAGACCACCATGGAAAACCTAAAAGCACTGGACGGCCGTTTCGTCCTAGTATGGGACTCCTCAGCAGTGCGCATCCACGATCCCGCACCAAAGGGATTCGAACCCAGGACCTATCAGTCTCGCGCCAGGCGCTTAACCAACTAGACCACTGAGCTGACCGGCATCCAGCAGTGTTAATGTCTAACTTCAACTAATCCACGAAGTTGCGCCACCGTACACCATTGTCTTCAGTGAGCTGATATCTCACAACAGACCTGGTTGAACTCCACTGGTCACGGTTTCTCACTAGAACTCCAGGAGTATCTCTCGAAGTCAGTCACTAGTGAGCAGATGATTATTACTAGAATGGGTTTTGTGGAGAACTGGTAATTTGAATAGTTGAAATCATGAATCAATTGAAGCTAGACCACCATGGAAAACCTGGAAGCACTGGACGGCCGTTTCGTCCTAGTACGGGACTCCTCAGCAGTGCGCATCCACGATCCCGCACCCCGCGGGATTCGAACCCAGGACCTATCAGTCTCGCGCCAGGCGCTTAACCAACTAGACCACTGAGCCGGCATCCAACGGTGTTATTGTTAGTTCAATTCAAATTCTTTGATTACTTAAAACTCTCTTTTTTTTCAATTGGTATTAATTACTTATAGTCTTTGCTTATTCAATGGAACAAGTTAATGATGTTACTTCTGATACAAATCTTATTCCATTTTGGAATAGACATTATTTCTGAGATGGTGGAGAAGATTTGTAGCTTAGCTGGATGATTTCGATGGAGTATTGTTCTCTAAACTGGATGGTTCTGGTTGTAGAACTTTCAGCACAAACTTCACTTATATCTGATGTTTATGCTGATGATGATATCGTTCAGAAGAACGATGAAATCTCCACGACAAAACGATTCAGCTCAGAGAACAAAACTCCATCAAAAAGACATTATTTCTATAATGTATTGTTAATATTGTTTTGGATGAAGCTAAAGGTTAATGGGTATAGATGTGTTAGAAGTTAAAAGAATTGAAGTATAACTACATTTTCAAATCGTTCCACAAACATTATTTGAATGATAGAGATGATGAATAATACTGAATATAAGAAAGATGCATAAATGATTGAACATTTCATACTCATAATTCTCATGATTATAATAGTGAAAAGTATGAGAATACAAATGATGTATCTTCATATGTAAGTGATTCTAACATTGTTTAGTTCAAAGTCAAGTAACAAATTTATTACTTACTTACGCCTGTTAATCCCAATGGAACATAGACCGCCGACCAGCATTCTCTAACCAACCCACTCTGTCCTCGACCTACTTTTCTAGTTCCATTCAATTCTTGTTCATTTTTCTCATGTCTGATTCCATTCAACGGAGTGATGTGTTCTTTGGTATTCCTCTTCTCCTCATTTGGCATTGAGGATTCCAAGTCATGGGGGATTGTCTTCTGACGCAGTTCGGTGCTTTCCTCAATGTGTGTTCTATTCACTTCCAGCGCTTCATCCTGGTTTCTTCCTACACTGACATCTGATTTGTCCCCTCCCACAGTAGGTTGTTGCTAATAGTGTCTGGCCAACGAATCCGAAGTATTTTGCATAGCATAGACAACTGTTAATAAACACCTGTATCTTCTGGATGATGACTTTCGTAATTCTCCAAGTTTCCTCCCCATACAGTAGGGCTGTCTTAACATTTGTATTGAAAATTCTGACTTTTGTTTTGGTCGACAGACAGTTGTTTTGAGTTCCAGATGTTGTTTAGTTGTAAATATGTTGCTCTTGCTTTCCCGATCCGTGCCTTCACATCTGCATCAGATCCACTGTGTTCATCGATGATGCTGCCCAAATATGTAAAGGTTTGTACATCTTCCAAATCTTCTCCGTCAATTGTGATTGGATTGGTGCATGCTGTGTTGTATCGGAGAATCTTGCTTTTCCCTTTGTGTATGTTGAACCTTAGTGTTGCTGCTACACTGGTTGTCTTCTCCTGCATTTGTTGTTGCGTTTGCGATGAGAAGAGCCTGATCATCTGCGAAGTTCAGATTGTCCAACTGCATCGTAGCTGTTCACTGCATCTCCTACTTCCCACCAAATATTGACGTCTTTACAGCCCAGTCGATCACCAGGATAAACAGAAAGGGTGAGAGTAAGAAACCTTGCGTAACACCAGTGTTTACTTCGAAGGTGTTTGTCAACTGTCCTCCATGAACGATTTTGCAGTTGAATCCATTATAGGAATTCCGTATGATATTGACTATCTTCTCAGGCACGCCGTAGTGTCGAAGAAGCTTCCATAATGTTGTTCTGTCTACGCTGTCAAATGCTTTTTTATAGTCAATAAAGTTGATGTAGAGCGATGAATTCCTTTCAATTGATTGTTCCACAATGATCCGTAGAGTTGCGATTTGGTCTAACAAATTTAAAGGTGGTCACAATTTACAAGCGGTTTAAGTTACGGTAAGAGTTAAGAAGGAGTCTATACATAGATACAAAATGACTCATTGATTACTATTCGTTAAAAATATACAAACTAATTTATACAATAATAGCTCCCTACATTTCAGATGACTCCTTTTTGCCTCATCCTTATACTGATAATTCGGATCTTATGTAAGCAGATCATTTAGTCAAAAGCTACATTAAAGAAATAATCTAATCAAAGCATTTATTGTCTAGCTACTGTTATTTCGCTAGTGTTATAACTTTTGAATCGAATCTTGACTTTTCTTTTCATCATATCACCTCCCCTTCTTTTTTTTTGTTGAAGACTCTATGTTGAGATCGATCTTTCATTTTTATGACTTCATCCTCCCCCACGAAACAGTGTTAGGTCCTCATATACCCAAGCTACCATTAATTTGACTTTATTTAGATCGTATTTGTCACATTGAACAGAGAATTTACTAAAGGTGATTAAATGGTGAGGATCAACGTCGCTTGATATGAGGTCATCAAAGTTTGATTCTTCTAAAACATTGTCATCAGATTTCATGAAAATCTTATTAGTAGATAGTCGATCACTAGAATAATCAGCATCTATCAAAATTTTATTAGGTTCTTAATTATCGTTTGATGCATCCAACAAATTTTTCTCATTTTTTTTAAGGAACTTGATCTAAAGCATATGAGTCATTAAGATAACTCATATTTGATAAAACACCTAGAAACCTCCAATGAGTGGATTCATCAAGAACTTTTGTTCTGGAATGATGAGCTCCATTTGATGCAACTGTCTTCATTATACTCCTTGATTCATTTTCTGTCTCTTTGTGGGCGGGTACTGCAATAAGTTCATGAGCAATTAATAAGACACGGTCTCTCTGTGAGCTGAACAGGTCAGTGTTAGAACATGGTGTTTCGGGGGCAATGGGATTTGAACCCACGACAGGGCATTTCTCTGAAATGGACATTTCTGGATCACTGGATGGATCATCAATGACTGTCATTGTTTCGCTTATATTACTGCTCGTCAAGGATTCATAGAGGCTTTTATGAATACATTCATATGTTCTGCAGTCATTTTCCAGCTCGGTATACAAATTAGAAAATTAATTTATCAACTTCTGTTACATTTCCAAAATATGAATAATTTAGTAGCCATGCACGTAAATTGTTTAAAACATTCAACTGACTATTTTTTGAAACGCTGCTAACGTCGCTCAAACAGTAACTGTAATTAATCGAAAGAGATAGACATTTTCTGAATCAGCATGATAATAAGAAATGACTGTATGATTAATTAATAACCAATATCTTCCAAGGACATTGATGACAGATCCTGGATGCTGATTGCTCGAAATAATTAGATTGAATTTCATTCAATTACAGGCTGACGTTTAAGATTAAGGCTTCAGAATTGATTTTTTTTCTACTCCGTTGTCAATTGTTAAACACTTGTGATTGAGATCATGAATCGACTGATGTTAGACTACCGTTGGAAACCTGGAAGCACTGGACGGCCGTTTCGTCCTAGTATGGGACTCCTCAGCAGTGCGCATCCACGATCCCGCTCGCGGGGTTCGAACCCAGGGCCTTCAGTCTCGCGCGCGAACGCTTAACCTACTCGACCACTGAGCCGGCATCCAATGGTGTTAGTGTCTAACATCAACCAATCCACGAAATTGCGCGACCATCTTCCATTGTACTGAGGTAGATACCTGTCTCTACCCGACACGGATTAGCTCCACTGGTCACGGCTTCTCACTAGAACTGCGAGAATTCCCTCACGAAGCTAGTCACTAGTGAGCACATGTTAATTATCAGTATTGGGGTTGTGGAGTGCTTCCAGGTTTCCAACGGTAGTCTAACATCAGTCGATTCATGATCTCAATCAAAAGCTTAATAATCTCCACAACCCCAATACTGATAATTAAACACTTGTGTCTGGAATCTTGACTTTTCTTTTCATCATATCAGATAAATTTATAAAACTGATAGAAAATTACTTTTATCAGAAGGGATTGTGTGAAGATTTTAGAAATTCCACTGGTTGAAATCATGAATCCATTGAAGCTAGACCGACATGGAAAACCTGGAAGCCCTGTTGAGGAGTCCCATACTAGGACGAAACGGCCGTCCAGTACTTCCAGGTTTTCCATGGTGGTCTAGCTTCAATGGATTCATCATTTCAACCAGAAATGAATTTATCAAATATCCTTCATTGTTTCATACTGTTCATTCACTTCAGATACCAACAGAATTTGGAAATAATGGAGGGCACCTAAGTATTACAGATGGTTATGATTATGCTACATATAATGCAAGTGAGATTTACACCATTTTGTTTAAAATAATGGAAACTACTTAATTCATAATATAAACTACTGTTTATTTCAAAGTAGATATTGAATATTTCTAATTCATTCAATGAATATTCAGTTACTGATAATGAATCTTTTACCATGTGAAGAACAATTTCAACCACTTAGGTTTTCACAGTAGTGTTGTGGTAAACAGAATACGAGTGGGGAACAATCAAATGTATATGACAACTAATTACAGCACTTATTTATAAAATCTAACAATCATATAGTAAATCACTAATTTGCAAAATATCGATCCATCATATCGAACTGGACTGTTCCTGTTGCAAACATCAATAGATTGTCTGATATTTCATTTTTCATGCGTTTTCATACAAATTCCATTGTGCTTCTGCTCTTCCTTTCTTAATCTTTCTCCATCTGCTGCCAGTCATTACGTTTTTAACTCGCGTCATATACTACTTATATCAATATAAGTAGCGCCCCTAAATGCCCTGGTATGGCCGAGAGTGGGGAGAGTCCGCTCTCCCGCTCCAAATGCTCTCAAATGGACACGCGTATACAGCCACTGCCCAGGGAAGTCCTACTCACTACATTCTCGTTGAGGGAGTGTTGTTTACGAAAATGAGAGGATGAAAAGTGTATGTCCGGCGCTTTAACCGGATCCCAAACTAATGGTGCACATGGGCCAACTCCAGTATCCTGAGGGAACAAATGGCGTATGAACCAAGTGTTGGTCACCGGCTACCATGGGACTGTATCTTCTTACGATACTCCACTGCCTTGTGGATCAGATCTTCAGGTCAAAGGCTCGGGGTGTGGCCCCGTAAGAAAACCACCTGCTTCGGTTTGGGCACCCGGTCAGTATCACAGCCCACACACAAATTAAATGAGATTTGTGTGGAGCATATATATTCGGTGCCCACTTGTACCTATATCTATGTGTTAAAACAAAAAAATAAAAAATATATAATTAGCGCGCACCACAGTGTATTTATAGGGATGAGATAGCTCGAATAGAAACTGCCTATAACACTAATCCATTCATTATATGCAATTATATTTGTATGATATAGAATAACTATTATTTACAATGTTTGTCAAGTTTCTTATAAGGTTTGAATAATAAAAATGTTCTTGATATTCTGTAGCAAAGATAATGCATATACATTTTGGACAAAAAACAGTGTATGACGTTTTCGAAGGGTAATACTGAAGAGAACTGTGTGTGATAATCTAGATATATAGTTAGATATGGAAAATGTATGTGTCTATAGAAGGATAGATAAAAAGGATTGTATCACAAAAACAATGGATTCGAGAATAAATAACAAATAAGGGGTTACGTACTAATCATTACTTATACTTTCACTACCTCTACCACTACGGAATTTGAATCGATAACTGAATCTCTGTGCTAATGTGGTATGGTATGCAACTCGAAATGATGTACGTACGTACGTACGTACGAAATTCTACGTTGTTACTGACTGATTGACTACGTACTAATCAAGAGATAAGGAAGAACAGAATTTATAGGTCAGTTAATAGTCCAATTGATACACAAATATGAAGAAAACCGACAAACAACAAAAGTCATAGTAATAATAAACTGATTACAGTTTAAAATGAAAAACAGTAATTTGAAGAAAATAATATCGATAATAATGAAATAAAAGTGCAGAAAAACAACAAAAACAACAACAATAACAACAAAAAGGCACACAAACACAGAAACATATCCATTCAGAAGGGAATTACGGCTAAGGAAAGATGAGAGGTTGAACAAATCGTTTCTGCGCGAAAAATTCAGGCTTGAGTTTATGGATTGTCAATACCTCACTTACTTACTTACTTACTTACTTACTTACGCCTGTTACTCCTCGTGAAGGAGCATAGGCCGCTCACCAGAATTCTCCATCCAACCCTGTCCTGGGCAATCCTTTCAAGCTCTTTCCAGTTCTTATTCATCTTTTTCATATCTGCTTCTATTTCCCGACGTAATGTGTTCTTTGGCCTTCCTCTTTTCCGCTTCCCTTCAGGATTACAAGTTAGCGCTTGTTGTCAATACCTCAGCAGTACATAAAATATTGATTCGACATCCCCTTCATTTCAATTCCTTTGACTCTATAGATTACTTTAAAAGAAGAGTCCTTTGAAGTGATCTGTCCACAGTTAATTAAGTGCTCCTATATTGTATTTGTGGAATAATCTTAGCGATTGAAATTTAAAATAACAATTCCAACGTTTCATCCATCTAAACTTCTTCTTCTTCAGGGTAATGACTTCTCTATACTCGGCAACCAATGTCTTTCAGAATTGTTTTTAGATTTAAAACCATGTTTTTTTTTTCTTTCTTTCTTTCTTTATTTATCACATAGCTGGACTATACATCATTAAAACTTCATATAGTAGTATTAAAACTCCAAAAACGATGATAAGATCTGGAACGTTGGTTGAACTCACTCCAAATAAAAGTAAATAAATTGAAATTTTTTTTTAATAGTATGTATTAGAGTAGTATTTGAAAAGGATCTTACCATGGAAAACCCTTTCTGATACGAATCAACATATGCTCACTAGTAACTGACTTCAAGAGGTTTATCTTGAAGTTCTAATGACAAGTAGTGACCAGTGAAGTTTAATCGGGTTAGTTATGAAATAGTAACTCACTGATGACAATGTTGAATGTGTCGTTCAATTTCGTGGATCAGTTGAAGTTAAATATTAACACCATTGGATGCCAGCCGGATCAGTAGTCTAGTTGGTTAAGCACCTGTCGCGAGATTGATAGGTTCTGGGTTCGAATCTCGCTGAGAGGGCGGGTGGGATCGTGGATCCACACTGCCACTGAGGAGTCCCATATTAGGATGAAACGGCCGTCCAATTTTTTCAGGTTTTCAATGGTGGTTTAACATCAATTGACTCATGATTTCAACGAGTGAATGTACTACAATCTCCACAAAACCCCTTCTGATACAAAAAGTATTGGTCCTTTAACATTGTAACATTTCATTCAAATAGTTTATCAAAATGGTTACTAAGCAATTTATTGTACATGTAACTATCAATTATATAAACAATATTCGGGTTGAAAAGTCTTAAGGTAGTTAAGAGTTTTATAATTATTTCAATGATAATCCATTACCTTAATAACCGGTAATCTACAATGTTCTTGCAATAAATATTACTTTAGGGTTCTTATTTTTTTTATTTTTAACACATAGATATCGGTACAAGAAGGCACCAAATACATATGCGCCACACAGATCTCAATTGATTTATGTGAGGGCTGTGATACTGCACGGGTGCCCAAACCGAAACAGGAGGTTTTCTTAGGGGACCACACCCCGAGGCTTCGACCTGAACGTCTGACCCACAAGGCAGTGGAGCATCGTAAGGAGATGCAGTCCCATGATAGCCGGTGACCAACACTTGGTTCATACGCCATTTGTTCCCGCAGGATGCTGGAGTTAGCCCATGTGCACCATTGATTTGCGATCCGGTTATAGCGCCGGACATTCGCTTTTCGTCCTCTCATTTTCGTAAAGAACACCCCCGCCACGAGAATGCAGTGAGTAGGACTTCCCTGGCAGAGGCTATATACGCATGGCCATGTGAGAGCATTTGGAGAGGGAGAGCGGACTCTCCCCACTCTCGGCCATACCAGGGCATTTGGAGGCTCTTTAGGGTTACCTAGAAGAAACAAAAAAAACTAATTTCAGTGACATGAAATAATTTACCTTCATAATACAGAACAAGATATTCACCAAAATAAACACTGTTAACATTGATCCTTTTAATCAGAGAAGGCTTTCTATGAATGTTATAGCGATTTAATAGTTAAGTTCATGAATCAATTGAAGTTAGACTACTATGGAAAACCTGAATACACTGAAATGACCATTTCGTCCTGATGTTGGTGTTCGTCCATAAACCCTCCTTAGAAGACTTAAATTCAGGACCGATCGGTTTCGTGCACGAACTCTAGTACGAAATAGCCTTCCACTGTTTTCATGTTTTCTATGGTGATCTAGAACCAGTTGACTCATGAACTTAATTATTGAATTAATTCTTTTAATATTTTTATTTATAACGATTCAATTACAGAATGAGTATCTTTGAACTACTCAAAAACAAATGAAGTTTTTGATATAATCAAAAAAGTAAATTATTACCATTTGTCATGAGATAATACGACCGGTCGTGTTAGTAGGATAAGTACAAAAACAATAAATTGGTTAATTCACTTGATATTGTTTTACTTGAATCTTCCCATTGATGTTTAGGACTGGGAATGGTTAGTCTCTTATTGACATATGTGCATACTGTGCGTATTGCCTCGATATTGCCTTAATTTACAAGCATTATAAGCAATGATAGATAGTGATTAGCAGTGGAATCCAGGACGTTCGTTTCATCCTATTTTGGACTCGTCAGTTGGATGTACCTGCATCTCAGACTTGTTGATGTTCACTCTGGGACTCATTGCTTACTACAAAAAGCTTGTGAATTAAGGCAATAAAGAGGCAATACGCATAGTATGCACATATACCAATAACAGACTGATCAATTACAGTCTTAAAAACTCAATGGAAAGATACAAGTCAAACAATATCAAGTGAATTGAAATTCATCCCATTGCACAAGCAAGTAGCTATCAAGATTCAGTAGTTGAGTCGATAACGTGATGGTGTTTGAAGCGGACGGTACTGCGTTCGAGTCCTGGAGTAAACATCAACAAGTCTGAGATGCAGGTACATCCAACTGACGAGTCCCAAATAGAACGAAACGCGCATCGTTCATTTCACTGCTAGCCAATATCCATATTTGCTTATAATGAATTGGTTAGTAGATTGTATATTTAATCAGTTCACTAGATAGATATCTGTGAGGGCTGTGATACTGACCGGGTGCCCAAATTGAAGCACGTGGTTTTCATAGTGGACTACACCCCGAGCCTTCGACCTGAAGATCTGATCCATGACAGCCGATGACCAACAATTGGTTTATACGTCATTTGTTTCTTCAGGATACTGGAGCCCATGTGCACCATTGATTTAGAATCCGGTTAAAGCACCGGACATTCACTTTTCATCCTCTCATTTTCGTGAACAACACTCCCGCCACGAGAAGGCAGTGAGTAGGACTTCCCTGGGCAGAGGCTATATACGCATGGCCATGTGAGAGCATTTGGAGCGGGAGAGCGGACTCTCCCCACTCTCGGGCGTACCAGAGCATTTGGGGGCATATATATATATACATAGAGAGAGAGAAAGAGAGAGAGAGAGGGCATTTGTGAAACGGATGTGTCGGATATTCATGGACACAAAATTCTATTTTTCATGAATGGATACCTATATCCTCATAAGTTATGTAATTAAAAAATTA
This sequence comes from Schistosoma spindalis, assembly GCA_946903255.1. Taxonomy (NCBI): domain Eukaryota; kingdom Metazoa; phylum Platyhelminthes; class Trematoda; order Strigeidida; family Schistosomatidae; genus Schistosoma; species Schistosoma spindalis. The sequence goes on along the minus strand of OX336423.1, from coordinate 1,772,430 downwards.
TTCAAAACATTTAATATTGATTTTATTTTGTTCTTCTCTAATGACTCCATTCATGTTTAATTATTCTATTCCCTCTTTGAAAGTTTGTTCAGAGCAACAACATTGTGAAACATGTATTAATGCATCAACTTTAAATGAAAAATGTTATTGGTGTCCAATTGTTAATAAATGTAGTCATGGATTTGATATACATCGGCCATTATGGATGTTAAAAAGTTGTTATATTAAAGTAAGTTTTTCTTTTCTATTTTTTATGAAAAAATGACTTGTATTTTATTGAATATTATTGTATTCCTAGAATGGGTTTTGTGGAGAATTGGTAATTTCAATAATTGAAATCATGAATCAATTGAAGCTAGACCACCACCATGGAAAACCTGGAAGCACTAGACGACTGTTTCGTCCTAGTATGGGACTCCTCAGCAGTGCGCATCTACGACCCCGTCTCTCAGGACTCAAACCCAGGACCTATCAGTCTCGCGCCAGGCGCTTAACCAACTGACTTCAAGAGATACTCCTGAAGTTCTAGTGAGAAGCCGTGACCAATGGAGTTCAACCAGGTCTGTTGTGAGATATCAGCTCATTGAAGACAATGGTGTACGGTGGCGCAACGTCGTGGATTGGTTGAAGTTAGACATTAACACCTTTCGATGCCGGTTAGCTCAGTGGTCTAGTTGGTTAAGCGCCTGGCGCCGAGACTGATAGGTCCTGGGTTCGAGTCCCTTTGGTGCGGGATCGTGGATGCGCACTGCTGAGGAGTCCCATACTGGGACGAAACGGCCGTCCAGTGCTTCCAGGTTTTCCATGGTGGTCTAGCTTCAATTGATTCATAATTTCAACTATTGAAATTATTGTATTCATCTTCATAAATCTACCTAACTGTTGAGATATTCAGAAAACTATCTCAAAAAATTATTCTGTTAAGTCGAATGTTCTCCTTAAACTTGAAATGGTATCATTTTCCCTATTGGTCAATATTTATTTCACGTGTCATTTCCCTATTGGTCAATATTTTTGTCACGTGTCATTTCCTTATTGGTCAATATTCATTTCACTTGTCGTCTCCCTATTGGTCAAATATTATACAAATTTGTATTTTCTATTTTATGGTACGATGTAGTCTGTTTGTTTGGTATATAAACAGTGTATGTTTGAAATATGTAATGATTTATATCGCAGAGTTTGGGATTGGTGTTCTGGACTCAACCTGTTAGATTAGACAAGGAAGCAAGACCAATCAGAACTGTAGGCTGTTCTTACCTGTTTCACGCGTCTTTAATCCGATCGATAATTCGCTGCCGTCTAATCGGCGGCGGTCACAACATATAACACTAACTTGTCAAGTAGTTGAAAGGAACAAGAACATAGAAATCGTTATTGAAGACGATATATAGGAACTTATATGCAATTGAATTTGTTCATATTTAATTCGGTTATGTCATTTTGTTAAGTTATCCATACAACAACAACAACAACTTGTCTATAGTATTGTATCTCTATTATTGTTGCAAATGTATAAACATGTATGCTTGAGCATTGTTTACTGCCGCCTACGAAATATATTGATCTTGCTAGCCTTACTATTAGTTGTTTAATTGATTCGATGATTCATTCATTTCTCTCTCTATATATGTACATTTTAATCCTGTACATATTTGACTCGCCAACTCACTCATTCACCTCTCTGCTTCGTGATCTGAGCTTCTCTTTATCTTCCGGTTTTCAACATCGTTGAAACTTATATAATACTGGTTACAAAGGTGAATGATTAACAAAGCACAGCCACTCAAGATGAATACACTGTTACATGGTAACAAAATAATAGATAAATCTACTATGTTTAAACACTGGAAAAATTAACACATGTCAAACTATAGTAGATTTACAGGATATTTTTTTATATTTTTTATTGAGGGAAAGATCAGTGTTTAGTCCATTTTATTTAAGAAACTTTGATAACGAAATATGAAAATGAAATTAATAAGAATCATTCAGTTTATTAGAGTAATACCTATTAAGCATTTACATAATTCTTGAATTTGTAAGATAAACTTCCGGTTTTTATTGATTGAGATCATGAACCGATTGATGTTAGACCATCATTGAAAACTTTGAAACACTGGACGGCCGTTTCGTCCTATTATAGGACTCCTCTGTGGTAGTACGCATCCACGATCCTGGTTTTTAAGCCGTGCATAAAGTATAGCTGATTACTGTGGGATGAAACGTATAATATAAGGAATAAATTTAAGAAGTTCTTATCACATCTAATAATATCTTCTTTTTTTTTTTTTCAGAACACTACAAATTGTCAAGTGTCAACCACTTCCATGTACACACAGGATCATGATCTAAGCAACATACAGACCACTGAGTATTATTCAAATAATTACAGTTTGACAAACTATGCAACAACAACAACAACTTCTGAACTAACAACAACAGATTCATTAAACTCTAAAATGAAAAAAAATGGATTACAAACTAACCAACTTTCATCATTTATTTGGAATGATAGAAACTTAGACAAAAGTGGTATCAATCTCCCTTTATATTCATTCATTTTAATGCCAACTGGATTAGCGGTGCTTTTTCTAACTCTAATATGTACTCTATGGTTATGTATATATAAAAGATCAAAAGTATGTTATTGTCTAATGGAAGAAGTTGAATTTTTTGTTTTTAAAGCATACCATTTTATGTCTTTGGACATAATCTATTCAAATGAATTAAAGAGACCAAGAACAAAGGGTTGGTGTATAAACCTTTGTTCTTACTCTCATTGAAATCATAAAGGGAACTATGTGCATGAAATTTCTTAAAATGTATCTCCCTGCACAGTCACTTAAGTCACTGAATCACCTGGTGACAATACGCTGAAGAATATTGAAAGAAATAACTTGATTTAAGTTTTTTGATGAATGTCTCAAGTCATGCTGTTTCCCCATGTCAATTCTTAAAATGTTTGTTCTCATGTAAACTTCCACCTTCTCTTAAAAAAACCTTCAATGTATCACAAAATCGAATACTACACTAACCTTTGTTCTTGTTCTCTTTAAAATAATAAACGGAACTATATGCATAAAATGAATAATTATTAGAGACACGTTCAGTATAGATATCATTTCAATATACTTGTTGTATTTATTACCATACCCTAAATCATTTCTAATTCTTATGAAGGTAATGATTAGAAGTAGGTACTTTTTAATCGCTTGCCCCTAAATACCCTGGTACGGCCGAGAGTGGAGCGAGTTCGCTCTTCCTCTCGAAATGCTCTCACATGGCCACGCGTACATAGCGTCTGCCCAGGGAAGTCCTACTCACTGCCTTCTCGCATCACGGGTGTTCTTTACAAAAATGAGAGGACGAAACACAAATGTCCAGCGCTTTAACCGGATCGCAAATCAATGGTGCACATGGGCTAACTCCAGCATCCTGCGGGAACAAATGGCGTATGAACCAAGTGTTGGTCACCGGCTATCATGGGACTGCATCTCCTTACGATGCTCCACTGCCTTGTGGGTCAGACGTTCAGGTCAAAGGCTCGGGGTGTGTCCCCCTAAGAAAACCACCTGTTTCGGTCTGGGCACCCGGTCAGTATCACAGCCCTCACACAAAACCATTGAGATTCGTGTGGCGCATATGTACTTGGTGCCTCCTTGTACCAATACCTGTGTGTTAAAATAAATAAATAAATAAAGGTACTTTTTAATTCAGAATCTCGATTTTTTTTATTTAATTGTGATCTACGATCTAATTGATCATTACAACTCTCCAGAAGATAAAGATAAAGATTCAGTCGAAAGGTGTAATTTAATTATTCTCATTCAGACTACTTATAAATGATGTATAGTTATGTATAATCAAATTGATGAACATAAATAACATACAGATGATAATCTTGTGTTGCTTCATACTCTTGAATAACGTACACAGTTGTAGTGATAAATAGTTTCCTTCATAATGTCTTGAATATAATCTACAAAAAAAAACAACGTTTCTGTATAGAGTCAAAATAAGAATAAAACATTCAGTAAATCAAATGACTTATCAACTGATTGTGAATGATCCAGGAATTATTTCAGATTTTATCACAAAACAGGAGATAATAATAAGAAGATAAGGCTTGGAAATATGAAAATATTTGTTAGTGGAGAGAAGAATACTTACTTAATTACGCCTGTGACTCCTAATGGAGCATAGACCGCCGACCAACATTCTTCAACCCACTCTGTCCTCGACCTACTTTTCTAGTTCCATTCAATTCTTGTTCATTTTTCTCATGTCTGATTCCATTTCCCGGAGTAATGTGTTCTTTGGTCTTTCTCTTCTCCTCATTTGGCATTGAGGATTCCAAGTCATGGGGGATTGTCTTGTGACGCAGTTCGGTGCTTTCCTCAATGTGTGTTCTACCCACTTTCAGCGCTTCTTTCTGATTTCTTCCTCCAGTGACATCTGATCTGTTCTCTCCCACAGTAGGTTGTTGCTAATAGTGTCTGGCCAACGAATCCGAAGTATTTTGCATAGCATAGACAACTGTTAATAAACACTTGTATCTTCTGGATGATGACTTTCGTAATTCTCCAGGTTTCCTCCCCATACAGTAAAGCTGTCTTGACATTTGTATTGAAAAATGCTGACTTTTGTGTTGGTCGACAGACAGTTGTTTTGAGTTCCAGATGTTGTTCAGTTGTAAATATGCTGCTCTTGCTTTACTGATTCGCACCTTCACATCTTCATCAGATCCACGAACAGAAGAATACCGATATTCTTTTTTGCGGGAAAAATTCTCAACGCCCGATAGATTATACATTTTTAATTACCATATATTATTCTAAAATATTAAACAAATCGTTTCATTAGGGAATATTGGCACCCCTTACACTCTTTATAAACTTGTATTAAACTAACTTATCTTCAGTTACTTAAATGGGTTCCATATAAGTTTATTAGTTGTTTGTTTTTGATCATATTGTTTAAGTACATTTACCATAAGCAGATGTTAAACTTATGAAATGTGTCCTTGGAGATATCTTTCAATGTCAACACTAAGCTCCATCTTAAGTCAAAGTATAACATGCGAATTAGTGATAATATCTCTCGTAAAATGGGTTCCATTTTACTGTATAAATATTAGTTAGTCTCTTTGATTAGCTTAATATAATCTTTCTGTATAGATTCTCAAAACATATCTTATACCAGTTCAGTTTCAAAATAGTTTATTCTACAATTAAGCTCGACTAATTATTGTTGAATATAACTGATCTTGATTATCATAATCATCTTTGAATAAAGCTTTGATATTCTCCAATAAAAAGATCAATTAATTATTATATTCTCTTAAATATATGTTCATTAAATCCTAATGATAGTAAAAATTTCACGGGTTGAAATCATGAGTCAACTGAAGCTAGATCACCATGGAAAACCTGGAAGCACTGGACGACCGTTTCGTCCTAGTATGGGACTCCTCAGCAGTGCGCATCCACGATCCCACCCTCTACGGGATTCGAACCCAGGATCTATCAGTCTCACTCCAGACGCTTAACCAACTAGACCACTGAGCTGACCGGCATCCAACAGTGTTAATGTCTAACTTCAACCAATCCACGACGTTGTGCCACCGTACACCATTGTCTTCAGTGAGCTGATATCTCATAACAGACCTGGTTGAACTCCACTGGTGACGGCTTCTCACTAGAATTAGTTGAAGTTAGACATTAACACCGTTGGATGCCGGCCAGCTCAGTGGTCTAGTTAGTTAAGCGCCTGGCGCGAGACTGATAGGTCCTGGGTTTGAGTCCTGAGAGACGGGATCGTGGATGCGCACTGCTGAGGAGTCCCATACTAGGACGTAACGGCCGTTCAGTGCTTTTAGGTTTTCCATGGTGGTGGTCTAGCTTCAATTGACTCATGATTTCAACCAGTGAAATTTCTAAACTCTCCACACACAATTCCTTCTTATAATAGTAGCAATAGCTTTAACTTTTAATAATCATAATAGTTTTACCGGAACTCATTTTTATTTAATCTAAGATTTCAGTATTGAAGTAGAGTTGAAGATAAAATCAATAATATGAAGATAATCAGTAAAATGGTTTTATAAATATCAATAGTATTTCAATAGTTGAGTTCTTGAGTTAATTAATGTTAAACCATTATAGAATATTTGGAACTATTGGATAGGGCATTTCATCTTGATGTAGAACTCTTCAGTCGTGTATATCCATAATGGAAATGGATCTTTGATTAAATCAATTTATTTCATATTAAATATTAATTGACCTATATAGTTCTATTTATTTAGTTGATTATGAACATTCATCTTGATTCTTTATTTTCATTGAATTACAGAAGAAAAATAAAAAAGAGAAAAATTCAATACACATAAATCAATAAATTGTATCATCTCTAATCAATTATCAAGATAAACATACTAATCTTATTGATTTTATTTTAATTTAAAAGAATTTATAATCACTTTTTTCTTTTTTGATTTATCATAAATATAGTTTGTTTCTTTATCAATGATGTTATTGATTTAAGAAAAAAGAGCCCTCAAATATCCCGGTATGGCCGAGAGTAGGGAGAGTCCGCTCTCCTTGTCGAAATGCTCTCACATGGCCACATGTATACAACCACTGCCCAGGGAAGTTTTACTCATTACCTTTCATGTGGCGGGAATGTTGTTTATGAAAATGACTGGATGGAAAAGCGAATATCCGGCGCTTGAACCAGATCTCAAATCAATGGTGCACATGGGCTAGTTCCAATATTCTAAAGGAACAAATAGCGTATGAAGTAATTGATGGTCACTGGCTACCATGGGACTGACTGCATCTCCTTACGATGTTCTACTGTCTTGTGAATCAGATCTTCAGGTCAAAGGTTCGGGGTGTGGTCCTCTAAGAAAATCACCTGCTTACGTTTGGGCACCTGAGCAGTATCACAATTTTCACACAAATTAAATGAGATTTGTATGGCACATATGTATTTGATGCCTGTTAGCTAGTTATCCTATAAGCTGATGATCTATTCAAGATGTCATTTTATATGATCACGGTAAAATACCAGATTAGTTTAAGTAGTAACACGATGAATGGTCGTATAAAAAGAATACACACAACAACAAAAAATATGATTCAATAGGGAAATATGGATTTGTCCTATAAACTATTTTTAAACCAATTAAGAAAGATAGGAGTTAAGGAAAAATAAAAAGTAAACGTACATTATGTGTGCATGTTACATGAATTCTTGAACTACATATAGATTATTATCAGAAGGGGTTTTGTGGAGAGTGTAGTGATTTCAACGATTAAGTTCATGAGTCAGTTGAAGCTTAAACACCATGGGAAACCTGGAAGCACTGGACGGCAGTTTCGTCCTATTACGGGACTCCGCAGTGGCAGTGCGCATCCACGACCTCGCTCCCTGCGAGATTCGAACCCAGGACCTACTGGTTTCGCGCGCGAGCACTTAACCACTAGACCACTGAGCCGGCATCCAATGGTGTTCATGTCTAACTTCAACTAATCCACAAAATTGAGTGACATATCCACCATTGTCTTCACTGAGTTACTACATCACAACAGACCTGGTTGAACTCCACTGGTCACTACTTCTCACTAGAACTCCAGGATATACCTCTTGAAGCCAGTCACTAATGAGCATATGTTGATTATTATCAGATTACATTGCTCTCACAGAACCCTCCTTCAAGCTCATCTATAAAGTCAAACAAAATAATGTAAGGAAAATATTTGTTAAGAATTTACTTACCATAGAAGCTTTAGTAGTTGAACGATTTCAGACTAGTCTCTTTGTACAAAAACAATCTGTTCAGTCCTAGATTTTATCGTCGGTTTAACCCCTTCCGTTATTACTCATTTCTTATTTCCATATAATCATTAATTAGCTTATTGTTTATACTTGAATGAAATGTTCATCTATTTTATTGAAGATTTATGTATGCTAATTAACTATAAGTATCGTTGTACAGCTTTAGTAAATGACATTGTTGAAATGAAACTTTTCTTTGATGGATCTATATTTCTTTAGTAGATCATTGACTATAACAATGTTATCAGTAATATGCAAGGTAACCAAATTAGTTATTGATAAGGTATTTTCTTTAAGAAACTAATATCTACGTCATAAGCATGTAAATAACATAAGGATATTATTAAATTTCATGGTTGACATCATGAACTGATCTTAATTAGATAGTCGACAGTGGAAACCAAGAAGTGCTGTATAACTGTTTTACCCTCGTATAGAACACCTTACTAGTATGTATTCATGATCTCACTGGGAATCGAACACAAGGCTTTAACCTTTAGATCACAGAATCTTTTTTCAATGTTTTATACCTACATCTAAACTAAATCACTTAACAACATTCCATAATCATCTTCAAATAACATTAGTGAGTAACTGACTCACTCCATTGGTCATAGCTGATTATACTGACTTATTAGATTTGACATAACCTTTGATATGTTTCACTAAATATAAAAGGAGAAAATAACAAAAGTTCTTCTAGAAATTCATTATATTCATGAAAATCACATATAAGTGATATGCTTTATTGATTCCAAATAAAAATGCTAAAATAAATTATGATAGAATTTCAGTAAACAATTAGTTACCATGTAATAAATATATAAGAGAAAAATAATGAAAATAATTAAAAGAAATAACAAAAAAAAGAAAAAGAAAAAGAAAAAGAAAATACCAAAACACAACTACAAAAAAAAGAAAAGTAAAGAGAGAAGAGAAGAGTAGAGAAGAAAACAAAAGAAACAAATAACCACATACATTGTTAAGGAATAATAAAAGTTTTTTTTCTTTTTTTTTTCTTTTTCTTCTTCTTGAGAAAAATGCTTGTTTATGAAATAATACCTTAGACCAGATACAACAATAGAAAAGAATGAAACAAGTAATAAACAACAAAAAAAAACAAAAAGTAAAAAGTGGAAATAATACAAAGTACAAAAAAAATATAACATTCCAATAAATCAATAAAAGTAAAATACAAAAAATCAATCCATTTGAGTATGTCACACACACACACACACAAAAAAATATGAATCATTCTCCAATTTATGTTTTTTTTTTCTTTCTTTTTTCTTTCTTTTATTTTGAAAACCGTTTAACAGAAAAAGTTAAAATAGAAATTCACTTCCCAGTGATGAAAACAAAAACAAAAACAACAACAGTAACAAGAAGAAACAATATTTAAATTATTGATTTTCTCTCTCTCTCTCTCTCTGTCCCTGTCTCTGTCTCTGTCTTTGTCTCTATGGTGATATGTTTATGGGGTTTTTTTTTAAAAATCTTAATGATATTAAAATATTACACAGTTATGACTAATAAAAATACAAGTTTGTAATTATCATTCTTAAATAGTCATCATAGAATGTTAATGATGTAAAGTAATTCAGATTAAAAAAACTATCATAACATTCTTCTATAGGATCGAATTATTGTAGATATGTATGTATGTATGTATGTATGTGTGTGTGTGTATGTATGTATGTATGTATGTATGTATGTTTATATGGGTAAAATACAAACAAGAACTGTTATTATTGAACAATAAAAGAAATTTTCTTTATGATATGTATAGTATAGATTAATGAATTTTGGCACAGCCATCATAATGAGAATACATAACCATTTGTTTTGTTTTATTGGACAGTTAATAAAATGTGTTTCGGTAGTGTACCAATTGTACCAATATGAAGAAATCATTTATTGAATTTAGAAATTAACCTAAAATAAAGAATGTCTATTGAGTTTAAAAGGATGATTAGATATGATAATTGAATATGGCGGCCTGTTTGAATATCTGAGCTACCTGTTCTTCCCATCTAGATATTTCGTCAAGTTATCTGTTTTCTTGTTTGTTTTAACACACTATTATGTCTATTGAACTCACAACCTATTCACAGGCGCGTTTACGAAAAGTTTACAATCTTTCGCTGTACGGATTACAAAAAGGTACAACCAGCAACATCATGGTGGTTTGCAATATGCATTGAAACGAATGAACATTATTGAGATGTCCATTATCGAACTCCTAACATCTAACTGGCCATCACTCACGATCCTGACGATCCTGAGGATCGATCAAGATATAAGAACAAGAAACTTGTTGAAATACTTTATGCTGAGAATTCAATAGTGTACCAAAAATATAATGTTGAATAAAGCTTATAATAATAATAATAATAATAATAATACTATAATTATTTCCTTGTTGAAATCTCTGGATAGTTGTTTAGAATTGATCAATATATTTGAAGTATATAATATCTTAGAAGAAAGTTATTGATGTCCTTTGTGTTGTAATATTTATCAGATAATTACTTCTTCAGTAATGGTGTAATGAATAAGAACACTAGTGGGGACAATCGAATGTACTTGACAACAAATTACAGAACTACTTAGTAAAATCCAACAACCATCTATTAAATCGTTAATTTGTAAATTGTTCATCAATTGTCTTAAATGACTCAGAATCCCTTTGTTCTTGTATTATCATACAAATTGCATTCTGTCTTCATTTTTTATTGTTTGATCTTCTCGTCTCTCTGCTGCCAGACATTCTGTTCAGTACTCACGTCATATACTACTTATGTCTACATATAAGTAGCACACACCACAATGGTATATGTTCCCATCCAATAGAAGACCCTATCTATCTAACTTGATATTTACTAATATCACTTTGATATGGCACACTGTTATGGTCTTCATTCAACCCATGATTAAATAGGATTTAAAGAAGATTATCATTATCTATCAAGGAAGTACTTAAACCTTAATACCTGATGATTCAAATAACAATGTATATCATGAAAATCTCTGAGATATACATACACGTGAACGGTAGGTTATGAGGAAAACGTAGATAAATTACCGCAATTGAGTCATTCAGTAAGAGATTATTATCTTGGGTTACATTATGAGGCATTGAGTTGGCAAAAAAAGAGAATATTATCAGAATGGGGATTTGTGAAGAATGTAGCAATTTTAACATTTGAATTCATGAGTCAATATAAGTTAGAACACTATTGTAAACCTGGAAGCATTAAGCGGGTTCTTTATCCTAGTATGAGACTCGGCGAGAGGTCAACACCAGTAGAGTTCGATATGTGTCAAATGGAGACAGTCATCTATCTCAGACAATGGATGAACGGTTGCTCAAGATCATGGCTTGATGCCATTGGATGACGGCTTAGTGGCCTAGAGGTTAAGTATTGGCACGCAAGACCGAGAGTCATGGATTTGAGTTCCACTGTACTGCTGAGAAGTCCCATGTTCAGACGAAACAGTCATCCATTTGTTCTAGGATCTCATTGGTGGTCTAACTTAAATCGACTCATTAATTTAACCAAGAAAGTACACATATTTCTAAATAATTCATCTTTAATATTATTCACAAGGGCTTCAACAAGAAGCCCTGAACCTAAATTTCATGCTAGAAAGATGTACCTATAATACTGACGGAACTGATTCTCCTTGTAGGATCTCAACCAGGACTACCTAGTTCCAGGTTTTTTAATCATTATTCGCAACAGTTTACGTGTTACAACATGAAATGTTGTACTTTTGAGCAAAAACTATAATTAAAACTGACATTAGGCAAACAGGCATAATTTTTAAAACTGCCACTGTTAAGGATCAGAGTCTATGTTGCTACGAATAATCATATTGATATCGCATTCACAAACCACCCACATCTCAAATGAGGTAGAAGTGATCTTATCTTTCATTTATGAATAGAGCATTATTCGTTGTCACGAGAAAATTAACACTTTAAGTTTCAATTCCACACAAACGTATTATCTTCATCTATCTCTCAATCGATTCCTATTTGTGTATCACGTTGTTACCCACTAATATTCAATCACTAATGTCACTATCAATCATACTCTTTTCTTTCAGCTTATATTTTGTGTATTAGTGACTTATACTACTTGTTAATATTCAGTAAATAGTTTCATTTCTCAAAATTTCTATGCGTGTAATATAACGAATTCCGAGATGGTGGAGAAGATTTGTAGCTCAGGTGGATGATTTTGATGGAGTTTTGTTCTCTGAGATGGATGGTTTGGTCGTAGAGCTTTCATCGTTCTTCTGAACGACATCATCAGCACAAACTTCAGATAGAAGTGAAGTGTTCGAATTTCGATCCGACTTATCAATCAATCAGTAAACTTATGCACAAATATAGGAACAAGAATCAAACCAATAGGAGACAAAACAAAAAAAAGTAAACAATGACAAATTTGATAAACTGTTAATATTAGACACAGTTATCATCTGTCATTTACTCAATGTGATCGCTATTTATGCTTTTTTTTGTCTCAGATATACAAACATATTAGTCACCATAGTTATTAAAACTTACATTTTGTTGATATGGTGATAGACCAGATTGAAATTGACTTTCATTTCCTGTTAACTCTTTTATAATTGAATTATATCCACCACCTAATAGACCAATAGCTGCTGCAGCAGCCATTTGAGGTGGTAGACCAGTTGTAGCTGAAACAACATTAGCAAAACCTAATGGAGAATTCGGTGTATTGACATTTCCATGTTGATTTAAATGAACTGTAGCTAATGTCTATATTACATTTCAAGAAAAAAGAAGAAAAACAAACAATTTACCAATCATTATCACTAATATCATGTTAAAATAAAATTCATTTGATTATCCTGATGTTTTCTAAGTTGAAATCTAGGTATACAATTGTATCAGAAGGGGGATTTGTGGAGATTGTAGTAATTTCAATGGTTAAGATCATGAGTCAATTGAAGCTAGACCACCATGGAAAACCTGGAAGAACTGGACAGACGTTTCGTCCTATTTGGGACTCGTCAGCTGGATGTACCTGCATCTCAGAGTTGATGTTCAGTCTGGGACTCCAACCCAGTACACTTCGCTGATCAATTTCAGTTCTAAACATCATTCGGAAGATTCAAGTAAACAACAATATCAAGTGAATTAAACTTCCCCCCATCGCACAAGCAAATGGCTATCAAGACTCAGTAGCTGAGTGGATAACATAATGGCGTTTCAAGCGAATGATAATGGGTTCGAGTCTCAGAGTGAACATCAACTCAGATGCAGGTACATTCAACTGACGAGTCCCAAATAGGACGAAACGCACATCGAACTGAATTCCACTGCTAGCCACTATCCATCTTTGCTTATATAATGCTTGTAAATTAAGGCAATATCGAGGCAATACACACAGTATGCACATATGGCATTGAGAGACTGATCAATTTCAGTCCTAAACATTAATGAGAAGATTCAAGTAAAACAATACAAAGTGAATTAAGCATCAAATTTATCAAATATAAATAAGGACATGGTTCTCAGGTTCACTGTATACTAAATAAGTCATCCAATCAACGTGAACCCTGTTTGAAGTAGGTATTTGCTTTAGTGTGTAATAGACATGTGGTGTGATACGAAAAGTGTTAAGATAACAGATTGCGTGTCTATGTAAGTGGGAAGATATTTCATTCACTATATATTGTCTCTGGTCGGTGAATTTTAAGAAAACATACTTTATTTATTTATATTTATTTATTTGAACACATAAATATTGGTACAAGAGGGCACCAAATATATATGCGCCACATAGGTCTCATTTAATTTGTGTGAGGGCTATAATACTGCCCGGGTGCCCAAACCGAACCAGGTGGTTTTCTTAGGGGGCCACACCCCGAGCCTTCGACCTAAAGGTCTGACCCACAAGGCAGTGGAGCATCGTGAGGAGATGCAGTCCCATGGTAGTTGGTGACCAACGATTGGTTCATGTGGCATTTGTTCCTTCGGGATACTGGAGCCAGCCCATGTGCACTATTGGTTTGGGATCCGGTTAAAGCACTGGATATTTGCTTTTCATCCTCTCATTTTCGTAAACAACACCCCCGCCACGTAAAGGGCAGTGAGTAGGACTTCCCTGGGCAGAGGCTGTATACGCGTGGCCATGTGAGAGCATTTCGAGAAGGAGAGCGAACTCGCTCCACTCTCGGCCATACCAGATCATTTGGGGGCGGGGTTACCGCGGCTGCTGGCACCAGACTTACCCTCCAATTGGTTCTCGTTAAAGGATTTAAATTGTACTCATTCGAATTACGGAGCCTCAATTGAGTCCCGTATTCGTATTTTTTTCGTCACTACCTCTCCGTGTCGGGAGTGGGTAATTTTTGCGCCTGCTGCCGTCCTTGGATGTGGTAGCCATTTCTCAGGCTCTCTCTCCGGAATCGAACCCTGATTCCCCGTTACCCGTTATCATCATGGTAGGCAAATCACCTACCAATAAATGACTGTAAAATCTTTTGAACCATTTATACTACTTAGTAAATGAATATTGTCTGTTTTACTTGCACAACAGTTTTGTACTAATAACTAATAACAATATTTTCTATGTAGTGACATTATATTTATTAGGACTGACAACACTTCAATTTGTATACATCTTCTAACAGAAAAGAAGTGAATATATTTAGAGTATAATGCATATTAATAATTCATTCGTAAATCGTTTTATAAAGTTATCTGTTCTATACATCTATGGTATGTGCTACTTATACGTAGACATAAGTAGTATATGATGTTTGTCGTGAACAGAATGTCTAGCATCAGAGAGACAGACAACAAGATCGAACAGTTAAGAATGAAGACAGACTACAATTTGTATGAAAATGCAAGAACAAATGAAATCTGAGTCATATGGAGACCATTGATGGACATTTTGCATATCGACCATTGAATATATGGATGTTAGATTTTACTAAGTGGTTCTGTAATTTGTTGTTCAAATACATTCGATTGTCCACCACTTGTGTCGGTGTTCACCACATATCTAAGAGATTTGTCAATGGAAAACTTTGACAATCAATAATGATTAATTAAGACCTTCAATTAAATTTGACTGATTATTTCTTATAGTTTCTTTTTATTTAACTATAGTTGTGTGAGGGCTGTGATACTGCCCGGGTGCCCAAACCGAACCAGGTGGTTTTCTTAGGGGGCCACACCCCGAGCCTTCGACCTGAACGTCTGACCCACAAGGCAGTGGAGCATCGTAAGGAGATGCAGTCCCATGGTAGCCGGTGACCAACGATTGGTTCATACGCCATTTGTTCCAGCAGGATACTGGAGCCCATGTGCACCATTTGTTTGGGGTCCGGTTAAAGCGCCAGACATTCGCTTTTCGTCCTCTCATTTTTGTAAACAACACCCCCTCCACGTGAAGGGCAGTGAGTAGGACTTCCCTGGCAGAGGCTATATACGCATGGCCATGTGAGAGCATTTGGAGAAGGAGAGCGGACTCTCCCCACTCTCGGCCGTACCAGGGCATTTGATATTAGACCACTATTGAAAATCTGAAAGCATTGGACGGTCATTTTGTTTTCAACGATCGTCTAACAACAATCGGTTGATGATCTCAATCAAAAACTTGACAATCTCCACAACCCCCTAGCTGTTACTTTATTGTTATTATTATTATTATCATCACTATTATTATTCGTAAAAACAAATTGTTGTCCTCTCCTCTTTGTCAATATTCATAATGTATTCCAACAGTCTACGTTAGCATACAGACTCACTGAGCAGGTAGTTATAAGTTTATCATACATTAGTATAATCAATAGAAGGTCGATTGATTTATTTATTTTAACACATAGATATTGGTACAAGGAGGCACCAAATATGTATGCGCCACACGAATCTCAATTGATTTGTGTGAGGGCTGTGATACTGCAAGGGTGCCCAAACCGAAGCAGATGGTTCTCTTAGGGGAACACACCCAGAGCCTTTGACCTGAAGATCTGATACACAATGCAGTGGAGCATCGTAAGGAGATGCAGTCCCATGGTAGCCGCTGACCAACGATTGGTTCATACGCCATTTGTTCCCGCAGGATGCTGGAGTTAGCCCATGTGCACCATTTGTTTGGGATCCGGTTAAAGCGCTGGACATTCGCGTTTCGTCCTCTCATTTTCGTAAACAACACTTATGATACGAGAAGGTAGTGAGTAGGAGTTCCCTGGCAGAGGCTATGCACGTGTTACCCTGTGAGAGGATTTCGAGGGAGAGCGGACTCTCCCCACTCTCGGCCGTACCAGGTCGATTATCATACTCAAAATTAATCGATTATTATTATTATTATTATTATTATTATTATGAATTAGTATTTAAAATGATTACCACTGGATTCCAGTTACCATGTTAACAACAACGTTAGACTGACAAGTCTTACATTGTACTGTTAATTAATATTGAAATCCTAAATAACTTTGATTCATATACTATATGGAAGCATTCACTTAAAAAGCAGATACTCAAACTAAGAAGTAAAGAAATATATAATTTATATGAATTGAATTCTTCATGTATAGTTCATTTTGAAAACTGTTATATTGTTTACTAGGATTCGTATGAGGGCTGACATATTACCCGGGTGTCCAAACCGAAGCAGATGGTTTTATTAGGGGGTCACACCCGGAGCCTTCGATCTAAAGGTCTGATCTACAAAGCAGTGGCGCAGTGTAAGGAGATGCAGTCCCATGGTAGTCGGTAACCAATAATAGGTTCACATGCCATTTGTTCCCTCACGATCCTGAAACTCATGTGTACTCATTGGTTTGAAATCAGGGTTTTCTAACTCCTCTGGGTGGACTCTCCGCATGAAAGTAATAAATTGATGTAAATACAAATAGAGTTTATAAACACAGTCACATTCTATATCACTGATTTACCTGACTT
Source organism: Schistosoma spindalis (assembly GCA_946903255.1). NCBI lineage: Eukaryota > Metazoa > Platyhelminthes > Trematoda > Strigeidida > Schistosomatidae > Schistosoma > Schistosoma spindalis. The sequence continues at coordinate 1,755,623 of OX336423.1, read as the reverse complement.
TGTTGTTGTTGTTGTTGTTGTTGTAATTGTGCCATAAATGAAGCAACATTTGATACATTTGACTGATGACTAGGAAAATAATTATTTCTTAAATGATTATTTGTACTATGAGATAATGCAGTAATAGTAGTTGAAGATGATCCTGTTCCATTATTAGGACTTGGTGAATTTGATGTACCTGTATTACAAAATGATACTTGTGTATTGTTTTGTTGTGATAAATTAGCAAGTGTAGAAGGTGAACAAATTGTACCACCATTAATAGAAGATACATTTGCAGAACATAAAGCTGCAGCTACATTAGCATGAGCAATAGCAGCTTGAACCATTTGTAAACTTGGAATAGATGATGGATTAGCAGTTTGTATACCATAAGTACCAGTGTTCATATTTCCAGGGACTAAAGTCTATCAAGTATACAGTTGAATAGTTAAATAATGTATGTGTATACATAATTTTTTTATGAAAAACATATTGTATAAAAAAAAAGCAAATCTGATGAAATACTTTCTCAAACAAACAATTTACATCCGCCAAATTGGTTCAGTACTACTTCCAAAATACATAGCATATATAAACATTGTTTGAACTAGTAAAGGAGAAAATCACTCAGACTATTTGGAAAACACTTACAAAGTCAAAGTACCTGGAATATATTAAACAAACTATCTTGTGAAATAATAAAACCTTCAAAATATTGTGTTCTTGAACAAGAATTGAATGGAAGTAGAAAAGAAGGCCTAGGACAGAGTGGTTTGGAGAATGTTGGTTGGTGGCCTATGCTCCATTGGGAGTAATAAGCGTAACTAAATAAGTAAGTAATCGTAAAACTTTTCAATATTCTCTAATTTAAAAATCATAACCTAATTGATATCAGCTAGTGATAGAAAACACTTACAAAGTGAAAGTACCTGGAAAATATTAAACAAATCATGTTCAAATAATAAAACCTTCAAGATATTGTGTTCTTGAAACCCAAGAATAATGTAATCTATTCTCATTGGGTCATTCGAAGTTTAATTTTTTTGAAAAAAAAAACCATTATCATCAGACAACCAATAAATGTGACTGATATTGTGGTATGGGTTACTTATATCGACATAAGTAGTATATGACGGTGGTCAAGCATAGAATGTATTTCGGTAGAAGGTTGATGAAGAAAGAACGGGAACGAAACACAATCTGAGACAATAGATTGATGTTTGCAACAGGAACAGTCCAGTTTGATATGATGGATTGATATTTTGCCAATTAACGATTTACTATATGGTTGTTATATTTTATTAACAAGTACTGTAATTTGTTGTTAAATACATTCGATTGTTCCCCACCCGTGTTCTTTTCACTACGTTTAGTGTCGCTGTCAAGCAGGAGAAGGGGAGGGTGCTGTTCTGCGGACGCCGTTGCAGGCCTGGAGTTGAGGTGCCGTCTGGTGGAGTGTTCTGGCGGGGCGGCGTTGGCTGTAGCGGAAGCTGTTGACGGAGAGGAGCGGTAGGACGAACGGCTGCTGGGCGGACATCGGATGTAGATGACTCAGCAGGCCGATGAAGCAAGGGTGTAAACGTCCTAGGTGCCGGGTGGATGTCGGATGTTGGTGCCACGGCAGGTCGACAGAGCTATGGAGGTCAGCGAGCCGCAGACTCAACATTTTGACGGAGTGCGTAGCACAGACTACAGAAAAGAAGAATACTGCACGGCGAGCATGAACCACCGCAAGAACGACTGCTTTTAAACGGGGGACGAGTGTGGTGTGTGCTACTTATGTAGAAATAATTAGTATATGACGGTGGTCAGGCTTAGAATGTATTCAAGTAGAAGGTCAATGAGGAAAGAACAGGAACGAAACGCCATTGGTATGAAAATTCATGAACAATAAAATCTGAGACAATCGATTGATGTTTGCAACAAGAAAAGTCAAGTTTGATATGATGGATTAATATTTTGCAAATTCACGATTTACTATATATGGTTCTCAGATTTTGTTGAGATGCTCTGTAATTATATGCCTAAATACATTCGATTCTCACTACAATTGATAAATTGTAGTCACATTTCTTTTATAGATACAGAAGTTATTTTAATCTCTGAAGAACTTAGGAAAACATAAAACACTACAGAAGACATTTTCGTCGTGTAAAAGTCGCAGTTAAACAAATATTATCAAATTTCAATCAATTCTCTTTTGTACCGAGTACATTGAAAACTTGTTAAATAGTATTTTATTACAATAGTTAAGAGTCAGTTGAAGCTAGACCACCATGGAAAACCTTAAAGCACTGGACGACCGTCTCGTCCTATTACGGGACTCCGCAGTGGTAGTGCGCATCCACGACCCCGATCACCTTAGAGGTTCGAACCCACGACCTATTGGTTTTGTGTGCGAGCACTTAACCACTAGACCACTGAGTTGACCGGCATCCAATGGTGTTCATGTCTAACTTCAACTAATCCACAAAATTGAGTGAAATATCCACCATTATCTTTAGTGAATTACTATCTCACAATAGACCTGGTTGAACTCCACTGGTCATTACTTCTCACTAGAACTTCAGGATATACCTCTTGAAGCCAGTCACTAATGAGCATATGTTGATTAATATCAGATAGGTTTTGTAGATATTATAATAATTTCAATGGTTAAGTTCATGATTCAGTTGAAGCTAGATCACCATGGAAAACCTGGAAGCATTGAACGACCGTTTCGTCTCATTGTGGGACTCTTTGAAATTCTACTGGTACAAACATACTGAATGAGCTATCACTTACATTTTATAAACATTTCAACATTTTCTTAAATGACTTTTAACATAATATAATTGTTTCACTCAAGAGTATATCATTTCAACATTCTTCACACTTTAATTCAACTCCAACTCAATTGTTAACTACAATTTAACCCTTCATTTCTACCATAAATCAAATAGTATAGACTTGATTAATAAAACGAAGTTTACAAAACTATTTAGTTGCTGGATTCAAACCATAAAATTTAAGTTAATAGATGTAACATCTCCAATTAGTTGTCAAGTTAATGATCAGGCTTCAACTCTACAAATATCAGGCAGTAATTTTCAAATTCTATTCTAATAAGATTGTCTACCACTTACTTCAAGATGAACTATAGTCTATACCTATCCTTTTTTTTTTTCTAATCAAGCCCGGATAAAGGAGGAGGGTTGGGTATGGGGTTAGCGACCTCATCCCGTAGAAAACTAACTCGTTAAAACAACGCTAACCAGCAAAAATAATTCAAACCATTTAAACTCTACGCTGGAAGTTAGAAGGTTTTCATTTAGAAGAGTTATGACGTCTCATGATGAAAGCTGAGTTCCTTTGGAAGTCACGAGGTCGATGCTTGTTCTGACAACCAGAGCAACTATTTATTTAGGTACATGGAATGTTCATACAGTGTGGGAAACTGGGAGAGTCTTTCAAACTAATGCAGAAAAATAACATATAAAAACAATGTTGTTGGTTACGGTATTATAAGAGTTAATTCTGCTTACATCTTTTATCTACGTTTCCTTCTCATTTGATTCCTATTTGTGTATATTGTATTATGTTACTAACTAATATTCAGTAAACTAATGTCATTGTCAATCATTTTTGAAGATGATGCATTTCATATAACTTATTTGTTATATGGTATTATCTAAGTGATTACATGAATCAATGACAATTCATATCAATTTAGGTGTTGTGAAGATTGTCAAGTTTTTGATTGAGATCATGAACCGATTGATGTTAGACCACCATTGAAAACCTGGAAGCACTGGACGGCCGTTTCGTCTTATTGTGGGACTGTACAGTAGTGCGCATCCACGATCCCGCACTAAAGGGACCCGAACCCAGGGACTTCAGTTTCGCGCGTAACCATCTTCCATTGTACTGAGATAGACACCTGTTTCTACCCGACACGGATTAGCTACACTGGTCACGGCTTCTCACCAGAACTCCGATAATTTTCTTACGAAGCTAGTCACTAGTGAGCACATTGTAATTATCAACGGCCGTCCAGTGCTTCCAGGTTTTCAATGGTGGTCTAACATCAATCGGTTCATGATCTCAATCAAAGACAAATCATATATTTATTATTGTATTTATACTCTCTTAACATTTATAATCGTCGAAATTTGTTTGCCTTGATGAAGACGTTTCAGGGACTCAATCATATCACTTCCCAGAGTTACACAATCATAATTATAGTTATTTTTTTACATCTAATAGTCTGTCATAAAGACAAGGAATTATTAAGTTATTAACAGAGAGGTACTGAAAGTCAGTCAGAATCTAAAATTATATGATGGTCAAAGGGAGATAAGAATGAAATAACATCATTTTTCATAAGTTTCTTGTTCAGCTTCCCAAAGAACCAGTTCATCATACATTTTAAAGATTCTGATGGAGATAGATGACTAGAACCGACTAGGTATTCAACAATCGAGTCATCAGCTGATTTGAAACCGCCTTTTGGTGGCCGTGATGGATAGCGGTCGACTATGTATTTGGAAAGAGAAACATAACAACTCCTTAAGAGCAAATAAAATGGTTCGAAGCGGTAGTTTATCCTTAAAACATTCTAGGATTAGTCACCTGGTGGAAAATACAATTTACAGATCAACTAATAAAATTTCTTCAAGCAGTTGGACAATCAATTTCGTAAGATTTCTTCGGCTATATCTCCTTTAAACTAAAAATTCATGAGAAAACTATTCTTCCGTACAGTAGACGTTTTTTCAGTTAACTGTTTTGGCTTCAACTTACTAACAATTATTGTATCGTTTAATTTCGGGATTTCCACGTGTCACTCAATTGTTTGGTAAGAAAAATCAGGTGGATTTAATAATAATCATCAGTATTGGGGTTGTGGAGATTATTAAGTTTTAGGTTGAGATCATGAATTGACTGATGTTAGACCACCGTTGGAAACCTGGAAACCGTGACCAATGGAGTTAATCCATGTCGGGTAGAGACAGGTATCTACCTCAGTACAATGGAAGATGGTTGCGCAATTTCGTGGATTAGTTGATGTTAGACATTAACACCATTGGATGCCGGCAGCCGCCTCAGTGGTCCAGTAGGTTAAGCGTTCGAGCACAAGACTGGAGCCCCTGGGATCGAATCCCTTTGGTGCGGGATCGTGGATGCTCACTGCTAAGGAGTCCCACAATAGGACGTCCAGTGCTCCCAAGTTTCCAACGGTGGTCTAACATCTGTCGATTCATGATCTCAATCAAAATGTACTTCTGCTGTCATAAAATAAGATGGATGAAAAAACAGAACCTCGTCATTTAAACTATAAAATCGATTATTTTGGAATAATTTTACTGTTGAATAGATTTTTACGGTTAACAATCTTTAAGTCACTGACAAAACAGACAGTAGGATCCTTATATTTGTTAAAATCTAGAATGGATAAACTGAGAGATATTCTTTGAACAAAATGATTACAGTTTATTAAGACAAGCTGAAATGAAGATAAACTTACACGAAAATTATTTGCTTGAACTAAACCAGCTGCTGAAGATAAATAAGCCGTATTTTCGTAGGCTGAAGCAAGTGACGGTAAACCAGGGATTGTAGCCCATTGAGCGGCAGCTGCAGCGGCTGCAGCCGCTGCCATAGCTGTAGAAGCATCTGTTGCCGTAGCAAATATTCCATTGGATGTCTCAACTAGAAATAAAGAGGTAAAATAATTCATAAAAAAAGAAACCTAAATTAAAGTTTATCAATCAAAGAATATTATTCGTAGAGTAGTAGTAAATCCAGGGTATTACAGTTTAAAATCCTACTGGGTAACAACAGTTCTCCAAATATCCTAGGGTCTCTTGTGAAGGGGGATCAACTAGCATGACGTCCATGTTCGGATTGCCTTTAATTACAGAACGTTAAAAAATATAGTTGAACACTACATTGTATCGGATAATCATTACAACATTAATTAGGATGTTAAAGGTAAACTTTGTAACCATTTAGTCTCACTACTTTGTCACCATATTCCCCATAAACAAGATTTTCTTTGCAAGAAATATTTTCCAATTTTTTTCATATTCAAGAAGCTGTATCTAATGTAACAAATGTAACTATTGATGATTTCTTCTACGCTACACAGTTCTAAAGGGAAATAACTCATTTTTATGACTAATCTAAAACATATTCATAATTAAAATGGAGTAATTTTCATGTGACTATCTATAAATTTGCCCCTAAATGCCCTGGTATAGCCGAAAGTGAGGAGAGTCCGCTCTCCCTCTCCAAATGATCTCACATGACCACGCGTATATAGACTCTGCCAGGGAAGTCCTACTCATTGCCCTTCTCATGGCAGGGGTGTTGTTTACGAAAATGAGAAGATGAAAAGCAAATATCCGGTGCTTTAACCGGACCCAAACCAATGGTGCACATGGGCTGACTCCAGTATCCTGAAGGAACAAATGGCGTTGAACCAATCGTTTATCACCGGCTACCATGGGACTACATCTCCTTACGATGCTCCACTGCATTGTGGATCAGGCCTTTGGGTCAAAGGTTCGGGGTGTGGCCATCACACATATCAAATGAGATCTGTGTGGTGCATATATATTTGGTACCACCTTGTACCAATATCTATGTGTTGAAATCAATAAAAATCCATAAATTTAATATCGAATTAGAAACACTAGAAAACAGTGAAATGTGGGTGGTGGTACAAAACAATGTTCAGAGAATGATATAAAAATATTGACCTGTAAACGAGTAAAACATTTGTACAATTACACTTCTACCTAATAATCCCCCACTTCGGGTAGATACCAAAAAAAAAGAACCTACTAGTTGGTCCTGTAGCTGCTAATTGAGCAAATATTGATGGTTGTAAATTAGCAACCATACCATTGATATTACTAGGAGAAATTATATTTGTTGGACAAGTACCCAAATTCGATAAAGAATTATGTTGATTTACTCCATTCTGATGTGGATTATTTACATTCATATTACTGAAACCAACAGGTATTGTTGTTTTAGGTTTAGTAACTTTAGTATTACTACGGGCAAACTCTAAACGCATATGTTGATTACCATCTGGATCAAATTTCACACCCTAATAATGATGAAGGTTTAAAAAAAAAAAACTGGATAAAATCACTTTTATAAACAATTAGATTATGACATTCATTTGCTTTGACATGTGAATGAGAAATCAATAACCAGATGAAATTATATAAGATTCAATAGTTCCAGGTTATTCCCATTAATTAATTAGTGTTATGATATTCATCAGTGTGAACTTATCTACAATTCAGTAACAAACGCCTGTTACTCCTCGCGAAGGAGTATTCTCCATCTAACCCTGTCCTGGACAATCCTTTCCAGCTCTTTCCAGTTCTTATTCATCCTTTTCATATCTGATTCTATTTCCCGACATAATGTGTTCTTTGGCCTTCCTCTTTTCCGCTTCCCTTCATGATTCCAAGTTAGCGCTTGCCTCGTGATGTAGTTTGATGATTTGCGTAATGTATGTCCTATTCATTTCCGTTGTCTTTTCCTAATATCCTCTTCAGCTGGAAGTTGGCTCGTTCTCTCCTACAGAAGGCTGTTGCTGATGGTATCCGGTCAATGGATGTTGAGTATCTTGCGTAGACAGCTATTGATAAATACTTGTACCTTCTTGATGGTGGTTGTTGTAGTTCTCCACGTTTCAGCTTCCTACAGTAGAACTGCCTTGACGTTGGTATTAAAGATTATGACTTTGATATTAGTTGACAGACAGTTGTTTTGAGTTGCATATGTTCTTCAATTGTAGGAATGCTGTCATTGCTTTGCCAATACTCGCCTTTACGTCTGCATCTGAACCTCTTTGTTCATCGACGATGCTTCCCAGATATGTGAAGGATTCCACATCTTCCAGAGTTTCGCCACCAAGAGTGATTGCATCGCTGTTCTCCGTGTTGCGTTTGAGGACATTGGTTTTCCCCTTGTGTATATTGAGGCCTACTAATTCAGAGACTGGTGCTATGCTGTCTGTCTTTATCTACGATAGGAGGGTTAGGTCATCTGCGAAGTCCAAATCGTCTAATTGATTCTGAGCTGTCCATTGTGTGCCGTGTTTTCCCTCAGACGTCGAGGTCTTCATAATCCAGTCGACCAAAAGAAAAAAGAGGAAGGGAGAGATTAGACAACCTTGTCTCACTCCGGTCCTTACTTGCAATGCATCTGTCATCTGTCCTCCATGCACTACTACTTTACACTGTAGTCCATCGTATAAGTTCCGGATAATGTGGACAATCAAAAAATAATTTTACTGACCATTTAATCGTTTTCAAAAGTAGATGTTTTATGTAATTTATTAGAAATCAATAAAACATGTATTCGATCGATTGTATCTACACGATAAAACCATTAATTGATTAATAATAATTGAGTTCAAATGTAAGTGTATTACAAATAAAGAAGATTTATACAAAATGATAGGGGATGGAATAACAATTTACAATTCAATAATTTCAATGATTAAGATCATGAGTCAGTTGAAGCTAGATCACCATGGAAAACCTGGAAGCACTGGACGGCCGTTTCGTCCTATTATGGGACTCCTCAGCAGTGCGCATCCACGACCTCGCCCCCTGCGAGATTCGAACCCAGGACCTACTGGGTCCCTCCTGATAATTCAATAATTGTTATTCATTATCTCGAATTGAAATAATTTCGATAAAACAGTAAGAAGATGATGAGAGTAAATTCAACATGACAACAAACTATTTTGGTATACATAAAAGGCAGTTTGAATTTATGAATAGTCAAGCATTCTATACATTACAAAAGGTATCTCCGCCATCTAATGACTCCGAGTTTTTAAATGATTGTAAAAAATTTCAATAGAATTTAACAATTATAACAATCATCAGAAGGGATTGTATGGAGATTTTTTGAAATTTCACTAGTTGAAATCATGGTTGGTTAATCGCCTAGCGCCAGACTGATAGGTCCTGGGTTCGAATCTCGCGAGGAGCGGGATCGTGGATACACACTGCTGAGAAGTTCCATACTGGGACGAAACGGCCGTCCAGTACTTCCAGGTTTTTCATGGTGGTCTAGCTTCAATGGATTCATGATTTCAAACAATTATAACAATCCTATACTGACTATTTCACTATTTTATTTCTGCTAGACATTTCATGTTTGTAAATTATTCAAAGTGACTATCTCATTATCTTTAACTGTTCTTTGAACAATTCTATCCCATATCTGAGGTTTTATTATTTAATTATTCAGGATGTAACCAACTGAATGGTATTTAGTATTGATTGATCACTGAATAGTAATCAATGTCATATTTGTCTAATCCTTTAATTTCTATAATGTGTAATAAGAAGAAGACGAAGATGATCAGAACTATATGATGACAGATTAGCGCAATACATTTCGAACAATCTCATCACCCACATTACATACTTGTTAAGAGCATTTATAGATAAAAACAAAAGGTCAACTAGACTGGAAATGGGATAAGAGCAGATAAGGATAATAACAATAATAACAATAAGAGTAATAATAATAATAATCTGAACACAATTCAAAACCTAATCACTCTGGATAATAAGTCAATATTACCAGGGTAGGTTTAAAGTAAGAAACAAACTGTCTTTGAATACATAAAGAGGGTTTGGAATTTCATATGGTTAAGGCTTTAATAAACCTTAGTATACGCCCTTTTACACTTTTATATAATACCACAAAAGCCGAGTTTAGATCAATCTTGTGCCCTGTTTCAATTATATGTTTAGCAATAGAGGATGATGGATGTTTATCCTCTGCTCTTAGTGGGTCAGTTGATTGTATTTGTTTTTGCAGCCATTTGGGTACATGTTCACTCACCCTAATGTTCAGATCACGATTGCTCCTCCCTATATATGTGTGACCACACACACACTGAAATTAGTAAACCCAGTGGGGGTGTGACACAATCGTTTTCATGTCTTTTAGGTTTTGGATGAAATATGCACGTTGTTCTTTCTTTGACAACGACCTTTGCTGCGCAGTACGTTTTATTGATGACTGATTTAAGTCTTTGTTTCAATAACAGACAATTTGAATCAACTCTGAATGGTAAGGTGATGTAGACAGGCTTTGTTCTACCGAGGCTACAGTAGGTCTCACTGTACCATGGACTTTCCATCTATTTATGAATTTCGGAGGTTAACTATTTTCTATTAATCTTTTATTTAGCAACTTAACATCATCATCATCAATGGCGTCATTTGTACAAATACGATGAAGCCTGCTGAAAAGACACCTTATCACGTCACGTTTGTATTGCACAGGGCAATAACTATAATAACTAAGATATTGACCTGTCCACCTTGGTTTTCTAAAAATGGATCGCTTGACTGAGCCATCTCGTCTACTCAGAAGTAGGTCTAGGAAGGGGAGCTGATTAGGGTGAGTGAACATGTACCCAAATGGCTGCAAAAACAAATACAATCAACTGACCCACTAAGAGCAGAGGATAAACATCCATCATCCTCTATTGCTAAACATATAATTGAAACAGGGCACAAGATTGATCTAAACTCGGCTTTTGTGGTATTATATAAAAGTGTAAAAGGGCGTATACTAAGGTTTATTAAAGCCTTAACCATACGAAAATTCAAAACCCCTTTGTGTATTCAAAGACAGTTTGTTTCTTACTTTAAACCTACCCTGGTAATATTGACTTATTATCCAGAGTGATTAGGTTTTGAATTGTGTTCAGATTATTATTATTATTACTCTTATTGTTATTATTGTTATTATCCTTATCTGCTCTTATCCCATTTCCAGTCTAGTTGACCTTTTATTTTCATCTATAAATGCTCTTAACAAGTATGTAATGTGGGTGATGAGATTGTTCGAAATGTATTGCGCTAATCTGTCATCATATAGTTCTGATCATCTTCGTCTTCTTATTCCATTATCGAAATTTATAAAAGCGACTAATTGCTTTAAATTTTAATCCTTTAGTGTTGGTCAAACTCTATCGATCAATCCCAATTGACCGAATACCTCAATGGTAACGTTACTGTCCGTGGAAATTATTGACCCGATTTCCTCAAGACTACAGGTATATCTTTCTTGTCAAGTGTTCACTAGCACTTCTTCCAATCACTAATCATCTCAACATCATTCACACAACGTTCAGTTACAATATACACTAATGGTTGCCTCTCATCCTTATCAATTTCTATCGATTAACACTAAAAGTCTAGATAAACATAATAGTGGACATTAGTCAGTCAATAATCGATTACAAAGATCTTCGTTATGAAACACGTTATTAACTAATTGAGAGAACTAAGAAGAAAAAAACGACCAAATCAATAGATCAAGTTACCATATCAACAAGAACATTTCGATATATATTTAAATGAATATGTAGATAAGTGTACTGCTGTGTGTGTGTGTGTGTGTGAGTATGTATTTATGTGCATGTGTTGGTTGGTCAATAAGCAATTTGTACACATGAAAGTGTGTGCGCATGTGTTTGTATAACTGTTTTTTTTCTAAGATCCATGTATTTTATATCAAATAAATGTTTGTTTGAGTAGTAGTGGTAGTAGTAGTAGTAGTAAGAACTACACACAATAGCATACAACTGTAATTGACTACAACGATTATATATATATATAGATGTATATACATGAAACATGGTGTCAAATGAATGAAACAAATATAAAAATCGATAAATGAATCAAACGTTAAACAAACATTATGAGTTCAATCAAAGTAATTCATATTATTATCAGAAGGGATTGTGTGGAGATTTTAGAAATTTCACTAGTTGAAATCATGAATCCATTGAAGCTAGACCATCATGGAAAACTTGGTTGGTTAAGCGCCTGGCACGAGACTGATAAGTCTTGGGTTCGAATCTCGCGAGGAGAGGGATTGTGGATGAGCACTGCTGAGGAGTCCTATACTAGGACGAAACGGCCGTCCAGTGTTTCCAGGTTTTCCATGATGTTCTAGCTTCAGTGGATGAATGATTTCAACCAGTGTAATTCATATTAATTAAATGAATTATTCGAAAAAAAAAGACGATAAATTTAGACATTTATGTAAATGAATGAGTTCAAAAGAAGTTCCCTTAACTTGGAGTGATCAAAGTAAAAAGAAAAGAGATATATCAAATAACATATTGAACCTGGAATTAGAAGAAGACATCAAGACAATCAATTGAACTTGGTAATAATTGGAAAGGTGAGCTTAAGACATAAATTGACTAGAGATCCCTGATCGGTGATCTATGTCTTACAAGAGGATATCACGCTTTAGTAATTATATCATTGAAAAACCAATATATAGATTGATAGAATGAGAAACGTATGACTTTCAATCAATAGATTGACAACAGTTCAAATTATAAGAAAATCAATCATATCGAGATCAACAATTCATTGAGATTCAATTACGTTTTAAACCATGATTTAAATTTCAGTGGATGAAGTTTCCGATCGAATAACCCGACCGTGTTGGTAGATGCAGACTGCCTGGTTGGGGTCCGCATGACTATCGTAACCAATGGTTGAAGACTCTTGGTGACATGACTCAGAATCGATCACAATGGAGTCAGTGTATACACTCTCTGTCTTCCTTTAAACTAAGAGATTAAAATCACTTCATATCTTTCTTTCTACGAACTAATTCTTTCTTCCTGTACTATCTCCTTATATGCAATCTATCTTCTATATATTATCACCACTGCATTAACTACTTCTATGAATCCGGTATTCATCTTGTTGTGTTGTTGCGGTATGGCAACTTGGATCGATGCATATATGTGCCTGGTTCTACGTTCCAACTGACTGCCTGACTGACATATCTGATTACAGGTATGATGTTATTGTGTCCTTTTCTATGTGTTCACTATAAAAAAAATGATAACCAATACGTGATCATAATGATTAATAATGAGTTATAAGGAAGAACTTGATGCTACAAAACTGTTAGGGCATCTTCCTCGATTAAGCAATCGAGTCGTATTGCAACCCTCATACAAATGGAATGATTTGTGTGACCAATAGATATTTGGTGCCTCCTTATATCAACGTTTATGTGTTTAAATCACATAAAATAAATAAATGGAACAAAACGTAATAATCGATTAGATATTTTTATTTAGACGTTACCTGAAGTTTCGCCATTGCTTCTTCAGCTTGTTCTCGTGATTCAAAAGTTACAAAACCTACAGGCTATAATTTAAAGAGAAAATTGACAATTTGAAATAGTAATCCCATTGAAACTGAATGAAAAATAAAAAAAATTTTGAATAGGAAAATCTTGAAATGTCGAATGTCTACACATGATTTGACACTTATAAGTACGAGGGATTTGATGAAGTTTCAGGATTCTATAGTCTATTGTGTGGAATAATTTCGTTAGACATCAATTGAAAATGGACAAACAATGGATGGCTGTTTCGTTTCAGCAATGAGACTCCTCAAGATTGTACATCCACGACCCAATCAAGAGCAAAACACAGACCCTCCAGGTCTAAAGGTGGACACTTAATCTTTAGATCAATGAATCGGCATTCAATAATTTATATTTCTAGCTTCCGTCAGTTTGTTATGTGAACTAAAACTCCAATAACATCCACAGATTCCTTATACCAATAATAATCATGTGTTTACTAATGGCGAATTTCCAAAGATAATTTTGACAGTTAGGATAAGAATCCGTCAGATGTAGAGTTCAGTCATATAAAATGTGAGATACTTACCAACCACAGTATTATGAATTGATTGAAACTAGGAGTGTAACATAATGGTTATCAGTTTAGTCAAATAAATGTTATGAGCTCATTGCGATACCTGTATTTTCTGAGTTCTATCTTCATTGCGATCATGAATGTGAACCTCTGAAAAGTCCCGTATCAGGACAAAACCAATCTTCAGTGTATCATAGTTATCAATGGTTGTCGACCAACTCGTGATGTACACTTAGAGATGAAACATTTGTTAATTATTATCAAATGATAGGTTCAAAGCCAATGAATTGATTGACAGGTTAGATTAGATTTAATATTGTGATCTTTTTAAACTCATTTACTATTTGAAGAAAGTAACATGATCTACCCAGTCTATCTGTTTGGTAATTGTTAAATGATCATCAGTGATAAAATCTTAGCCAACGTTGAATGTAATTTTACAGGATAATCATATTTGAAAGTGTTTCATTTTTATTCTTTTTTATTTATTTGAACACATATATATTCGTACAAGAGGGCACCAAATATATATGCACCACATAGATCTCATTTGATATGTGTGAGGGCTGTGATACTGACCGGGTGCCTAAACCGAATCAGGTGGTTTACTTAGGGGAACACACTCCGAGCCTTTGACCTAAAGGTCTGATCCACAATGCAGTGGAGCATCATAAGGAGATGCAGTCAGTCCCATGGTAGCCGGTGATAAACGATTGGTTCATACGCCATTTGTTCCTTCAGGATACTGGAGTCAGCCCATGTGCATTATTGGTTTGGGATCCGGTTAAAGCGCCACGAGAATGCAGTGAGTGAGATTTCCCTGGCAGAGGCTGTATGCGCGTGGCCATGTGAGATTATTTAGAGAGGGTTAGCGGACTCTCCCCACTCTCGGCCGTACCAGGGCATTTGGGGGCCTTACCAGCGCATTCGATTATGCATCAAGTATAAATTTTTAATTGGGATGTACGACAGTCTGATTATTCATGTACGTACTTCTGTATTCGCTTATTACGATCAACACAGTGATTTAGAATAAAAGCATGAATCAGAATCCATAGTCATTATATTATCTCGTTATGTCTATAGATCAATTGTTCCCAGGCGGAGAGCGTAATTCGTCAAACATATAAGGATATTGGCCCGTGCAAGAAAAACGTATACACGAGGTAGAAATTATAATCTGGATTCTGATTGATGCATTTGCTCTAGTGATTGAATAAGTTGCACATAAGAAACTTTAAGGATGACGATATAGAATTAATCTAATGAGGACTTATAAAGATTGTAGAATTTTGACAGTTAAAATCAATAAACGATCTTAGTTAAACTATCAATAAAAACCGAGCGTCACTCGACAGCTTTTTTATCCTATGGTATGGTATATATATATTAGTAAACCTGTTTCAGATTATCTGATAGTGAGATTATATCCACGATATTGCCAATAATCAAATTAAATTAGGTGTTATTGAAAGGAATCCGCCGATCACTGATCCATCTTATCGATTTATCAATCCCATAAGGATCTATGACTCAGTACTGTTAAGAAATCTCAAAGAAGATTCAGTGAAAAGGTCTAAACATCGTTCTAAACAAATTAAGGATTCATCAATATTCTATCAAACTACACTAAAGTGAATACTGGGGGAATAAACACTAAACATATCATAAATAACTGATAACTACTTGCATTCTAAATAATCTAATTGATTAGACATAACTGCTAGTGAAATGCGATGGAAATTTTAATATAACACCAATTGAACAATTGATTACAAAATATGCCTGTTTGAGGTTTATTTGTAAAGACATAATTAGGAATTTCAATGGTTAAGATCATGAGTTAATTGAAGCTAGACCACCATGGAAAACCTGGAAGCACTGGACGACCGTCTCGTCCTATTATGGGACTCCTCAGTGGCAGTGCGCATCCACAACCCCGATCCCTGAGAGGTTCGAACTCAGGTCCTACTGGTTTCGCGTGCGAGCACTTAACCACTAGACCACTGAGCTGACCGGCATCCAATGGTGTTCATGTCTAACTTCAACTAAGCCACGAAATTGAGTGACATATCCACCATTGTCTTCAGCGAGCTGATATCTCACAACAGACCCAGTTGAACTCCAGTGGTCCCTACTTCTCACTAGAACTTCAGGATATACCTCTTGAAGCCAGTCACTAGTGAGCACATGTTGATTATTATCAGAAGGGATTTTGTGGAGATTGTAGTAATTTCAATGGTTAAGTTCATGATTCAGTTAAAGCTAGACCATCATGAAAAACCTGGAAGCACTGGACGACCGTTTTCTCCTATTGTGGTAACCAATAAAGTTTAACCAGGTCTGTTATGAGATAGTAACTCACTGATGACAATAGTGGATGTGTCACTCAATTTTGTGGATTATTTAAAGTTAGACATTAACACCGTTAGATGTCGGCCAGCTCAGTGGTCTAGAGGTTAATTGCTCGCACGTGAAACCAATACGTCTTGGGTTCAAACTTCGCAGGAGGCGAGGTCTTGGATGTGCACTGCCACCGAGGAGTTTCGCAATACAATCATACAAACCTTTAAATATGATTAATAAAATAATCTTAGATTCATTAAACATAACAAATTAAAAAAAAACTAGCAAAATCAAATATTCCACCATCTGAATCGATTTTTTCTTTTCTTTTTTTTTTTCAACACTATAATATTCATAAATAGACATTGACAATCAATAAAGATCAACTTACCGCTGTAAGTTTTCCATTCTTTCCAGCCGGTTTAAGTGTTGATGACAAATATCCCTGTATATTATTGATATGATTGATTCCAATAATAAAAATATCATCAAATAGAACAGCCCAAAAATTGTGCAATATTATTGGAAGATTGTGCAATGGAATAACCCAATTATTGATTTTTTTTTTTTTTAACGAAGGATAATTTATGGTGAAACCAAATAGATCAAAATCATTTTAATAGAAAGTGAGTTTGAAATGAATGAAATAAGTGATTGAATGAATGTATACGAAAAGCAGGTAGACATATATACATATATTACATGTGTAGCAACAAACGATGATATATCCATAAATGTATTTGATTGTTTGTTCAAATCAGATGAGAGTTACAGGGGAAGGGGGAGGGAAACGAAAAAAAAAAAAAGAAAAAAAATTGGAAACGAGTGAATAGAAATGATGTGCATTATTGTTTTTGGTGCATATTAAAAAGACATATTCCTAAGGATTGTTTACAAATCGGTAAACATTGTTAGCATATGTTGGAATAAAACTAATATGAGATCATAGGCTACTGTACTTTGTAAATGAAAGTTAATTATCAAGGGAAAATATGTGCAGAAAGAATATAAAACAGTTACAAAACTGAAACACTTGCATTCATTATCTCTATACGATTTGAATAGGTCAAGTGAATGCACATAGCCAACTGATGTTTTTGAATTAATAATAAGTATAAAACCAAATACGAAATTATTAGGAGCAACTATAAATTTCTCCGGTCTATAGGAGCTGAGAAAAGGTTGAATGAAAACTTCTTAGAAATACTTGGATAAAGTTAAGGATTAAGTATTACGGTCTGATTGTATGATTATTCATTTTGCTAATGGATGTAAAAGATTTTTTAGAAGCCTCTAACAAGGGTGATGAGATCTTGAACCTAACAAGAAACACAGATCTTCAAATAGCTGGAGGCACATTTCGGTAACCAAGGTCAATTAGTATAAAACCAATAATCCCATACATGTATCCTTTGATCATCGGCTAACTAAATAAGAAAATTACGTGTGAATTAAAATGAGCGTTTCATCTTGCGCTAGATATGATATATGATAACTTCCAATGATATAGTTTTCTTTGTGTGTGTGTGTGTAAGGTTGTACTTTGTGTATAATTGATTGTTTGATTAAAGATGTATTCTTACATATGCGCCACACAGATCTCATTTGATATGTGTGAGGGCTGTGATACTGACCGGGTGCCCAAACCGAACCGGGTGGTTTTCTTAGGGGGCCACACCCCGAGCCTTCGACCTGAAGGTCTGATTGACAAGGCAGTGGAGCATCGTAAGGAGATGCAGTCCCATGGTAGCCGGTGACCAACGATTGGTTCATACGCCATTTGTTCCTTCAGGATACTGGAGTCAGCCCATGTGCACCATTGGTTTGGGATCCGGTTAAAGCGCTGGACGTTCGCTTTTCGTCTTCTCATTTTCGTAAACAACACCCGTGATGCGAGAAGGCAGTGAGTAGGACTTCTCTGTCAGAGGCAGTATACGCGTGGCCATGTGAGAGCATTTCGAGAGGAGGAGCGGACTCCCCCCACTCTCGGCCATACCAGGGCATTTGGGGACGTACTGAGCGTACTGAAAAATAGACAATTAATCACTTGTACAAGCATGGCCAGAACTGTTATATAATGAACTGCCGATTAGAGGGCAGTGAATTATCGATTGGACCAAGGACACGTAAAACACATGCGAGCAGCCTAGAGTTCTGATTAGTCCTGCTTTCCGCCTAGCCCAGTCAGTTATGTCCAGAATGCCAATCTCAGCCACTGCAATACGAATCGTTATATTTCAACCATACTGAGTTTATATACCAATCAAACAGACCATAATGTAGCATAAAATAGAAAATAACCTTGAAGTAGAACTTTTGTTCTTACTTCACACCTATTCTCTATTCTTCAAAGCTTAAGTGTACAAGTATTCAACAATTCTACAAACTAGATAGAACGCTAGGATCAGATTTATGACATAGTCAAGATTTCATGAAAAATAGATGGATCCTTTTTCTTGTCTAAAATTCTACAATTAACACAAACACTACTTGTTTGCTTGTTGTGATCCCCTCAAACAATACTTTAAAAATACAACATGAAAGTAAGAACCTTACAAAAAAAAATTCAAACCAATAATCTATGAATGCTTTAATACTTATAACATTCAATATTGTCAATAATATAAGAATGTAAGAAGGGGGTCATGTGGATATTATAGTAATTTTAATAGTTCAGATCATAAGTTAATTGAAGCTAGATAGTAATATCCACAAAAACCCTTTGGACGGTCTCCAAGAAGTATTTCCTGAAGTTCTAGTGAGAAGTAGGAACCAGTGGAGTTCAACCAGGTCTGTTGTGATGTAGTAACTCACTGATGACAATGGTGGATGTGTTGCTCAATTTTGTGGATTAGTTGAAGTTAAACATTAACACCGTTGGATACCGGTCAGTTCACTGGTCTAGTGTTTAATTGCTCGCGCGCGAGACTGACAGGTCTTGGGTTCGAATCTCCCGAGGAGCGGGATCATGGATGTGCACTGTTGAGAAATCCCACAGTAAGATGAAACGTCCGTCCTGTGCTTCTAGGTTTTCTATAGTGGTTTAACTTCAATTGACTCATGATCTCAACTATTAAAATATAAGAATGCTCAAAAATGTGATGCGTAAAACCGGTTGATTCTATCAAATGTCAGAGAATATTTGTTAGATATGTTCATGAAGTTATAGCATATGCTTAATTGAAAGATGAGCTTCCCTAAAAGTTGTTGTGATCGATTATGAGTTTTATGTTGAATCTCAATGAGCCGTTATTTCATACAATAGATTCTTTTTAAAAAAGATTGTTCATAAATGGAAGAAACATTTTATTCGTGATAATTGAAACCAACTGTAAGTACTAATAGTGACGGTTTGGAATTTGTCTTTTAGTTGAACTTACCACTTAATAATTTGTGAAGTATCAGAAGGGGTTTTGTGGAGATTAATAAGATCATGAGTCAGTTGAAACTACATCACCATGGAAAACCTGGAAACACTGGACGGCCGTTTCGTCCTATTGTGGGACTCCTCAGCAGTGCACATCCACGACCTCGCCCCCTGCGAGATTCGAACCCAGGACCTACTGGTTTTGCGCACAAGCACTTAACCACTAGACTACTGAGAGCTGACCAGCATCCAACGGTGAGGAACCCCATAATATGACGAAACAGCCGTCTAATGCTTCCAGGTTTTCCATAGTGGTCTAGCTTCAATTGACTCATGATCTTAACCATTGAAATTTGTGAAGTATCGGGTTATTTCCAGACTGGAAATTCTAGAATTTAACTCTAATAAAATAATATCCGTTTTAAATTAGTAATGATAAATGGGATGTTTGATGCTTGGAAGTAGTCGACAAGAAACTTTAGACCTTGGTTTCGTGTTATTTGACACTTGTCAGTAAAGTTTACCTGCATCCTTGAAAGAACTAATCATACCTAGCAGATTCGATTCAGTGTCACCCAACTTCATAAATACACTTCTTTCATATAGATCATTTGCGACACAAATAAATATTCTATACTAGAGTTAAATTCTGTTACTATGTAAACAAAATTCAATCTAGAAATGTAGTACCTTAAAATATTCTGCTAAACTTCGTTTGTGGGGAAAAAAAATATTCTTCTTAAACTTATATTTCAACGAACAATCACAATCTGCATTACGGGTAAGTACTGAAAGTTGTTTTTCTTAGTAGTTAACGGATAGAATTCCAATGTTATATATTTTCACAGTTGAAAACGCTAGTCGGTCTAAGCTAGAACAACATTAAAAATCTAGTAGCACTGGACCGACATCCAACGGTATAAATTGTCTAACTTTACTCAATCCGTAATTTTGCACAACCCTTCAATGATTGTCTGAAGTGGATAACTCTTGCATAAATGACACGGATTGAACTCCGATGATCACGGTTTCTCACTAGTCACTGGTGAGCACATGGTTGTTATCAGTATGGGGATTTGTGATTTTCAAGTACTTCCAGTTCTTCAGTGGTGTTCTAGTTTTAATCGACTTGTGATTTAAACTGTGAAAACACTACAATATCTACAAATCCCGATATCTATATATTTTCATCTATTTAATTCACATAAAATCTGGCACAATTGGGCATACAAAATTTATACATGAACTGACATAGTCCCTAGGTATCTAATCCAAAGCAGATGGATTTCTTACGGATCGACTTCCCGATTCTTTGACCTAATCAATGGAGAGATGTAAGAAGATCCAGTCTCATGATGGCCAGTGACGAAAAATAGGTTCGTACCCTATTAATTTATTCAGGATCCTTTAGCCCATGTATACCATTGGCTCAGAAGAAGAGTTTTCAAGTTTTCCTAGGTGGATCCTCCAATTTAGATAAGCGTTGAACGCTAGATAGATAGATAGATGTGTGGATAGATAGATAGATAGATAGATAGATAGATGTGTGGATAGATAGATAGATAGATAGATAGATAGATAGATAGATAGATAGATAGATAGATGCGTGGATAGATAGATAGATAGATAGATGCGTGGATAGATAGATAGATAGATAGATGAGTGGATAGATAGATAGATAGATAGATAGATAGATTTTAGTACATAATATTGATAAATGACAATGGAAAACTGTTACACATTGTTTGTGTAGTTTGACGATGAAAATGAATTAAGCAATAGAATATAAGAAAAATACATTCATTGTGTTCTAACCGCGCGCGTGTGTGTTTGTGCGTATGTGTGTGTGTGCGCGTGTGTGTGTATGTGTATGTGAATGATCTTAATTCATTGAATAATAAATAAATAAATAGAAAGAAATTATAAATAATGAAGTGCATGTATATTAGAAACACACTTTTTATTTTCAATAATAATCTCATGATAATTGTGACCTAATCAATCATTCCTTTTTTATAAGCAAACATGGATAGTGGCTAGCAGTGGAATCCAGTTCGATGCGCGTCTCATCCTATTTGGAACTCGCGAGTTGGGTATAGCTGTATCTTGGAGTTGATGTTCACTTTGGGACTCGAACCCAGTACACTTCGCTTCAACCGCCATCGCGTTATACACTTAGCTACTGAGTCCTGATAGTCACTTGTTTGTGCAATGTGGTGAAGTTTAATTCACTTGATATTATTTTACATGAATCTTCCCATTGATGTTTTGGACTGAAATTGATAAGTCTGTTATTGGCATACTGTGCATGTTGTGTGTATTGCTTCGATATTGCCTTAATTTACAAGCTAGTGGCGATCAGGACTCACTAGCTAAGTAGATAACTCGATGGCGTTTCAAGCGAAATGTACTGGATTCGAGTCCCAGAGTGAACATCAACCGCGAGATACAGGTACACTCAACTGACGAGTCCCAAATAGGACGAAACGCGCGTCAAACTAGATTCCATTGCTAACCACTATCCATCATTGCTTACACTACAAAAAGCTTGTAAATTAAGGCAATATATAGAGGCAATACACACAGTATGCACAGTATGCCAATAACAGACTGATCAATTGTAAGTCTTAAAAACCTCAATAGGAAGATACAAGTCAAACAATACTAAGTGAATTGAAATTCACCCCATTGTACAAACAAGTGGCTATCAAGACTCAATAGCTAAGTAGATAACGTGATGGCATTTGAAACGCGAATGGTGTTGTGTTCAATCTATATTAAAAAGAACTATGTAAATATCTTCCTTGTGAATAGATGATTCAGTGAATAAATAATCAACACAAAGAAGTGGATTCAAATTTAAAAAAAAAAAAAACAATGGAAGCTTAGTGATAATGAATTAGTTGCTATGAGATATACTTTTGTCTTAGTGGACAAAAACAATAAAAACAAAAAAACAAATTCAATGTTAACCATTTCATTGTAAACTGACCATAGTTATATATATATATATATTGTATGTATGTATGTATTTAAGTAAATAGATTATTGCAGATAATTGAAATCTATGAAAGAGAATATAATTTAAAATGATGAATGAGATAGTTGTTTTTTTCTTTTTATTGTTGAAAAATAGACACAATAAACGCGTTCAAAATCAAAGATTTTACAAGATCTAATATCAGACCACCATTGAAAACCTGAAAGCACTGGACGACCGTTTCGTCTTATTGTGAAGACTCCTCGACTGTGTGCATCCATGATACCGCCTCGTGAGATTTGAACCCAGGACCAGTCAGTCTCGCGCGCGAGCGCTTAACCTACTGGACCATTGAGCTGGCTGGCATCCAGCGGTGTTAATATCTAACCTCAACCAATCCACGAAGTTGCGTAACCATCTTCCATTGTACTGAGATAGACACCTGTTTCTACCCGACACGGACTAGCTACACT
Organism: Schistosoma spindalis; assembly: GCA_946903255.1. NCBI lineage: Eukaryota > Metazoa > Platyhelminthes > Trematoda > Strigeidida > Schistosomatidae > Schistosoma > Schistosoma spindalis. The sequence continues at coordinate 1,732,731 of OX336423.1, read as the reverse complement.
GGTCACGGCTTCTCACCAGAGCTCCAAGAATCTTCTTACGAAGCTAGTCATTAGTGAGCAAATGTTAATTATCACTACTGTCAAGTTTTCAATGGTGGTCTGACATTAATCGATTCATGATCTTAATCAAAACTTAACAATCTCCACAACCCCTATACTGATAGATCTAATGTATAGATCTTGAAATAATCATCCTATTTAGACTGTATCTACTAGTATCCTGTAATTAAAAATATTGAATTGACATCAGGGATTGATAACTTATGCTGGAACAGTTAGCTTATTTTATTGTATATTCTCCAAACGTCTAGATTTCAAGTTAAATACAATCGTTGTTAGCGTCCACTGACTGAGATCAGCTAACCCAGTGCTTTCATAAAGAAGTACATGTATGACATAATAAAGAAGTTGGAGATTTCGACTATTTGTAAGAAACCTTTATACATGAAACTACAATTCAACGGGGATGTGGCTAGTGATACTCTGAAATATAGGTTAACGAAAGTAATCTGCAGAACATTCTACACAGCCAATCTTACGTTGACTTTCTCTTATCGACCAGTGATGTCTACACAAACGAAGGATAAGTAACCTGAGTTGGCCTCCTCAATATGCATTTACAAATTCAGTTGCTCTTGTGAAGATAACTATATCGGGCGTACTACCAGGCAACTTAACCAACGAATGAGTGAACATCTACCAACCAATCCATTATTTGTTTAAAATTATCCGCCTCTTTCCGTTTGTATTCTTCACTATCTAATTATTTACACACTTCTTATTACGTAATGATTTTTAATGTTTTGTGATGACTATTTTTCATTTACTGGTTGAAATCATGAATCAATTGAAGCTAGATCAGCATGGAAAACCTGGAAGCACTGGACGGCCGTTTCGTCCCACTATGGGACTCCTCAGCAGTGTGCACCCACGATCCCGCTCCTCGGAAGATTTGAACCCAGGATCTATCAGTCTCGCGCCAGGTGCTTAACTAACTAGACCACTGAGCTGGCCGGCATCCAACGGTATTAATGTCTAACTTCAACCAATCCACGAAGTTGCGCCACCGTACACCATTGTCTTCAGTGAGCTGATATCTCACAACAGACCTGGTTGAACTCCACTGGTAACGGCTTCTCACTAGAACTTCAGGAGTATCTCTTGAAGTCAGTCACTAGTGAAATTCAATTTCACAGAACAAAAAAACGTGTTGAATCTATTTTAAATTGTTTTTTAAAGGAAGAAGTTCGATTAATTTATCACATCTTGACAAGACTTTAATTTATGGACGAGCCAATCAGAAGCGTTTTAGAGATTACAAGATTACGGCGCCAACTTCAATGCTTAATGCTAACGTACGATCGGTTCACATAGAATTTTGTACAAAACGTGATAATTGAGCGCCTATAACAAATAAAACGGAGAGACTATAATTTCTGACATTATAGATGATGTTAGTTCGTGATGAAAATCACTTGTTTAATTCCTAACTAAGGCAAACTATGACAGCTATTGTGAACTGGATAATAAAGGTAACAGTAACACTGGCTGCAGTCAGGTACTACAACATATAAGGATGTTTGGAAAGCATACAGACTCCTACATAGGCTTGGTTATGTGCATCGTGTCGTTATCCACAAGTAGCATTTTGTGTACTCAACAATCGGAGTGCACATAAACAATATTGAAACTATGTGGTCGAGGCTGAAAGAGTTTTTGAGACTTTATCATGGCTCCAGAGGCCGACTATTCTGTAGCCGTATGGATGATTTACTCTATTGCATGCATTACGATTTTAGAACCTCTGAACCTCTTCCTAAGCTTGAGAAGTTTTTGAATCATGAAAAAGAAGTGTATCCACTTTATTTCTTTGGTTTTATAGAATATATTTTTACTCCATACTGACTGTTTGCTGATTGACTGATATTCCTCAAGGCCACTTAAGATTCGTTCAAAGATCGTCCATGGACATGGACATGGACAATCCATAAACTCGAGCCTGAACTTTGCGTACAGAAACTATTTGTTCAACCTTTCATCCTTCCTTAGCCCTAATTCTCTTCTTAATGGGTATGTTTCTGTGTCTTTTTTGTCGTTGTTGTTTTTCTGCACTTGTATTTCATTATTATCGGTACTTTTTTTCAAATTACTGTTTTGCGTTCGAGTTGCAGGGTGAACGTTACCATCGAGATGAAAGCTCACCTAGCTGATGAGTCTCAAGAAGGACGAAACGTGTGGTCTGGATTTCAGTTCGAAGCACTATCCAACTTTCACATAGAATCACACAATAGTTTAAAGAAAAAAGAGAGTCATAACAAGGTTGAAACACAAAAACTGTTGTGATAGCTCTAATACAATGAAAAGTACATTACATGTAATAACTAAGTGAGTAGAATGAGTATTGCTAGGACTCATTGTAGCAGTAATAGTAAAAACCAGAATGGGGATTTGTGAAGATTGTAGTAATTTTAAAGGTCGAATTCACGAATCGATCTAATCTAGACCAATAGTGGGAATCTGGAATCACTGGATGGTTGTTTTTGTCCCAAAATGAGACTCCTCAACAGGGCACATCCACGATCCCGCACGCAGCAATCTAATTCAAAACCTTCGGTCTCTCACACGAACGCTTAACCTCTAGATCACTGAACCAGCATCCAACGGTATTAATTATCTAACTTCAATCAATTCTTAATCTTGCATGACCCTTCATCCATTGTCTAAAGTGGATAACTGTCTCCACCCAACACAGACTGCATTCCAATGGTCACAGTGGTAATAATCATTGTTGCTGTTGTTATTGTAACTGCATAATTACCCATCACTACTGACGTACTCTATAAATTGTATCTCCTCATTCCTGCAGCAATGTGGAAAACTCTCCCAGTCTCCCACATTGTGCGAGCATTCCATGTACCTAAATAAATGGTTGCTCTGGTTGTCAGAAGGGGCATCGGCCTCATGACTTCCGAAGAAACTCGGCTTTCATCATGAGGCGTCATAATTCTTCTAAACGAAGACCTCCTGACGCCCAGGGCAGAGTTTAAATGGTTTGAATAATTTTTTCTGGTTAGCGTTTTTTTAGCTAGTTAGTTTTCTACGGGATGGGATCGCTAACCCCATGCCCAACCCTCCTCCTTTATCCGAGCTTGGGACCGGCAGTAGACCCCCGAAAGGGACTCCAGGCGTCACAAGACAAGTCCTCACATGGAATCCTTAAGGCCGAAGGAGGAGGAGAGGAAGACCAAAGAATACATTACGCCGAGAAATGGAGATAGATATGAGAAAAATGAACAAGAATTGGATGGAACTAGAAAAGAAGGCCCAGGACAGAGTGGGTTGGAGAATGCTGGTCGGCGGCCTATGCTTCATTGGGAGTAACAGGCGTAAGTAAGTAAGTAAGTAAGTAACTGACGTACTACTCATCTATTTCTGTACGATATTATATTTTATTAACTTTCTATAATTAGATGCACATACATTGATAAACACGCACCGGAGTGTACACACCCACACACACCCATATACATATGCACAAATGTATAAGTAGACAATCTGGTGTATATGATTTTTTTATTGAATAAGCTGATTATTAATTACCTTGACCTCATATAATCAAAGAATTGTACTGTATCACAAGATATATTGATATTTGTTGTACTAATATAAAAAAATTGATTAATTTGAAGTAATTTTCATTTGTATTCCTAGATTCATATTATATGTATGCATATACGTATATGTTACAAAGAAGATTAACTTTCTACTTAATTCATAGGTAATTATCAGAAGGGGTTTTTTGTGGAGATTGTAGTAATTTCAATGGTTAAGATCATGAGTCAGTTGAAGCTAGATCACCACCATGAAAAACCTGGAAGCACTGGACGGCTGTTTCGTCCTATCATGGGACTCCTCGGTGGCAGTGCGCATCCACGATCCCGCCCCCCTGCGAGATTCGAACCCGGGACCTATTGGTTTCATGCGCAAGCATTTAACCACTAGACCACAGGGCCGGCATCCAGTGAAGTTAAACCAGGTGTGTTGTGAGATAGTAATTCAATCAAGACAACGGTGGATGTGTCACTCAATTTCGTGGATTACTTGAAGTTAGATATTAACATTGTTAGATGTCGGCCAGTCCAGTGGTCTAGTGGTTAAATGCTTGTACGCGAAACCAGTAGGTCCTGGGCTCAAACCACGTAGGGGGCGAGGTTGTGGGTGCACACTGCCACCGAGGAGTCCCGCAATAGGACGAAACGGCCTTTCAGTGCTCCCAGGTTTTCCATGGTGGTCTAACTTCAACTGACTCATGATCTTAACCATTGAAATCTATATGTAATTATGATAATTGTGCTTCTTTCCCCAGTGTAATTTCTAAAAGATATTAGATATCTATCAATTACACTTAGTACTTAGTAAGGTAAAGTAAGTTTTTGTTATAAAATTTAGTAGTTAATCATTATAAAGCTTATTAATAGGTACATGGTCTGAATCACTAAGAAAGAGCTTAAATGTTTGTCCATCATAATCGTACGTGATTAGAAAAGATGAACGTTATATACAGTCGACTAATTACTGAGTCGGTACTCGTCATCAAACTGTGTAGTCTTGAGAGAACTAGTGTTCCCTTAGGTGGTTCAAACGTACATCATCCAGCTTCATAGTCCAAGACATTACCACTGGGCTATTTAGTCGATGGTTTACTTCCTATAAGATCGAAATATTTATATTTGATTGATTATTAAGTAGTGACGGACATCATACTTGAATAGTAACCAAATTATATAGATCAGTTCCTTCAAGGTAAAAGATATACCATGTTGAGCAGTGCCAACTAACATAAAAACTTAGGTATATAGTTGCTTGCCAATTACCTTCAACCACCTGATATGTATTATATGCCTGAACTTTTCAGAGTTTATGATAGTAAAGAAATGTAATTAGAGAAACAAACTATTAATTCTTTGTGAGCAAAGATAGATAGTGGCTAGCAGTGGAATCCAAATAGTACGAAACGCGAGTCAAACTGGATTCCACTGCTAGCCACTATCCATCATTGCTTATAATCCTTGTAAATGAAGGCAATATCGAGGCAATACGCACAGTATGCACATATATGCCAATATGAGAGACTGATCAATTGCAGTCCTAAGCATCAATGGGAAGATTCAAGTAAAACAATATCAAGTGTATTCATTCTTTGGTTATCACCATTGAGAAATTGGACTATTATCAATCGTTGTCTACAAGTTAACGAGTCAATCATCCTGTATGAAAAAAATTCGGAATTTAAATTATTTATGAGAAGTTGCGGGAAAAGTACCAGGATAATGAACTTAACATGCAATGACTCAACTTCATAGAAAATTCAGTGTTAAACCCTAAATAAATAAATAATACTAGTAAGTGACCGAAAAAAAAAGAAAAGAAAAATGACTGCTTACTTTGAAGCTTCGAAACAACAAGTAGAGTTCTCTTGGTTTAGCATCCAAAGGTAAACCACTAACGAACAATGTACGAACTTGATGCTAATAAGAAGTAATCAGAAAATAAACAAATTTTTGTTAAATAATTACTCAATTATTCAATATTAAGTACAATGTGATTTATTATTTTCATTTTAACACATAGGTATTGGTACAAGGAGGCACCTGTAGGGCCAGCGAAATTCCACTGAGCGCTAGCCAAATCATCCGGTAGTTAGGTCATTGAATATCAAACAAGTCGTCGATCCTCGTCGAGGTCAAGGACAGCCAACGCGCATCAGTTAATCGTACACCATGGACTGGCCCATGCGGCAGTAGTCTTACCTTCGCTTGTATCTACTTTAACTAATATATTTCTGTAATAATGTCCTTTGTGTTGTACAGTCTTCAAAGCATCTATAGTACCTTGATACGTCAATGGGGTAATCTATGTAAGGTGCAGACCGCGAAGTGTGACTTCGACGTTAGCTAGTTTGTCACACCACTCACGTCTAACTCGAGTAAGCCTCCAATCATTTCGACATAGATCATCCACGCTGGTGAACTACACACCAAATACATATGCGCCATACAAATATGATTTGATATGTGTGAGGGCTGTGATACTGACCGGGTGCCCAAACCGAACCAGGTGGTTTTCTTAGGGGGCCACACCCCGAGCCTTCGACCTAAAGGTCTGATCCACAATGCAGTGGAGCATCGTGAGGAGATGCAGTCCCATGGTAGCCAGTGACCAACGATTGGTTCATACGCTATTTGTTCCTTCAGGATACTGGAGCCACCCCATGTGCACCATTGATTTGGGATCCGGTTAAAGCACCAGATATTTGCTTTTCGTCCTCTCATTTTCATAAACAACACCCCCGCCACGTGAAGGGCAGTGAGTAGGACTTCCCTGGCAGAGGTTATATACGCATGGCCATGTGAGAGCATTCGGAGGGAGAGCGGACTCTCCTCACTCTCGGCCATATCAGGGCATTTGGGGGCAAGTACAATGTGAGCAATGAGCTTAATAGCTTATAGTTTAAAGACAGTATGACACTATGTAATTCACATATGTGTAGATCACAATCACCAACATGTTTAACTGTGATTTCAAAATGACTTTGTCATTTGATACTTGATCATAAATCCACATTTAAGACATCATCATATTAGATTATAACTTAAACAATAAGAGGAATCTTATATGTTAGACACTAACACCATTAGATGCTGGCTCAGTGGTCCAGTAGGTTAAGTGTTCGTGCGCGAGACTGAAGGCCCTGGGTTCGAATCGTGGATGCGCACTGCTGAGGAGTCCCATACTAGGCCGTCCAGTGCTTCCAGGTTTCCAACGGTGGTCTAACATTAGTCGATTCATGATCTTAATCGAAAACTTAATAATCTCCACAACCACCATAACTGAGAATCTTATATAATCTATTCAATTAGCCTCTTTTAAAGCTAATTATTTAACAACAACAACAACAACAACTATAAAATTCAATGCAAACGTGAACGTAAAACTTGCCTAATCAAGCAAAGATTTCACACAATACCAATTGTAACAATAATTGCCTAAATTAGGTTACCTTATTCTCAACAACAAAAAATTACCAAGAAACTATTATTTTTATTGTTTCTCAATTTTATGTCTATTTCATTCATACAATTAAGTTGGTTGTTGATAAAGTTAAATAGGTATTTTGGTAAGAAGCTTTTTAAACGATTTCGATTGTAGCTAGGCAGCAGAATTCAAGATGCATGTATTGCTCTACTTCAAACTTGTCAGCTGGATGTGACTGACTTAATGGCATTATCGAGGCAATCCACCCAGGACGTACATATTCTAAAACAGTTTGATCACTTCCAGTACTTTATTTATTTATTATTTATTTGAACACATAAATACTGATACAAGGGGGCAGCAAATACATATATGCGCTACACAAATATGAATCGTTTGATTATTAATCGAAGCAAGAAAAGTATTTTTCATAAATATCGACATTTCATCATATTTGTGTATGGGCTGTGATATTGCCCGGATGCCCAAACCGAAGCAGGTGGTTTTCTTAGGGGATCAAATACCGAGCCTTTCACCTAAAAGTCTGACCTATAAGGCAGTGGAGCATCGTGAGGAGATACATTCCCATGGTAGCCAGTGACCCATGTGCACCATTGGTTTGGGATCCGGTTAAAGCGTCGAACATTCGCTTTTCGTCCACTCATTTTCGTAAACAGCAGCAATATCGCGAGAAGGCAGTGGTTGTATGAACGTAGCCATGTGAGAGTATTTGGCGAGAGAGAGAGAGAGAGAACGGACTTTCCCCACCCTCAGCTGTACCAGGGCATTTTTGGGGCTTGAGCATATCATGAGAAAAATAAACACTTAAATTACCATCATTCCTATATTCACTTGTTCTTATTACTATGATATCTTATACAGTTCTACGCTACTTAGTAAGGAATATTTTGGGAAGAATTTCTTTGATAAAAGAATGACTAACTCGTGGAAAAGTCTATTATCGAATGGATGACGAATGAATTTTCAATGTAAACATCATTAAATAGACAATTGAATATATATAAATAACTGTCAATCAATTAGAAGCAATTCATTCAGTTGGTATAGTGAGCAGTGACTTCATCGATTGGAGTGAGTATGATACATGATAATGATTATTCTCAATTATCTGTGTTATGGAACTACATCTTGAAGTGGATTATATCTGTTAGTTATAGATACTTAATTGTATAAGTGTAAATACGTGTCTACATAGAAAGTTACTGATTAATTAAACATTAGTTAATTCAGATTATATAAATCTGATTGTAAATAAATCATGCACAAAGTAGTATATTGATGTTTAAAGATCAACTAAATTCTTATCTAGTATCTTTATGCACTTTCTTTTTATGTTTTATATTAACACATAGATATGGGTACATGGAGGCACCAAATATATATGCACCACACAGATCTCATTTGATATGTGTGAGGGCTGGGATACGGCCCGGGTGCCCAAACCGAACCAGGTGGTTTTCTTAGGGAGCCACACCCCGAGCCTTCGACCTAAAGGTCTGATCCACAATGCAGTGGAGCATCGTAAGGAGATTAAGTCCTATGTTAGCCGCTGACAAACGATTGGTTCATACGTCATTTGTTCCTTCAGGATACTGGAGCCATCCCATGTGCACCATTCGTTCGCTTTTCGTCCTCTCATTTTCATAAACAACACCCGTGGTGCGAGAAGGCAGTGAGTAGGACTTCCCTGGCAGAGGCTATATACGCATGGCCATGTGAGAGCATTTGGAGAAGGAGAGCGGACTCTCCCCATTCTCGACTATACCAGGGCATTTGGGGGCTATGCACTTTCTAGACTCGTTTGATTCGCAGTTTCTAGTATCAATTACCAAGTTAGTTAAGTAAACATTAAACCAGTGAAGATGTTATTCAATTCCATTTCAGTATAAAATATGTTGTTGGCTCATGAATTCAATGATTCGTAAATTGACATATTAAGAACAACTCACTGAGCAGATACAACTCAAATTTAAGATTTCCAAAAAGTTATTGATAAAAATATCACATAAGTTAATTCACCATTATTGATTGCAGATCACATAATCTGTTACTATGAGAAACAAGAATTTTCTAAGATATGGAAAATAAAATTTAAGCGTCAAATTTACTCAAATATGTTCTACTCTTTGTAATGTTCGTTTGTCCATTTTGTTACTTATATGAGCAAACCATTGCATAATTGTTATATCTCAAAGGCCCACCGATTAAAGGGCAGTGACTTATCGATCGAATCAATGACGCGTAAAACCCGTACGAGCAGCCTAGAGCCCTTATTGATCCTGCTCTCCGCCTAGCCGAGCCAGTTAAGTCCAGAACTCCAATCTCAGCCTCTGTGATATGAATCATTTATTTCAAACATACTCGGTTTATATACCAACCAGACAGACCACATCGTAGCATGAACTAGAAAACGACATTTGTACATGTATTAGCTAAATGTGGCTGTGGATATGGGAGGCAGTGACTAATAGAGAGGGCATAATTCAAGAATGGTAAGTCGCAGAATAATAGTTCATAGATCAAAATAAAGCTCATAATAAGAAGGACATAAATATGAATAGTTTAGTTGCTTAACAATGATACGATAAAAATATACGTTTAGTATTGGTCCATAAATGGATCCCAACAGTTACCATTCATTATGCTTATCGGTACATAGTAATAATATTTAAAACAGTAAAGCATTATAACCTCTTATACATAAACTTCTAATTTTGCCTTTAAAATACTAGAATATAACATTTCATTTTGCACATAAAAACGCCATCTAAAACATGATTATAAACGTATTTATTAGATATGGATTCGTGTAAATGCCTTTTAGTCACACTCCAAATGTAAAGGCCTATGATACAAACCCGGTCGGTCAAACCGAACAAGATATAGCGACATTCCAATTGCATAACTAAAGGACTGACAATCAAACATCCTAACTACTGCTGCAATAATGAAAAATGACATTTTAACGAACCGTTTAAAAACGAGCAGTTTTATTAACCGTGATGTGGTGTGTGCTATTTATGTAGACATAAGTAGTATATGACGTGAGTTGTGAACAGAATGTCTGGCAGTTAAGAGACGAGAAGATCGAACAGTAAAGAATGAAGATAGAATGTAACTTGTATGAAAATGCATGAATCATGAAATATCAGACAATCGATTGATGTTTACAACAGAAACAGTTCAGTTTGATATGATGGATTGATAATTTGCAAATGAATGATTTACTATATGGTTGTTAGATTTTACTAACTAGTTCTGTAATTCGATTATCCCCATTAGTGTTCTTGTTCACTACAGTGACATAGAGATAATGCATGGAGTAAATTCAATAGTTTGATAATTTATTATTTATTTTATCACCTTGAATATCCATAGCAACCTATTGTGTAACCAATTTGCACTTCTATATCATCTTACAATTGTAACTGTTCTCATACGAAATTTTCGTTAGTCACATTTTACTGATGACCTAGATAACATGGTTGAATAAGTAATTTATTAGTTAAGGCATTAAACTTTCAACTACTTGCTTGTTGGTACAAAACTCTTCTCTAGGTATTTTTAACTTAACAAACCGATTATTATCATAGGGCTGTACTGGATAGTTGAATTCGACTAAATGATACATATTATTTTAAGATAACCTATAAAGTTCAATTTCAGGTGTCGAACCATTTGAACTAAATTTTTTAATTGATAAAGCCATTTATTGTAAATTCATTATGTAAATGAATTGAACTGAACACTACAATTGATGTTTGATAGTCTTAACAACAACAACAACAACAACAACAAGAACAACAACAACAAATTAGCATTTTACATGAACAACTATAGAATCATTGTAAAAATGAGGACAAATTTAATATTAAAGAGGCATTGAACAGTTTGTTTTATATTCAAATGAGATCTGAAAAGAAAAGTCAAGTTAAACAATAGTATATAATGTTACATTGTTCTAGTATAAACATTGTTCCATGATGCATATCTATCAATATCTATTGTATGTTATTAATGATATGCATAAAATAAAATAAGACTAATAGTATTTATTACATAATCATCATGTTAATTTATGCATTACTTATGAATATGTGTAACAATATTTCGATTGAGAATGTCTAAGACACTAGGCATAAACATATACATATATAGATAGTGGTGTTGTGTGTTTATATATACAAGGGATGTTTAAATGAGTTATTCATTTCATTGTATGATGGAAAATCCGTTACTTTAAATAAATAAAATTCACTTACATTATAGTGTTATACATCATCAAGTTTTTAATATTCAATATGTAACTCTTTCATTTTATTTTTATTTTTTCACTATCACTATAGTTACACTCCAGTTCTCCATACACACACAAAAAAAAATGGGAAACAAAAGTGAACTGTGTTGGTTGATTGTCAAAGTAACCATAGATATGAAAGAATGGTTACCATAGTCACAAGTATGAAATAATACCATAGATAGTCTATATAATTGTGATACTAAGTACTTTATTACTTAATGGACAAACTAAATGAATTTCAGTTATTTTAAATTTTGATGCAATATTATATTAAGATTTTCCCCCAAATGCCTTGGTATGGCCGAGAGTGGGAAGAGTCCGCTCTCCTTCTCCAAATGCTCTCACATGGCCATGCGTATATAGCCTCTACCAGGGAAGTCCTACTCACTGCCCTTCACGTGGCGGGGGTGTTGTTTATGAAAATGAGAGGACGAAAAGCGAACGAATGGTGCACATGGGGTGGCTCCAGTATACTGAAGGAACAAATGACGTATGAACCAATCGTTGGTCACCAGCCAACATGGGACTACATCTCCTCACGATGCTCCACTGCCTTGTGGGTCAGACGTTCAGGTCGAAGGCTCGGGGTGTGGCCCCCTAAGTAAACCACCTGCTTCGGTTTGGGCACCCGGTCAGTATCACAGCCCTCACACAAATCAATTGAGATTCGTGTGGCACATATGTACTTGGTGCCTCCCTTTACCTATACCTATGTTTTAAAATAAATAAATAATAAATAAATCTACCACATGGGAATAGCGTTATTAACCGATTTTATGAATCCGGTTCCTATGTCGATGAACATTCAAGAGTACGTGAGAATAAAACTCTGCGAATACACACTATGTAACTAACACCACAAAATTTGACTAATCTAAAACTATCCATTTTCTTTAAAGTTTTGTAGAAAAATGGAGTCAACATACCATATATTTTCATTTTCTACTCTCTTGCGATGTCATTATAAATGATTTAATGTTTAAATTTAGATTCTCAACCGACTAATGGTAGACCGCCACTAAAAACCTTGAAGAACTGGACGGCCCTTTCGTCCTAGTATGGGACTCCTCAGAAGTGCGCATTCACGATCTCGCGCGAGAGACTCAAACCCAGGACCTTTAGGCTCGCATGGACGCTTAGCCTCTAAACTACTAGGGCAGGATCCAGCGCTGTTAATGTCCAGCTCTGACCAATCCACGATATTACGTGTTCGTGGATGCGCACTCCTGAAGAGTTCCATACTAGGACGAAATGGCCATCTAAAGCTTTACGGTTTTCAATGATTGTCTACCATTGATCGATTCACGATCTCAATTCAACTCAACAATCTCATAAACATTATACTGATAATGACTTAGTGTTGGAACAAATTCTTATCGATTAAAATATAAATTCTGATGCAATAGTATATTTTAAGTCCATAGAACATTTAGAATAAGGGAGAACAAACAAAGAGTTGATATGATTATTGACCACTTATTGAGTCATGTTCCAGGTACACATTCGCGTACTTAGCTCCGAGTCAAACTATGTGGGAGTTGGTAATACTATAAAATTACGTAGGGCGAGGATTAAACCTACAGACTAGTAGCCGAAAGTCGAACACCTTAACACGAAGATGTGACGCGAAAATGATGTTAAAGAATGAAGTTTGAGACAAAATTATATAGCCTGGGTTGGATTGGCTTTGTAGCAAACTTAAGTTTACGATGGTGATATATAAATATATGGAACAATTGCTATCTAAAAAAGACCGATGAAAAAAGGCGATGATTCTGGAGTTATTATACTGTAAACTCGAACTAATCATAATCTATATGACGATTTCCGTTTTGAGCGAAATACGGAAATGGATAACTCTCATTTTAAACCACATGTAAAGCCTTGTAAGAATGCAGTTATACACTGTTAAGAATGATTATAACTCGTGAGGTAAATTTGTTTTGGCTGTCATAAAATTAAAAAAAATGACTGTAAAACACATCAAATGTTTACTTCTTACTACCCACATTGTAGATAACATTTAAGTCAAGGATGTTTTGTTTCGATTTACTTTGTTTTCACGAAACACTTTATCAATGGTTCACTGAAGAATAGACCAGTTCATGGAGTAGGAATGTTTCTGTACATCATTGTCTTATTTATTTTATTTATTTTAACACATAGATATCGGTACAAGAAGGCACCAAATACATATGCGCCACACAAATCTCATTTGATATATGTGAGGGCTGTGATACTGCCCGGGTGCCCAAACTTAATATCATTAGTTCTTCAGTAAATTTGTAGGTGGTAAAACTATTTATAGCTGTGAGGACGACCCAAGAATATATCTTCAGCGTTCATGTATTCACACTCAGATATGTCAGACTATTTAGAGACAGTGCTCAAACAATAAGATTGGATATTCAATAATAAGGATTGAAAAAAAACTGGTAAATATTCTAAAAGAACCATAATCTTACATGTTTTATTAATTCTCTAACAAAATACTTTTGTTTTATGCCGCTTCTTTCTCTATTGACTAAAACGTTCAACACTTAAGTATAGTTATACTGTATGTAAACGTTTTCTGACAATGGGCAAACTTCACTACACTTGAATCGTTTCCCATCAATCAGGTATAGCTCAGTTAATTACAGTTTGAAATTATCATGTTTGTTGACTGTCACGAGTCAAAGTTAACACCTCTATTCCAGTCGTTATTCACTTACAGAAATGTGGCATAGTTAAAAAAAAAAAGGAATTGGTTTCAGACTATTGACACTTACTAAGTATCTACTTAACTGTTTTACTCATAACAAAGACATTATCTATTTATTTATTTATTTTAACACATAGATATTGGTACAAGGAGGCACCAAATACATATGCGCCACACAGATCTCATTTGATGTGTGTGAGGGCTTTAATACTGACCGGGTGCCCAGACCGAAGCAGGTGGTTTTCTTGAGGGGCCACACCCCGAACCTTCGACCTGAAGATCTGACCCACAATGCAGTGGAGCATCGTAAGGAGATGTAGTCCCATGTTGGCTAGTGATCAACGATTGGTTCATACGCCATTTGTTCCTTCAGGATACTGCAGCCAGCCTATGTGAGCCATTGGTTTTAGATCCGGTTAAAGCACCGGATATTCGCTTTTCATCCTCTCATTTTCGTAAATAACACCCCCTCCACGAGAAGACAACTTGTACCCATCTTTTTTTCGACTGAGAAATGACTTAATTCAACATCTCAATTGTTTATTTATATTCTAGTTGGGAAACATTTGAAATTACTACTTAATCTTAGCTTTCATAAATAAATAAATAAATAAATTTATACATTATAATGAAATATTTACCTCTGTTCCTTCACCATTATTAGTACCAACTGTATGTATAGAATCAATTGATTGTGATAAAATCATCATTGAATCTTCATTAAGATTAGCATTTAAACAAGTATTATTATCTAAAATAACAGAAGGATCATCATCATCATCATCATGATCATGATTATGATCATGTGGTAAAGAATTCTCTGTATGATATGTAATATTAGAATGATGTGAATTTGATGAAATAGAGCATTGAGGAGTTTTAGGTGGAAGCATATTTGTTGTATTTGTCATTTGATTTAATTTGATTTGATTTGATTCATTCAAGTATATGACATAAATCCATTTCAATATTAATATCCAATACACTATTCAACTTTTAATGTGTTTAACGAAAAAGGGAATTATTCAAGTAATAAAAGGTTAAAAATGTGGAAAGTATACGCCCACTGGGCTACTACTTTGTTACTATAATAAATAAATAACATAGACGACCATTAGGCATAGTTACTTAAATGATTATTAGAGTATAAATTTGTATTATTGGTGCAACGCCTTGCTTTTTCTTACTTTTTTTTCTTCTTTTTTTTTGGTATAAGGGTGATATTAATTAAAGACAGGTGTGTGTGTGTGTGTATTTTTATATGTCTAGCTTCATTCACCTATGCTATGAGTATAGTAAAGATTAATTTAATTGAATTAACCAATCAAAATAGTCCATCATGGAATGGATAAAAAAAAACCAAAAATATGTGATAAGGGGTAAGTGAATTATGTGTCTTAGAGATTATATGGGAAATACTCAGAATGGTTTGTTTGTCTGTTTGTCTATTGGTTTGTTTGTTTGTTTGTTTGTTTGTTTACAAAGAGGGACGTAACATAACAGAACTTTATTGTTGTTACTGTGTTTTTCTT
Organism: Schistosoma spindalis; assembly: GCA_946903255.1. Classification (NCBI taxonomy): domain Eukaryota; kingdom Metazoa; phylum Platyhelminthes; class Trematoda; order Strigeidida; family Schistosomatidae; genus Schistosoma; species Schistosoma spindalis. The sequence goes on along the minus strand of OX336423.1, from coordinate 1,717,139 downwards.
TTTTAATTTAGAAAAAAGTGTTCAATAAAATATGCTAATATTTCATTCACAATCCAAATCAAGCATTGTGTAACCATTTCGTCAATAATGAAAGCTAATAAATTTTTACTGAGGAGTCTCACAATAGGACGAAACAACCGTCCAGTACTTCCAAGTTTTCCATGATGGTCTAACATCAATTGACTTATGAAATTACTATAATATCTAATTAAAGCAATTAGTCGCTTTTATAAATTTCGATAATGTAAGATAAGAAGACGAAGACGATCAGAACTATATGATGACAGATTAGCGCAATACATTTCAAACAATCTGATCACACATGTTTAATATATAAAAATAAAAAGTTAACTAGACTGGAAATGGGGTAAGAGGAGATAAGGATAATAATAATAATAAGAGTAATAATAATAATAATCTGAACACAATTCAAAACCTAATCACTCTGGATAATAAGTCAATATTACCAGGGTAGGTTTAAGGTAAGAACAAAAAACTGTATTTGAATATACAAAGGGGGTTTGAATTTTCGTATGGTTAAGGCTTCAATAAACCTTAGTATACGCCCTTTTACACTTTTTTACACAACACCACAAAAGCTGAGTTAAGATCAATCTAATGACCCGTTTCAATTATATGTTTAGCAATAGAGGATGATGGATGTTTATCCTCTGCTCTTATTGGGTCAGTTGATTGTATTTGTTTTTGCAGCCATTTGGGTACATGTTCACTCATCCTAATATTCAGATCACGATTGCTCCTCCCTATGTATGTGTGACCACACACACATTGAAATTAGTAAACCCAGTGGGGGTGTGACACAATCGTTTTCATGTGTTCTAGGTTTTTGGATGAAATATGCACCTTGTTCTTTCTTTGATAATGACCTTTGTTGTGCAATACGTTTTATTGATGACTGATTTAAGTCTTTGTTTCAATAACAGATTATTTGAATCACCTCTGAATGGTAAGGTGATGTAGACAGGCTTTTTTTTTCACCGAGGCTACTGTAGGTCTCACTGTACCATGGATTTTCCATTTATTTATGAATTTCAGGGGGTATCTATCTTTAATTTAGCATTATTTTCTAGAATAGATGGAATCCAGGACACATGTTTCTTCTTTTAGAGACCTATCAGTTGCATTTTCACATTAGAACTCAATCACAGTGACTTTTACTTGAAACTACAGTAGCGTTATCCACTAAGCTAGTGAATTCGAATAACCGTTACCTCGTTCAATAGGTATGATGTCTATACCATTATTAGTATATGTTTGAATTTTAGTATTATTAATAATCTAAACTGGGTCTTCATCAGTCTGCTAGCCTATGTACATCATATGCAAACTACCTCAATATAACCATTTTGTCACAATTTGTTTTATGGGATAGATGCATTCAATTTGTAATCACTTACTTACTTACTTACTTACGCCTGTTACTCCTCGTGAAGGAGCATAGGCCGCTCACCAGTAACTGTAGAATCTAGGGAAAGATTTTTGAAAACAACATTCTTCATTCACCATCTCACGTTTCCTTATTTCAGTTGTAAACAAGCGTTGCTACTCTAATTGTACAATACTATCAGGTAAATTAAATATTCAAGAATACATTGCAAAATAGACAGATAGAAAATCTTGTAAACTCAAAATTAAATTGACCTTTCATGTATCCATAAATAATGAGAGGATGAACGCCAATTGATAGTCTTCAGTAGGGTTGTATAAAAAGAAGACATGATTAATGAACTATTTTGATTGAACATTTGTAACGAAAGTTTTTAATAATGTGAGAAATATGATATAGGTTCAGTCATAGCCAATCTCATTTTGGAGTACAGAGTCGTCATTGGAGTATACATCAAAATAATTATCAGTCCTATCAACGCAGGGTTATCTATAGTACGTGTACGAAGAATATAACTTCCCAAAAAAAAGGCGGTATAGTTACGAAATCATCAGTGTTTTAGAATGATAGTTGTCTCGAAAGCCGCATATGTTAGAACTCAATCTTTCCTTAATACGATGAATGAGAGCTCATAGTTGCAAACAAATGGTACAGCAAGGAGTGACTTTACTGTTGCTACAAGGTATTCATAATCATACCCAACTGAAGAAAAGAAAACAACAACAGAGAAAAAGGGATAATCAAAAAAATTACCATAATAAAGTTTTCATTGTATATTCACTTGACTGTGAAAAAAAAGTACAATTCATCACGATTTTGTACATAATCATTCTATAAAGACAATGCCATTTCTCTCTATATCACTCCAATTTTAGTAACTGTTTTGTCAAAAACAAGTATATCCACTTGTGTATTTAGCTGTAAGTCTTAACACAGTGAAAAAGTGGTCCATCAGAGTGCTGGGTACCTGTGTGGTTACACCACAGGATTGAGCTTTACTGTTCGGATTGTAGCGTTAAAGCCTAAATGGTGTCTGGCTCTCCTGAAAACCAATGTAAAACTACTCTGGTTCAAAAGAGTATATTGTATAACTGTAAGTGATTATGTATACAAGATATAATGCTAACTGATTTCATAAACTATTGTACATTAATATCAAATGGGTTTTGTGGATATTATAGTAATTTCAATGGTTAAGATCATCAGTCAGTTGAAGTTAGATCATCATGGAAAACCTGTAAGCATTGAACGGCTGTTTCGTCCTATTGCGGGACTCCTCGACAGTGCGCACCCACAACCTCGCCCTCTACGAGATTCGAACCCGGCATCCAATGGGGTTAACCTCTAACTTCAACTAATTCACGAAATTGAGCAACATATTACATTACTTTTTAAGTAACTATTTATTCTGTTGATTTCTAGTTTTGAGAGAATCAACTCAGTATAGAAATTAGGAAGAAATACACATATATGATTGTAACCATCCTGCATTATAAATTATGTTATTTGATAAGTGATAACCATTCAGTCTCAAATCCAGTGTCCACAGATAACTTGATTAACATAAAGACACACATTTAAGTAAAAGATTTAAAACTACATGCAACCTTGTTAAGTTAAAAACGGAAATGTAAAGTTAATTCATTGTGATCTAATATCCATGAGTTTTTAAGAAAGTTGTTACATAATGTTCATTTGTACTGGTCATTTGACTCTTCAAATTGACGTTTAGTATTCCAGTTGATCAGTCTTTTTTTTTTTTTTGGCATATGTACATTCTATATGGATTGCCTCAATTTTGCCGGGAAGTTACTAGCATCTTAAGCAGAGATGGATAGTGTTTAACAATGGAATTCAGGAAGCTTGTTACGTCCTATTTGAGACACGCCATCTGGATGTACCTGGCTCTTAGAGTTGATGTTCATTCTGTTGAGAATATCCTTGTTAATTCTCAGATGCTTAATAATTGTAATTCTTATTTTAGACAAAATCTGTTACTGTTATTTAATACCATAAAGAAGTACGTATAAAATGATTCCTTGATATAATAGTTGACTGTAAGTGACTCATGTAAGCTTTGTATCGTAAGAGAAAGAATGCAGTGGTTTCGTTCAATCAAGCTGACCTTGATTTTATTCAATCAATTTATAAGTTTATACCGAATATTTGATTTTTGGTCGTTACAGTCCTTAATACAAACGTGCTTGTCTGAATTTCATCAAAATGTGATGACTTTAGTGCACAGAGTAGGTATCGACCATGGCCCACTGTTACAATGACCTTTCCTACTGCCAATTTGACAATAACACATGAAACAAAAAGACTACTCATACTATTTATACATCACTAAGCTACCCCTGGTTATATCTACCTATATACATGTACTTATAGTATCAGGTACGTTAAAAGAACAGAAAGGATATTATCTACGAGGATCTCAGAACCCATTACAAAGAACGTGATCTTGAACAACTCCAACCTATACAACAATATCATGTGAAGATATATGATGGAGAAAGATTATTTAGTAGATCCTTGTGCATCCTTTTGAGTGATTAGTGAACAGAGTAACTCACCAATCCTATGTTAAATAGAAGCAACTGCCATTTGCGGCCTTAACCTAACTTTATGTGTACAAATTAGACTATTTGAACGTCATTCACGTATTTCTTATAACGATTAGTCATTTAATTTTCTTTTGAAATCAGACGGCGGTTCAGCGAGCGAAATTTGAACTTATTACTTATGATTTCAAAGTTTTTAATCAGTAAAAGAATTTTCTCGAGTTCCTCCATGGGAAATCATGAATCAAACTTCACCCCATTGCATATGCAAGTAGCTATCAGGATTCAGTAGCTAAGTGGATAACGCGATGGCGTTTGAAGCGAACGGTACTGGGTTCGAGTCCCAGAGTGAACATCAACAAGTCTGAGATGCAGGTACATCCAGCTGACGAGTCCCAAATAGAACGAAACGCGCGTCAAACTGGATTCCACTGCTAGCCACTATCCATCTTTGCTTATAATCATGAAATACATTAACATTTCTTAGTTATTCACTAGAATGTAAAAAATAACCTATAGGAGTTTTACTTTTATTTAACTCATATACTTAGTATAACTCCAAATGAATATAGGGTTTAATTGGGAACAAGGTAGCCTCTAGGGTAGTTAGATTTATAAGGGAGGTTTTCACTTCCTAGTTGTAGCTGTCTTAGTGACTTAAATGAGTAACTGCAGTGGTTAAAAGACAACTGCTTGAAACAGGTCACCTTTTGAGAGTAGTTCTGGATTTGTTAATCTTGTGTTTTTGTCTCTTGCCGCCGGAGAAGTAAATACACGAGGTTAGATGACGTATTCTATTTGTAAGACCAACCTTTTCTAATTCCCTTCTTTCTTTATGAGAAGGCTTCAACTTGGAAGTAAAATAATGATATTTAGATACTTCTGTCGCGATCTTTTTTTTATCAGTTTTAAGAATTATAATCAATGTATTCAATAAATATTAATGTTAAATATTCTTTAACTGACAAACCACAGGTACACCTGGTCAGTCATGCTAACGTCTCCGACTGTGAAGCCGGGTAGAACGGGACCAAATCCATCATAGAGTATCAGCCCCATCAAGATTACAGGCACACCCTGCTGACGTGTGCCGAGTAGCACAAAACCTAGGTCAAGTAGGGTTTCCTGTCGACTACCTCCAACCAAACATCTTACAGTGCACGCTATATCGAGCCGGCTAGACTAGTACCCACATTGCAACTTCATCGATTGAATTCGATCTGCGCTAGAAAGGACCTGTCACGCATAACCTTGGTCGCTATAAAGTTATCGATAAAATTGTAACTGACTATAATAATGATAATAATAATTATTATTATTTCAATGAATCTAAATCCGTTTTCTAACACTAGACAACTTAAAATGTTAATTAGATTAATCATATGAATTGTAACTTCCATTCAAAATTGTATTTCTCAAATTATACTGATATTAGATGGTGGTTGGAAGTAGTCGACAGGAGACTCTGGACCCGGGTTTCGTGCTACTTGGTACTCGTCAGCAAGGTGTACCTGTAATCTTGAGGGAACTGGTGCTCCCTGATGGATTCGATCCCGTGTCACTTAGCTTCACAGTCAGAGACATTACCACTTAGCTATCCGGGCCACGACCAACCTCTTGTAGGTAAACCATAGATAAATAAATGACAGTTCTTATGTGTAAGGATAACTATGGTGAGATTTTATTAAGAAGGAGGGAAAAACATAATTTAATAATCTGTTAGTGTAACCGGTTAATCTATTGATTTTACAAACTATAAATACATTAAATTATTGATTAGTTTTCTGGTTAGGGTTTTTTTTAGCTAGTTAGTTTTCTACCGGATGGGTTCGCTAACTCTATGCCCAACCCTCCTCCTTTATCCGGGCTTGGGACCGGCAGTAACCCCCAGAGGGACTCCAGGCGGAGTTAAATTATTGATTAATCAATATTAACTACTCCCAGTTCAGTACATTCGAATTTATTTATTAAGCAAATATTCGAATGATATGTTGTAATGTTACACTGTTCAATGTCATGGTATTCAGTACTGTGAATCAGTAGTTGGTAAGTGAATAAATCTTCATATTCAATTTTGCAAACTTTTTTTTTTAAACTTCAAATCACATCAGTTTTGTTCCTTTGTACAGGTAACTCATTAACCACTTGACTACTCTCTAATTTTTTCATTGAGTTGGGGATTATTTTCGAAGTATTATTATATATCGGTTGTTTGATCTGTCTAGTTGGAATAGATGTACTTATGTATTAGAAGAACATTCCAAGTGTAAAAACCCCAAAAAGTAACAAATATGATAGTATTATTCACGTAATAGAAATTTCTCTAGGTTGTCTGAAAATATAAGCCAATTATCCACGAGAGGAATCATGAGTGTGTACTACTGAGGAGTTTCATACTAGGACGAAACGATCATTCAGTGTTTCCATAGTGATCTAGCATTCATTTATTCATGAATTTAACTATTTTCAAAGAAATGGTCAATTCTCAACAAGTTTGATATATTGACAATGATAAACTTTTGATTAATATTTGCCTATATTCAGTACCTTTCTTATTTTTTTTTCTCTCTCTCTCTCTCTATTGGAATTAACACAATTATGAGTTAAATTCCATTGTTTTGTTTTTTTGCCTAGACCCCATGGGTGTGGTCAATAATAACAATGGGACTGAATAAACAACTGAATGACTCAGTTGTATTGATTTTTTTTATTTCCTCCTTAAAACTCATCTGTTTATTTAATTCTCCTAAGCGGGGGGGGGGCTAATCTATTGAATGAGGGGTAAGAAGGATATTCAAGTGACTGATAATTTATTTACTATCTTACATTAATAAGTCATAAACAGTATTGTATTATTTTTCAATGATTAAGATCATGAGTCAGTTGAAGCTAGACCACCATGGAAAACCTGGAAGCACTGGACGGCCGTTTCGTCCTATTATGGGACTCCTCGGTGGCAGTGCGCATCCACGACCTCGCCTCCTACGAGATTCGAACACAGGACCTACTGGTTTCGTGCGCGAGCACTTAACCACTAGACCACTGAGCCGGCATCCAATGGTGTTAATGTCTAACTTCAACTAATCCACGAAATTGAGCAACACATCCACCATTGTCTTCAGTGAGTTACTATCCCACAACAGACCTGGTTGATAATACAATATAGTTTTGATCATATATTACAATGTTTGTATTGTTGATTAGGTCGCAGGAAAAGTCGAGTTAAAGAAGAGTTCCCTTCTTTTACAACGAATTCATTTATAAAACGATAGATAATAATATACTTTAGTAAATTTGTATAGAAGCTAGTCGAGGAATTCATGAAGCTTATTTCGTCCATCATGGAACTCATCAGTTGGATGTACCTGATCAACGGCAGTCTCTAACTGAGATATATGTAAACACTTACAAAATAACATACTTTTTAATGCATCCAGTCATTCAGCTATCTACAACATAGGACCAGGCACATATACATTAGTTCAAGTTGTCATACCTCATTAGTACAACAAGATGAACATCAAATTCATAGAAGCAGTTACTTCAATAGTCTATTTAATAATATATTAAAAAAAGCATCGCATATAAGGATATGATACAGGAAGAAAGAGTTAGTTTGTAGAAAGAAAGGTATGAAGTAATTTTAATCTCGCGGTTTAAGGGAACACAATGAGTATATACACCTACATCATTGTGATCGATTCAGAGTCACGTCATTCAGAGTCTCCCACCACTAGTTACGGTAGTCACGCGGACCCCAACCAAGTAGTATAATTCTACCAACATGACTCAGACCAGAAGTTTATGACTTTATAGACTGATACCACGTTTTGGTTTGGTCACCAATAACTTTCCTCTAACCGTCTCCAACACTAGTCAGCCTTGAGCACCGTGGTATTCGGAGTTCAGACATACGTAACACGTGGCTCAAACATCTCAGTCGATGAACATTCACAATCTCACCAACTGATTTACCGTCATTCCCTAATACCTTGCGTTTAAGCTCACTATTACTTACCCGGTGATCCCAGCAGACGCGAGCAATATTTCTGAGCCATCTCTGATCAAATACTAGTAGCTTATGAGTAACTTCTATTCTTAATGACCACGTTACGCAGCCGTAAAATAGAACAGAGCGAAATACTGTGCAGTATACTCGTCTCTTAATTGGTAGATGGGTATCTCGCCTTCACCATAGGTAACGCAAGTTGACAAAAGCCAAATTAGATTTTTGTATCTGTACTGAGATTTCATCAGACACCAACCCATTAAGGCTGGTCATACTCCCGAGATAAGTGAAGTTTTTGACGTATTCGATTACTTCACTCCGTATTCTTAGTTCAAGTGATGACGCATGCCAGTCCTGAAGCAACAACTTTCATTTAGAGGTTGAGGAACGCATCACAAACACCCTGACATTGTTGCTCAGTGCTACCAAAAGAGTGCATTTTATCAGCGTCTTCACCAAACAGGACTATATCATCTACGTATTCTAAGTCGGTAAGTGGACCACCTGATAGCAGATGATTTCCTTAAAATTCAGTCGACGAGAACGTTATTTCCATCAGTAGCTCTATAATGAAACTTACCAAAAGTCCGATAATTACTGAGGCGAATATTTTAGATCCAATATTAGTCAAACTATTGCCTCCATAGTTAACAAAGGATGATTTTGATCCTTTCTTATGTATTGGGACGATCGGTGATTAAGACGAGTCAGATGGGACCTCTGGAACCAATCCATCTGGACCAGTTGCACTTCCTAGTTTGAGATTTGCCATAGATTTTTGAACTTCGATTAGAGCCGAGGGGCCTACCTAATTTTCCATTCAGGCTGTTTGCGAATGGTGAGTAGTTGTAGAGTAGCTGAAGACCAGCTGCTCATCGCTCTAATCGTCTAAACTGAGAGCAGATAAGATTGCTGTTTTTTTCTGAGATTGTCTCACAATTGACTTTTCAATTCTGGTTTCTTTTATTAGTCTGAAAAGCTGTTTTGTGTTAAATACAACCGCCACCTTTTTCATATTTTTTGCTTTCGATGCCCACCATTGGTTTAAGTTGTTCCGTAGATTTTTGGTTATACCTATATACAGTCAGCAGTACGACTTCACCCTCGGACCTTGGGTTTTTTGCCTTTCGTCTTACCGTTGTTCAGCCGACCTGCCTGGCCTGATAGGACCTTGAGGAACTATTGTTCCAATCAGTATAGCCCAACTGGTTCATCACAATAGGCAAGCTCGACCATCACGTCAAGGTAGCAGCAACAGTTGATTTTTTTTTTTTTTGAAACACTATTTAACTGAAAATAGTAGATGAGTAACAGAAACAAAGGTTCGAATATGTGGTAGTCTTATTAAGTAACTGAAGATCTAGTTGTTAAGATCTTGAATATTGATCAAATAATTCGATTAAATAATTATGAGATAAAAATGTTGACATGATAACAAAATATAATCAGAATGAACATTGAAATAAAAATAAATCAGATAAAGGGAAAAAGTCAATAAATAGAAAGGGACAAGGAGAGTGGTGACTTTCAATAACTAGAAACTAAAACCAATGTAAAAGAAGAGGTTCCATCGTAGATAATTTTGACTTTTCTAATTATTTAACAATGGCTTCAGTTGTATGAAAATAAATTGGAATACTGTGTATGCCTTAACTGAATAACTATTATGTCTGGTTGTCGCTAATTGTTGTGCCGGAAAAATACTGATCAATTATACATAGAACGAGGGACCTCAGCAATTCCCACGACGCAAAAGTCAAAACACAAAGACTGGTATAAGTGAAGATTTATTGGTCCCCAAACACGACGACGACAACTACGATGATGATGATTTGGATGATGATGATGATTTGGATGATGATGATGATGATGATGATGATGATGATGATTCGGATGATGATGATGACGATGATGATGATGATGATGATTTGGATGATGATGATGATGATGATGATGATGATGATGATTTGGATGATGATGATGATTTGGATGATGATGATTTGGATGATGATGATGATGATGATGATTTGGATGATGCTGCTGCTGCTGCTGCTGATGATGATGATGATGATGATGATGAGTTGGATGATGATGATGATGATGATGATGATGATGATTTGGATGATGATGATGATGATTTGGATGATGAAGATGATTTGGATGATGATGATGATGATGATGATGATTTGGATGATGAAGATGATTTGGATGTTGATGATTATGATTTGGATGATGATGATGATTTGGATGATGATGATGATGATGATGAATAAAACTCATACTGAATAAATCAATTGAAAATTGACCTTTCTTTCTATCATATCACTAACACATATACATTATGATAAATTTTGTTTACTCACTACTCTTACTTAAATTCTATCATTTAGAATGGTATGAAAAATGTATATTTAATTAAATATTGTTCAACTTTAACATTAATCTAAGGTGTTTAAGTAATATAAGATGATATTCATAATGAGAATGGTACATTGAAACTTGAATTCACTTAATCAACATTAACATTTTTATAAACTACACATAGAGATTGAATAAAAATTCAGTTAGATTTATTTTTCATTATAAGTTTAATTAGTAGTGATGTGAAAATTTAAAAAAAAAGAAAAGAAAAGAAAAAAAAGAAAAAAGAGAAAAGAGAAAAAAGAGAAAAAAAGATAAAGAGATACTCATAATTAATCAATAATTCATACTTGTATTAGATTGTTGTTTGTTTTTTTTTATAATGACAACTAATTCAATGAATTTTCATATGAAGGTTGATTACAGTAATTTATTTAATTATAAAATTGAATATTCACAAACAAACTACTTCTAGTGACCAACATAAACTACTAAGCAATACGATGTAAATCTGTTGAAATCTAGGAATTCAAAATGGTTAAAATTGTAATTGAACAACTCACCAGTTTATGAAAACAACAGATATTATGGATAAGAAATTAAAATGGATGAACAAATTAATGAAATAATAATGAAAGTCGTTGAGCTTTGTACGGAAGAACTGTTTGTCATTCATATCAGAAGGAGTTTTGTGAAGATTGTAGTAATTTCAATGGTTAAGATCATAAGTCAGTTGAAGCTAGACCACCATAGAAAATCTGGAAGCAATGGATGGCCGTTTCGTCCTATTATGGGATTCATCAGTAGTGCGCAGCTATGGTATATCCTGGAGTTCTAGTGAGAAACAGTGACTAGTGGAGTTCAACCAGGTCTGTTGTGGGATAGTAACTCACTGAAGACAATGGTGGATGTGTCGCTCAATTTTGTGGATTAGTTGAAGTTAGACATTAACACCATTGGATGCCGGTCAGTTCAGTGGTCTAGTGGTTAAGTGCTCGCGCGCGAAACCAGTAGGTCCTGTGTTCGAATCTCGTAGGGGGCGAGGTCGTGGGTGCGCACTGCCACCGAGGAGTCCCACAATAGGACGAGACGGCCTTTCAGTGCTTCCAGATTTTCTATGGTGGTCTAGCTTCAACTGATTCATGATCTTAACCATTGAAATTACTACAATCTCCACAAAACCCCTTCTGACAATAATAATAGTTAAATGGAGTAAATTTCTGTAAACGTGAGTGTGAAACCAGTAGGTCCTGGGTTCGAATCTCTCAGGGGGCGGGATCGTGGATGCGCACTGCCACCGAGGAGTCCCACAATAGGACGAGACGGCCGTCCAGTGCTTCCAGGTTTTCCATGGTGGTCTAGCTTCAACTGATTCATGATCTTAACCATTGAAAATAAAAGTAAGTAAAGAAATGAAATTATAAAGAAGGCCATAATAAAGAAAAGGGAACTGATGAATCATTTTTGATGTGTCAATGAAAATAAATAGATTTGCTTGCTTAGTTTACTTGAGACCCGTGGAATCGTATTGTAAGATAGGAGAGCAGTTGTATTAATTAGCTCACCTAGATAGTTTATCTAATACCATTGACTTTCGGCTAACCAATGTCTACAAATGTGAGCTGACAGCCGAGAATAACATATAATGACTATCAAGTCTAGGATGCAGCTAGAATAAGTCAGTTGTCAGTAAGCAGATAGCTTTTAATTACATGAATCACTCATGGAATAGAATACAGAAACTTCATGATTACAAATCAATAGAATTAGGAAATTACAACATAGGTACCACCAAGCCAAAAGTGGAAGAGGATTGAGTAATAGACCTGTAACAAATTAATAGTATTTTGAGAATGGTGAAACACAACAATAATTTATGAGGAGCAATAATGAGGAGTCCCACAATAGGACAAAACGGTCATCCAATACTTCCAGGTTTTCCATGGTGGTCTATGAAAATCCTTTCTGATAATAATTTATGTCACTGGTTGAAATCATGAATCAATTGAAGCTAGACCACCATGGAAAACCTAGTGGTCTAGTTGGTTAAGCGCCTGGTGCGAGACCGGTAGGTCTTGGGTTCGAATCTCGCGGGGAGCGGGATCGTGGATGAGCACTGTTGAGGAGTCCCACAATAGGACGAAATGGCCTTCGAGTGCTTCCAGGTTTTCCATGGTGGTCGAGCTTCAATTGATTCATGATTTCAACTAGTGAAATTTCTAAAATCTCCACAAAATCCCTTCTGATAATAATAATTTATGTGTTGTACAAATGTTCACAGACAGAGGAATACAAGAAAATAATAGTGTAAATATTCAATAATCGTGCAGATATTGATCAACAATGACTTTTAACAGGATTGTACCGAAGGTTCCATTTTCGCTTATGACTTGTCATTCAGTAGCAATTATATATTAGTATATACAGCTCAAATTTTAGATTATCAATGGCTTAAGTTACTGTAACATAAAGTTCTGATGGACACCTCTGAAAGTTGATTTTGTAACTGATATGAAAAGATGAAGCTGAGGCTGAATGTCTTGTGTTCATTACAGAACATTGCTGAATAGATAACATAAATAACGACCTATGTTATTACTAACTGAGTCATATTGGTAGATAGTACAAAATACGACGAAGAAATAGCCTATATATCTATCTATACAGAAGTAGATTATCTGGAACATCTACCTTAAAATGGTAAGTTGTATCAATTTATCTCAAAACAGTTAGCCTGTTCACCCAATTTATTCCCTTGAAGATGAACTCATTGAATAGGATCTCTTCGTAAAACATATTCTATTATGGATTTAGTCTATCTATAATCTTACATAGAATAAGTGACTGTTTTTTTTTTTTTTTTTTTACGAAAAAAAAATCGATTTTACTCACTTGTATGTTACACGTATCTTCTTCAAATGTAGATCATTCAAGATAAAACTACTTATTGAAGTCATTGAAATTATTTCCTACGAGATGGTGGAGAAGATTTTTTAGCTCAGCTGGATAATTTTGATGGAATTTAGTTCTCTGAGCTGGTTGATTTGATCGTGGAGCTTTCGTCGTTCTTCTGAACGACATTATCATTAGCACAAACTTCAGATATGAAGAAATTCGAACACTTCACACTTCTATCTGAAGTTTATGCTGCGGATGATGTTGTTCAGAAGAACGATGAAAGTTCCACGATCAAACTATCCAGCTCAAAGAACAAAACTCCATCAAAATTATTTCCTACTCTATCCATATATTTACTACTGAAAAGAATAGTTTATTATTATTAAAGATTTCTAATAATAATACTTCAATAATCAAACCATTCAGCCAATCCATGTTAAAATGTCCAATATTTTAGACATGTCTCAATTATATGTATGTACTAATCAATAAAACATTTTGTCTATCCTATTCCTATGGAGTGGTATGTGTTATTTTTTATAGCCTAGATATAATCATCATGTTTGTATATATATGTGGGCTAATGCTCCCATGATTGAATGACACTACTTCACTTAGACTGGTTAAAAGTCAAGGTTAGTTTATCTGATTTCAATGAGACTATATATATTAAAGTATAATATATTGGATAACATAAAATGCTATCAAACTGATTATGATTGAGAAGATGAAGTTTATGATTTGTAAAGTGCCAAGTATCTCAAGGACTGTTAGAATACATTGCATTGAATTCACCAAATTACATGTATATGGATGTATATGTTAAATCGGCTTTCCGAGAAATGGAACAGAGCCTTCAGAGGCACTGAAGGAGCCAAAGAGTCTTAGCCAATCAGAACACGATGGAGCTTTTTAGAATACCAACGTGGAGTGCTACTATTGGTCAGTAGCATAAAATGTCTTTTAGTGGATTGGCTATAATATAATGTTGATTTAACAAATATTAACATCTATAAATACCCGTGTTTTTATGTACAAAAATGAAACTTGGAGTAAAATACTTTTCGCATACTTTTCGGCTTCTCTCTTGTGTTCAGGTTGCTGGATAATTCTAGCTTGGAGGTCTCAAGAATAGCTTAGAAAACGAAATAAGCGTTCGAATTACAAGACTTATCAGTACATACATAAGATGAAGTATTCAAAGATTGCACAATCTAGAGGAATGGAAAATATGTGCTTAAAAAAACATGACATCATGTTCATTCAATGTTTAATTACAACATATATTATCAGAAGGGGTTTTGTGGAGATTGTAGTAATTTCATTGATTAAGATCATGAGTCAGTTGAAGCTAGACCACCATGGAAAACCTGGAAGCACTGGACGGCCGTTTCGTCCTATTATGGGACTCCTCAGCAGTGCGCATCCACGACCTCGCCCCCTGCGAGATTCGAACCCAGGACCTACTGGCTTCGCGCGCGAGCACTTAACCACTAGACCACTGAGCCGGCATCCAATGGTGTTAATGTCTAACTTCAACTAATCCACGAAATTGAGCGACACATCCACCATTGTCTTCAGTGAGTTTCTATCCCACAACAGACCTGGTCGTGGATGCGCATTGCTGAGGAATCCCATAATAGGACGAAACGGCCGTCCAGTGCTTCCAGGTTTTCCATGGTGGTCTAGCTTCAACTGACTCATGATCTTAATCAATGAAATTACAACATATATATATATAACTATAATAAACCATCAAATCTACCTAAAATGTAGTATTTAAGCCTTTGCAATGAAGTCATCAAGACTATATATTCATAAATGTATAGAAGTCTTAATCATTAGACAATTCAAACATTTTATACATGGGCGAGAACAGTTTATTCTAACCTAGAATGCTCCCTAATGTTTTCTTCATTCATTTTTGGGGTATAGAGGTGGTGTGATAACCTCTTATTTTCAATGATCATGTAAAGTAAAATACATTGTTGAAAGTTATAGAATGCGAAATTCACTTGGTGTTATGAATTTAAGAATGGTTTATGTAACATAATTATTAATAAGCAATAATGGATAGTGGCTAGCAGTAGAATCCAGTTTGACGCGCGTTTCGTCCTATTTTGAACTCATCAGATGGATGTACACACATCTCAGACTTGTTGATGTTCACTCTGGGACTCGAACCCAGTACCGTCCGCTTGAAACGCCATCGTGTTATCCACTCAGCTTCTGAGTCCTGATAGCCATTTGCTTACACTACAAAAAGCTTGTGAATTAAGGCAATATCGAGGCATACGCACAGTATGCACATATACCAATAATAGACTGATCAATTACAGTCTTAAAAACTCAATGGGAAGATACAAACTAAACAATACCAAGTGAATAATTGTTAATGTTGAGATAACTAATATGTTTATACATTAAATCAAATTGTAAGATTAATGATAAGAATAAATGTGGTTAACATGGGGGGTGAGAGAGATAATAATATAAAATGTAGAATAATATACATTGGATAGGAATTAGTAAATAGGGCTGGATACTGAATAAATGGCTTAAAAACATTGGCAGGTTTTATAGTCATAATAATAGAAATATTGATAAGGATTTTTAATTTTTTTTTATTGAAGTCATGAATCGATTGATGTTAGGCCACCATTGGAAACCTGGAAACACTGGAGGTTGTTTCATTGTAGTACAGGACCTCTCAACAGTGCACATCCACGATCGCGCCTGCGGGATTCGAATCCAGGACCTTCAGTCTCTCACGTGAACGCTTAACCTCTAAACCACCGATTCGGCATCCAATGCTTCTAGGTTTTCAATGGTGGTCTAACATCAATCGATTCCTAATCTGGTTCAAAAACTTAACAATCTCCACAACCCCATACTGATTATTCTTAATCTGATGGATTTGAACAAATTGCCGTTAACATGAAATATCGTAAATGATTGCCCCATGTAATAAATTAGCTAAATGGGGCTGTTATCTTCTACTTAGTCAAACTGGGAGGTGCTTGTAAGCATAAAAACACAAGTTCCTAGAACACCAATATAAATCGCTTCTCAAGAGCAGCTGAAATGATAGATACAAAAACAGATGGCTAATCTAGGTAATTTATCTTTCAATCTCGGAGTGACCATCGGACTTGTGGAAAACGTTAATTGCCCGCATTAAAGATTCGTTGGATTGATCTGTGAAATATTTGAACTATCGTTTTGTTTCGTGTATTTTGGGACTATCGAGAAAGCAGTATCTGATTTAAGAATAGGGTACTAGGTAAGGATGGTAAATCGATTAATGAGAAGGTAAATCTTGACTAACTGAGTTGGTTGGGACATATGTTACGTATTTCTAACTAGGGCCTACCTCGACGGGCTATACTGTCTGGTGCAGCAGTAGATTTGAACAAGGCTAGGGACGGCCAAATTACGACATAGCACCAGTCTATGAAGTCACTGACATTTGGAATGAGTTATGTTGGTAGATATAGACCATCTGACTAGGGTTCGCGTTATTAACATAACCAATGGTTCCTTTAGTACCTGAGTCCCGAAATCTCCTTTTTTGCTCCTTATACCTTTCTATATTCAAGTTTTTATACTACTACTGATACTACTGCTTCTTCTACTACACTAGGATCTGTCTTAATAGAATCGAGGAGTTAAATTTTAGATCACTGATTTGTCATTTGAAGATGGTTGCATATTATAGTGGGTTGATTAGAATTAGAAGTGTAAACTTAAAGGTATTGGGTTGAAGCCCTGTTGAGGTTGTGGATGTGCATTAATGAAGGGTTTCATATCAGGTCAAAGCAGTTATCTAGTACCTCCTAGTTTCCTATTGTCATTCAACTAAGATTATTCTGTGATAAAAATTATTCATGTCAACAATCTATCCAAACTGATTATATTAATAATAGATAGTTTCTTAGGCAACAGAGCAGCTGTTTACTTAATTTTGTTGATAAATGAATATTCATATATTAAAAATCACTTAGAACAAGCCGAGAAACTTTTATAGTATATATAGACAGTAAATAAGTCGAGAATCTGGAAACACTGGTCAGCAGTTTCATCCTAGTATAAGGACTCCTCAGTGGTGTGCATCCATGAACCAGAATGCACTGTCTAGGAGTTCCATACAAAAGGGAAACAGCTGTTTTGTGCCTCCAAGTTTTCAATGATATTTTAATATTGATAGGTTCATGATCTCAATGGTTATATTAATAATTGATATTTATACTTTATAACGTGATAAAGTGTGAATAGATTCTTACGATTGAAATAAACTTAATAATTATCTAAATCGATTTTCTCAAGGACTGATTATGAAAATTAATACTTAGGTCATCTTGAGGTCTTCACTAATTTATACCTTGAATAAACATTTCATTTTAAGATTCAATTTTTTTTCATAACCAACATAGAGCCTGGTATAAATATACATTGAACTCAGTTTCTATAAACTCTGCCTGAAGTCCCTTTCGGGGAGCTACTGCCGGTCCCAAGCCTGGATAAAGGAGGAGAGTTGTGCATGGGGTTAGCGAACCCATACCGTAGAAAACTAACTCGCCAAAAAAAAAAAAACGCTAACCAGATAAAATTATTCAAACCAGTTTCTATAACATATTAGCATGACGAGATAAAATCGTTAACACGAATAGTTAAAGAATCCAAATAATGTGGTTCTAAGAAGTTATCTCCTTCAGAAGCAATGAAAACCTAATCTCTAAACTACCGAATACTGAGTCTTAACTTAGACAAAGTAAGAAGAAATAAGCTATTTGACTTGATCAACTTCATCCGTTTCTATAACATTAGTTAATACCTTGATATTGTTTTACTAGAATCTTCCCATTGATGTTTAGGACTGCAATTGATCAGTCTCTCACATTGGCATATGTGCATACTGTGCGTGTTGCCTCGATATTGCCTTAATTTACAAGCATTATAAGCAAAGATGGATAGTGGCTAGCAGTGGAATCGAGGCCCAGAGTGAACATCAACAAGTCTGAGACGCAGGTACATCCAGCTGACGAGTCCCAAATAGGACGAAACGCGCATCGAACTGGATTCCACTGCTAGCCATTATCCATCTTTGTTAATTAATACCGTTTGTATGCAAAAAAACAAATAATACAATCTACTACATCGGGAAAAGAATGACATAAATAACCTACTTGACAGTAACTAGAGGATAGCAAACATTAGTAGACAAAACTTAATATCAATTTTAATTCATATATTAGATGGTTGGATCTTCACATCGATGTTTAGGACTGCAACTGATCAGTCTCTTCTTGAATATGAGCATACTGTGCGGATTGCCTCGATATTCTCAGAAAGTTTCAAGTATTTAAAGCAAAGATGAATGGTGGGTGAAGATGGAATCGAAGACTCACGATTCATCCAATTAGAAAGCCATCATCTGAATGCACCTGCATCCGAGTTGATGTTTATTTTAGAACTTGAGCCCAGTATCTTCACGGCATGTACATATGCCAAAAGTGACTAATTAATTGTAGTCTTAAACATCAATAGGAAGATTAAAACAAGCAATAGTTATGAACTAAAGTTAAAATTCACTTGATTGAACATGCTAGTAGTTAGGTGGACTCAGTAGCTAAGTGGATAACGTGATAGCTCTTGAAGCAAACGGTACTGTGCTTGAGTTCTGGAGTGAACATCAGTTCCGGAATACAGGTACATTCATCTGGCGAGTCCCAAATTGTATAAAATGCGCGTCATGGATTCTATTGTTAGCTACCATCCATTTGTTTAAAACAATATCGTTTATGAAAAACATGAAGGATTGCGATTTGTAAATAAACAAGGCATGTCCATACATGATCAAGGTGAGTTAAGGTGGTGGTAGGCGTTTAATTCTGTAATTGGTGGGTTCGTTTATCGAAAATGAGAATGCGGTTCGAATAGACAGAATGAAAAGGAGTATCAGAACTTTATATCTACAGAAACTAAGGGGTAAATACATCTACATCATTGTGAATAATTCTTAGCCATATCACCTAAAGTCTCCAGAAATGAATAGCGGTTATTCTTCGAATCCTAGTCAGGTAATTTGCATCTTTCGACATAACTCAATGACTCAATGAATTGATCCTATGTTTTGGAATAACTTTGCTTAAGTTTCGACTTATTACTAAAGCAGCTAATATCACCTTTTGAAGTAAGTGATGGTTAGATTTGATTTGAGTGTATATTAACAAATTAAACAATAAAAAATGTTTCTTCAATGGAAATTTTTAATTGGTTGGAATAGAAATTACCTGTTTGAGAAGCTGTATACCTAAAACAAATTGATGTAGAAAATAGAAAGAATATGTTTCGATTTTAACTCCGCCTGGAGCCCCTTTCCGGGGGCTACTGCCGGTCCCAAGCCCGGATAAAGGAGGAGGGTTGGGCATGGGGTTAGCGACCCCATCCCGTAGAAAACTAACTCGCTAAAAAAACGCTAACCAGAAAGAATTATGTTTCGATTTTGCTTCGACATGAATCGAATACTCTCTTTCAACCAGGATGATCAACATGATCACTTAGGGAGATTTACTGATGCTTTGTTTCCAATTTCAAAACGGGTTTTGAGAAAACATTGACCTGGCACTTTCCGAACGTGATCTTCATAATGACACAGTGTAATTTGAGTCGAAGTTACGTACCATCAAACCATTTTGTCTTTTAAATGAATTAGTATTAGATTGTTTTCAACTGCAGCTTTATTGAAACATTCAGTCATTATTCATTTTAACATAATGGAATTATAAAGACGTTTGAAGCAGTGAACGGCGTTTTTTTTTACCCTAGTGTGAGGCTACTAAAAAGTGATCACTCATGATCTTGCATACGGGAATCAATCCCAAGACTTTCTTTGTCTTGCGCGTTCGCTTAAAATCTGGACTAACTGAACTGAAATTCAATAATGTACATGTCTAACATTAATCTATTTATGATACTACCCAAACTTACCGACTCTTTGAAGTGTATAACTGTCTCATACATAACATAATTGAATGCCAATGGTCACGGTTTCTCGCTAAAACACCAGGAATTACATCTTGAAGCTAGTCACTAACGAGTACATGATTTTTATTAGCATATTCTTTATTACTAATATTCTCTATCCATTAATTGAGCTTAATGAATATAAATGATATATGTTTTAGAAAAGCTCATTTATTATAAGAAAAGATTAAGTATCTAATACTACTTATATACTTATTCTATCTTTAATGTGTAATAGTCATGTTGATGTACATAATAATAAATATCAAATAACATATATGGATATCATATTTACATAATCATGATTATTAAGCAGGTAAGTAAAGTCTTTCATTTATGCCACAGATCTAGGAAAGATGTTTGATAGTAATAATATTTTGATCATGTATCAGAAGGAGTTTTGCAGAGATTGTAGTAATTTCAATCATTGAGATCATAAGTCAATTGAAGCTAGACCACCACTATAGAAAACCTTGAAGCAATGGATGGTTGTTTCGTCCTATTACGGAACTCCTCAGTGGCAGTGCGTAGCCACGACCCCACCTCGTGGGATTCGACCCCAGGACCTTTCAGTTTCGCGCCAGGCTCTTAAACAACTAGACCACTGAGCTGGCCGGCATCTAACGGTGTTAATGTGTAACGTCAACTAATCCACAAAATTGAGCGACACATTCAACATTGTCATCAGTGAGTTAGTATCTCATAACTGAACCAGGTTGATTATGATTTTACGACATTAGATTTATTTAATGTTATGCTTTAAAAATTAAAATTAGATAATTTATTTACAACACACACACACACGCACGCACGCACTCACATACACAAAATGTGACTCACACCTCCGCGTCGTGCCTCTTAGATAGTGGGACAAATATGATATATGAACTAACGTGAGAGGTAACCAGGGTGGTGGAGATCAAGCTAATCACCCACTCTTACTGATACCCACAATTCGATTACAAAACCCATAGAGAAACACAGCACACATTATTTATGTAAATTTATTCACCTATTTATGAATGCACAATGATAAGATTGATTCAACTAAAAGAAAACACCTTTTCATTTGATGCTATGACAAACAATGTGTGTTCTATTTTATTTAAGCAAATCAATGTGAACCTATAGATTCATCTGATTTACATAGAATTAAGAAAAATTATAAACGATGACAGTATATTCAACAATGTTTAAGATGGTGGGACAATTAATTTTGCATTATTTTCTATGAATGAAATGTAATAAAGAATTAGGCAAGGTATCTTAAATAGAATTTATACATTATTTTAAGCATCTTTTCATTATTTAGAGCATAAACATGAGATTTATATTTTATTTTAGATAGATTAATTTGACTACTTTTAATCTATTTAAGTAATATAAATAATTCATGCATTTTTATGATACAATTATGTTTTGTAGCAATCGCTTTTATGCTTCTATCAGTAGTATTTAAATAACTTTTTATAAAATCATCATATGGAGTTAATTCAAAAACCTCTTTGAAATCCTTATTACTATTAGCATGTTCATTATTATGAATGGGGAATGAATCTGTATTGGTGTATATAAAGTAGTTTGATCTGATTTTACAAGTTAAAATGTTTACTGTCTTGTTTAGGAGATGATTTCCTGAAATGGTAGATGATTTTATTTGATGATCAGTCGTTAGATTTACGTTAGACTTCCAGTTCAATAGACTACCTGTTCTTGTAATCACTTATGTAAGATGTAGGATTTTACATTCTCACTATGTCTTATAGAATAATTGTCTACTAGTAAATTTGAGTTCGTTTTACGCTCATTAGAGCTAGAACTACATAATCTATTACACTCGTCCATCAAACCATCATATCGAATTTCTTTCTTTGTATTGAAATATACAACACTCTTTCTATTGTTAGATCGATAGGATTGTTTATTGAAAGAGGATTGTGAACTGTCATCCCATTTTTTGAATGTTAGTCTGTTATTAGGTTGGAGACGATAGATCACCCCCCCAACAACTCATAGTTTGTAATTTTATCTTGTGGAGCTTGTATGCACATGTATACGTGAACATTTCTTACCACCCACGCACATAGTTGATTGACGAACTATCGATTAAATGTTTATAAGCTCCATGACAATATCGATGTATATAAAATTGTATATATACGTTTTAAAATTGTCTTTGTAAAAAGTTTGCTGGTTCTCTGGTTGTTGCAGAATATACTTCCCCATTCTGATCTTGGTCTTCTCTCTAGATAGCTGGGGCTGGTCGTTTGTTATCGAATCTCGTTCTCATTCACAGACTACGTGAACCCGTGATAGCTCTCTTTTCAATCCTAACAATTGGCAACAAGGTAAAAAGAAAAATGACTCTGCCTTCCGATCGATTACAGCTGCTATTCGAACGGCACTTGGACTTATTAGTCAATTTACGCACATAGCTACTGAATCACTCATGCGTTGGAGATGCGACGGAAGTGAATGGACTGATTTCTCAACTGCACAATGAGCTAGGAAATGATTTCAGCCTCAGTGAATCCTCGATAAACTGTATTTCAAACGAAACAGCTATCACTCAAGATCCGCCCGGTGGCCCAGTACTCCCCACTCCAGAAACATTCCCGGTAATGGATCCGAAATCCATTATCCCCGAAACAGCATGTACAGACAGTGATGCATCCAGCTCACAAAAGAACGCCTTGCTAAATGTTCATGGAATTCTTGCAGTAACCACCTATGAAACAGAAAATAAATCGAGCAGTACACTGTATGCAGCTGCTCCAAATGAAGCTCAACATTATGTGACACAAGTTTCTGACGAATCTTATTATCGAGATTGTCTTTTACCAGAACATAGATCAGATGCTGATTATCCTAATGATTCATCATCTACAAATGAAGCTCCCAATAAAATTGATAACGAGATTTCAGAAGATCCAAACTCTGATGACCTCAAATTAAATGGCGTTTATCCTCACTACCTGGTCCATTTTACTGGATTCTCTCCTCAATATGTTTTAAATACAGTCAAGTTAATTATAATTTGGGTAATATGAGGACCCAACACTGTTTCGTGGGGGGAGGATGAACACGGAAAACTTCAAATCCGGATCTCAACACCGGATCTTCAAAAAGGGGAAGAGTGTTGGGGACGATAGATCCCCCCCAACAACTCATAGTTTGTAATTTTATCTTGTGGAGCTTGTATACACATGTATACGTGGACATTTCTTACCACCCACGCACATATTTGTATATATACGTTTTAAAATTGTTTTGTAAAAAGGGTTCGCTAGTTTTTTGGTTGTTGCAGAATATACTTCCATTCTAAGCTTGGTCTTCTCTCTCTAGATAGCTGGGGCTGGATCGCGTCAATAGTTAGCTTACTGGACCTTGGTCACCGAATCCTCGATCTCGTTCGCAAATCTAAGTGAACTCGTTAAGCTTCAACCTTTGATAAAATATTTCATAATTATTCAGATTTTCACTATGAATGTCATGTTTTTTAAAAAAAAATTGAATCTAAATTGTTCTGTTTGGTAACCGAAATGAACACATCTACAAATATCTATGTCCTATTATCTATATCTATTGTATCTATATGATCAAATTAACTTGTTTGATTCATAGAAACTATGCTGTCATTCAGATAATTACACTTCAATGGATTGTAATCACTTGTGTTAGACGTTTATTTAGAAGAAAATGACAGATGATTACTTTGTTGTTCATTTAATGATATAAAAGTTACTTTTAATGAATGTTTGAATTTCTAAAGAAAGTTGGTGGATAAAAAGCGAATTATTATTATTATTATTATTATTATTAGAAAAGAGTTTCTGTGAAGATTGTAGTAATTTAATAGTTGAATTCATGAATCAATTAAAAGTAGACCATCATGAAGAGTCTTATATTAGGGACTAGTGCTTCTAGATTTTTCATGATGGTATAGCTTGAATCGATCGTTCATGGAGGACAGTTGACAAAGTCGTTCGAAGTAAAGACCGGTGTTAGGCAAGGTTGCTTACTGTCACCCTTTCTCTTTCTCCTGGTGATCGACTGGATCATGAAGACATCAACATCTGAAGGGAAGCACGGGATACAGTGGATAGCTAGGATGCAATTAGATGATCTAGACTTCGCAGATAATCTGGCTCTTCTATCGCATACGCAACAACAAATGCAGGAAAAGACAACCAGTGTAGCTGCAGCCTCAGCAGCAATACGTCTCAATATACACAAAGGGAAAAGCAAGATTCTTCGATACAACACAGCATGTACCAATCCAATCACAATTGACGGAGAAGCTTTGGAAGATGTAAAAACCTTTACATATTTGGGCAGTATCATCGATGAACACGGTGGATCTGATGCAGATGTGAAGGCACGGATTGACAAAGCAAGAGCAGCATATTTACAACTGAAGAATATCTGGAACTCAAAACAATTAGCAACCAACACCAAAGTCAGAATTTTCAATACAAATGTCAAAACAGTTCTACTGTATGGGGCGGAAACCTGGAAAACTACGAAATCCATCGTCCAAAAGATACAGGTGTTTATTAACAGTTGTCTACGCAAAATACTTCGGATCCGCCGGCCGGACACTATAAGCAACAGCGTACTGTGGGAGAGAACAAATCAGATCCCAGTGGATGAAGAAATCAGGAAGAAACGCTGGAAGTGGATAGGACACACATTGAGGAAAACACCCAACTGCGTCACAAGACAAGCCCTCATATGGAATCCTCAAGGTCTAAGGAAGAAAAGGAAGACCAAAGAATACATTACGCCGAGAAATGGAGATAGATATGAGAAAAATGAACAAGAATTGGATGGAACTTGAAAAGAAGGTCCAGGACAGAGTGGGTTGGAGAATGCTGGTCGGCGGCCTATGCTCCATTGGGAGTAACAGGCGTAAGTAAGTAAGTAAGTAAGATAGCTTGAATCGACTCATGAATATCAACGATAAAATAATTTTAATAGTTAAGGTAGACCATCATAGAAAACCTGGAAGCAGTGAAACATCGTTTCGTTCTATTGTGGGACTCTTCTGTGCCAGTGAGCATCAACGATCCCATCTCGCGAGATTCAAACCCAAAACGCTTAAGTTCTGAACCACTGAACTGACCGGCATCCAATAGTGGTAATATTTGACTTCAACTAATCCACGAAATTGAACAACACATCCACCACTGTCATCAGTAAGTTACTATCTTACAACTAACCTGATTGAACTCTACTGACTGCTGGTTCTCAATAGAACTCCAAAATATACCTCATGAAGTCAGTCACTAGTGAGCATATGTGCTGATGAATATTAGAAGGGACTTTTTGGTGGAGATTATAATAATTTCAATAGTTGAAATCATGAGTCAATTGAAACTAGACTATTATAGAAAACTTGGAATTACTGGACGATCGTTTCGTCCTATTGTGAAACTCCTCAGCAGTGTAATTTATCACTCTTATTTATTATTATTATTATTATTAGTGGCTTTATTCAATATTATATTTTTTGGTACAATATAGAATTCTCAGAACAAAGTATTTCAACAAGTTTCTCGTTTCTTATTTCTTGATCAGTTCCTTGTGATAAATATTGAGTGATCGCCAGTTAGATGTTAGCGGTTCAAGAATCGACCATCTGATCCATGTATATCCTTTTCAATGCATATTGCCAGTAACTATGATGTCTTTGATTGAGCTCTTTTGTAACTTGTACAGCTTCAATTTACTCATGATCTCAATGATTGAAATTACTATAATCTCCACAAAATCCCTTCTGACACTCATATACATATTGATTGTATACCTATTTTTGATTAATCATTAGAATAAAATCACATATTTCAAAAAAATGGTCACAGTTACAATAAATCACAGGATGCATAACATACTGAGTATAGTTCATGGTAATTTCATACAAGAATATCATGTTTTGAATAGTGTTATCAAATTGAATTCAAATAACTGAAATAATGTAAATCAAAAATCACCTTTGAATATCGACTTGATGTGGCTTGAACAATCTCAACTACTACAACTACTACAACTACTACTACTACTACTACTATTACTACTAATACTACTACTACTACTACTACTACTACTACTACTACAACTACTACTACTACTACTACTACTACTACTACTACTACTACTACTACTACTACTACTACTACTACTACTATTACTACTACTACTACTACTACTACTACTACTACTATTACTACTAATACTACTACTACTACTACTACTACTACTACTACTACTACTACTACTACTACTACTACTACTATGATCAACGTAATCATGTATACATGTTGTATATACTTCAATAATTGTTGAATAAGATTTTTTTTTCTGGATACAAGGTTGAAGTTATCTTGAATGTACTTGTATTCCTCAGTTGATGTTCATTCACCGTGGAAATGGAACTTAGTTTACATTCATTTCAAATATCATATTGTATACATCGAATTGACGAGTTAAAAATAAGGCGGAATATACATCATGGATTCCAATACTAGTTACCACTTATCTTTATCTAAAATGGTTGTGATTCATATTCCAGAAGAGACTGATCTATTATAGTATTAAACATCAATGGGAAGATTTAAATAACCAATAAAAATGAGATTTAAGTAAAATTAGTTATTTTTATGAGCGAAGTTATTTATAATACAGTTAATAGGCAACAATTCATCAGTAAGATAATCTACTTCTACTCAAGGCCTTGGATTCGAATCTTGTGAGCGGGATCGTGGATGCGCACTGCCACTGAGGAGTCCCACAATAGGACGAAACGGCCGTCCAGTGTACTTCCAGGTTTTCAGTGGTAGTCTAACATCAATAGGTTCATGATCTCAATTAAAAACTTAATAATCTACGCAACTCCTATACTGATATCTACTTTATCATTGGTAGTCGATATATACTCTGTGATTTACACTTTAATCATTGGATAGTTCGTTTATAGTTTCATTTTAGTGGTATCTTGTGAAATTTCGTAGAGACACTGTGTTAGTGTTTAACTGTTTATGATCATAATAACAATATTTTAATATGAATTGATCGACATTGAAGCGAACGGTACTGGGTTTGAGTCCCAGAGTGAACGTTAATACTGAGATGCAGTTACATCCAACTGACGAGTTCAAAAAAAGGACGAAACATGTGTCCTAGATTCCACTGCCAGCCACTATCCATCTTTGCTTATAATAGAATACCTTGTAATAAATGTTCTATAGTTCAACTTATTACTAAGTAGGAAATATTATCAATCAAGAAATATGATTAATCATCCTTGTTTTGGTGTATTCGTGAATTCAGTTTGAAAATTTCGAAGATTCATATTCAATCATGAAGATTATTCTTATATCGTACATTTGAAATAACTTGATTGTCATATAACACAGTACAATAAGAGGTTCGTATGTTTGTACATGAATATATTCCTCATATGGATTAAAGAAACAACTTCAAATGAATTGCTTTATTGAATAAATACGGTGATTGAGTTTGGTTTTTCTTTACAAAGTCAGTAGTTGAGATTACCACACGACTTTAAGTTGGTTAGAGTAATTTCTCTTATTCTTAAAATAGTAACAAATTAGATAAATTCTAAACGAAGTGCTATGTTACAGATGTAAGATAGTGGAGAAGATTTGTAGTTCAGATGGATGATTTAGATGGAGTTTTGTTCTCTGAGCTGGATGGTTCTGGTTGTAGAACTTTCATCGTTCTTCTGAAAGACATCATCAGCAGCACGAACTTCAGATAGAAGTGAAGTGTTCGAATTTTCCCATATGCATTTCACAGCTTGTTCGGTACACCTCAGTGTTGATTGGTTCTTATTGACCTTAAATTTGTCATTGTTTACTTTTTTGTTTTGAATGGTTAAGATCATGAGTCCGGTGTAGCTAGATCACCATGGAAAACCTGAAAGCACTGCAAGGCCGTCTCGCCCTATTATGGGACTCCTCAGTGGCAATGCACATCCACGACCACGCTCCCTGTGAGATTAGAACCCAGAACCTACTGGTTTCACGTGCGAGCGCCTAACCATTAGACCACTGAGCTGGCCGGCGTCCAACGGTGTTAATGTCTAACTTGAACTAATCCACGAAATTGAGAAACACATCCACCATTGTCTTCAGTGAGTTACTATCTCACAACAGACCTGGTTAAACTCCACTGGTCACTGCTTCTCAGTAAAACTTCAGGATATACTTCATGAAGCCAGTCACTAGTGAGTATATGTTGGTTTTGGTTGTGTTTCTCATTGGTTTGATTCTTGTCCCTATATTTGTGCATAATTTTCCTGATTGGTTGATGAATTGAATCAATTTCAATGTGTTTGTTGATTGCTAATTCACCTAAGTGCAAGTCTTCCAACATCGAGGTGTACAGAACAATTTGTGAAACGCATATGGAGAAATTCGAACACTTTACACTTCTATCTGAAGTTTGTGCTAATGATGATGATGATATCGTTCAGAAGAAGAATGATGAAAGCTCCACGACTAAACTATATAGATCTAACCAAACATATAGATTTATTCATCAAATTTCTATTGATCTCGAACGTTGAATTGAAGGGCGTTATTTATCCAAAAAGTTAGAATCAATAATAAATGAAATAACATCAAAGTAAGCAACAAAAAAAAAAGAAAAAAAAAAGAAAAAAAAGAAAAAAAAAGAAAGAATTTGAAATGAAAGGGATTAAAATGGGTGGAAATCAAAGTTAATAATTTCATATCATGGAAAACTTGGTTCTTTTTTTGTTTTGTTTTTTTCCAAAACATAATTGTTATTCACCTGTGGATATGAAGTGAACAGAAGTGAGAATTTTTATTTTCCACAATCAAAAAAACAAAAACAAACAAGTAAACAAACATAAAATATTGGGTGTTAGTGTTTTTTTTTTCCTTCATTTTGTCAATAAATAAAATGGTTGCTAAGTGAAAATCTCTAATTCACTTGTAACTGGTTAATAGTGTTTAGTATTTAAACTAGAATGTCATAGCTATATATATATATATTGTTCAATAACAAGATTATGTATACATCTATATGCCTCTTATTATAAGCTTTATTTTGACCCCAAATGCCCTGGTATGGCCGAGAGTGGGGAGAGTCCGCTCTCCCGCTCCAAATGCTCTCACATGGCCATGCGTATATAGCCTCTGCCAGGGAAGTCCTACTCACTGCCTTCTCGCACCACGGGTGTTCTTTACGAAAATGAGAGGACGAAAAGCAAATGTCAGGCACTTTAACCGGATCCCAAACTAATGGTGCACATGGGCTCCAGTATCCTGAAGGAACAAATAGCATATGAACCAATCGTTGGTCACCGGCTATCATGGGACTGCATCTCTTTACGATGCTCCACTGCCTTGTCGATCATACCTTCAGGTCGAAGGCTCGGGGTGTGTTCCCCTAAGAAAACCACCTGGTTCGGTTTGGGCACCCGGTCAGTATCACAGCTCTCACACATATCAAATGAAATCTGTGTGGTTTGATTTCTTTTTGGGTTTATCATCGGTAAAATGAATAAAAGTATTATGCGATAAATTCCATTCATCATAGAACATTTTATTTATTTATCTTAACACACATATATTGGTACAAGGAGGCCCCAAATATATATGCGCCACACAAATCTCATTTGACATGTGTGAGGGCTGTGATACTGCCCAGGTGCCCAAACCGAAGTAAGTGGTTTTCTTAGGGGACCACACTCCGAGCCTTCGACCTGAAGATCTGATCCGCAAGGTAGTGGAGCATCGTGAGGAGATACAGTTCCATATTATCCGGTGACCAACGATTGGTTCATACTCCATTTGTTCCTTCAGGATACTGGAGCCACCCCAATGTTTACCATTGGTTTGGGATCCGGTTAAAGTGCCGGACATTCGTTTTTCGTCCTCTCATTTTCGTAAACAACACCCGTTGTGCGAGAAGTCAGTGAGTAGGACTTCCCTGGTAGAGGCTATATACGCGTGGCCATGTGAGAGCATTTGGAGAGGGAGAGTGAACTCTCCCCACTCTCAGCTGTACCAGGGCATTTGGGGGCCATCATAGAACATACAAGAAGGGAGAGCTATTCAATTAATCATAACAACAATATATTTTCATAGTTCATTTAATTTGTTTTATTTGTTTATAGAATAACTTAATGATTTGTGTTTTTCTCCAAAAGAAGGGGTAAATACAAATTGATTTTATATATGAATATAATAATCAATATTCGTCACAAGATAAGTATATCAGTAGTATCTTTCTGTTGAGTAGATAAATAATGTTAATGGATACCTCTTTTGCTCTCACCAAAGATTGAACACAGGACAACAATCTCCATAAAACCTTGTGATAACAATCATCGTGTCCTTACTAGTGACCATCTTCAAGTGGTGATTCCTGGAGTTCTATTGAGAAGAGGTAACTAGTGGAGTTCTCTCACATGTGTGAAATACATATCACCAATGTCAATGGATAATATTTGTGCAATACTATGAATTGAGAGAAGCTACAAAAGCAAACGGTTGGATACAGATTCAATGCACTGGAAGTTAACCCCCTCCCCACCGTAGGGCATGAAGGTTATGGGTTTGGTTAGTATTCCGGTCGTTGGGGCACATTTCTTGGGATCCCTTCATGATTACAGATAGACCTTCCTGACCAATGTGAAATGTCATAAGACCTAGATCAATTAGGATTTCCTGTCGACTACCTCCAACCACCACTTCACTTCTCAACACTTCAAGCGACGTCAAATCACTTAAACTTAATACCACATTTCAATAAGAACTAAGAAGAACTTGAAATATATATGATGTCGGTCACAACTTGGTGATCAATCAATTTATGAACTAAAGGTATTCAGAAGAATTACAGAACTAAAGTCAGAAAGGTTGTTGATGACAAAATTCACACAGAAACAAAAATATATTTTATCGACTTGAGATTATCAAATATAAAGTGTATAAAAATAAAACCTTAGTAACTATAATAAATGCAAAGGTCAAAAGTATTTTTTTCGTATACAAAACACACATTTTCTCTTGTGAATACTGAAAGATAGTGCTATTTTTAAGGACTTTAACGTGAAACACTTGACGAAAAATGACTTATTTACTTACTTACGCCTGTTACTCCTCGTGAAGGAGCATAGGCCGCTCACCAGCATTCTCCATCCAACCCTGTCTTGGGCAATCCTTTCAAGCTCTTTCCAGTTCTTATTCATCCTTTTCATATCTGATTCTATTTCCCGACGTAATGTATTCTTTGGCCTTCCTCTTTTCCTCTTTCCTTCACGATTTCAAGTTAGGGCTTGTCTCGTAATGCAGTTTGATGATTTCCTCAATGTATGTCCTATCCATTT
The DNA here is from genome assembly GCA_946903255.1 of Schistosoma spindalis. NCBI lineage: Eukaryota > Metazoa > Platyhelminthes > Trematoda > Strigeidida > Schistosomatidae > Schistosoma > Schistosoma spindalis. The sequence goes on along the minus strand of OX336423.1, from coordinate 1,685,490 downwards.
CCATCGTCTTTTCCTCATTTCCTCTTCAGGTGGAAGCTGGTTGGTTCTCTTCCACAAAAGGCTACTGCTGATGGTATCCGGTCAATGGATGTTGAGTATGTTTCGTAGACAGCTATTGATAAATACTTGTACATTCTTGATGATGGTTGCTGTAGTTCTCCAAGTTTCAGCTTCGTACAGTAGAACTGCCTTGACGTTCGTATTGAAGATTGTGACTTTGATATTGGTTGAAAGTTGTTTTGAGTTCCATATGCTCTTTATTTGTAGGAATGCGACCCTTGTTTTGCCAATCCTCGCCTTTACATCTGCATCTGAACCTCCTTGTTTATCGATGATGCTTCCCAGGTATGTGAAGGATCTCACATCTTCCAGGGTTTCGCCATCAAGTGTGATTGGATTGCTGTTCTCCGTGTTGTATATGAGGACCTTGGTTTTCCTTTTGTGTATGTTGAGGCCTACTGATGCAGAGACTGCTGCTATGCTGGCTGTCTTTATCTGCATTTGTTCATGTGTATGCGATAGGAGGGCTAGGTCATCTGCGAAGTCCAAATAACCTAATTGGCTCTGAGCTGTCCATTGTATGCCGTGTTTTCCCTCAGATGTCGAGGTCTTCATAATCCAGTCGACCACCAGAAGAAAGAGGAAGGCAGAGATTAGACAGCCTTTGTCTTACTCCGGTCCTTACTTGGAATGCATCTGTCAGCTGTCCTCCATGCACTACTTTGCACTTTAGTCTGTCGTATGATTGATTGCAGCCTCTCATAGAACTGATCTTTAATGTCATCGCTGCTATCATTGGTGGGTGCATAACATTGGATAATATTCATTGTGATCCCCTCCTTCTTTGTTTTGAATGATGCTTTGATGATTTTGGATCCGTGAGATTCCCATCCTGTAACTGCATTTCGTGCTACTTTGAACAGCATTAGAGCAACTACCTGAGTTTGTGGGGCATTTTCCTCTTCGTGAGCGAAGTATAACAGCATCTCTCCCATATTTACCCTTTGTTGTCGAGCATGGGTCAATGGGTTACGCTGATTCCCAGTACTACCAAGTTGTATCTCCTCATTTCCGTTGCTATTTGACTGGTCTTCCCGGTCTCCCACATTGTCCCGACGTTTCATGTACCTATAAAAATTGTTGCTCTGGTTTTTAGAAGAGGCATCGGCCTCATGGCTTCCGAAGGAACTCGGATTTCACCCTGAGGCGTCATATTTTTTCTCAATGAAGACCTTCTAACTCCCAAGGCAGGGTTTAAATGGTTTGAGTTATTTTTTCTGGTTAGCGTTTTTTTAGCGAGTTACTTTTCTACAGGATGGAGTCGCTAACCACATGCCCAACCCTCCTCCTTTACCCGGGCTTGGGACCGGCAAAAACTCTGGAAGAGCTACAGGCGGAGTTTTGACGAAATATATATACATATATATACAGTGGCAGTGCGCATCCACGATTCCGCAACTTCGTGGATTGGTTGAAGTTAGACATTAACACCGTTGGATGCCGGCCAGTTCAGTGGTTTATTTGGTTAAGCGCCTGGCGCGAGACTGATATGTCCTGGTTTCGAATCCCACGGGGGCGGGATCGTGGATGCGCACTGTTGAGGAGTCCCATGCTAGGACAAAATGTCCGTCCAGTGCTTCCAGGTTTTCCATGGTGATCTAGCTTCAGTTGATTCATGATTTCAACCAGTGAAATTTTTAAAATCTTCACACAACCCCTTCTGATAATATAGCCATATCACATAAGGTGGACAAAATGAAATGAATCAGATAAATGTTAAATGAGTTCAAATAACATGGTAGAGATGATCAAGAAAATAACTAAACTTTTAGAATATGATTAGAGACGGTAAAATGAAAGAGTATGCATGAAGGAATACAAGAACTTAAAATATGAAGTCGGATAAAGAGTGAATACATCTTCACTAAAGTGATCACTTCTGAACTATACAACTCTACGTTTCGAACCCCCGATAATAGTTAAACACAAACCACAGCTACTGTAATCTACATCTACCAATATAAGACAAACCAGTAGTTAATCGCTTCATAAATTGATCTCATTTATTGGTTTGGCTGCCCTTAGCTTTCTTCTAACCTACTTCTACACTAATAATCACCGCCCTTCAAGGTAGTTTGACGATTGAGTATACGTATGACATTTGTGAACCACTTTAGTCAATAAAGATTTACAAATGTAACCGATCAGATATAAAGAAGTTTTACAAACATTTAAACATAATTAATGTTTATAGTTCGCATGGGTAAACATGTTTTAACGAGTCACTAAGGAAACCATTAAAATCAAGGGGTTACAATGAAAAATTGTGAAAAACGCAAAAAAAAAAATTATTTGAGCAAATGATACTGAGAAACAAAAGAAAAAAATCAATATTCTTTTACATACAGAAAAGACAATAATACAAAAATTCTAAGGTGATATTCAATGGTGATAATTAAGATTATTGTGGGAAAATTAGTTGGAAGTTTACTCTATACATTTCAAATGATCAATTTAGAAGGAAATATATCATCTTTCTTAGATGTATTCTAATTTTCTTTTGCCGTTCCTGACAAATTCACATCTATGCAGTGGTTTTGTGAGCCTCGAAAACATGGAAATCATTCCAGAATGGCCTAAATAGTCTTCACCAGAAACGGCTATATCAACCAATCTGGGAACATTAATATTGGAAAAGGTGAACATGCAGAAATTTTTATTTTACAATTTATGCTACTGAGAAGTTTATTAGTAGGTAAATACGTACATATAAATTTATTGAAATAACAAATTTATTGAAACATGGCTGAATATCTAAATGTTAGTCAGGTTATAATTTCTGAGTCAGTAGAATTGATTATAGAAGCTTCATAGTTAAGCTACTAGTTTTATTGAATGTAACACAAATGAATTCATCAGTAGAAAGTAAATATTTCTCCGGTTTCATATCAATATAACCTATTTAGTGTTTAGTCTATGAACTCCAAGATGGATGATTAAGAACCTATGTGAATTCTTTTCTAAAGTCCTTTTATATGCTCTCTTGTGGAAACTGATATCCACTTCTTCTGATATCAGGTTTAATGGATTGCTTACACAGTGAAAAAATCTCGGTTCTTGAATTCACCTTTTGTGTCATCAAGGTTCCATTGACTTAGGTGAGAGAAGAAGGGAAGTTTGTAGAAGATCATAGTACAAGCTGAATGTAATTTCCTAATTTTAATCTCTGTAACGGTTTTATAGAGGGAGATAGATACATTTTTGTTAATTTTCGTGAAAAATCGATTTTGGTCCCCATACAGATGCAGAATTTCTGATTAGGATCTAGGCAATGATCGTGACCAATAGTCAAAGGCTTTGAAGAGCATGATACAAAATCGTTTGCAAACGGCACATGTCGTAGGTTTTACGTTGTATTTAACTGACTGGCTGATTGTCATAAAACCTTTAAGCCCAACTGAGCAGTAGGTCGTTGGAGTTTTCAATTTATGACAAACTATAACCCATTGTGAGTTATGATTGAAGCCGAAGATGATTTTTCTACTCTGTAGTTATTGTAACCGGATATTTGACTAATATAATTGTATATATGGTTGTAACCATAGTCTGCAATCATGTTATATACCAGTTTAACACAAGGTTATCAATTTGGCAACCTACCTGCTACCTGTTCCTGTCATTTAGATATTTCAACAAATTATCTATTTTTGTTTGATTTAATACATCATTATAGCTAGTAATCGTATAACCTATTCAAGTGCCTGCTACTCCCAATGGAGCATAGGTCGCAGACAACCATTCTTCAAACTGCACTGTCCTGGGCCTTCATTTCCAGTTCTATTCAATTTTTGTCGATTTTTCTCATGTTTGTCTCCAATTCCTGACGTAATGTGTTCTTTGGTCATCCTCTTCTCCTCATTTGGCCTTGAGAATTCCATGTGAGGACTTGTCTCGTGACGCAGTCCGGTGCTTTCCTCAATGTGTGTCCTATTCACTTCCAGCACTTGCTTCTTCCCGATTTCTTCCTCCACTGACATCTGATTTGTTCTCTCCCAAAGTAGGTTGTTGCTAATAGTGTCTGGCCAACGGATTCGAAGTATTTTGAGTAGACAACTGTTAATAAACACCTGTATCTTCTGGATGATGACTTTCGTAATTCTCCAGGTTTCCTCCCCATACAGTAGAGCTGTCTTGACATTTGTATTGAAAATGCTGACTTTTGTGTTGGTCGACAGACAGTTGTTTTGAGTTCCAGATGTTGTTCAGTTGTAAATATGTTGCTCTTGCTTTCCGGATCCGTGCCTTCACATCTGCATCAGATCCACCGTGTTCATCGATGATGCTGCTCAAATATGTAAACGTTTGTACATCTTCCAAATCTTCTACGTCAATTGTGATTGGATTGGTGCATGCTGTGTTGTATCGGAGAATTTCGCTTTTCCCTTTGTGTATATTGAGACCTATTGCTGCTGAGGCTGCTGCTACACTGATCGTCTTCTCCTGCATTCGTTGTTGTGTGTGCGATAGAAGAGCCAGATCATCTGCGAAGTCTAGATCATCCAATTGCATCCTAGATGTCCACTGTATCCCGTGCTTCCTTCAGATGTTGATGTCTTCATGATCCAGTCGATCACCAGGAGAAAGAGAAAGGGTGACAGTAAGCAACCTTAACTGATACCGGTCTTTATTTCGAACGACTTTGTCAACTGTCCTCCATGCAGAATTTTGCAGTTTAATCCATCATAGGAATTCTGTGTGATATTGACTATCTTCTGAGGCACACTGTAGTGTCGTAGAATCTTCCATAGTGTTGTCCTGTCCACGTTATCAAATGTTTTCTTATAGTCAATGAAGTTGATGTAGAGAGATGAATTTCATTCAATTAATTGTTCCACAATGATTCGTAGAGTTGCGACTTGGTCTATACGCATGAATGATTAAAGCTGAGACAATGGACTGATGTTTGCAACAGGAACAGTCAAGTTTGATATGATGGATTGATATTTTACAAATTAACGATTTACTATAAATGGTTGTCAGATTTTATTGAGATGCTCTGTAATTATGTGCCTACATACATTCGATTGTTCTCACCTATGTTTTGTTCACTACATTTGGTGTCGCTGCCAACCACGAGAGGGGGAGGATGCTGTTCTGCGGACGCCGTTGCAGGCCTGGAGATGAGGTGCAGGTTGGGGCAGTCTGGTGCGGAGAGGTGGCGTCTGATGGAGTGTTCTGACGGGGCGGCGTTGTCTGTAGCGGTTGCCGTCGACGGAGAGGAGCGTTGGGAGGTGCGGCTGCTGGGCAGACGTCGGATGTAGATGGTTCAGCAGGCCGGTGAACCTAGGGTGTAAACGTCCCAGGTGCCGGGTGGATGTCGGATGTTCGTACACCGGCAGGTCGACAGAGCTATAGAGGTCAGCGAGCCGCAGACTCAACATTTTGATGGATGGCGTAGCACAGTCTGCAGAAAAGAAGGATGTAGCACGGCGAGCATGAACCACCGCAAGAGCGACTGCTTTTAAAGCGGGGACGAGTGTAGCGTGTGCTATTTATGTAGACATAAGTAGTATATAACGGTGGTCAGGCTTAGAATGTATTTCAGTAGAAGGTCGATCAGGAAAGAACAGGAACGAAACGCAATTTGCATGAAAACACATGAACAATGAAATCTGAGACAATGGATTGATGTTTACAACAAGAAAAGTCAAGTTTGAGATGATGGATTGATATTTTGCAAATTAACGATTGACTATATATATGGTTCTCAGATTTTGTTGAGATGCTCTGTAATTATAAGCCTGCATACATTCGATTGTCCCCATTGGTGTTCTTGTTCACTACATTAGTGTAGAAAAAGAACTATTGTCCTATGTTCAAAGGTTTCTCAATTTATAATAGAATGACGAAACCTCATTCCAGTCACACTATTGAAATGGAATTGATTACGGTTCACTCCAAGCTTTTTGTGATTATTTTTTTTGTCTGGATTATGAAAATCAACTACAATTGTTGATCAAACGTCTGCTATAATGAACATATTGGTTGAAGTTAGACATTAACACCGTTGAATGCCGGCTAGCTCAGTGGTCTAATAGGTTAAGCACCTAGTGCGAGACTGATAAGTCCTGGGTTCGAATCTCCCGAGGAGCGGGATCGTGGATCCACACTGCTACGGAGTCCCATACTAGGATGAAACGGCCGTCCAGTGCTTTCAGGTTTTCCATGGTGGTGGTCTAGCTTCAATGGATTCATGAATTCAACCGATGAAATATTCTAAATTAGTTGACTTGTAAACAAAGAATGATTCACATTCAAGGTTCCATCTAATGAATGTAACATTGATGTTATGATTATGAATCTGCATGAACATAACTTGTCAATAAAGTTAAGTTCAAAGTGAAATTCGGAGTACACATTCATTATTTAATAATTAATTGTATCCATTACAAGAAGATGATTTCAGATGAGATATGTACATGAAAGTTTGTTTGATTTCTCCTACCCCAATTCATATTTGTAACCACTACATATCACACTATTGACTAACAAGTTGAGTATATTCCTCATTATTCCATATCATGGAGATTGTAGTAGTGCTCGCGCTCGAAACCATTAGGTCCTGGGTTTGAATCTCGCAGGGGGCTAGAGAGGTCGTGGATACGCACTGCCACTGAAGAGTCCCACTATAGGACGAAACGGCCGTAAAGTGCTTCCAAGTTTTCCATGGTAGTCTAGCTTCAACTGACTCATAATCTTAACCATTAAAATCTTTTAAGTATTTTGGTTATTTACTTTCAACAGTTGGTTTTGTCTATTAATAACTGTTGAGGAAGTATCATAAGTGAAGTAGGACAATAATAGCTCATTGGATTGATCATATTATATTTAACAAAAGACTATCTGTTAAAAGTGACTAAAGATTATTTATTCTAAGTCATACTGTTCATATAATGAACTTGAGAATATGTTCATGTGAAGTAAAAAGTAGACAGACGACTTTCAAATTCCTGCCATAACATAAAACACCACTCTGAAAATGTACTATCCGAAAGGGGTGTTTTGTGGAGATTACAATAATTTAATAGTTGAATTCATGAGTCGATTAAAGCTAAACCATCATGGGAAATATGAAAGCACTAGACAATCGTTTCATCCTATCGTAGAACTCCTCAGTAATGCACATCCAAAATCCTGTTTATGGGATTCGAACCCAGGACTTTCAGTCTTCTTTGAGAACTCTGAACTAGTAACTAACGGTGTCAATATCTAACCTCAACCAATCGAAGAAATCATACCACCATTCACCATTGTCTTCAATGAGTTACTGACTTAAAAATTGATTTTCTACCAGTTTATATTGACAACTTTCTGAAATATATAGCTATTTAAAGATAAATCTTACTTTAAATTATTTAGTTCTGAGTCAATATATAATATGACTTCTAGTCTATTAGCTTCAAAAGGTAATTGTTTTAAACATAATTGTTTTCACTAGAATGGGTTTTGTGGAGAATTGGTAATTTCAATAGTTGAAATCATGAATCAATTGAAGCTAGACCATCATGGAAAACCTGCAAGCATTGGACGATCGTTTCGTCCTAGTATGGGCCTCCTCGGCGGTGCTGAGGATATCTACTGAGAAGCCGTGACCAATGGAGTTCAACCGGGTCTGTTGTGAGATATCATGTCACTAAAGACAATGGTGACGGTGGCGCAACTTCGTGGATTAGTTGAAGTTAGACATTAACACCGTTGGATGCCGGCTCAGTGGTCTAGTTGGTTAATCACCTGGCGCAAGTCTGATAGGTCCTGGGTTCAAATCTCACGGGGGGCGGGCGTGGTCGTGGGTGTGCACTGCTGAAGAGTCCCACAACGGCACGAAACGACCACCCAGTGCTTCGAAGTTTTCCATGGTGGTCTAGCTTCAATTGGTTTATGATTTCAACTACTGAAATGATCAATTCTCCACAAAACCCCTTCTAGTCATTTGGTATTGTTTTACATGAATCTCCCCATTGAGTTTTTAAGACTGCAATTGATCAGTCTGTTATTGACATATGTGCATACTATGTGTATTGCCTCGATATTGTCTTAATTCACAAACATTTTTTAGTAACCAATGAGTCCCAGAGTGAACATCAACAAGTCTGAGATGCAGATACATCCAGCTGACCGAGTTCCAAATAGGATGAAACTCGCATCCTGAATTCCATTGCTAGCTACTATGCATTATTGCTTACTACAAAAAGCTTGTCAATTCAGACAATATATATATATATATATATATATATATATATATATATATATAGAGAGAGAGAGAGAGAGAGAGAGAGAGAGAGAGAGTCAATACGAACAGTATGCATATATACCCAATAATAGACTAATCCATTGTAATCCTGAACACCGATTACCACGACGCGTAATGCTGACTAGTGCAGGGGATAATTGGAAGAAAGTTAGGGGCGGCCAAACCAAAACGTGGCATCAGTGCTTGAAGTCACTAACTTCTGGTCTGAGCCATGTTGGGAGATTCAGACTGCCTGGTTGGGGTCCGCGTGACTATCGTAACCAATGGTTGGAGACTCTTGGCGACATGGCTCAGAATCGATCACAATGGCGTCGGTGTATACACTCTCTGTCTTCCTTAAATTAAGAGATTAAAATCGCTTCATATCTGTCTAGGAACTAATTCTTTCTTCCTTTACTATCTCCTTATACACAATCTTTCTTCTATATATTACCACCACTGAATTAACTACTCCTATGAATCCGGTGTTCATCTTGTTGTGCTAATGAGGTATGGCAACTTGGACCGATGCATATACGTGCCTGATCCTACGTTGCAGCTGACTGACCATTGTAAGTCTTAAAAACCTTAATGGAAAGATACAAATCAAACAATACCAGTAAGTAAGTAATAGTTTGTTTATTTCAATAACTTTTTCTTTTTTTGTATTCTACACATACTTAAGGTCGTTATAGAATGAAGATAAATTAATTTTTTTTTTTTTATTATCCCCCTTTAGAATAAGATGAATTCTTCTATGAAAACAGCTGTTTAAATAGATTCTATTCAATGAATTCTATATGAGATTTTATTTCATAATGAATAGTTCTATTGAATAGTTCATGAAGGTCAAGATTTTACCTGACAGTCTATACAAAACTTATTCATCATCATCATCATCATTCTCATCATCATCACCATCATCATCATTTTGATTATCATCTATTCATAATGACCTTTTATTTTGTATGGATCATTTCAAGTTTTTTTTTTTTTTACTAATCATAAAAACTACTTTTAATAAGTAGTAAATATTTATTTATTAAAATAAAATGAAAACAAAAAGAAAACAAACAAACAAACAAAAAGAAAAAAAAAAGAAAACAAGAATAGATGAATAAATAACATCACTATTGATTAAGGTCATATGAAATAATAAACTATTCAATATAACATAGTATGTGAGTATATATGTGTGTGTGTGTGCGTGTGTGTGTGTGTTGTTTTCATCCACTTTTGAAACAAGAATACACCATTATCATAATGAGATTTTAATTAAAAACAAAAGGAATATGTATATGTATATATATGTGTGTGAGTGTGTGAGTGTGTGTGTGTGAGTGTATACCATTTTTAAATGTTTATACATGAGAATTTATAATATATTCAACAGATAGAAACATTCAAAGACAAGACGATCTGCTTGAATATCTGAGTTACCTGTTTCATACTATCTACATATTTCAAACAAGTTATCTGGTTACTTATAGTCGGTACATCATGTTGTCTTGTGAATTTATAGACCGTTAGGATTTATCTAATAACGGTTATCAGGGTGATTGATACACGAAGCCGAAAGAATTATCTCGAAGTGAAGTCACCACAAGTGTTTACCAAAATTACATAGCGACAAGTGATTAGATAATTTCATTGACTAATCACTTAACCTGAGAATAATATTTATATGAATCTATTTACTTCAATTATATAGCATGAATTCATTCAGATCGTTTTATGTCTTACGAGGTCTGCTTGAATATCTGGGCTACCTGATCCTTCCATCTAAATGAAGATAAGAAACCAAAGTCCTCAAATACAACACGGAGAACAGCAATCCAATCACACTTGATGGCGAAACTCTGGAAGATGTGGAATCCTTCACATATCTGGGAAGCATCATCGATAAACAAGGAGGTTCAGATGCAGATGTAAAGGCAAGGATTGGCAAAACAAGGGTTGCATTCCTACATATAAAGAGCATATGGAACTCAAAACAACTTTCAACCAATATCAAAGTCACAATCTTCAATACGAACGTCAAGGCAGTTCTACTGTGCGCAGCTGAAATGTGGAGAACTACAACAACCACCATCAAGAAGGTACAAGTATTTATCAATAGCTGTCTACGCATGATACTCAACATCCATTGACCGGATACCATCAGCAACAGCCTAGTGTGGGAGAGAACCAACCAACTTCCAGCTGAAGAGGAAATTAGGAAAAGACGATGGAAATGGATAGGACATACATTAAGGAAATCATCAAACTGCACTACGAGACAAGCGCTAACTTGAAATCGTGAAGGAAAGAGGAAAAGAGGAAGGCCAAAGAATACATTACGTCGGGAAATAGAAGCGGATATGAAAAGGATGAATAAGAACTGGAAAGAGCTTGAAAGGATTGCTTGGGACAGAGTTGTATGGAGAGTGCTGGTCAGAGGCCTATTCTCCTCCACGAGGAGTAACAGGCATAAGTGAAGTGTTCCTGCCATCTGGATATTTCAACAAGTTATCTGTTTTCTTGTTTGTTTGTTTTAACACATCATTATGCCTATTAGTCTCATAACCTATTCAAGTGAGTTTGTGAAATGTTTACAACATTTCGCTATACAAGTTACAAAAGAGCTCAATCAAAGACATCATAGTTACTGGCAATATGCATTGAAAAGGATATACATGGATCAGATGGTCGATTGAATGAACTGCTAACACCTAACTGGCGACCACTCAATATTTATCACAAGGAACTGATCAAGAAATAAGAAACGAGAAACTTGTTGAAATATTTCTGTGCTGAAAATTCTATATTGTAACAAAAAATATAATATTGAATAAAGCCACTAATAATAATAATAATAATAAATAAGAGTGATAAGTTAAACTGCTGAGGAGTTTCACAATAGAACGAAACGATCGTCCAGTAATTCCAAGTTTTCTATAATAGTCTTGTTTCAATTGACTCATGATTTCAACTATTGAAATTATTATAATCTCCACCAAAAAGTCCCTTCTAATATTCATCAGCACATATGCTCACTAGTGACTGGCTTCATGAGGTATATCCTGGAGTTCTATTGAGAACCAGCAGTCAGTAGAGTTCAATCGGGTTAGTTGTAAGATAGTAACTTACTGATGACAATGGTGGATGTGTTGTTCAATTTCGTGGATTAGTTGAAGTCAAATATTACCACTATTGGATGCCGGTCAGTTCAGTGGTTCAGAAGTTAAGCGCTCTGGGTTTGAATCTCGCGAGATGGGATCGTTGATGCTCACTAGCACAGAGGAGTCCCACAATAGAACGAAACGATGTTTCACTGCTTCCAGGTTTTCCATGATGGTCTAACTTAACTATTAAAATTATTTTATATTTGATATTCATGAGTCGATTCAAGCTATACCATCATGAAAAATCTAGAAGCACTAGTTGACCGTTTCGTCCCTAATATAAGACTCTTCATGATGGTCTACTTTTAATTGATTCATGAATTCAACTATTAAATTACTACAATCTTCACAGAAACTCTTTTCTAATAATAATTATTTTATATTCAATAAAAGTAACTCCGCCTAGAGTCCCTCTAGGAGCTACTGACGGTCCTAAGCCCGGATAAACGAGGAGGTTTCGGCATGGGGTTAGCGACCCCATCCCGTAGAAAACTAACTCGCTAAAAAAAATACGCTAACCAGAAAAAAGTTATTCAAACGATTATTAAATAAAAATATAAAACATTAGTCATACTCCTTTGTTACTATGTCAATATTAACTAATTCAATAATTTCTTCAGTCAATAAACAGTATGATACTAGAAACTAATCAATAACTAATACTCATCATTTATGATTTTGTGCTGATACAAACATTTAAACAAACATTATCTGTCACCATGTATAAATAACAAAGAAGGTTTATATCATGAAAATTATGAAATTGTTTATTTGTCTGAATTAATGAGTTTGGAACAGATTTCGGAAAAGATTATAAGACGTTTTGGATACTTTAATGATAGAACTAGTGTATATCACTTGGGAAACCTGGAAGTACTAGAAGGCCGTTTCGTCCTATTGTGGGACTGCTCAGTGACAGTGCGCATCCACGACCCCACTTCGCGGGAATCAAATCCAGGACCTATCAGTCTCGCGCCGGCTGCTTAACCAACTAGACCACTCAGCTGGCCGGCATCCAATGGTGTTAATGTCTAACTTCAAATAATCAACGAAGTTGCTCCACTGTCACCATTGTCTTCAGTGAGCTGATATCTCACAACAGACCTGGTTAAACTCCACTGGTCACGGCTTCTCACTAGAACTCGAGGAGTATCTCTTGAAGTCAGTCACTATTGAGCAGATGATTATTATCAGAAGAGGTTTTGTGGAGAATTGGTAATTTCAATAGTTGAAATCAAGAATCAATTGAAGCTAGACCACCACCATGGAAAACCTCGAAGCACTGGATGTCCATTTCGTCCTAGTATAGGACTTCCGCCCCTCGTGGGATCTAGACTTCATGTTGTAATGAAGTAATTAAATAAAACAGGACATTAATGTGATAGAAGTTTTCGATTTCTAACTGTGTCAATTTATTGTTTAAAGATGATTTTACTGTAACTCTTTTATGAAATGTGTATCTTATAAGAAGAGATATTTAATGATTAAGTGATGAAACATGAGTTATTTCCTATGATATTACTCAATGAATCAGTTCAAGTTTCGATTCTCATGCGAACCAATCTATTAGATGAGTGTAACCGAAATGAATTAAGTATATTCGGTTACTCATTTTGAAGAAATTGTTGTTGATTGATTTGTTTATAATAAGATAGTGGATTCTCAGACACCGTGTTATATTCGACAGAGCTGTTTGAAGTCAAACACTTCTTTCGTTTTCAGCCAACACCTTGATTACTTAAGCTTTTCGTCCTTCTTGTGGTATAGGCCTTAGATCTGTAGTTTCTAACCAATTATCTTTTAGTGTTTCCTTTTCAGTTTTTGCAAAGTTCTGTTCATCCTTTTAATCTCTACCTCTTGTTCCCGGTTCCATATGTTCTTTAGTTTGCCTTTATTCCTTTTGCTTCCAAGATTCCAAGTTAAAATTTATTATATGACCCAATTTTATGATTTTTGTAAAGTGTATTCTATTCATTTCCTACGTATCTACCTAATTCCTCCCCCCCCCATCCCATCCTCACTTGTAAACTAATTTGTTCTGTTTCACAGTTGATTATTACTGGCTAATCCATTGAAACAACTTGTATAGACAGAAATTTTATAACGTTTCTATTGTAAATATTGACTTTTGTATTGATTAATTGTTGTTTTCCTATTCTAGAGATATTATTCAATTGTAAAAATACTTTCTTTACTTTGTCTATCCGAGCCTTTACATTCGAATTCTATCCTTCTAATTTATTAAGAATATTTACATTAAGGATATTTTTACTTCCAAAAATTTCCTGTTACTTCTTTACCGTTTTGAACTTGAACTTATAGAAATCCATTGCTGATTTATATAGACTTACTGTAGGTTAGTATTCCATGTGTCTGATTATGAAAAACCAAAAACACAAAAAACAAACCCCGTTTTGTAATTTGTTGCAGTGTTACATCGAATATAGAACAAGATTGTTCTATTATCTATTACAAGGAACAGTGATTTTGTTTAGTTTGATCGTCATTCATTGCTGTGCCAGAAAAAAACTCTGATCACTTATACTTGGAACGAAAGGACCTCTGCAATTAACACGATACGAAAAGTAAGAACACATAGATTGGTATACGTGAAGATTTAATAGCCCTATAGTGAACAAGAACACCAATGGGGTCAATCAAATGTATTTAGGCACATAATTACAGAGTGTCTCAATAAAATCTGAGAACCATATATAGTAAATCGTTAATTTGCAAGATATTAATCCATCATATCAAACCTGACTGTTCCTGTTGCAAATATCAATCCATTATCTCAGATTTCATTGTTCATGCATTTTCATACAAATTGCATTGTGTTCCCACTTTTCTTTTCTTTATCTTCTCTCATCTTCTGCTGCCATACATTAAGTTCCCTAACTCGCGTCATATATTACTTATTATATCAATATAAGTAGTGCACACCACAGGCCCAAAACACTATGACGAAGACGACTACAATGATGATCATAGTCTAAAATACACTGCTCTATCTATGAATCGTACACCCATTTTCGATTGTTGATTAGGATAAAATCACATATTCAGTTATAACAAATTATATGCTGAGTATAGTTCATAGTCAATGAAGTACAAGAATATTGTGTATTATACAGAAGAAAAAGATCATACTGGGATAACAAAAAAAAAAACACAAATACTACATTGAACGATCATTACATTGAATCAAAACAGAACTACAACTTCTAATTGTATCTATATACATTTCTTGATCTGTTTCCATTAAATTTGTCCTTAAAAGTCGTCATCAGACTATTGTATGACAAATAGGTTGGATATATAATCAATTATGTGAATATTAGTAGATTTAACGTGTTATAAACATCTGTCAATTGTCTAATTGAGTAACCTAAATTTCACTGGGTATTTTATCAGTCATCATCATCATCATCATCCTCATCTTCATCATCATTCGTAACAAAACAGTATAGAAATTGATATATATATATATATATATTCGGGTTAAACAGCATAACTCATGAGGATAATTCAAAAGTAGATAATTAATTGTTATAACTTGTGAATGGAATGCTACTTTTTGTATCTAGTCATCGTTGATTGTTGCGTCGGAAACGCTTATCACCTATACTCGGAACAAGGGACTTCTGCAATTCCCACGACGTGAAAGTAAGAAAACAAAGTCTGGTATAAGTGAAGATTGATTAACCCCAAAAACACGACGATGACGATAGTCAAAAATACATTCGTTTATATATTGATTATACACACACTTTGATTAATAATTAGGATAAAATCACATATAACAAATCATATACTGAGCATAATTGATGCCCATTGAATACAAGAATATCATATAATATACAGAATAAAAAGGTTATATAAGAAAAGAAAACCAAATACTTCACTGGATGGTCATCACATTGAATCAAAACGCATATAATGATGAATAAAACTCATATTGAATAAATCAATCGAATATTGATTTTTCTTCCCATCATATCACCTCCCGTTTTTTTGAAGATCTGGAGTTGATATCCGCATTTTAAATTTACTGAGTTTATCCTCCCCCCCCCACGAAACAGTGTTGAATCCTCACATACCCAAGTTAAAATCAATTTGACTTTATTTAAAATATATTTGTCGCAGTGAACAGAGAATCAACTGAAAATGACTAAGTGGTGAGAGTGAACGACGCTTGACATAAGGTCATAAAAGTTTGATTCTTCGGAAACATTATGATCAAATTTATTGAGAACATCACTAGTAAATAGTGGATCGCTATGGTAATCACCGTCCATCAAAACTGAATCAGGTTCTTGATTATTATTTGTTACATATGACATATGTTCTGGCAAAGCAAGGGAATCTCGATTAGATTTATCAGGAACCTTTATCGCAGAATGATGAGCTTCATTTGGTGCAGCTGCCCTCAGTGTACTGCACGATTTGTTTTCTGTTTCATGGGCGTCTTTTTGTGAGCTGGACACATCACTGTCTGTACATGTTGTTTCAGGGATAATGGAGTTTGGATCCATTACCGGGCATGTTTCTGGAGTGGGGAGTACTGGATCACCGGGCGGATCTTGAGTGACACCTATTTCGTTTGAAGTAAGGGTTATCGAGGATTCATCGAGCCTGCAATTATTATCCAGCTCAGTGTGCAGTTGAGAAATCAGTCCATTCACTTCCGTCGCATCTCCAACGCATGAGTGATTCAGTAGCTGAGTGAGTAAATGGACTAATAACTCCAACTGTCGCTCGAATAGCAGCTGTAATCGATCGGAAGGCAGAGTCATTTTTCTTTTTACCTTGTCGCCAATTGTTAGGATTGAAAAGAGAGCTATCACGGGTTCACGTAGTCTGTGAACGAGAACGAGATTCGATGACCAACGACCAGTAAGCTAACTATTGACGCGTCCCATCCCCAGCTATCTAGAGGGAGAAGTCCACAATTGAAATGACAAGTGTATTCTGCAACAACAATCAGAAAAACGAGCGAGATTAGTAGAAAATACACTCGTTTATATATTGATTCATAGACCCATTTTGATTAATAATTAGAATGAAATCACATCCATGAAAAATACTCACAGTGATAACAAATCATATGCTAAGGATAGTTCATAGTCAATGAAATACAAGAATATTGTATATTATTGTTATATATTGAGGGGTCGCCGAGTAGATGGGCAGTGAATTATCGATCGGATCAATTATACAGAAGAAAAAGATCATACTGGGAAAACAAAAAAAAAACAAACACAAATACTACATTGAATGATCATTACAATGAATCAAAACGGAAGTAATGTTGAAGTATTTGATGTGAATGTTATATGACATAGCTAAATATCTAAATGTTAGTCAGGTTATAATTTCTGAGTCAGTAGAATTGATTATAGAAGCTTCATAGTTAAGCTACTAGTATAGCAACTCACGTTCAATTGAGTTTGCTCTCACCTAATTCAGTTAAGCCCTTTTATTAACTTATTAAACGGACAAAGTCACCTGCACTATAATAACTTATTGTATCCTTATTACTGTTGCGAATGTATGTACCTTTATTATTGTTACCCTTGTATGAATATGTATGCTCGGCAAGCCTTACTGCCTACGCATTTATTCACGCTACTAGCTTTACTATTAACCGCTTAATTGACTTGATGATTCATTAATTTCACTATGTATATATATGTCCATGTTATTCATATTCATTACTCGTTCGCTCGTTCATTCACTCGCTCGATCGCTCGTTCTTGCCCTTGCTCTCTCTCGCTCGCTCGCTTGCCTGTTTGCCTTTCGGCATAACTATTTCATGCTTGCTTAACGCATCTGTAATATTGGATATCTGTGTGTGGTCCCTTAATAAACGTAATTAACGCTTCGTATTCGCCTTCTGATTAATATACCGTTGGAGCATTATTTGGTGACGGTTACCGAGACGAACTGTATACGGAGTTTAACGAATATATCGAACACCGACCACCACACTAGTTTTATTGAATGTAACACAAATGAATTTATCAGTAGAAAGTAAATATTTCTCCGGTTTCATATCAATATAACCTATTTAGTGTTTAGTCTATGAACTCCAAGATGGATGATTAAGAACCTATGTGAATTCTTTTCTAAAGTCCTTCTATATGTTCTCTTGTGGAAACTGATATCCACTTCTTCTGATATCAGGTTTAATGGATTGCTTACACAGTGAAAAAATCTCGGTTCTTGAATTCACCTTTTGTGTCATCAAGGTTCCATTGACTTAGGTGAGAGAAGAAGGGAAGTTTGTAGAAGATCATAGTACAAGCTGAATGTAATTTCCTAATTTTAATCTCTGTAACGGTTTTATAGAGGGAGATAGATACATTTTTGTTAATTTTCGTGAAAAATCGATTTTTGTCCCCATACAGATGCAGAATTTCTGATTAGGATCTAGTCAATGATCGTAACCAATAGTCAAAGGCTTTGAAGAGCATGACACAAAATCGTTTGCAAACGGCACATGTGAATCCACTCTCTACATGTCGTAGGTTTTACGTTGTATTTAACTGACTGGCTGATTGTCATAAAACCTTTAAGCCCAACTGAGCATTAGGTCGTTGGAGTTTTCAAGTTATGACAAACTATAACCCATTGTGAGTTATGATTGAAGCCGAAGATGATTTTTCTACTCTGTAGTTATTGTAACCAGATATTTGACTAATATAATTGTATATATGGTTGTAACCATAGTCTGTAATCATGCTTTAATACATCATAATGGTTATTAATCGTATAACCTATCCAGTTGCCTTTCTTAAAAGTGTATAACCTTTCGTTGTACCAATTACAAAAGAGTCCAATCAGTTTACTAGTGATGTGCAACGAAAAGGATGTACATTATTTAGATGTCAGTTTACTGGATTGCTCTACCTGATTTGCATCTTTTACTTCTTGTCATATTTTCACATTATCAGATTTAAATAACACTGGAAATTTAATAACACTTGCTTGTTCTTTGACATAAAGGAAAAAAAGCACTTGTAGTGTGGTGTGTGATACTTATATCAACATAAGTAGGATATGATGTTAGTTGTGAACAGAATGTCTGGTAGCAAAGAGACAAGAGGATCGGACAGTAAACAATGAAGACAAAATACAATTTGTATGAAAATACGAGAACAAAGGAAGTCTAATTCATTTGGAGACAATCGATGGACTAGATGGTGGTTGGAGGTAGTCGACAGGAAACACTTCACCCGGGTTTCGTGCTACTTGGCACTCGTTAGCAAGGTGTACCTGCAATCTTTGAGGGAATTGGTGCCCCTTGGCGGATTCAATCCCTTTTCACCCAGCTGCACAGTCAGAGACGTTACCACTGAGCTATCGTGGCCGCGACCGACCTCCTATAAGACTGAGATGTAATCACAATTGATTGACAATTGATGGACATTTTGCAAATTGAGCATTTACTGTATGATTGTTAGATTTGATTAACAAGTTCTGTAATTTGTTGTTAAATACATTCGATTGCTCCTGACCGTGTTCTGTTAACTAAACTAGTACTTTGCCCAGTTTAAATCCACTAAGTACCCGTTTACAGTAACGAACTTTCGTACAGATTTGTACTTCATGAAGAATCACATGATCCAATGAAAATATTCTCAACACTCTTCCAATTCTATCTAATTCAAGGAATTGTGAAGTGAAAGTTTTAAGGGAGGAACCAAATTTTGAAAGTGATTTTCTGAAGTAAAATCTACAAATAAATGTACAACTATATGAATAAATTGGTCTTTATTAGAAAATATCAATGATGAAGACCAGATTGTAATTTTATATATTCATATATATCTCTTTAACGTTTATTAGTTAATACCCTATTCTGATTATGTGACGACGGACCATGGGTAAACTCGAGGATGCTGTAAGAGGCTAAGAAGTAGTCGAAGATATTCCATCCAATCACTTTTTGGAAGGTTATGCTACAATGCCAATAACTCCCTGTTTGCGAACCTGACAATTTTTTACTATAATTAACACTTTGGAATAATATTCCTTTGATTAATCTTCTATCTTTTCATTGCGACTTGGAAGGGTTTCGACGTTCTAGTTCTCAGTTATACACGGTATAGCAAGAAAACAATCTTCGAGATATAACAGATTAGTATGAGTTAAATCATACTTTACCATTCTTATTATTTAAGAGTAAAAGTCTTCTTTGACAAAGTCCTTTCTTAACCATAATTTTATATTAGATTAATAAAGATATTATAGAATGAATAATTGTAAAATATTGAAGGATTCTTCCCTTTTTTTTCCATAATATCCAAAGGTTCTATTGAACAGAAACATAAGTTTCAATAGTTGAAATCATGAATTGGTTGAAGCTAGACCACCATAATGAAAAACCTGGAAGCACTGGACGGCCATTTCGTCCTAGTAGGGGACTCCTCAGTGGCAGTGCGCATCTACGATCCCGATTCCCGTGGGAATCGAATCCAGGAACTATCAGTCTCGCGTCAACCGTTTAACCAACTATAACATCCAATGCTTCCAGGTTTTCCATAGTGGTAGTCTAGCTTCAATTGTTTCATGATTTCAACTATTGAAATTACTAAAATTTTCACAAAATCCCTTCTAATAAAAAAAAACATAAATGATCGATTTCTGTGTATTGTTAGATCGTTTAAAGAAACCAAGAAAAACGAACAAACGAGAGAAAGAGAAAGGGAGAGAATGAGAAAGAGAAAGAGAAAGAGAGAGAGAGAGAACATGAAATCTCAATTGAACTTGTAAAATTTCCACTAACAAAATACATCATTTCCTAAGGTTATGATAATAAAATAGAAATTGATACATAAGTTTAGAATTTCCGGGAATGATATAAATCGGTAAGGACATGAATATGATTGTAATTTTGATCAATGAAATGATTTGTGAAAAGAAGATATATATATATATATATATATATATATATATATATATATATCAGTTTCCTTAGAGTACTATGGAACTATGAAAGTACATATTATTATTGACTGTTTCAGACGAAGATATATATATATATATATATATTAATTACAATTTATTGATCACTGGGTGGTGACCCATGTCATGCGTGTCTAGTCCTTATTATTAGTGCAGATCGAATGCTATTGACCATGTTGCAATGTGGCCACCAGTGTAGGTGACTCGACAATGCGGGTACTATTGTAAGATTAGATGGTGGTTGGAGTTAGTCGACGGGAAACCCTTCACCCGAGTTTCGTGCTACTTAGCACTCGTCAGCAAGATGTACCTGTAATCTTTGAGGGAACTGGTGCTCCCTGGCGGAATCGATCCCGTGTCATACAGCTTCACAGTCAGAGACGTTACCACTGAGCTATCGTGGCCGCGACCGACCTCCTATAGGACTGAGGTGTAATCACAATTGATTGATCATTGATTGGTGACCAATGTCATGCGTGTCTAGTCTTTATTATTAGTGCAGATCGAATGCTATTGACCATGTTGCAATGTGGCCACCTGTCTAGGTGACTCGACAATGCGGGTACTATTGTAAGATTAGATGGTGGTTGGAGGTAGTCGAAAGGAAACTTTGGACCCGAGTTTCGTGCTACTTGGCACTCGTCAGCAAGGTGTACCTGTAATCTTTGAGGGAACTGGTGTTCCCTGGCGGATTATTATTGACTGTTTCAGACGAAGATATATATATATATATATATATATATATATTAATGTTAGAATGAATATTTGTAAAACGAAACTGGTACAGATTTATTAATGAATTCTATCATGAAAGGACTGTGCAAACAGATGAATCAGGTCAAAACTGTTTGATTAGAAAAAATAACAAAAAAACAGAACCAACTTCAACTGAATCAAGAATTGAATATGATAATAAACATGGTTTCGATGGAGTTTTGTTCTCTAAACTGGATGGTTCATTTGTGGAGCTTTCATCGTTCTTCTGAATGACATCATCACCAGCACACACTTCAGATAGAAGTGAAGTGTTCGAATTTAGATCCGATTTATCAACCGATCAGGAAAATTATGCACAAATATCGGAACAAGAATCAAACCAATAGGAGACACAATCAAAACAAAAAGTAAACAATGACAAATTTAAGGTCAATAAGAACAAATCAACATCGAAGTGTACAGAACAAGCTGTGAAACGTATATGGAGAAATTCGAACACTTTACACTTCTATCTGAAGTTTGTACTGATGATGATGATGATGTCGTTCAGAAGAACGATGAAAGCTCAACGACTAAACTATCCAGCTCGAAGAATAAAACTCCATCAACTCAATGTAGTATTCAGCTTTGTTTTCCCAGTATGATGTTTTTCTTCTGTATAATATACAATATTCTTGTATTTTATTCACTATGAACTATACTCAGTAAATGATTTGTCATAACTCAGTATGTGATTTTATCCTAATCACTAATCAAAATGGGTCTACGATCCCTATATATATATATATGAGTGTCGTTGTCATCGGCGTTGTCATAGTGTTTTGGGGCTAATAAATCATCACTTATACCAGTCTTTGTGTTCTTACTTTTCGCGTCGTGGGAATTGTGGAGATCCCATCGTTTCAAGTATAAGTGATTAGCGTTTTTTTTTCGGCACAGCAATGAGCGACGATCAAACCTAACAAAATCACTGTTCCTTCTAATAGATAATAGAACAATCTTGTTCTATATTCGATGTAACACTGTAACGAATTACAAAACGGGGTTTGTTTTTTGTGTTTTTGGTTTTTCATAATGAGACACATGGAATACTAACCTACAGTAAGTCTATATAAATCAGCAATGGATTTCCATAAGTTCAAGTTCAAAAGGGAAAAGAAGTAACAGGAAATTTTTGGAAGTAAATATCCTTAATGTAAATATCCTTAATAAATTAGAAAGTTCGGATAGACAAAGTAAAGAAAGCATTTTGATGGAGTTTTGTTCTCTGAACTGGATGGTTTGGTCGTTGAGTTTTCATCGTCCTTCTGAACAACATCATCATCATCATCATCAGTACAAACTTCACATAGAAGTGTAAAGTGTTCGAATTTCTCCATATGTGTTTCACAGCTTGTTCTGTACAGCTCAACGTTGATTGGTTCTTATTGACCTTAAATTTGTTATTGTTTACTTTTTGTTTTGATTGTGTCTCCTATTGGTTTGATTCTTGTTCCGATATTTGTGCATAATTTTGCTAATCGGTTGATAAATCGGATCTAAATTCGAACACTTCACTTCTATCTGAAGTGTGTGCTGATGATGATGATATCGTTCAGAAGAACGATGAAAACTCCACGACCAAATCATCCAGTTCAGAGAACAAAACTCCATCAAAATCATCCAGCTGAACTACAAATGTTCTCCACCATCTCAATAAACATAATTTCCAATTTGAATACTTCTACATTATAAAAAAAAATTAATGAAGATAATTGATTATTGAATTATGTTCATATCATGTACAGATATGGTTGGTGACTAACTGAACACACTACATAACACTCTTAGGGAAAGAATATACTTATGGATACTTTTAAACAAGCAAATAACATCAAGATAAGATTGTTATTGACTGTTTGCGTAATAATTTAAATTTATTTTCATGGTTATTTTATACTACTAATATGATAATGTTTATTCATGCTATAGTCTTTTGTTAAGACAAAGAAGGCTATTCTAACATATTATCTGTCTGTTTGTTTAGTCGCCTGAGGGTTTACCACTTTGTAGTGTTGTTATTTGAATAAATTTTTTCTTCTGGTTAATGTTTTTTTAGTGAGATTAACAGGGAGGATACTGTAAGGATCGATTGTGTACCGACCAAATCGTAACACTATGGCTCATTGTGGAACTATTAATTGAATGAAATTCATCTCTCTACATTAACTTCATTGACTATAAGAAAACATTTGATAACGTGGACAGGACAACCCTATGGAAGATTCTACGACACTACAGTGTGCCTCAGAAGATAGTCAATATCATACGAAATTCCTATGATGGATTAAACTGCAAAATTCTGCATGGAGGACAGTTGACAAAGTCGTTCGAAGTAAAGACCGGTATCAGGTAAGGTTGCTTACTGTCACCCTTTCTCTTTCTCCTGGTGATCGACTGGATCATGAAGACGTCAACATCTAAAGGGAAGCACGGGATACAGTGGACATCTAGGATGCAGTTGGATGATCTAGACTTCACAGATGATCTGGCTCTTCTATCGCAAACGCAACAACAAATACAGGAGAAGACAACCAGTGTAGCTGCAGCCTCAGCAGCAATAGGTCTGAATATACACAAAAGGAAAAGCAAGATTCTTCGATACAACACAACATGTACCAATCCAATCACAATTGACGGAGAAGCTTTGGAAGATGTAAAAGCCTTTACATATTTGGGCAGTATCATCGATGAACACGGTGGATCTGATGCAGATGTGAAGGCACGGATTGGCAAAGCAAGAGCAACATATTTACAACTGAAGAATATCTGGAACTCAAAACAATTAGCAACCAACACCAAAGTCAGAATTTTCAATACAGATGTCAATAGAGTTCAACTGTATGGGGTGGAAACGTGGAAAACTACGAAAGTCATCATACAAAAGCTACAGGTGTTTATTAACAATTGTCTATGCTATGCAAAACACTTCGGATCCGTTGACCAGACACTATTAGCAACAACCTACTTTGGGAGAGAACAAATCAGATCCCAGCCGAGGAAGAAATCAGGAAGAAGCGCTGGAAGTGGATAGGACACACATTGAGGAAAGCACCGAACTGCATCACAAGGCAAGATCTTCCTTGGAATCCTCAATACCAAATGAGGAGAAGAGGAACACCAAAGAACACATTACGCCGGGAAATGGAGACAGAAATGAGAAAAATGAACAAGAATTAGATAGAACTAGAAAAGAAGGCTCAGGACAGAATGGGTTGATGAATGGTTGTCAGAGGCCTATGCTCCATTGGGAGTAACAGGCTTAATTAAGCAATTAAGTAAGTGTTGTTATGATTTGATCATCTGGTTTATCTAGTTCGCGTATATTTCAAAATTTTATTGGAATGATGTTTCTACACTTCGTACATTTGTAATCATCAAATAGTTTCTCAAATCATTACGAAATTCTAAACAGCTCATGAAGAATCCCTAATTAATCGTTTATAATTTACAAGTGAAGGCTTTAGAGAAATAGATATTACATGAGTTCAGTTGAGAAACATAATAAAAGATGAGTTACCAAGACAAGCAATAGTATTCCATTTATTGATTTATATGCTCCTATAGAGAAAGTCATATTGCCCAATGTCATAGAAGTTTACTTATACGAACGTGTAAATCATTTTCAGTGGAGTGTAGTTAGGACTATCAGGAATCGACTATAATGGTGAAATTAGTCTATAATTTTTAATAATCTTTTATATTAAGATTGATTCATTTATTAAACAACATAACTGATTGTTATACTAATAATTAAAACATTGAAGCCATAGATTCAAGAGTAAAAGATTCAATCGCTTTTCTTGTATTAACCCTAACCATGAAGCCCATAGCTATAACTATTATTATGAAACCATTCGATAGATTCCCTTAACCTGCTTCATTTATGTTATGACGTTGGCTTGTTTACCGACTTTTGATGCCGAAGATACTTGTCTAATATAGATTTAGACTTTGATGCGATAGGCTGGTCGGCTTAACCTTGAGACTAGTATGCGTGAGTTCGAGATGAGGTAGAGAGAAGAAAACTATTCTGTCACCTGATTAGTGGGCAAGCACACGAATGAGAGGAGACATGACCATTGGAACACTACTCGATCTATTCCTGATATCCTGATCTCTTGAATTCAGATTAGTGTAAAAAGGTACATGAATAAATAGGTGAATAACCCGACCGCAAAGTACAATAATCAGGGAAAAATACGATTATGTCCAAAGTTCGGAATTACAGTAGAAAATAGGGTGCAAAATAATATGTTTAAATGACAATAGCTTCGGAACAGAAAAGGGTATGGCAATGAATAATACATCGAATGAAAGCTTATGTTCTGTAGAATAGATTAGAGACAAAAATAAATATTAGAAGAGGATTTGTGGAGAATTGGTAATTTCAATAGTTGAACTCATGAATCAATTGAAGCTAGACCACCATGGAAAAATTGGAAGCACTGGACAGCCGTTTCGTCCTAGTATGAGACTCCTCAGCAGTGCCTAGCGCGAGACTGATAAGCCCTGGGTTCGAATCCCGCGGGGAGCGGGATCGTGGATGCGCAATGCTGAGGAGTCCCGTACTAGGACGAAATGGCCGTCCAGTGCTTCCGATTTTTCCATGGTGGTCTAGCTTCAATTGATTCATGATTTCAACTATTGAAATTACAAAAATAAATGTTACTGTGTTTACAAGCTTTGAATAAATTGAAATAACATCCTCCGGAAAAATAGCTTTCGTAGTTTGTCAGGGCTTCTTGTTTTCTTGTTCACACCAATTTCACAATTACATCATCTATGAATGAATATTTTGTTCAACAATTGCTATTAGCCTATATTGCCTGTACAAGCGTGCTCTTTCTAGATGTATATCCGATCTTATCTCGTTACTCAATTGTGAATGTAAATCGTTCAATAGTTTTCTTGTTCAACATCTAGTCGATTCTGATCGTCTACTTTCCACCAGAACATATAAAGAACCTCATGTTGTCTATGTAATACTGAAATATACAAAGGAACAATATTTTGTTCATACAGTGTAAGCTATTGAAAGAAAAACAATTGAAATAAATAGTTTCAATGGTTAAGATCATGAGTCAGTTGAAGCTCGATCACCATAGAAAACCTGGAAGCACTGGACAGCCGTATCGTTTTATTATGGGACTCCTCATCAGTGAGCATCCACGACCTTGCCCCCTGCGACATTCGAACCCAGGACCTACTGATTTCAACATCTTGAAGAAATTTATTCTAGCTAAATTAAGATAAACACGGATTGGCAAAGCAAGAGCAGCATATCTACAACTGAAGAATATCTGGAACTCAAAACAATTAGCAACCAACACCAAAGTCAGAATTTTCAATACAAATGTGAAGACAGTTCTACTGTATGGGGCCGAAACCTGGAAAACTACGAAATCCATCATCCAATAGATACAGGTATTTATTAACAGTTGTCTACGCAAAATACTTCAGATCCGCTGGCCGGACACTATAAGCAACAACCTACTTTGGGCGAGAACAAATCAGATCCCAGTGGAGGAAGAAATCAGGAAGAAGCAAGTGCTGGAAGTGGATAGGACACACATTGAGGAAAGCACCGAACTGCGTCACGAGACAAGCCCTCATATGGAATCCTCAAGGTCGAAGGAGGAGAGGAAGACCAAAGAATACATTACGCCGGGAAATGGAGATAGATATGAGGAAAATGAACAAGAATTGGATGGAACTAGAAAAGAAGGCCCAGGACAGAGTGGGTTGGAGAATGCTGGTCGGCGGCCTATGCTCCATTGGGAGTAACAGACGTAAGTAAGTAAGTAAGTAAATTAAGATAAAGTTTAAACTTCAGATGAGTTTTGATATAGGAAGACTTCTGAATATTATCTTGATATTTATGGTATATTTGAACATACTCTTACAAACACGGGATAAGGTTGCTAACCCTATGCCTAACGCTCTTACCTTATCCGGGATAGAGATCGGCAGAAGCTCCAGAGAGGCTTCATGTGAACATAGATGTAGAACTCATCTTGATGTGACCGGTTCAAATATTCAACAGATGTATCAACTCGAAAATTTTTGTTTGAAATAAGAAGGAAGTCTTTGTAATTCTTGAATGGATTACGATTATTATTATTATTATTACTCATTAACATTTTATATCATATTTACTGTAGTTTGCGAGGACTTGAAATGTTATTGATTATGTACATGCACAAAAACATTATTTTCATATACTATTTAGATATAGATCTACATTACTGCGTTCCTTCAATTGAAGAACATATGAAACTCAAAACAACTGTCTATCAACCAATATCAAAGTCACAATCTTCAATACGAACTTCAAGGCAGTTCTACTGTACGGAGCTGAAACTTGGAGAACTACAACAACCACCATCAAGAAGGTACAAGTATTTATCAATAACTGTCTACGCAAGATACTCAACATCCATTGGCCGGATACCATCAGCAACAGCCTTTTGTGGAAGATAACCAACCAGCTTCCAGCTGAAGAGGAAATGAGGAAAAGACGATGGAAATGGATAGGACATACATTGAGGAAATCATCAAACTGCATTACGAGACAAGCGCTAACTTGGAATCGTGAAGGGAAGCGGAAAAGAGGAAGGCCAAAGAACACATTACGTCGGGAAATAGAAGCAGATATGAAAAAGATGAATAAGAACTGGAAAGAGCTTGAAAGGATTGCCCAGGACAGGGTTGGATGGAGAATGCTGGTGAGCGGCCTATGCTCCTTCACGAGGAGTAACAGGCGTAAGTAAGTAAGTAAGTAAGTACATTACCTGGGTAAATTGAAACAAAATATTGATTTTTGTACAATTCATGATAGAATTTTGTGTTTTACTTTCAAGCACTCAAATAATATCCAAGTCTTTACACACATTATATCATGAAATATGATCATATTAAACTATATTCTTTCTATCAATATTGAATAGTTAAGCTAAATTAATCCTTTTCATAATTATCTAATAAAGAATTAGTTTTTCTTCTTGATTAACTGTAAATATGATATTTCATTGCTATAAGATAAACACATATGGATGGATGTAGGTATGTATGTATGTAATATACATTATGTCATAAGCAGAAACTATTCATTCTATCATTACTTTAGGGCAATCTGATTCATTTGTCAGTATATTTATTCAATTATTAAAATGTTATGTAATAGACAATTCATTTCTTTATGCTTTATACATAAAGAATACAGCAGCAACAACAACAACAACAACTTGACTTTTCATGTTTTGTGAGACCCTTTAGTTTGTTGTCATGTAGATCGGACCATGTTCGTTGAAAGAGCTCTCCACTTTAATGTGGTCCGAGATCTGACTCCAAGTAGATCGTAGGAATGATTGTTATCGCCTATCCTCGTATGTAATCATCGACTTAAATCGCGTTAGTCAATAACGGAATTAAATCAGTCAAATAACGAGAATAAACTTTTGAATACATATATTTTGTATGTGAAGTGAATAGGACAGAGAAGAGGGAAACGACCCGCAGTGGAGATGGCCGGTAAGCCAACTCTCCTTTAGTTAAGCGTTAATCAATATTTATAGTTACACAAAACAATTTACAGACATGTGATGAGTAGTGGGATAAGAAGTGTACACACACATATGTGCTCATATAAACACAGTCAAGATTGGTAAGCGGATAATTAACAAGGTCGGAATGTGACTTAATTAGAATGAATAGATTGGGCTATCCGAAAGCTAGAACAAGGTATATAAGCTTAACATAATAACAGACACTACAGATCCATAGTTTACGATCTACTCATTGAATTGTGTTCTATTTTAATGAAAGTATCACAATACTAACTGATTAGATGTCATTCAAAACAACCTTGAATACAGTAATCTAACTTTTAGATTTTGAATTTTCTAAGATAATTTACAATAAAACTTTAGTGTCAATTATTATGTTAAGCCCAAATACCTTCTTCTCGGCTTTCGGACATCGCAATCTATTCATTCTACATGAGTCACATTCTAATCCTTGTTAATTATTCGCTTATCAATCTTGACTGTTTTTATATGAGCACATATGTGTGTGTACACTTCTTATCCCATTAGTCATCACATGTCTGTAACTTGTTTTGTGTAACCATAAGTATTGATTAACGCTTAACTAAAGGGGAGTTGGCTTACCGGCCATCTCCACTGTGCGTCGTTTCCCTCTTCTCTGTTCTATTCACTTCACATACAAAATATATGTATTCACAAGTTCATTCTTGTTATTTGACTTATTTAATTCCGTTATTGACTAACTCGATTTAAGTCGATGATTATATACGAGGATAGGCGATAATAAACATGCATATGATATATTTGGAGTCAGATCTCGGACCACACTAAAGTGGAGAGCCCTTTCAACGAACATCGTCCGATCTAAATGACAACAAACCAAAGGGCCTCACAGATCCAACCATTTTTTTATTATCCAAATCAGATAACAATTCAATGAATAATAATATCATATATGAATCTTATCATTCCATTTCATTCATATTATCATTTTGAATATCACTAGGTATTAAAATATAGATTTACTATGATCAGTCTAATCCTTGTTTGTTTTATTTTTATTCTAGTTCACATTCAAAGTTAATATTATGAACAAGACAAAATATAGAAGATATTTTTATTTCCAGTAAATGGATGATAATGAAAGAAGCAAACAGGAATCCGCTGCATGTCATTGGGAATTTACACCTATTTACTAGTCATCAAAATATCAGGAAAGTCCTAACTGAATAACATTAGATTTCAAATGGTTGCAAAGAATTTTTTTAATAGAGAGTTTATGTTGGCTGTTAAGTTTTTCAGTATTGAGGTTGTGGAGATTATTAAGTTTTTGATTGAGATCATGAATTGACTGATGTTAGAGCACCATGGGAAACCTGGAAGCACTGGACGGCCGTTTCGTCCTGGTATGGCACGCCTCAGCAATGCGCATTCACCATCCCGTTCGCGGGATTCGAACCTAGGGCCTTCAGTCTCGTGCGCGTACGCTTAACCTACTCGACCACTGAGCTGGCCGGCATCCAATGGTGTTAGTGTTAGTTTTCTTTAAGGATTGAATTTATTTAGATATGTACTGAAGATTAAGAATCACTAAGAGTATGGGATTAGTTAACAGTAAAGAACTATGATTTAACCAGAGATGAAACTGAGGACTCTTAGGTGTTGTGGTAAACCCTTAACTTTTAAACAACTGAGTTAACATCTACTGATCTACATTTTTAATAAAAATCAATTTATGGTATTGATCAAACATCTACCAATGTTGTTGCTCAGTCACTATCTATTATCCAATATGGTTGATCTCTATAGTTTCACATTAAAACTTAAGTTATCATCTCTCTAAATTGGTCACTATTGAAAACATGATTATTGTCATAGAAACTTGTAGGTAAACAATGCTGATAAGTCCCATAAGATGAGCTATCTAGCACCATTATAAATATTATCGAAATTTATTTAAATTTCCAATTGATGAATAAATAAACTGATAGGTTCTGGGTTCGAATTTCGCAGGGGGCGAGATTGTGGATGCGCACTGCTGAGGAGTCCCATACTAGGACGAAACGACCATTCATTGCTTTCAGGTTTTCCATGGTGGTCCAGCTTCAATTGACTCATGATCTCAACTATTTAAAATACTATAATCTCCACAAAACCTTTTCTGATAATAATCATCTGCCCGCTAGTGACTGACTTCAAGAAATACTCCTGGAGTTCTAGTGAGAAGCCGTGACCAGTGGAGTTCAGCCAGGTCTGTTGTGAGATATCAGCTCACTGACGACAATGGTGACGGTGGCGCAACTTCGTGGATTGGTTGAAGTTAGACATTAACACCATTGGCGCGAGACTGATAGGTCCCGGTTTCGAATCTCGCGAGGAGCGAGACCGTGGATGCGCACTGCTGAGGAGTCCCATATTAGGACGAAACGGCCGTCCAGTGCTTCCAGGTTTTCCATAGTGGCCTAGCTTCAATTGACTCATGATTTCAACCAGTGAAACTTCTGAAATCTCCACGTAACCCTTCTGATAATCATTAATTATCGTTAATAATACTCACTGCATTGAAGGAGAACACAACTGATGACAAGCAAATAGTGTTTAGACCAGAATTACAGAGTTAAATGGTAAAATAGAAAAACCATATAGTGAAAGGTTAATTTACAAAATATCAATCCATCATATCAAACTGGACTGTTCCTGTTGTAAACATCAATCGATTGTCTGACATTTCATTGTTCATGCGTTTTCATACAAATTCCATTGTGTTTCCGTTCTATCTTTCTTGATCTTCTCCCATCTTTTACTGTCAGACATTAAGTTTTTAACTCGCGTCATATACTACTTATTATATCAATATAAGTAGCACGCATCATAATACTACTAACAAGCATGTTATGCGTTTTCTTCCCCAAATTACTCTTAATTTAATATCAATTATTATTTCATGAATAACATTCATTTACATAATTGCGATACAGTGAATAACAGTAAGTTAAAGGCCTGTAATACTGATATTTGCTACTCTATGGCCTGCATATATATATATATATATATATATATATATATATATATATATATATATATATATATATATATAGAGAGAGAGAGAGAGAGAGAGAGAGAGAGAGAGAGGGTGGGAACTATATCCATCAGAGTGAATAATTATTCATTTTGTGAATGGAAATGAACGCATGTCCACCTCACAATCATTTCCCCCCTTTGTTGAGTATTAAATATTTCCCTTATATTTACATTTGTATATCTATTTCTGATTTATTTATTTATTTATTTTATTTAAAAATGTGCAAAATATTTTAACTGGTTAAAATAATCTCCAAGCATGTACACCAGGGTGATTATTGGTGTTTTGCTCTCTCTCTCTCTCTCTCTGTCTCTGTCTCTGTCTCTGTCTCTCTCTCTCTCTCTCCCTTTTCTCGTATGGGTATAACTAGAAAATTCATTATCATTTCTTGAATAAAGTTGAAGTGATTAGTTGTTTGAGACAAGACAAGACAATACAATACAAGAATAAAGGTCTATGAAACTTGAAATGAATGATTGAATTAGACTAAACGTTTACATGACAACATAAAGAAATCTTTCATATAGAACAGAATTAAACAGAATGTAATTCATTGAATCATTGAACAAACAGTAAACTATTTCATGGAACTTACTTTTAATGTTATATGAATTTACTTATTAACAAAACAAAAGTAAGTGTTTCAATGATTAACAAATGTGTATATATATATATATTTATATGTATGTGTATGTAAATGAATATACATATAATATGGTATCATAGAAACTCCGCGTAGAGCCCCCTCCCTCTGGGGTTACTTCCGGTCCCAAGCTCGTATAAAGAAGAAGGGTTAAGCATTGGGTTTACAACCCCATCCTGTAGAAAATCAACTGGTTAAAGAAAAAATTACACTCACCAGTATGTTATAAGTAGAATAATAGATTATCTAAATCAAATGATTATCATTTAAATATTACTGTGATTTATGTTGGTAGGAATATTTTTGTGTTTATAATCGATATTATTCTTTAGTATTTTGTTTAAATTACATACTGATAATTTGTTTGTTCCAGTTGATGATAGGGTTGGTAACAAAATAATTATTCCCACCACCCCTTTCTTTGATTATCTCATTCATGTAGGTAACATAAATCTCTATCATTTAAAGTTTTAATACGTTCCCTTCGATACAACATAAGTTAATACATAACCATATATCTAGATAAAGTGTATATTTTAATTTGTTTGTTTAAGAATTGGAACATTTCATGAATAGTTAGACTTTGATTAGAAATAACACTAACAATTAAAAGGCTACACAGTATCCAATGTTTGTTTTGTTTTTAAAGGGTTAACATAGAGTTGTTTACATGCTTAACAATAAGTATTTCATTTGAATATATGTACGTGAATTTATATCATACTCATAACTAAATCCTTGTGTTTGGACATGACGATGTTAAGTTGAAGCTTCCATTTTTATCTTTGTACTATTTCATCTGAAGTATAGTTTTAAAGGTATTTTTTTTAAAATATGATATTGAACTGTATTTATATACGTAAAGATAGATATTGATTAGCAGAGGAATACAGAACGCAGATGTTGTCCTATTTGGGACTCGTCATCTGAATGTCCCTGAATCTCAGAGTTGATGTTCAATCTATGACTCAAACCCAATATCAATTAGCTTCAAACTCCATTATGTTATCCACTTAGCTACTGAGTCCTGATAGCCACCAACCCTCCCGGCTTGTGAAATAGGGAAGATGCAAGTAAATAACACTAAGTGAATTTATTTTAATTGCATAACTGTTATCATAAACTTACAAACTAACCTAATTGATTTAGTATTTTTAATATGTATGTTTGAATAAAACCTTCGGTCTCACATGAGGGATTATAGATACGCATTGCTGAGTAGTGTCATAATAAAATGAAACGGCTTTTCTAGTGCTTCCACATTATTTCCAAGATGATTTAGCTTTAATCGACTCATGAATTCAACTAATACAATCTCTACAGAATCCACTTTCTGATAAATATTATTTGTTTAAATGCTTTAAACGATTGACATTTCAGTAATTACAATGTTTCGTCTATTAAACTTATTCGTGCTTCTTCAAGATAATAATCAAAATCAAAATTATCTAAGAAGATGATTAAGTTACATGTGAATCATTTGAAACGTTCCCAATATCAAGATAAATGAATGAATGAATGTGTTTGTGTACCTGCGTGTTTCAGTGTAACCCATAGTGAACAGAACACCAGTTGGGACAATCAAATGTCTTCAACAACTCATTACACAGCTAGTTATTAAAATACAACAACCATATATTAAATCGTTAATTTGCAAATTGTTCATCCATTGTCTTAAATGACTCAGAATTCCTTTGTTCTTACATTCTGATCCAAATTGCATTCTTTCTTCATTCTTTATTGTTCGATCTTCTTGTCTCTCTCTCTCTCTCTCTCTGTCTCTCG
Source organism: Schistosoma spindalis (assembly GCA_946903255.1). Classification (NCBI taxonomy): domain Eukaryota; kingdom Metazoa; phylum Platyhelminthes; class Trematoda; order Strigeidida; family Schistosomatidae; genus Schistosoma; species Schistosoma spindalis. The sequence continues at coordinate 1,651,253 of OX336423.1, read as the reverse complement.
GATACCAGACATTCTGTTCAGTACTCATGTCATATGCTACTTATGTCTACATATAAGTAACACACACCACAATCCATTAATAGTTGATTTTAGATGTTCATTTATGAATTAGAAGTAAAAATGAAAGTACAAATATAAACCATTATTGTAATGATAAAATATACAAATTAATTCCTGTCAGTATAATGATGCATATGAAATAAACAGGTTGGGATAAGATAGGATCCAGTTATTTGTTAATGATCATTTGCCAAGGGGTGTCTGTTTAAATACTATTTTATTTTGTTCACCCTCTTCTTATTAGCCCTTATAAACTGGGCTTCTGATGCTAATCTCTTTTATTTTTATATGTTGTCAACTGTTTCTATAGTAATTTGGTCCCTTCAAAGTTGATTTTGTGTAAGTTTTCCAACGTCTACAACACTATTGTTGATCTATTCTTAAATTTCTTTAAATCAACCGAGTAGTTGGGAACACACATATTGATTCACATGTAACTCAATCATATTCTCCTACTTACTAACGTCAATATCCAAATATAATTGGATAAGCGCTTAGTATACATGTGATTTGATTTAAACTGGTAAACACTATATAGTCTTAGATAATTTTGATTTTGATTATTATCTTGAAGAAGCACGAATAAGTTTAATGGACGAAACATTGTAATTATTGAAATGTCAATCGTTTAAAGCATTTAAATTATAATTTAAACAAATAATGTCTTCTTCATACTTGACTCCCAATTTCTGTTAAACTGTTTGTTTAAATGTTAACAAACGTTTCTGCAAATGGTGTTTGGTTTCAATAATAATAATCTGCCTCAAGGGAATAATGTGTTGAACTACAACAACATTCATGTAATATAAATGGCTAATTGAAAGCATCATAAAATACTGATCAAGATCTTTATTTCACTGATCAATTATTTCAAGTAGTATAGTGAATTTACTAAAGTAGTTGTGTTTTGGATGTAACTTAACATGAATAAACTTTACTAAACAAGCAAAAATGGATAATGGTTAATCATGAAAGACAGAATTCACATTTCATCCTATTTGAGACTAGGTCAGCTAGATGTACCTGCATCTTAAAGTTAATGTTCACTCTAGGACTCGAACCCAATACCTTTCACTTCAAACTTCACAATGTGAAGATACAAATGAATTTAAAACTATACTAAACTTCTATAACAATGAAATTACATATAATTAGATATATCGGTATGTAAATTTAGGCTTGAAAGGAAGTATGGGATACAGTGGACAGCTAGGATGCAGCTAGACGATCTAGACTTCGCAGATGATCTGGCTCTTCTATCGCATACACAACAGCAAATGCAAGAGAAGACGACTAATGTATCAGCAGCCTCAGCAGCAATAGGTCTCGATATACACAAAAGGAAAAGCAAGATTCTCCGATACAACACAGCATGCAACAATCCAATCACAATTGACGGAGAAGCTTTGCAAGATGTAAAACCTTTACATATTTGGGCAGCATCATTGATGAACACGGTGAATCTGATGCAGATGTGAAGGTGTGAATCGGCAAAGTAAGAGCAGCATATTTACAACTGAAAAACATCTGGAACTCAAAACAACTGTCAACCAACACCAAGGTCAGCATTTTCAATACAAAAGTCAAGACAGTTCTACTGTGTGGGGTTGGAAGTTGAAGAACTACGAAAGCTATCATCCAGAAGATACAAGTGTTTAATAACAATTGTCTATGCAAAATACTTCAGATCCGACGGCCAAACACTATTAGCAACAACCTATTGTGGGAGAGAACAAATCAGATGTCAGTGGAGGAAGAAATACGGAAAGAAGCAAGTGCTGGAAGTGGATAGGACACACATTGAGGAAAGCACCGAACTGCGTCACGAGACAAGTACTCACATGGAATCCTCAAGGCCGAAGAAGGAGAAGAGGAAGACCAAAGAATACATTACGCCGAGAAATGAAGATAGACATGAGAAAAATGAACAAGAATTGAATGGAACTAGAAAAGAAGGCTCAAGTCTGAATGCGTTGAACAATGGTTGTTGGCGATCTATGCTCCATTAGGAGTAACAGGTGTAAGTAAATAAGTAAATTTAGGTTGATGTACTTCTTAAACGTTACTCAATTGTTTAAAAAAGGAACTTTTAATAAACTAATCCTCCTTTATTTATATTATAACAGATATTCACTACAATTATAAACAGAGTTTCTTTGATCTTATTTGACTTGATACTTATCATAAAAATAAAATTGTATAAATCTACCTTATTACTTATATGAAATAGAATGATTGATCTCACCTTTTGTAGTATTAGGTACTTTTAATGATAATTGAGTAAACAATCTGATGACAGCATGTTTGACCTAAATAAGTACATAACAACTCTAATAGATATAGATATAGATATAGATATCGTTTGCTTATCAGGAAATGTTTATCACATGGTAACATGAATATATATATATATATATATATATATATATATATATATATATCGATACCATTGTTCTATATGACCTTAATACCAGAAGTAGTGAATGATATTCAATTACATATACTACTACTACTACTACTACTACTACTACTACTAATAATAATACTAATAATAATAATAATAATAATAATAATAATAATAATAATAATAATAATATATTTCGTTGACAATAGAATGTTAGATAACACCTATTTAAAAGTTGAGTTATTCTTAAGTGAATTATTATTTTAAAAAAAAACTATACTTGAAAACTTAATCATCTATAAGTGAACTTTACAGGAAATGTTCAAGTTAATAATGAATGTGATAGAAATTTTTGATTGAGATCATGAACCGATTGATGTTAGATCACCATTGAAAACCTGGAAGCACTGGACGGCTGTTTTGTCCTATTGTGGGACTCCTCATTGGTAGTGCACATCCTCGATCCTGCTCGAGGGATTCGAACTCAGGGCCTTCAGTCTCGTGCGCGAACGATTAACCTACTCGGCCACTGAGCTGGTTGGCATCCAATGGTGTTAATGTCTAACCTTAATCAATCTACAAAATTTCGTGACCATCTTCCATTGTACTGAGGTAGACACCTGTTTCTACCCGACACGGATTAGATTCACTGGTCACAACTTCTCACCAGAACTCCGAGAATTTTCTCACGAAGCTAGTCACTAGTGAGCGCATTGTAATTATCAATTTAGGTGTTGTGGAGATTGTCAAATTTTTGATTGAGATCATGAACCGATTGATGTTAGACCACCACTGAAAACCTGGAAGCACTGGACTGCCGTTTCGTCCGGTTGTGGGACTCCTGCTGAGGAGTCCCACAACACCTAAATTGATGATAGATATTTAATAGCTGAATTCATGAGTTCATTGAAGCTAGACCATAGTGCAAAAACCTTGAAGTACTAGGATGGTTGTTTCATCTTAATATGCACCTCTTTAGCAATGCTCCCACACACCATGAGATTCGAACTGAGGGAGGACCTATCGGTCTTGAGTATGAATGCTTAACCTTTACACCATGATAATCTAGCTTCAATGGACACATGAATTCAACTATTCAATTATTGAAATGTAATGTATGTCCTATCTATTTCCAACGTCCATTCCTGATTTCTTCTTCAGCTGGAAGCTGGTTTGTTCTTTACCTTAATAGACTGTTGCGAATGGTATCCGATCAATGAATATAAAGTATCTTGCAAAGACAACTATTTATCAATACTTGTACCTTTTTGATGATGGTTGTAGTAATTCTCTACGTTTCAGCTCTACACAGTAGAACTGATGTTCATATTAAAGATTGTGACTTTGATATTGGTTGATAGACAGTTGTTTTGAATTTCATATATTCTTCAACTGTAGGAATGAGACCCTTGCTTTGCCACTACTTGCCTTTACGTCTTCATTCTATCCTCTTTCTTCACATATGAGTTCATGTAGTGCAGTAAACTGGTTGTAAATGACAGATACAAATATTATTTTCTAAATGAATCAGATAGATTATTACATTCTAAGCATAATCATTATGAATTCCCTTTAATAAAGACATGTAATTTTGTTTTATTATTGTAATTATAATAAAGAATATTTGGAACTCTTTAGGTGAAATGATTCAGTTGTGTAGTGTTGAATTATCCTTTAAGAGATTATCAGTGGAATAGGAATAAAGCCAGAGCAACCATTGATGAAGAATTAAATGAATTCATTATACTTTGTGGTTCCTCATCAGTTGTTTACAACCAAATCTGTATTAGAATTTTACATGGAGTTAAGATATAGTGTGGAACAATTGACATAAGTGAATGTAATGAATTGCAATGACAAAGATGATCAAACTATATCTGTATGTGTAAGAACAGGTCAGAGGTAATTTGGTGTTCGAGTCAAAGAAATGTAAAGGATGGATAATATAATAGTTGACTGGGGTTCACAGACAGATAAAATAAATTGTGTAAGTACCTGATGAGAAACCACGACAATAATAATGTATTCATATTATTCTGCATCAATGTTTATTCTAACTTTATTCAAATTCATAAAAAGAGGCACCAAATACATATGCGCCACACAAATCTCATTTGATATGTGTGAGGGCTATGATACTGCCCAGGTGCCCAAAACGAAGCAGGTGGTTTTCTTAGAGGACCACACTCCGAGCCTTCGACCTGACGATCTGACCCATAAGGCAGTGGAGCATTGTAAGGAGATGCAGTCCCATGGTAGCCGGTGACCAACGATTGGTTCATACTCCATTTATTCCCTCAGGATACTGGAGCCACCCCATGTGCACCATTGATTTGGCATCCAATTAAAGCACCGGACATTCGCTTTCCGTCCTCTCATCTTCGTAAACAACACCCCCACCACGAGAAGGTCAGTGAGTAGGACTTCCCTAGCAGAGACTATATACACTTGGTCATGTGAGAGTATTTCGAAAGGGAGAGCTAACTCTCCCCACTCTCGACCATACCAGGGCATTTCACAGCTTATTAACTATAAGAAACAATCAATTGTAATTTCATGAATAGAAAAATCATTCATAATATAATTTCTATATTTAAATTAAAACGATTTTCATTGTAAAATTATAAAAAAGCTTAAACTACTTTTTATTTCTATCAATAGTGTGTGTAAATTTAATTAAAATATTTTTTTTTTTTAATTTTTATTTGTTATTCTATTGGGGATTTATAAAATGAAAATTCAATTTGGTATTTTGCTTGCTCTTTTTCTTGTGTATTTGTGTGTGTTTGTGTGTGTGTGTTGCTTTTCACTTCTTTCATAATACAAATGTGAGTAAACATCGTTTTCTTTTTCTTTTTTTCTTTTTCCTTTATTTCTATTGTAAAATGTTCAACAATTTTAAATTGTTTTCATAATATGTGCTCATTAGTGACTAGTATCGTGAGAAAATTCTCGGAGTTCTGGTGAGTAGTTGTGATCAGTGGAGCTAATCCGTTTCGGATAGAAATAGATGTCTACCTCAGTACAATAGAAGATGGTCACGTAAATTCGTGGATTAGTTGAGGCTAGACATAAACAGCGTGGTCCAATAGGTTAAGCGTTCTCTTGCAAGACCAGTAGGTCTTGGGTTTAAATCCCACGAGCGGGATTTTGGGTGCACACTGATGAGGAGTCCCACAATAGAACGTAACAGCCGTCCAGTGCTTCCAGGTTTTCAATGGTGATCTAACATCAATCGATTCATGATCTCAATCAAGAAATTAATACATTTTTATTAATAGTTATGTCTATTAACTAATTGACAATAATTATGTTAGAAGTAATTTACAATTTCTTCATTGAATACATTCTTGTGAAGAATACTTAAAGTTATAGTCAACTGTAAACTTGACTAAATGAAACTACAATGTTGTTTATAGAACGACACCATTTCCCAAATCAAACCTTTCGGGTAACAAAAGTACAATCACATTGATAAATATAAAGTATAATACCAAACTATTCACAGAATTAATTCCGTTAAATCAATCATAATCAAATTGTATTAATTTTGAATAGGTGTTTTAAAAATCCTGTGTGTTTTTATTCACAGTCATAGGGCCTATTTTGAGTTGAAAATGTCATCCACTTAATAAGTAATTTAGTCAACCTTGTGAAATATCAATAAAATTTAATAGTTGCGTTCATCAGTCAACTGAAATTAGACCACTTTGGAAAACCTGGAAGCATCAGATGGATGTTTTGTGCTAGTTTGGGACTTCTCAACAATAAGCATCCACGACTTCGTTCGTAGGATTTAGTCTCACGCACGAACACTTTACCTCTAGACCACTGAGTTGGTATCCAACGTTGTTCATGTCTAACTTCAACGATATATATCCTATTTGGAACCTATCAGGATCTTTGAAGAAAAAAACTCGAATTTCGAGATATTGACAAGCGTAATATTGTGTAACCATGTAGTAAAAATGAATGGATTATTGATTTAAAATGAATAGAAATTAACATATTTAAAGTACCGTTCTTAATACTCTCATTTTATATTAGCTCGAAATACTTAGCAAAATGTCATAATCAATTATTTCGGTTGATTGATGTTTATTTTTAACCCCATTCTACATTGTTTCCTTGATACATGTATCAGTCAGTCAGTAACAATGTAGAACTTCGTACGTACATACATCAGTTCGAGTTGCCATATCTACCACATTAGCACAGAGATTCAGTTATCGATTCAAATCCCGTATTGGTTTAGGTAGTGAAAGTATAAATAGTAATAGGGAACATTAGAGTTTGATGATGTTATTTAAGTAGTATAGTTCAGTGGAATAAATTTGGAAAGAAAATAAAAGACATGAAGAATTCAGAAGATTAGAATTTGAGAGAACACAGAGAGTGGATGCACCTGCACAATGGCAAATGATTTTGAGTCATTTCACATTCAAGATCTCTTGTATAGTTAAATTGAATACGTTTACACTTACTCCATTTCGGTTACATAATTCTGACAACAATAATTCTTGTAGTTAATCAATGTGTATTAGATTTGATCTGATTTGTAAGTGAAAAGTTTTATTTATATTATCAAAACTCTCCTTATTATTCTGTTCATCAGTACGCTTCCAAATGCTCTGGTACGGCCGAGAGTGGGAAGAGTCCGCTCTCTCTCTTGAAATGCTCTCACATGACCACACGTATACAGCCTCTGCTAGGGAAGTCCTACTCACTGCATTCTCGTGGCGAGGGTGTTGTTTACGAAAATGAGAGGACGAAAAGCGAATATCCGGCACATTAACCGGATCCTAAACCAATGGTACACATGGGCTGGCTTCAATATCCTGAAGGAACAAATGGTGTATGAACCAATTGTTGGTCACCGGCTAACATGGGACTGAATGTCTTTGCAGTGCTCCACTGTCTATTATTATTTTGGCCGCGACCGATCTCCTGTAAAACTGAAATGTATTAACAATGGATTAATCACTGAGCAGTGTCAATGTCATGTGTGTCAGCTTCTTCTTAGAGCGGATCGAATCCTATCGACCAAATTATTTGGTATAATCTATCAAACTCAAACAAAGTAAGTGCAATGACAGAATGTAGAAGTAGATGTGAAGAATATTCAAAGTTAGTTGTAGTCGGAGAGATACTCATCAACGGCAATTAGAAAACGGTTTATCTATCCCCTTTGTCTAAATAAATGAAACTGATTATTATCAGTTAAAATTTCAGAACAAAGATTTAAAAAAAAATTGGTCATTGGGAAAAAAGCTAACTTTGTAAAGCGATCCTACTGAAATAAGTTTTATGAGTAATATATGATAGCTAAACATGTTTAATCACTTCTAGGAATATTAATTAAAGTAATAGAGAAATGATTTAAAGCTTTAAGAAAAACCTGTATCATGGGGGGGAAGTTCATTTTGAAGTCAAATGTATAGATCCTAACAACATTGACGTTTCATGGATTTTGTTTGATAAAACTAAGTGATGACAAAACTGACGAATTCACTTGTATTTTGTGATAACATTTAGTTTATAACAACTTTTGTTTTACTTATTTAAACACATAAATATTGATACAAAGCGGCACAAGTCACTTGATTTGTATGTGAGCCGGGATATTGCTCGGTTGCCTAGACCAAAACAGGTGGTTATCTTACGGAACCACACCCCAAACCCTCAACCTAAAGATCTAAACCACAAAGCCATGGAACAACGTCAGTAGATGCATTCCCATAGTAACGCATGGCCAATAATGGGTTCATACGCCATTTGTCCCTTCAGAATCCTGGAGCCCATGTGCACCAGGGTTTTCAAACTCCTCTAAGTGAACTGTCTATGTTTGCCAACCTGAGTGAAGCATTTTCCATTCGTTTTTTATTGTCTCAATTTCATAACCATCATCTGTGGTGTGAGAAAATTAGTGAGTAGGACTTCTTTGATAGTGGCTGTATACACATGACATTGTGAGAGCATTTGGAGACACAGAGAGAGAGAGAGAGAGAGCGAGAGAGAAAGAGAGCTGACCCTCTCCACCCTCGACTATACCAAGGTATTTGAAGGCATTCGGGTTGAAAAGTCATGCTATTCTATAGATTTTTTTGTATCTATTTTTTTACCGGAAAATGAGCAAACTTATATATCGGTTCTTTATTTTTTAGAAAAAAAAACGTTTATTCCAAGATCATTCTTAAAATGTATTTTACATTATTTGCGTGATTTCGTGCAGTAAACTAATCTAGTTATTTAGATACCTATAAGTTGGTTAGTTTTATTTTGATAAACGTATTAAAAAGATTGTAGACTTTCACATTGAAAAACTACACTTGTCAATTAATTAGAATTACAAGTAGACGAGATTATTTATTTATTTTAACACATAGGTATTGGTACAAGGAGGCACCGAATACATATACACCACACAGATCTTATTTGATTTGTGTGATGGATGTGATACTGACCGGGTGCCCAAACCGAACCAGGTGGTTTTCTTAGGGGGCCACACCCCGAGCCTTCGACCTAAAGGTCTGATCCACAAGGTAGTGGAGAATCGTAAGGAGATGCAACCCCATGTTAGCCGGTGACCAACGATTGGTTCATACACCATTTGTTCCTTCGGGATACTGGAGTCAGCCCATGTGAACCATTGGTTTGTGATCCGGTTAAAGCGCCGGACATTCGCTTTTCGTCCTCTCATTTTCGTAAACAACACCCTCGCCACGAGAATGCAGTGAGTAGGACTTCCCTAGCAGAGGCTGTATACGCGTGGTCATGTGAGAGTATTTCGAGAGAGAGAGAGAGAGCGGACTCTTCCCACTCTCGGCCGTACCAGGGCGTTTGGAAGCAGACGAGATTACTTTGCATAGTTAGGAAAGTTTATCTTATAAATTATACAGAAGCACAAAATCTATGTGTTAGCGGTATGGTAGAAATGAAGCTTTCTAATATTGCAAAAGAAAACAAAAAATTAAAATAAACTATATCTTATATCCATTATCATTAAACAATACATTCATAGTATTCCAATTGAAAAAAGTTGGAAAGGATTGCCCAGGACAGGGTTGGATGGAGAATGCTGGTGAGCGCCCTTTGCTCCTTCGCAAAGAGTATCAGGTGTAATTAATTAAGTAAGCAAGTAAGTAAGTAAAGTAAGTAACTGAGTAAGTAAGTAAGTATGTAAGTAAGTAAGCAAGTAAGTAAGTAAATAAGTAAGAAAGTAAGTAAGTAAGTAAGTAAGTAAGTAAGAAAGTAAGTAAGTAAGCAAGTAAGTAAGTAAGCAAGTAAGTAAGTAAGTAAGTAAACAAGTAAGTAAGTAAGTAAGTAAGTAAGTAAGCAAGTAAGTAAGTAAGTAAGTAAGTAAGTATGTAAGTATGTAAGCAATTTCAATCAGTAGGAAAGAAAGAATAACTTGACTTTACATCTAACATGAACCACTTGAACCATAGTACTGAACTATAGTAATCACGTTTCATTTAACCAAGATAAATGTTTTGCTTTGATTATTTTCTCTCTGAAGAAGTCAATTATACTGAATTGTGAAACATCAGAAACTCAGTATTCAACTGATTACAATCTTATAAATGTATTATGTTACTTTTATAAACGATTCAAATCATAGTAATCATTACAAACTGATTACTTTCTTATAACTATGTTTGTTATTTACCTCATACACTTGAATAAGTTCAAACTGTATTCATGTAAGTTATTAAACTATATGATAGGATTCATCTGTTTGACAGCAATGGATAAATACAAATAATATTTGATCTATAACTATGCATTGATAAATTCCCCGGCTTTAATTAAGTTCCCTAGCGTTAGTATACTTACTTACTTACTTACTTACTTACTTACTTACTTACTTACTTACTTACTTACGCCTGTTACTCCTCGTGAAGGAGCATAGACCGCTCACCAGCATTCTCCATCCAACCCTGTCCTTGGCAAAACTTTCCAGCTCTTTCCAGTTCTTATTCATCCTTTTCATATCCGCTTCTATTTCCCGACATAATGTGTTCTTTGGCCTTCCTCTTTTCCGCTTCCCTTCAGGATTCCAAGTTAGGGCTTGTCTCGTAATGCAGTTTGATGATTTCCTCAATGTATGTCCTATCCATTTCCATCGTCTTTTCCTAATTTCCTCTTCATTGGGAAGCTGGTTGGTTCTCTCGCACACTAGGCTGTTGCTGATGGTATCCGGCCAATGGATGTTGAGTATCATGCGTAGACAGCTAAGTGGATATCGCGATGGCGTTTGAAGCGGACGGTACTGGGTTCGAGTCCCAGAGTGAACATCAACTCTGAGATACATCCAGCTGACGAGTCCCAAATGGGACGAAACGTGCGTCCTGGATTCCACTGCTAGCCACTATCCATCTTGCTCTCTAGCGTTGGTTTACTACAATGAAAACAGTGATGTGATTTCTTGGAATAAAAAGGAATATATACGAAATGCTAGAAGGGGTTTTGTGGAGAATTGGTAATTTCAATAATTGAAATCATGAATCAATTGAAGCTGGACTACCATGAAAAACCTGGAAGCACTGGACAGCCGTTTCGTGCTATGAGGAGTCCCATACTAGGACGATATGGCCGTCCAGTGTTTCCAGGTTTTCCATGGTGGTGGTCTAGCTTCAATTGATTCATGATTTCAACTATTGAAATATATGAAATAATTAACTCCATAGAAGTACTTATAATCCGTGGCAAAACTAACAATCAGTTCAAGTGAGTTCAACTTGATGTTAGTTAACAACCATCTATTGTTTAAATAGCTTAAAAATGTAATTAATGCTACAGTGTAATTTAAAAATACATGATCATTATAAACATATCTGAAGGTATGCCTTATTACACATATGCCGATAACAGACTGATCAATTTCACTCGTATAAACTCAAATGGAAGATACAAGCAAAGCAATACCAAATGAATTAAACTTCACCCAATTTTACAAGCAGGAGGCTGTCAGGACTCAGTAACTGAGTGGATAACGTGATGGCGTTTGAAGCGAATGGTGTTGAGTTCAAGTCCTGGAGTGGACATCAACTGTGAGATTCAGGTACAACCAGCTGACGAGTCCCAAATGGGACGAAACGCGCATCCTGTATTCCACTGCTAGCCATTATCCATCATTGCTTGCACTACAAAAAGCTTGTGAATTGAGGCTATATCGAAGCAATACGCATATTACTCACATATGCCAATAACAGACCGATCAATTGCAGTCTTAAACCTCAATGGGAAGATACAAGCCAAACAATACCAACTGAATTCGCGAAGACAGTTTTTATAGTTTAATATCAAGTCTAATGCATAATTTTATGAAATCATCAAGGATAACTAACAATTAACTAACTTCAAGAATAATATGATCTTCATACATTGATTAATCACGGTGAAAATATTCCGGCAGTTTTGAAATCATCTATAATGTTTTATCATCTATCAAATAGGATTCTTTAAAGTAACCCATCAATATGAATAATAAAAAGATGTGCCCCTTCCAGATAAACAAGTTGATGAAGCCTAGTAGGTCCTTCTGGAGAAGAGGCTACATCGAAGCATGGCCCAACTACCGGAGCTCAACAGTTGTTTTCGCAGGTTTTTTTTGTTTTTTGTTTCACTTCCTATCCAATGATTGCTCACCATCTATGCATTACATAGCAGTGATTAATTATACCTTTCTTAGTTGGGAGACTTTTAGTACAGACAGGTTACGGACATTTATTTACATTAATAACTGTGCAATGTTTCTTTGTATTTTGTGGGTATAGGTCGAGTGAGTGATTAGCCCGATCTCTACCACTCGGGTTACCGTTCATGTTAGTTAATGGGAGGTACGACAAGGACACGTGTGAGTTGAATTTTGCCTCCTTATAAAGAAACCCCATCAATATGAATAACCAAAAAAAAAAACGGGAGCTAATCTTTTTTTCTTCCCTTTCAAAGGAAATAACTACTGAATGAAATCAATGTGACGATTTCTTTTGTTATAATTCAGTAAAATAGAGAAAGGCAATAAGTTTATTTTTTTTTCTTCTTTGTTTCCGTTTACATAAATGTAACTTATAAAAGTGAATGTTGGTTAATTGAATGAAATCAATGTAAGTCAATTGATATAACTTAATAGATTTGTATTAAACTGTTGGATATCAATTGCAAATGGTTGTCAAGTATGATCTCATTTACAACTAGTATTGGTGTTATATCCTAGGGAAGATTAAATTACGGGTAACGTCTGAGACCTATTAGTTAGATGGTGATTGGAGGTAGTCGACAGGAAACCCCCTCCAATCACCATCTAATCTCACAATAGTGCCCGCAGTGTCGAGTCACCTAGACTGGTGGCCACATTGCAACATGGTCGATAGCATTCGATCTGCACTAATAATAAGGACTAGACAAGCATGACATTGGTCACCACCCAGTGATCAATCAATTGTGAGACCTATTAGTGGACTAATATGATTTATATATTAGTCATAGTATAACTATTCAGTAATTAGATTATGTATATCTATATTCCCCTTGTTATAAGCTTCATTTTAATCTGTAATTTATTATTGTATGATTTATTGTTCTTAAGCTATGTTCAGTTTATTAACTACTGCCTCCCACCTTCACAACCACATTTTGGCTTTATTGTGTACAAATGTTATTCCTTATTTTATGGTGCGTTATGGTCTGTTTGTTTGATATATAAACACAGTATGTTTGAAATATATGATTTACATAGTTGCCCCCCCTTCCAGTCAAACAAGTTAGTGAAGCCTAATAGGGCCTTCTGGAGAGGAACAGACCACATCGAAGCACGACACAACTACCGGAGCTAGAATAGTTGGAGTTTGCCCAATGACGAGCAACTCCATATGATACATGCATCACTTTCGAAAAATTTCTGTCATTTTCCATTCCAAATGTAATTGTGCTATGTTTCTCTGAGAACTTCGTAATCGGTTGGTGGGTATCGGTATGAGTGGATGATTAGCCCGATCTCTACCATCCGGGTTACTGCTTACGTTAGTTCATAAAATCATTCGTCTTACTATCCAGAAGGCACGACGCAGACGTGTGAGTCGGATTTCGCCTAGTGCATATTGGAAGCTGATATTGGTGTTCTGAACTCAACTGGACGGGCTAGGCGAACATAGGATCAATAAAGATGCTAGGCTGGTCATACCGATTGAACGTCATCCATCGATTTAAATGTATAATTACCTATTATAGGTATCGACAATATGATTGATGGCAATCTTTAGATATAAGTGAATTACTGTTGATCTCCCAATATATATATATATATATATATATATATATATATATATATGGTGATTTCCTTCATTGAACTAATTATAGTAAATTATTATTACACTGATACGTTTTAACGACTTAAATGTTCATGTTGTTGATGTTAAGGACTTTCACTAAACAATCTCTTTTACCGTTTACTTATTTTGAGCAGATTATCTATATGCTACCATTAATGTTCAGCATTGGAATTCAGGATTGGTGTTTCATTTTATACTTGTATTCTATTGTTGAAACGATCAAAATACTATCCACATAGGTACTAAGTGTACGTGACAATAAAGATGAATGATTCGAATCTTTCCGATTGTTCATGTTATAAACCGTATACGTTACTTTACGTTGTAATTTGTTAATAATACTTAGAATTACATGGAAGACTTCTTCACAACTAAATAAGTTTAATAACATCAATCGTGACAGTGCGTATCCACGACCCCCGCCTCGTGGGATTCGAACCTAAGACCTATCAGTCTCGCGCCAGGCGCTAAACCAATCAACTCATAATCTCAATTATTGAAATTACTACAGTCTCCACAAAACCTCTTCTGATACTAATCGACATGTGCTCGCTAGTGACTGACTTCAAGTGGTGGTATATCCTGCAGTTCTAGTAAGAAGCAGTGACCAGTGGAGTTCAACCGGGTTCGTTGTGAGATAGTAACTCACTGATGACAATGATGCATGTGTCGTTCAATTTTGTGGATTAGTTGAAGTTAGATATTAACACTATTGAGTGCCGGCTAGCTCAGTGGTCTAGTTGGTTAAGAGCTTGTGCACGATACTGACAGGTCCTGTGTTCGAATCTCGTAGGGGGCAAAGTTGTGGATGCGCACTTTTGAAGAGTCCAACAATAGGACGAAACGGCCGTCCAGTGCTTCTAGTTTTTCCATAGTGATCTAACTTTAATGAACTCATGATTTCAATTATTGTATTGATATAGTTATTTGTTACAATATTGATTTTTAGTTTAAATGAAATAAGAAGGTTATATGTAACCATAGATACAATCTGTCAATTATATTCATTTAATAATAATATACAGAGCACCGACTTAATATTCATTCATTTAATTCTATTCTATCGTATTAATATAATGATACTATTATCTGTTTAGGGTATATATTTCTTTCTTCTTCTATTAAACAATTCATATTATTTAATTAGCGTTAGTGTTAATTGAAGAGTATCGGAATATTAAATTGATGATTATGAAACGATGGATTGTTGATGGTTTCATTAATTTTTCATTTACATCAATAAGAAGTATTGAAAACATTTAAACATTTTAGTTTTATCGAAGAATATGAAAGAGTTAAACTTGTAATAGATAAATAGAGTATATTTTAAGATTAGAATAATGGCTAAAAGTGGAATCCAGAATGTGCGTTTCGTCCTATTTAAGACTCATCAGTTGTATGTACTTATATCACAAACTTGTCGGTGTTCATTCTGGGACTCGAACCCAATATTAGTGGCTTGAAGCGCTATCGTATTATCCACTTAGTTACTGAGTCATGATAGCCACTTACTTGTGCAATCGGGTGAAGTTTAATTCACTTGATTTTGTCTCAAATAGGAAGAAACGCGCATCAAATTAGATTCCACTGGTAGCCACTATCAAAATTCGCTTATAATGCTTGTAAATTAAGACAATATCGAGGCAATATGTATAGTATGCACATATGCCAATGAGAGCTTGATCAATTTCAGTACTAAACATTAATGGGAAGATTCAAGTAAAACAATATCAAGTGAATTATTTTAAGATTGTTATTATTAATCTATTCGTTTAACCATTATTTATTTACTTACGCATGTTACCCTTAATGGTATATAAACCACTGATCAACATTTTCTAACCCACTCTGTTCCAAGCCTTCCTTTCTAGTTCTATCCAATTCTTGTTTATTCTTCTCACGTCTGTCTTTATTTCGCGGTGTTTGATGTGTTCTTTGGTCTTTCTCTTCTACTTTAACCTTCAGGATTCCAAAGCAGATGTTACTTTGTGATTCAGATGGGTGCTTTCCTTAACCTGTATCCTATCCATTTCTAGAGATTCATCCTGATTTCTTCCTTTACTAGAATCTGGTTCTCTCTCTCTTTCTCTGTCTCGCATACATACAGTAGGTTGTTACTTACTTACTTACTTACTTTCTCCTATTACTCCTCGTGAAGGAGCATAGGCCGCTCACCAGCATTCTCCATCGAACCCTGTCCTTGGCAATCCTTTCCAGTTCTTATTCATCCTTTTCATATCCGCTTCTATTTCCCGACGTAATCTGTTCTTTGGCCTTCCTCTTTTCCGCTTCCCTTCAGGATTCCAAGTTAGCGCTTGTCTCGTAATGCAGTTTGATGATTTCCTTAATGTATGTCCTATCCATTTCCATCGTCTTTTCCTCATTTCCTCTTCAGCTGGAAGCTGGTTGGTTATCTTCCACAAAAGGCTGTTGCTGATGGTATCCGGCCAATGGATGTTGAGTATCTTGCGTAGACAGTTATTGATAAATACTTGTACCTTCTTGATGGTGGTTGTTGTAGTTCTCCAAGTTTCAGCTCCTTACAGTAGAACTGCCTTGACGTTAGAATTGAAGATTCTGACTTTGATATTGGTTGAAAGTTGTTTTGAGTTCCATATGTTCTTTAGTTGAAGGGATGCCGCTCTAGCTTTGCCAATCCTCGCCTTGACGTCTGCATCTGAACCTCCTTGTTTATCGACGATGCTTCCCAGATATGTGAAGGATTCTACATCTTCCAGAGTTTCGCAATCAAGAGTGATTGGATTGCTGTTCTCCGTGTTGTGTTTGAGGACCTTGGTTTTCCCTTTGTGTATGTTGAGGCCTACTGATGCAGAGACTGCTGCTTCACTGGCTGTCTTTATCTGCACAGTAGGTTGTTGCTGATAGTGTAATGTCTAACCAATGATTTGAAAGTATTTTCCTTAGACAATTGTGAATAAATCCTTGTATCTTTTTAAAGGATGGCTTTCATTTTGTTCATATTCAATCATCATTATTCAAGATAACTTATAGAAATAATCATAAATCAAAAACCTATATGGGTGATCATATCAGACTATTTGATAATTAAATAATCAAATCATTTCGATTAAGATTGAATTATGTTTTATGTTTATTCAAGACATTCAAATCAATATAAAAACATGTTTCAATAAGTTGATCCAGTTTTGTTCCATGGATCAATCTTCGTATAATTCACAAATTTATCGCCTCATTATGTCATTTAAACTAATTAATATAATTGACGATATGAATAGGGAGAACAAAGAATGTTCTATTCTTTCAACCAAGGGTAATATATATATATATCTTCATTACCCTTCGGTTTAATTCAATAAGCATATATCTATGTATCAATAAATCTACATAGTAAAGCTTCATCCATTTTGTAGAAAAGAAAAATAAAAAACAAACAAACAAACAAACATAAATCGTTTTGAGAAGAATGAAAAAAAAAGAAAAAAAAAACTGTACACTCCAAACCCGCACCACCACCACCACCACCAACACCACCATATTTATATCTAATAATGTGATAGTTTTCTTTTATATTATGAAACCTATAAGCCATTCACAACAATAATGAAAGATAAATGGCAGTAATTCTGTCTCCAAAATGTACATTTATTTATTTTATAATTAAGAATATGCTATGGATAGATTGAATAAGACTTACTTACATGCATGATGTTTTATTAACTAAACATTAAGTTTATAAAGAAATGAAATAAATACCGATGATTGTTTTTATCATCCGCTGAGGAATCCCACGATAGGACGAAACGACCATCCAGTACTTCCAGGTTTTTAATGATGATCTAACATTAATCGATTCATGATCTCAATCAATGACTCTTTATTAGTTTACTTTATTTTAAAAAAAGTCTTCTAATATGACCTGGAAGCACTGGATGGCCGTTTCATCCTATTATGGGACTCCTCAGCAGTGCGCATCCACGACGTCGCCCCCGACGACCTACTGGTTCCGCGCGTGAGCACCTAACTACTAGACCATAAAGTTGGCCTGCATCCAATGGTTTTAATGTCTAACTTCAACTAATCCACTAAATTGAGCGACACATCCACCATTGTGTTCAGGGAGTTACTATCTCACAACAGACCTGATTGAATTCCACAGGTCCCTACTTCTCACTACAACTCCAGGATATATCTCTTGAAATCAGTCACTAGCGAACATATGTCGATTAGAATCAGAAGAGGTTTTGTGGAGTTTGTAGTAATTTCAATGATTAAGATCATGAGTCCGTTGAAGCTGAGGAGTCCCATACTAGGACGAAATGGCCGTCCAGTGTTTCCAGGTTTTCCATAGTGGTCTAGCTTCAACTGGCTCATGATCTTAATCATTGAAATTATTACAATCTCCACAAAACCCCTTCTGACAGCATATTTTTTGTTAGTAGTCTTTCTGATAGAAATATCATATGAGCAAATTGAAGTTTTATAAATTTCTAAAAGAGTTGATTGATCAAAGTATGAATAATGAGATGATGGAGAAGATTTATAGGTCAGGTGGATGATTTTGACTAAGAGATTAAAACTACTTTATATCTTTCTTTCTACGAACTAATTCTTTATTCTTGTACTATCTCCTTATATGCAATCTTTCTTTTATATATATTACAGCCACTGAATTAACTACTTCAATGAATTTGGTGTTCATCTTGTTCGTGTTAAATGAGGTATGGCAACTTGGACCGATGGACATATATGTGCGTGGTCCTACATTACAGCCGACTAACTGACTGACTGGATGATTTCCCTGGAATTTTATTCTCTAACCTAGACAGTTTAGTCATAGAGCTTTCATCATTCTTCTGAATGATAAACTGTGAACCAAATGTGTAGAAATTCGAACACTTCACTTCTATCTAGAGATTGTACTGATGATATTATTGTTCAGTAGAACGATGAAAGCTCTACGATCAAACCATCTAGCTCAGAGAACAAAACTCCATCAAAAGTATGGATAATATTTTAAAGCATATACATTTTTGAACATTAAAAGTTTTCTTATTTCTCTCTTCTTCTTCTTCTTCATCATCATCATCATCATCACTAATTGAGATGAAATGAAAGCATCTGTAATTATATTAGATGTGAACATGTACCCATGTGGGTGGTAATTTTTAAATAAAGGAAAGTTTCTCAAATATTTATTTTTTAAAGAAAATTTCATTAATACATAATGGCATAGATGATTTCTAGTATATAAATGGTATAACGGAACAAAACAACAATCTCTTCTTAATTACGAAATGAACTAAGTTTGATAAGTCTTGCAATTTGAACTCTATACTCGGTTACTAAGCTATTCTTGTAACCCCCAAGCTAGAACTATACAGTGATCTGAACACGAGAGAGAAGGACGCAAAGTATGCCAAAGTACTTTACTCCAAAGGTTCATTTTAATACAGGAAATATTACTTACTTACTTACTTACTTACTTACTTACTTACTTACTTACTTACTTACTTACTTACTTACTTACACCTGTTACTCCTCGTAAAGGAGCATAGGCCGCTCACCAGCATTCTCCATCCAACCCTGTCCTGGGTAATCCTTTCCAGTTCTTATTCATCCTTTTCATATCCGTTTCTATTTCCAGACGTAATATGTTATTTGGCATTCCTCTTTTCCGCTTAACTTCAGGATTTCAAGTTGGGACTTGCTTAGTGATATAGTTCGATGATTTGTGTAATCTATGTGATATCCATTTCCATCGTCTTTTCCTAATTCCCTCTTCATCGAGAAGCTGGTTGGTTCTCTTCCACAAAAGGCTATTGCTGATGGCATCCGGTCAATGGATGTTGAGTATCTTGCATAGACAGCTATTGATAAATACTTGATAAATACTTCTTGATGGTGGTTGTTGTAGTTCTCCACGTTTCAGCTGCGCACAGTAGAACTGCCTTGACGTTCGTATTGAAGATTGTGACTTCAATATTGGTTGATAGACAGTTATTTTGAGTTCCATATGTTCTTGAATTGAACGAATGTTGTCCTCGTCTTTACGTCTGCATCTGAAGGGTTTTTATAATATCATAATATTATAAATAATCTTGAGTTGCTCGAAGATTTTGGAATACTACTAAACATAAGAGCAGTATAGCAATCAGCCAATCAGAATCTCTGCATGTGATGTTTTCACTTCTTTGATGTTTCTGTCTAAAACTTTAAGTAAACGCTAATTGAATGAAATGCTTCTTAGTGTTTACCTGATCCTTGTTTGTCTTTAACGAGAAATTTTCTGGATCATCACAACAAGTTAATACTATGATAATTATCATGAATATTACTGATTAGTTCTTGATTAAATACTATTTCTTGCAAACTATAACGAGTATAACATATCAGAATGAAAATATCTTGTCAGATATTTTTCACCAACTATTGACTATTTAGAATCAGTAGCTAAGTAAACAAGCGCTAACTTGGAATCCTGAAGGGAAGAGGAATAGAGGAAGGCCAAAGAACACATTACGTCGGGAAATAGAAGCGGATATGAAAGAGATGAATAAGAACTGGAAAGAGTTGGAAAGGATTGCCCAGGACAGGGTTGAATGGAGAATGCTGGTAAGCGGCCTATGCTCCTTCACGAGGAGTAACAGGCGAAAGTAGGTAAGTAAGTTAAGTAAACAATGTGTCAGTTATTTAACCAAGAACGTTTTACTGTTAAACTTCATGTTTGAATATTGATATTAAGATACAGGTACATTCATCCAACTGATTCTTTATCATGACTTACCTACCTATGCCTGTTGCTCTCAATGGAGAAAAGACCACCGACGAACATTCTTTAACCCTTATCATAACTTTAATAAATTTACTTTCAATCAATAGTAACTTGATTTCGATACATTTTTATTGAATCTCGTCAGTGGGATACCTTTGACATCATATACAGATCTGAAATGTTAATACAAATCAGACATTGTAAAAACATTAGATCACTTGGTATATCCTCATTACTAATTGAGAGTTATCACTACATTCACGAAGTTATATTACTGATAATGATGAAAACATATCTCATAAATCAAAGTAAGGTAGATCAGTATGACACATTTTGAATGATATCAATCTCATATTGTATAAGTGTACTATATTGACCTAATGCTCATTACTATTCTATCATTTAGTTATGTGGCCTAATACGGTTTGATTCTTTAGTTGATGATTTCATTATAAGATTATTCATTGAAAACTATTACATTTGGTTATAATCCCTATTCTAACTTAAAACAAATCTTAAAAGATCGTGGAATTCTATAGTCGACATCAAGGACTCATTTTAAGTGGAACTAAATGATGATTGCACAAGATTAAAAAAACTGACAGGAGTTAACACATGCAAACCTTTGACTTAGGCTCATCACTAGAAGATCCTTGGTTCGACCCCCCCAGTAAAGTCATCCATCTAAATTAGAAAAAAAAACTATTTCATAACCCATACATTTCAGGTTAAATCAAATACTTTCCGTTAAGTGAACAATATAGAATAAGATATACGTATAAATCTAATTAGATAACCATTGGAAACTAGAAAGCATTCGACAGTAGTTTTGTTATAACAATGTACACTGACGAACTCATTAGACATAGAAAACAGAACTTATAAGCCTCTTGACGAATGCTTAACTTTTAGACTACTGGGCTGAGTTCTACCGGTTTACATTTCCAACTTTCAATATATATATATCATGTGTTAATGAATGGTCAACATCATTAAGTTATCTTCAAAGTATAAATGATTATCCATTACTGTTATTAGGGAAAGGACAAATATGACTAATACGATTGAATGTAGACTCCACGATATCTTGATTGTATTATGGTTATAAATGTTAATTATTGAATTGCAAAATGTTGATTTGAAATTTAAGCTCTCATCAAGGTTCTAGGTTCTATGGTTGATGATGTGATGTATATGTGTACTGCTGAGAAATTCTATACAACACAACAACAACAACCAAAATGTCCAGCGCTTTCTAGTTTACATGGTTATGTAACAAATATCAGTTAAAGGTTTAAAATAACAATTCAGGAACTTTTATAACTGTTAGCTTGAAAGTTTAATGAGTTCACTTAGATTTGCGAACGAGAACGAGATTCGATGACCAACGACCAGTAAGCTAGCTAATGACGCGTCCAAGCCCTAGCTATCTAGAGAGAGAGAAGATTAAGCTTAGAATGGGGAAGTATATTCTGTAACAACCAGAAAACCAGCGATTTCAATAAAGACAATTTTAAAACGTATGTATATATATATATATATATATATATATATATATATATATATATATATATATATATATATATAAATAGATATAATCGATATTGCCATGGAGCTTTCAAACATTTAATCGATAATTCGTCAATGGACTGTGTGCGTGGGCAATAAGAAATGCCCACCTATACAAACTATGCGTTTTTGGGGGATCTATCGTCTCCAACAATAACACTTTAAAAGATTCATATTAAAAAGAACTATGAGTTAAATGCTCTATTCATATTCTCCCCTGAATTCAAGAACATTTATCTACCTCATTTACTGTTGTTTTCAAATGGATATAACAGTTAATAATTTGTATAATGATTGTCTTATGAATCATAATCAACTGTAGTAATCATGTTATCATTAGTTTAAACTCAAGTTCGAATATAGTTACAACCAATATACCATGTATACTTGGCAGAAAAACTGTGTTGACCTAAACATATTGAATAGTATCTCTTTAATATTGATGATTATACTCTGAAAATTAATCGTTATGGGTAATGAGAAAGATAAAGTTGTTTAATATTCAGTCACACCCTATGATAAGAATCGAAATCATCATGAATATAAGTAATGTAATATAGAAGAAGAAGAAGAAGAAGAAGAAGAAGAAGAAGAAGAAGAAGAAGAAGTATTAACATCATGGATGACCACACCAAATATTTGACTAACGGTTAGCTAATGGATAAATTGACAAGAATTAAATAAGAGATCAAGGAGTTGATGGGCATTTCATACTAAACACTTTATTATGTATAAGGGAATACAATTATGAAATCAGATTGAGTTAACTTGCCAAAATATTGTAAAGGAAAGTATCCACAAGATGAGGTGTATTAAGTTATTTTTGTTAGATTTGAGGTTGGTTAGAGTAAGATTATTTTATTATTATTTATTTTAACACATAGATATTGGTACAAGAAAGCACCAAATACATATGCGACATACGATTCTCAATTGATTTGTGTGAAGGCTGTGATACTGACCGGGTGCCCAAACCGAACCAGGTGGTTTTCTTAGGGGGCCACACCCCGAGCCTTTGATCTAAGGGTCTGATCCACAAGGCAGTCTCATGGTAGACGGTCACCAACGATTGGTTCATACGCCATTTATTCCTTCAGGATACTGGAGCCAGCCCATGTGCACCATTGGTTTGGGGTCCGGTTATTGCGCCGGACATTCGCTTTTCGTCCTCTCAGTTTTGTAAACAACACCCTCGCCACGAGAAGGCGGTGAGTAAGACTTCCCTGGCAGGGGCTGTATACGCGTGGTCATGTGAGAGCATTTTGAGAGGAGGAGCGGACTCTTCCCACTCTCGGCCATACCAGGGCATTTGGGGGCATAAGTAAAGATGGAGAGTGTCTAGTAATGGAATACAGGACGCGCGTTTCGTCCTATTCGGGACTCGTCAGCTGGATGTATCTTCATCTCAGAGTTTATGTTTGTTATATCCCAATAAGAATAATGAATGGTAATTTTTGGGATCCATTTATAGACCAATACTAAATGTATGTTTCTTTTGTATAATTATTAAGTAACTAAACTATGCATATTCCTATTCCTCTTATTATAAGCTCTATTTTGATCAATAAACTGTTATTATACGTTTCACTATTCTTGAGTTATACCCAGTATATTAATTACTATCTCCCTCATTCACAGTCACATCTGGTTAATACTTGTACAAATGTTGTTTCATATTTTATTGGTACGTTGTGGTCTGTTTGATTGATATACAAACTCAGTATGTTTGAAATATAATGATTCATATCGCAGAGGCTCGGATTGGCGTTCTGGACTCAACTGGTTGGGCTAGACAGGGAAGCAGAGCCAATCAGGACTCTAGGCTGCTTGCACGTGTTTCGATCGATAATTCTCTGCTCTCTAATCGGCTGGTCACAAGTTATAACAATGTTCACTCCAGAACTCGAAACTAACACCATTCGTTTCAAACGTCACCGCATTATTCACTCGGCTACAGAGTTCTTATAGCTACATGTTTGTGCAATACGATAAAGTTTAATTCACTTGGTATTGTTTGGCTTGTATCTTCCCATTATTGTTTATCACTACAATTGATCAGCCTCTTAGTGGTATATGTGTATACTATGCATAATGCCTTCATTAACAAGCATAGATAGTGGCTAGTAATAGAGTCTAGATAGCGGGTTTCATCCTATTTGAAACTCTTCATCAACTGAATGTATCTACATTCTAGAATTGATGTTTACTCTTTTAATGTTTCTAACCAAATAAAACTGTTAGATTATTCTTATTTCATTTTTATTGGTTATAAAATAAAATTTAAGAGTTTTGTTTCCAGTTGACGATACTTTTCTAAAAAAAAATTAAAAAATAAAAAAATAAAAAAAATAAAAAAATAAAAAAAATAAAAAAATAAAAAAAATTACATTTAGTCTTACCCATATTGTAATTTCACAAAAAAAAAATCAGTTTGGTATAGGTGTAAAATATTTTTATGACATGACCCTAGGGGAAAATCAGAACGTAAATAAAATTCATTTACTACTCATAACTGTGTAGATTATTTATGGTCAGTTTTAATAAATATAGACAATACTATTCTGTATATATAAACTTTATAAAATCTAAATAAAGTATGTTTGTTGATTTGTGATGATGGAGAAGATTTGTAGTTTAGATGGATGATTTTGATGGAGTTTTATTTTTTTGAGTTGGATGGTTTCGTCGTGGAGCTTTCATTATTCTTCTATCTGAAGTTTGTACTGATAATGATGTCATTCAGAAGAATGATGAAAGTTCTATAACCAGAACCATCCAACTGTAAGAACAAAACTCCATCAAAAGTTTAGTTTATATTTGGAAAAGAACTTAGTGTTAGACATAGATTTAGCATTTTATTGTTTAATCTGTTCAACGTTTTTATTGTTTGTTAATAGTGAAGCAGATACTTTTTTGAACACTATTGAATGTATCAAAGGTATAATATAGAAAAAAGGAGTGAACTAAAACCATTTCTCAATTGATTGATCACTGGGTGGTGACCAATGTCATGCGTGTCTAGTCCTTATTATTAGTGCAAATAGAATGCCACCGACTATGTTGCAATTTGGCCACTAGTCCGTTTCAACATGAGACTATTTGTATCGCCTCTGAATAGTAACGTAATATAAACTCGCATTTTAGGTGCCAAAAGCGTCATAGGTCTAATCGTATTGCAACCCATCCAGCGGTTTATGAACTTTAAAGAATAACGATTATTCACTAACGTATCAGTCAAGAGCTTCGTCTCGACTTCAATAGTATCACTAGTACAAATATGATTGATTCTATTGAATAAGCTCTTAATTAAATCACGTTTGTAAGGAATAGGACAATGACTATGAAAATTAAGATATTGCCGTGTCCATGTTGGCTTTCTACATATAGCACGTTGGATGGAACCGTCATCTCTCCTACTAATCAGGATATCTAGAAAAGGAAGTTTGCTGTTCTTCTCTTCACATGTAAGCGAAATGTGCTTTTGACTTCTATTAAATTCTTTTAACAGACGGTTTATGTCTTCACATTTATCCCCTGTGATTATTATATCATCAACATATCGTTTATACAGTCCCATCTTTCGAATTTTTTTTCTAATTATATCGCGAAACCAGTAGATCCTGGGTTCGAATCTCGCAGGGGGTGAGATCGTGGCTGCGCACTGCCGCGGAGGAGTCCCACAATAGGACGAAACGGCCACCCACTCCTTCCAGGTTTTCCATGGCGGCGGTCTAGCTTCAACTAATTCATAATCTTAATCATTGAAATTACTAAAATCTCCACAAAACCCTTTCTGATATGGTTGATTATTTATGAAACAAAACGTACAAACTTCAGTTTTGGATTTTCCTGACGAAGTATTTCATTTTTTTTACACACACACACACACACGAAATGGATAAATACATGGATAAACATACATGCTAACAATTGTAGTAACAGAAAAAAGAGGAGTACATCAGAGTTAACTTAGAAAAAGAAAAAGAAAAAGAAAAAAAAAGCAAGGCGAAACATATGTGATCTTTATTAGGCTCATGTGTCAATACTTATTATCATTCTCATTTGTCTATCTATATGAATCATTAACAATAAGATTTCATAAAGTAGAAACTGCCTAGTTTTACTTTTCTTTATATTCCTTTTCTTGTTTTGTTTTTTCTTCTTTCCAAATTAGTTTCTTACTTCGAATGGAATCGGTAAATTAAGTTACTGGTTAGGGATGTTATTATGTGTTTGTTTGTTTGTTTGTTTGTTCGCTTGCTTACTTGATTCATTTGTCAGTTTGTTATACCCATGAGGATAAGTCAGTTTGTTGTTAAATATATATATGTAAAGTTTTCTTCTATGTACTATTTTTGTATACCTTACAGTTAGTTTTGTTCTATTGTAGAATGATTAAATACAATGTTCCTTTCTCATAACTATATTGATATCGTTGTATCGTTTTATACACTATGAGTTTTGTTGAATATATGGTGTATGACTAAATGTAACTGAATATCAACTAGAAAGTTGGTAACATATTTATTCATGTATTAATCTGTATCATGAATGAATATAGATTGTAAAATATTGAAACGAGATCATCATGAAGTACCTGGAAACAGTGGATGGTTGTTTCCTCCTAGTATAAGACTCTTCAGTTGTACACATCTTGACTTGTATGTTTTTATATATAATAAACGAGAATTATTTTCAAAGAGAATAAATATTCTGATTGTGCTTATTTCATTTCATTTAGAAATAGTTTGACAAGTCATGAATAAACATAAAAATTTAATACTATGTATTGTGTTTTTAGTAATCTTGACTTAGTGTATACCTAGAAGTACTGTAGTGTGTGCTACTTATATGTAGACATAAGTAGTATATGACATGAGTACTGAACAGAATGTCTGGCAGCAGAGAGAGAGAGAGAGACAACAAGACCGAACAATAAAGAATGAAGAAAGAATGCAATTTGTATGAAAATGCAAGAACAAAGGGATTCTGAGTCATTTGGAGACAATTGATGAACAATTTGCAAATTAACGATTTAATATATGGTTGTTGTATTTTAATAACTAGTTCTGTAATTAGTTGTTGGAGACATTCGATTGTTTCCACCTGTGTTCTGTTCACTACACTACAACCCATATGACCTCAGTACTGTACCAAACCATTCACGTGTCAATCGGTACAAGCAGCCTAGATTCAACTCTGAGTTGTGATTGGTCCTTCCATCTAGCCTAACCCTTTAAGTTCAGAATACGAATATCAGTCTCCGTTGTATGAATCCCATTATACAAACATATTTGGTTTACATATAAACAAATCAGACCGCATCATACCATAACATAGACAATAGCAATTATCAAAGTGGCTGTGTTTGTGAGATACGGTAACTAATCGATTGGAAATAACTTGAGAATATTAATTGATATAACAGTAGCCAATAGGTCAAATGGAAGTTTATCATGAAAAGAATATGAATATACATATAATATAGTTACTGAATCATTATCCAATAGGAATATATACAATAATAGTCCATAAATAATTATAATTAATGACCAGTTCTGTTATATACAGACTAAAATAGATTTGAATGTCACTATTGATAATCATGCTATTTGGTGTAAAATATATGTACAATGTAAAACTGTTTGTAATCAATTCGTTGTCAAGCTCTACAGTTATAAATCTGTAACTATTGTACTATAAGGCTGTCTAGCTCGACATTGGAGGGAAAACACGGCATACAATGAATAGCTCAGAACAATTAGACGATTTGGACTTCGCAGACGACCTAGCCGTCCTATCGCATACACATAAACAAATGCAGATAAAGACAGCTAGCATAACAGCAGTCTCTGCATCAGTAGGCCTCAACATACACAAAGGGAAAACCAAGGTCCTCAAATACAGCACGGAGAACAGCAATCCAATCACTCTTGATGGCGAAACCCTGGAAGATGTGGAATCCTTCACATACCTGGGAAGCATCGTCGATAAACAAGGAGGTTCAGATGCAGATGTAAAGGCAAGGATTGGCAAAACAAGGGTTGCATTCCTACATATAAAGAGCATATGGAACTCAAAATAACTGTCTGTCAACCAATATTGAAGTCACAATCTTCAATACGAACGTCAAGGCAGTTCTACTGTGCGCAGCTGAAACGTGGAGAACTACAACAACCACCATCAAGAAGTATTTATCAAGTATTTATCAATAACTGTCTACACGGGATAATCAACATCCATTGACCGGATACCATCAGCAACAGCCTTTTATGGAAGAGAACCAACCAGCTTCTCGATGAAGAGGGAATTAGGAAAAGACGATGGAAATGGATATCACATAGATTACACAAATCATCAAACTGTATCACTAAGCAAGTCCCAACTTGAAATCCTGAAGTTAAGCGGAAAAGAGGAATGCCAAATAACATATTACGTCTGGAAATAGAAACGGATATGAAAAGGATGAATAAGAACTGGAAAGGATTACCCAGGACAGGGTTGGATGGAGAATGCTGGTGAGCGGCCTATGCTCCTTCACGAGGAGTAACAGGTGTAAGTAAGTAACTAATTGTACTACAAGGTCCACAATAAAATCAAGTTATTTTCATGCTAGTAAAAACAAACTAAGATTGTAGGGGAAAACAATTTAGAACTCTATGAAATAACGTCATCCTACTTCATCTTGTCGAAACTGAACACCAAATCAACATAGAAGAATCTACATGAGTTCAATATTAAATTCCGAAGTGAAAAGATTACATCTCATCTACTTAGCTGAACTCATCTTGATCAACTCTAAAAAAAAACCCAAACGCAGGTAACCGAAATCGATTTATTCAAACATACGGTCTATTGTGGATTGTAAAATAGGCCATCCCATATATAACGTACATAATAGAAACTCGTTATGACTTATTCTTATGCTGTTACATTCTTAATTTACACATGGATCTTTTTTTAATTCATATGAATTTCTTATCACTTTTGCCATAATTGCTCTGATAAGACTTCTATTACTCCATATTATATTTGGACAACTTTACTATTACTGTTGGTTGGGCCACGTGTTGCGTATGCCTGAACACCGATTACCACGACTCGCAATGCTAACCGGTGTTAGGGATAATTGGAAGAAAGTTAGGGGCAGCCAAACCAAAACGTGGCATCAGTGCCTGAAGACACTAACTTGTAGTCTGAGCCATGTTGGTAGATTCACACTGCCTGGTTGGGGTCCACGTGACTGTCGTAACCAATGGTTGGAGACTCTTGGTGACATGGCCCAGAATCGATCACAATGGCTTGAGTTTGTGTATACACTCTCTGTCTTCCTTTAAACTAAGAAATTGACATCACTTCAAATCTTTCTTTCTGCCAACTAATTTTTTCTTCGTGTACTACCTCCTTATATGTAATCTTTCTTCTATATATTACCACCACTGGATTAACTACTTCTATGAATTCGGTGTTCACCTTGTTGTGCTGATGCGGTATGGTAACTTGGACCGATGTATATATGTGCCTGGTCCTACGTTGCAGCTGACTGACTGACTGACTATTACTGTTATTAATGCAATGACACTAGCATAAAATATCTTTTACAATATATCATATTCACGTGATTTATTTTATCAAACTGATTGGAACTAAACATCTTAAACAAACATTCCTTGTTCATTACTTAACTGACCAATAAAATTTCTGGTGGTCGGTATTAGATATAATTCATCACACTTCGTTTACTACTCGTCATGATAACTGTGACTAGATAACATCCAACGGTGTATTATTCAGAAGGTGAATATGAAGTGTTGATTAAGTTGATCATTGCACCACTCACGGATAACTAAAAATAACAGGTACGCTAAGCAAGCATGAAAGTGTAGTACCGAAAAGTAAACGGGAAAGCGATTGACCATACGAGTCAAATGAGTCAGTCAATGAGCAGGATTAAAATGTACATATATATACACAGTGAAATGAATGAATCATCGGATCAATTAAGCGACTAACACCATAAGCTAGCAACATGAATATGTACGTAGCCGGTAAACAATGCACAAGCATACATATTCATACAAGCGTAACCATCATAAAAGTACAATGGTATAAATAAGTTTGTTGGGGATGATAGATCCCCCCAAAAAAAACTCATATTTTGTAATTTTATCTTATCGATTAACTTATCGATCAAATGTTTACATATTTGAATGGTAGTCAATTGACGAACTTATTGATGAAATATTTAAAAATTTCCATGACAATATCGATCTTATATATATATATTTGTATAAATACGCTTGATTTGTAAGCCTGATTGACCTGGTATCTGCTGGTTGCCTGTAAAATACACTTTCTACGTCTTACCAAGACTTCTTGATCGAGTCTGAGCTGAGTCGGAGGACAACGGACAAGAATAGCCTATCGAGTCTCGGAATCCCTCGATGCGATCGATAAGTCATTGGCCTTTGAGTTATAACAAAATTGTCGTCGTTGTACTCATCACTCTGTCTGCCAAATAAGCTAATAATAAAAAGATCTAACCAAATTCAATGTGAATATGAGCTGCTATAACTTAACAAATGAAATATTTTGAATGTATTCAATCCATATTTGATTCAAGAGTTCCGCATTCAGAACAAATCACATTGTCTCATTCACTTATTTTAATCTAATAGGGTTTTAAGTGTACAGTTTGAACCCGATGTTTTTTTGAAAATAATTAATCACTGTAATATTCTTCTCTCTTTTAAAAATACTCTATGGAGATTTCTAAGTTCTAGTATGACAACAGTTAGAATATTACGGTTGATTATAATACTAACTATTATAACTGAAAGTTACCCTTTGACTATAATAAACAATAAAACATCTTAATCGTTATTAAAAAGATCATATTAGAAAATAATTTTTTCCTTAAAGTGTTGAGTTATCATCTTGATAGAATAAAGTTCTGTGTATATAAAACATGATATGGATAAGACAGATAGTTATAAACCGAGTAGACTTCAAACTTAAGCTTAGATTGTGTGTGTCAGAACATTCAGAGAACTATTCTCGAGTCCAGTACGTAAGACAGCCAAGCCTATCCGATGTGAATACTGTGATTATCTTAATAATAAAACTACTTTGATTACGAAGGATGATTATTAGCTCTCAAAGAGAAGATTAGAAAAACACTTGAACCGTTTGATATAAACATAATATGATTTTGATAACGGTATACTAATTCATAGGTATAAATGTTTAGTCTACTAAAGAGAAGATAATTCTACGAAATCTATCATAACAACTAAGACAGAATCATATGAATTCATTTTATTTCCCAGTTCCTCTTGAACTGCTTACAACTCTCTCTCTCTCTTTCTCTCTTTCTCTCTCTTTCTCTCTCTGTGTGTGTGTGTATTGAAAATGTAACGTTGAATTATATTCCAATATAAGTTAACAAACATTGATGACAGAAAGGAATTCTATAAGATTTTAAAGAGAGCAAGAACAAAGGTTGGTGCAGAATAATAAATCAATTCATTGTATTTCATTGATTAAGATCATGAGTCAGTTGAAGCTAGACCACCATGGAAAACCTGGAAGCACTGGACGGCCGTTTCGTCCTATTATGGCACTCCTCAGCAGTATTTCGTTAGGTTCTCATCAGCTGCTTACAACCTAAAAATATTTGAAATTCAACGTTATTACAGATATTGACATACTTAGACATAAGAGGGTGATGAAGGATGAATATATGTGTATCATGATGTAGCAAAGATGCTGTTAGAGATAATGAGGTTATAGAGGGAAGGTTCCATAACATATAGAAATAGTGATTAGAACTCATGGAATTAAAAAAACACATTAGATGATTATGTAATGAAGTAACACTGAAAATAGATTAATGGTAATAAAGAGAGATATGAATTGAAATTGGTCAGTTATGAATGATGTAATTATAAATTTTTTTTTTGGAAAGAGTTGGAATGACGTAATAAATAAAAGAGGGGGGATGTAATTTTACCAGGGTAAAGAAAGATTTATTACTGTTTCGTTTTGTATACAAAGATTTGGTTTTAAACGTTTGATTGCTATCGCTTCGGCAAATTTCAAAAGGTTGGAATTTGATTGATTGTTGATCACCTTGAAGGACTTCAGTATATCGATTTCGTGTCCTGTGTCAACGAGATGTCTTACGATAGCGCTTCTGAATGTTTTTGGTCCGTTTGATCTCAAACCCTTCAGAATATGTTTTTTTGAATCGGACGTAGGCTCTCCTTTCTGTTCTACCAATGTAACTGCTTTGGCAGATACATGTAAATTTGTATACACAGTTGGTGGTAACATGAAAGGGATATCTGTCGACCTTTGATTGTGTCAAAGAACATGTTGTTTTGGACAGGACAATCAATTTAGCTGCTGGATATGTTTTTGTCAATGCAGTGTTTAGTTTCATATTGATTGACCCTAAGACATTATCACCTTTGAATTTGAGTTCAATAAAAACAGGTTTTTTATTTACAGTAGTTTCTTTTGGTATTTTATCTTCACGTTTTCCGTATTTATCAATAAATTTCAGCGGGTATCCGTTATTCCTTAAACACTTTTTAATATTCACAACTTCCTCTTCTATTGTATCGGCAGTACATATTCTTTATGTTCTGTGAAACAATGTTTTGACAAGTGCCCCTTTTATAATTGATTGGACAGAAGCTGTTGAAATTGAGATAAATTCCATTCCATGTGTCTTTCTTATAAATTGAGCGTTGAACTGTACCATCTTTTCTTCGTTTCATCGCGATATCGAGAAAATGGAACTTATTTTCTTTTTCATGTTCCATAGTGAAATGAATATTGGGATGAGCTTCATTGAAATATTTTAGCAGATTTGTTGCATGTTGTTGATTATTACATACGATGAAGGTATCATCAACATACCTCGAATAATACATCATTTCATTAATCGTTCCTTTGAGTTTGATTCTTTCGAGGTTAGCCATGAAAATATCTGCTAGGACAGAGCCTAACGGACTTCCCATTGCCACATCATCGGTTTGTCGGTATATAGTATTGTTGAATTGGAATTGAACATCTTTTGTACATATGAGTAATAGTTGTTTGAATTCTATTGCTGGTAGAGGTAGGATGTCCGGATGCTGACAAATTATGTCTATGGTTTCAAGAAGTGGTATTTTTGTAAACAATGATATCACATCAAAAGATCTATAAGATTTCCAGAAAAACCTAATACATAGTTTCAATGTATCCATGAAATAAAACATTAATGATAATTAACTCATAATAATGAATTAATTTTACAGTCAGAGAATCACATTGTATTATAGGACGTAGTGTCGATGATTGAATTTCACAGTTTACATTTTAGTTAGATAGTCATTGAATACTAGAAAGTATTGAATGACTTTTTACCTTTAATATAAAACTGTAGTGAATAAGAATACCAGTGGGAACAATCGAATGTCTCCAACAACTAATTACAGAACTAGTTCATAAAATCTAACAACCATATATTGAATCGTTAATTTGCAAATTGTTCAATCATTGTCTCAAATGACTCAGACTTCATTTGTTCTTGTATTTTCATACAAATTGCAGTCTGTCTTCATTCTTTACTGTTCGATCTTGTTGTCTCTCTCTCTGCTGCCAGACATTCTGTTCAGTATCCACGTCATATACTACTTATATCTACATAAGTAGCACACAACACAAAACTACTCCTCCTCCTCTTCCTCAACAACAACAACAACACAAAACCCCCCTCTGAAAATGGAACCTAGAACCTTCTAGCTTCATGGATAACACCTAATCTCTAAATCAATAAACCTATCATCCAATGGCGTTCAATGTGTAATTTATATCTGTTTATTACATTTAACCAAATGTTATTAATCAAATCAATTATTGCATAGTTACTCGTTTTTTTATTTTTTATTTGTTCCTTTAGATGAACAATACAATGATTATGATTTCAATTAAACTATACTGATTAATATTGATTATATTTTATAAATAAATTACAATTCAATTAAATCATGGATGCTGCATTTATTTGGAATTTATCTAAACTTGGACGTATTGGATCTAGACGATTACAATTTGATGATGATTTTGCTGATCGATTAAATTATCAATATACAAGTGTTTTATTATTTTTATTTATTGGTCTTATTGGTGTACGTCAATATGTTGGTAAGTTATGAAAGGGTAACATCTTTGCTTATTGTTACAATTCAAAGGTTATAAGTTATATAAAGTAGTAATAATAATAGCCAGTTGGATTATTGAAAGAAATAGAAAGGTGATTTTTATTTATTTATTTATTTATTTTAACACATAGGTATAGGTACAGGAAGGCACCAAATACATATGCGCCACACAAATCTCAATTGATTTGTGTGAGGGCTGTGATACTGACCGGGTGCCCAAACTGAAGCAGGTGGTTTTCTTAGGGGGCCACACCCCGAGCCTTTGACCTGAACGTCTGACCCACAAGACAGTTGAGCATCGTAAGGAGATGCAGTCAGTCCCATGGTAGCCGGTGACCAACGAATGGTTCATACGCCATTTGTTCCTTGAGGATACTGGAGCCAGCCCATGTGCACCATTTGTTTGGGGTCCGGTTAAAGCGCCAGACATTCGCTTTTCGTCCTCTCATTTTTGTAAACAACACCCCCACCACGAGAAGGCAGTGAGTAGGACTTCCCTGGCAGAGGCTATATACGCATGGCCACGTGAGAGCATTTGGAGAGGGAGAGCGGACTCTCCTCACTCTCGGCCATACCAGGGCATTTGGGGGCAAAGGTGATTCAATCAAGAGAATGTTCTTTCAAACAAACAAACAAACAAAAAAAGAAAAGATATGATCGCCAAAGTCACTACGGTTCATGTCTTTGATCTCGCATCAATGATTGTGTAGATTATTTTGAAAGATGATTGTGGTGAGACGATCTGACCATAGTCGGTGATGTGTCCTCGTATGGTGTGTGCTACTGATGTAGACATAGGTAGTATATGACATGAGTACTGAACAGAATGTCTGGCAGCAGAGAGAGACGAGAAGATCGAACAGTAAAGAATGAAGAAAGAATTCAATTTGTATGAAAATGCAAGAACAAAGGAAATCTGAGTTATTTGAGTTAATGAATGGACATTTTGTAAATTGAGCATTTACTATATGGTTATTAGATTTTATGAACTAGTTCTGTAATTTGTTGTCAAGTACATTCGATTGTCATCACCTGTGTTCTTGTTCACTACACTTGTACTTTTAAACGCAACAAAGGATAATGTTTTGAGATACGTTTGTAAATTATTTCATTTTTCACGTCCAATGTACATTGTTCAAAAGCTGAAGTTTATTCCTAATATATCCATAAATAATGGATCATCTGAAGGCGATTATTGAAAGCTACATTGAAGAAAAATGTTTCTAACTAAGATCATGAACCGATTGATATTAGATCAACATTGAAAACCTGAAAGTATACAGTGACTGTTTTGTCCTATTGTGGGACTGGTCAATAGTACGTTCTACTATTGAATGCATAGCCAATAATAATCAACTATATATCATTAGTCAGTTGGTAATTAAGCACAAATTTAATTAAACATTCTATTAGTAACAATCTCTTTTTTTTAAGTTTTCACATTGACTTTTGAAATTAGTTACTAACTGATGCAACAATTATTATTCAGAAGAGGTTTTGTGGAGATTGTAGTAACTTCAGTGGTTAAGATCATGAGTCTCACAATACGACGAAATGGCAGTCCACTCGTTCCAGGCTTTCCATAGTCGTCTAGCTTCAATTAACTCATGATCTTAACCATTGAAATTACTACAATCTCCACAAAATCTCTTCTGATATTAATCAACATATGCTCACTAGTGACTGGCTTCATGAGGTATATCCTGGAGTTCTAGTGAGAATCAGTAACCTGTAGAATTCAACCGTATCTATTGTGAAATAGTAACTCACTGATGATAATGGTGAATGTATTGCTCAATTTGGTGAATTAGTTGAAGTTACACATTAACACCGTTGGATGCCGGCCACTTCAGTGGTCTAGTTGTTAAATGCTCGCACGCGAAACCATTAGGTCCCGTGTTCGAATCCCACGAGCGGAATTATGGAAATTGTTATTCATTTGAAATATATACACAAATGAATCTAAAGGTAATTTTACTGAAAATATTGAATTACAAAAAATAAAAAAAAAATTTTTTTTTCTGTTTCATCTTATATTGTTACTAAGGTTAGATGATTGTTTTAATAAAAGTGAACTATTCAATGTTGACAACATATTATAACATCTTCAAATATTCTATATTAACACTGATAGTTTGTTTAATCTATTAGATGATATTTACACTTAATCTTATCAGATAAATAATATAATGAAAATAGGTTTACAGATGTAGCATTATATATATATAGATATATAGATATATATATTAGGGGGGGGGAAGAAGGGTACTAATTGAATGTTCAAAAATCATGATTCTTAAAGAATTAATGTATCAAAGAAGAGTTCATTTATTTATAAAAAAAAAAAAAAAAAAATACAAAACAAAACAGAAAATTTTTATGATTCATTTAAATTTCTACTTTAATACATTTAAGTAGTAGATAAACTCCTAAGATAAGAATGATGAGAAAATCATTAAATGACATCATCTATATTTATTTATTTATTTTTTTTTTTCTGTTTTTTTTTATCATTTAGAGCATCTAAAGTTATACTTTTATATTCGTTCATAATAACCATGGAAAAGAAACTTAAATGTTTGTCACTTTGTACAGATTCTACTTTACTATTGTAATATCTTAGATCTCAATATACAACGTTTTATAGAGAAATGTAACATGATTTAGTATGAGTTTTTGTTTCAATGTTGTTTATTATCAGAAGGGGTTTTGTAGATAATATAGTAATTTAAATGGTTAAGATCATGAGTTAGTTGAAGCTAGATCACCATGGAAAACCTGGAAGCACTGGACTGCCATTTCGTCCTATTGTGGGACTCCTCAGCAGTGAGTATCCACGACCTCGCCCCTCCGAAATTCGAACACAGGACATACTGGTTTATCGCGCGAGCACTTAACAACTAGACCACTGAACTTGCCGGCATCTAATGGTGTTAATGTGTAACTTCAACTAATTCACCAAATTGAGCGATACATCCACCATTATCATCAGTGAGTTACCATCTCACAACAGACACGGTTGAATTCCACAGGTTACTGCTTCTCACTAGAACTCCAGGATATACCTCATGAAGCCAGTTACTAGCGAGCATATGTTGATTAGTTGATGTTGTTTAGTTAGTTCATTTTCATGTTGATTTCAATATTGACCTGTAGAAAAGAAATAAGCTCCTAATAGATGGCTTTTTTTCTAAAATCTTAATTTTCCATTTCTATTTTTGTATTATAAAGTAACTAGTCTCATTTCATTGTTTGTTATCATCATTTTCTATGAAGTAAACTAACTCAACTAAACCTATTAGATTGTATTTATAACAGATTGATCTCAGTTGTTGATATGTCTGAAAGCTATTTCTTTGTATTATGGAACTGTCCAGCTGTGCATACTTACTGTCCCTTCAGAGATAGAACACTGGAACTTCCAATCTGTCGGGAACACTTATTAATAGGACCAATGGGTCGTTATTCAGTAATGAGAAGTAACAATCATCCAATGAAGTTTCGATCCTGACATCTTTGCACTTTACCATTGATTATTGACTTTATTTTTATTTATTTATTTAAATACATGATTATTGATACAAGGGGCACCAAATATATATGCACCACACAAAACATTGAGGAATTTAAAGAGAAGGGGAGAAAAATAAATGATAACGACCAGATTAGTGTAAAGTAGTGTAATAGTAGTAATAATGGGGGGAAACGAAAAGGTACAATCAGAGGAAATCCTACAGTTAAGGAAGATACAACCACTTTTTATGAAGAAATTAAAAGAAGGTTACAACATGATCGCCACTGGCTTCTATTCTGAGCCATATCTGTAAACGTCTCTAGCCACTGTGTTGCACCATTTCTCGGACCCCAGCCAGGGAGTCGTGAAGGACCAACAGAAGCGAGCCCTTTGCAGATTTCTTTCATACCACGACACCATGTCATATACTGACCACCTCTCCACTTTTTCCAACCAGTCCCAGAGTCGGCAAATAATGACATTCGTAAAACATGTCCAAGCCACCAAAGTTAGTGTTTCAAGATGGTGACACCAATTACATTATCGTCTCTGTGCTCGAACACATAATGCCAAACCTCTGCATTACTAACATGGTGTTGCCACTGGATCGTTCGAAGACAGCGATGATCGAACACAGAGAGTCATTTAACATCTTCAACTCAAAGAGGTCAGTTTTCACAAGACATGTACTAAGATGAATTGGTCGTTAAGTGCTCTCTAGTTTGTTAACCAATAGTTACTAACTACAAGTAAATAAAAACATTTTTGTATTTATACATTTACAGTTACCAGATGAGAATAATGATTACAGATCTATTTTTAAGTAAAATACAAAACGAATTTTGATCTTCTTTCGTAAAATTATAGTTTATTATTATGATTTAAACTAAACACACCTTTTTGTTTTATTTTGTATTCAAGGTAAACCAATTCAATGTTGGATACCTCAAGAATTTACAAGAGGATGGGAAGAATATGCTGAAAATTATTGTTGGGTAGCAAATACATATTTTGCACCAGTTGAAAATCGTTTACCACCAGTACCAGATAGACGTGAATCACTTTTAGTTTATTATCAATGGGCACCAATTGTAATGGCTGCTCAAGCATTATTATTTTATTTACCATGTTTATTATGGCGTTTAGGTATGGCACATTCTGGTTTTAATTTACATCGTGTATTACAAATGGCCTCTGAAGCAAATGAAATGTTACCAGAAGTAACAGCTAAAACTGTTCGTATTCTATCATATTATATGAAAAGTTGTATACAACGACAAAGATTATATAAGTAAGTTTCATTGATTGGTTATCTATTTATAAAGGAGAACATTTCAATGTAGGAGGATTAATGGTTATAATCAATCTTGGATGAATCTATTATTACAAAGTAATATTCAAAATCGATGAAACTGATGTATCGTAATGATAAGAACGGACAGATTTCATTCATTGATCATCCTATATAGATGTTATGATATATTCAATCCAAAATTTTTGTCTTTAAACTGTTTTGTTCAACATCAGTATTTATGGAAGTAAACATCTATCTAGTTAGTATTTATCCATGTAGTGAAATCTATTGTAGTGAACAAGAACACCAATGGGAACAATCGAATGTATTTGAACAACAAATTACAGAACCATTTAGTAAAATCTAACAACCATATAGTGAATGGTTAATATGCAAAATATCAATCCATCATATCAAACTGGACTGTTCCTGTTGCAAACATCAATCGATTGTCTGACATTTCATTGTTCATGAGTTTTCATAAAAATTCCACTGTGTTTCCGCTCTTCCTTTCTTGGTCTTCTTCTATCTTCTGCTGCCAGACATTACGTTCCTATCTCGCATCATATACTACTTATATCTACATAGGTAGCACACACCACACTATGTACACTGATTTATACATAAGTACA
Source organism: Schistosoma spindalis (assembly GCA_946903255.1). Lineage (NCBI taxonomy): Eukaryota > Metazoa > Platyhelminthes > Trematoda > Strigeidida > Schistosomatidae > Schistosoma > Schistosoma spindalis. Next base: position 1,611,478 of record OX336423.1, on the reverse strand, counting down.
TTCGTTGATAAATTCAGTAGAGGAAATCCAACTTAACAATTGATTATTCTAGTTCGTATAAGAAAAACACCCATCATTCATAACTCTAAGAGTTATCTCCAACAACTACATCTTCAGGTTCTTCAGTTATAAAAGTAGTAAATATTAAATTACATTGACTATTACATAATATGAATCTGATGGCATGATTCTTTACGAAGTTTCATGTTATTCTTTCATCAGATTACCCTTAATGTAATGAATTAGAAGTGAGATAGTGGTGATAAACTCATTATTGTGTATATCAGTTTAACAGTTTCTATGAAGTAAGCTCTATTTGTCTTAGTCAGATAGTCTTATCCTTGTTTATTCACGAATAATCGCCTGTATCATTGAGAAAAAAAGTTGGCAAAACTATGAAATAATTTTCTCAGTTTACAATGATTATATTGTTAAGATACGTGAATCAATACTGTACGAAGTTCTCAAAGATTACTTTCCGTCCCAAGCCTGGATTAAGGTGTAGGGTTTGGTGGTGGTGGGGAGTTAGTCACCTATACCCACATCAAAGTAAATTCACTGAAAAGATGCTGGCCAGAAGAAATCATTTAAACCATTTAAACCCTGCCCTGGAAGTTGAAGGATCTTCTCATGAATGAGTAATGACACCTCATAAATGAAAAGCTATTAAGACACAGACATTCGACTACATACAAATAGTATGTAACAACTATTTGAAGTGAAATACCTGCCAGTATAAGACTGAATTGAAGAGAACAGAAATGGAAACAGAGAGTCATTTAGATAAAAACGTGGAAAGAATCAAGAAGTATGTAAAGAATATTAGAAATAATTTTATCGGCTCCCGGATTTTGGCGCGAAATTCATTCATCCACTTGGATAAATAGAGTTTTTAACATGATAGCTGATGTCAGTTCGTGACAGGAAACCCTAAATCTAATTCCTAAACCCTAATCATCAACTATAAATCACAATTCGAATTCCTCATACAGGGTTATAACCTTCATTAGGTAGACACTCTCATGGTCAATCTATTGTCGCTCAAAGGTCGTCTATAAATTATAGTCTTACCATTTTATCTTATACTTCTGAAAACTCTTCTTTACAACGTCAATGAATGTTTTGTAAAGTTATTGATTTAACATTGCTGTTCTTCTACACTACTTGAATATATATATATTTTGGAATATCGAAATCATAATTGGTATTTTGATTAGGTCGAGATTGATTTCCACGACGGTTATTTAGGTGTTTCATTTCATTAGTACAACATTGAATTAATCTTTCAAATCAGATTCTTTGTAATTTTTGTTCACAGTCTCTTGAAGTCCTATTTTTCTATGATATCATGTAAAACTATATCATTACAACTAACCGGACTAGATCGTTAGGAAGGGATAATTCAAAAAAAAAGTCCTGATAATTATATTACTGTCTGATCTGTTTAACAGGTTGGGTACTAGTTGAGTTCAGCAGCTAATTAGATAATGTGTAGGATATATTAAGATGAAATTCTAGATTCCGGTGAGATGTTGGCACATGAAGTTAGTAAGTCCCAGATGGAATCAAACGTTTAAAGTAGATTCTACTTATAGTCACATATTAAATCTAATGATAAAGTGATGTTCTTTAGGTCAGTTCACATAAATTCAGTGGTTTTAGGTGATTTAAACTAACAATCATTCATGAGAAATGAAGTTGATGAGGATAAAATAAGTGATGTATCATATCACTTAGTTGATAATCTCTAAACCAAAAGATAATTCATTTTGGTTGAGATCATGAACCGATTGATGTTAGATCACCATTGAAAACCTGGAAGCACTGGACAACTGTTTTGTCCTATTGTGATACTCCTCATTGGCAGTGAGCATCCACGATCCCGCTCGCAGGATTCGAACCCAGGGCCTTCAGTCTCGTGCGCGAACGCGACCACTGAGTCGGCATCCAACGGTGTTAATGTCTAACTTCAACCAATCCACGAAGTTGCGCGACCATCTTCCATTGTACTAAGGTAGACAGCTGTTTCTACTCGACACTGCTGAGGAGTCTCACAATAGGACAAAAAGGCCGTGCAGTTCTTTCAAGTATTCAATGGTGATCTAACATCAATCGGTTCATGATCTCAATCAAAAACTTGATAATCTCCACAACCCCTAAAATGATAATTTATCTGTTCACAGTTCTTCAGTATAATTCTATTTCTTAAATGATAATATACTCATGTCTCTTAACAGTTGAATATTCTGATTAAACTAATAAAAAAAAATTTAATTTCATGACTTTTAAAGAAATTTTGTGGTGACCCTATAATTTATGGACGACCTTTAAGAGATGCTAAAGTGACTTTAAAGATGTCCATCTAGTTACTAGAATTGAATAAGGGTTATAAGGAAATCTGATAATTGAGGTTATGAATTCGATAAACGGTTTTTCATCATAAACTAACCGTAGCTAAAATGTCAAGAAGCTATTTGGTTCAATAGATGAGTAAATTTCGCGCTAAAATCAAAGATCCATTAACTTCAATCTGATTGGTTCGTCAAATTTACTTTAAAACTGTTGAAATTAATATTTGAATAGGTTTTCTATGAAAGAAGCTCCACTGTCACTATTGTCTTCAGTGAGCTGATATCTCACAACAGACCTGGTTGAACTCCATTGGTCACGGCTTCTCACTAGAACTCCAGGAGTATCTCTTGAAGTCAGTCACTAGTGAGCAGATGATTATTATCAGAAGGGGTTTTGTGGAGAATTGGTAATAATTAGTAATTAGTAATAATCATTTGCTCACTAGTGACTGACTTCAAGAGATACTCCTGGAGTTCTAGTGAGAAGCCGTGACCAATGGAGTTCAACCAAGTCTGTTGTGAGATATCAGATCACTGAAGACAATGGTGTACGGTGGAGCAACTTCGTGGATTGGTTGAAGTTAGACATTAGCACCGTTGGATGCCGATCAGCTCAGTGGTCTAGTTAGTTAAGCGCCTGACACAAGACTGATAGGTCCTGGTTTCAAATCCCGCGGGGATCGGGATCGTGGATGCGCACTGCCACTGAGGAGCCTCATACTAGAACGAAACGTCCGTCCAGTGCTTTTAGGTTTTCCATGGTGGTGGTCTAGCTTCAATGGATTTATGATTTCAACTATTGAAATATCAGATATAGTTTTAAATAATGTAACTCTTCATCTTGTTAGATATACTAATCAATACAAAAATGTTGGACTGTACAATCGATTGGATAATGATACTCAACTTGAAGAAGATCAATTATTTCATTCATGTACATTAGATAATGAAGGTAAATCATTAAGAAATCTGAATAGTACTCCGTTATATTCATCAAATCATGTTTGTTCAAAGGATATGATTGAAGGAGAAAATTCTTTACATGTTATGTCTAAAACATTAAATGATGATAAAGTGATGAATACAATAAAATTACCAAATGAACATATTATTTGTAATGAAAGTATAGAACATTCTATGAGTTCGAATTCATCATCAGAAAATTTACGTAAAGGTTAGTGTATCTATAACTGTTAAATGATGATGTTTTATTAAATGAAAGAGATTATTTTATTTCCCATTTGGGGGACCTTTCAGCGATGCGTATCCACGATTCCGCCTCGCGTGCTTCCAACCTAGGGTATATCAGTTTCACGTGCAAACGTTTAATCTCTAGACTATTGAACCAATATTTAATGGTGTTCATGTCTTCAACTTCAACTAACCTACGACCAAATCATCCAGCTCAGAGAACAAACCTTTATCCAAAAGGAAACACTGAATTGAAATATATATATTGTCTACTGATTTACAAACTAAGTACTTGGTGTATAAAACTTTGAAAAGAAGTAATTCTTCGCTCAATTTATATTTCCAATGTATAAACGAGAATCCACAGTATGCATATATTCCAACATAGACTGATCAAGATCAACTCTTGTAGATCAACATCGAGATCATTTAAACATATACTAATAATTTATAAAAAAAACCTTCGTTTAAATCCGAACAGATGGTTTCATAGTGTTGTGAACAAGAACACTAATGGGAACAATCGAATGTATTCGACAAAAAATTACAGAACCATTTAGTAAAATCTAACAACCATATAGTGAATGGTTAATATGCAAAATATCAATCCATCATATCAAACTGGACTGTTCCTGTTGCAAACATCAATCGATTGTCTGACATTTCATTGTTCATGCGTTTTCATACGAATTGCAATGTGTTCCCACTCTTCCTTACTTGATCTTTTCCCATCTTTTGCGGCCAGACATTGCGTTCCTAACTCGCATCATATACTATGTAGTGTCTGTCATTATGTTAAGCCCAAATACCTTCTTCTCGGCTTTCGGACATCGCAATCTATTCATTCTACTTGAGTCACATTCTAATCCTTGTTAATTATTCGCTTATCAATATCTTGACTGTCTTTGTATGAGCGCGTAGGCGTATGCACACTTCTTATCCCGTTACTCATCACATGTCTGTAATTTATTTTTGTGGGCTTATAAATATTGATTAACTCTTTGTTAAGGGGGGAGTTGGCTTACCAGCCATCTCCACCGCGCGCCAATTTAGCTTCGCTTTCTAATCTTCGCATCGTTCCTCCGTTCGTTTGTCTAATCAACAATTATACGAAATATATGCATTCGAAACTCCATTCTCGTTATTTGACTTACTTAATTCCGTTATTAACTAACGCGATTTAAGTCAATGATTATATACGAGGATAGACGATAGCAACCAATCATTACGATCAAATTGGAGTCAGATCACAGGCCACTAAAATGGTGATCTCGCCACCACAGGCGAACACAACGGGCCACTAAAACTACTTATATCTACATAGGTAGCACACACCACAATAGTACTTCTGTGCTAAGTGAATATAAAAGACCAAGTAGGAAATCATATTTATAAAATTCTCAGAGATTAAATTCAGTGTTTCCCACGACAATTTGTTCTAAGCCTTTTTTTTATAGGAATATAATCAAATAACTCATAATGATTCATAGATCATACTTGCTGAACAAGTTAATTTAAGTGTGAAATCAGTTGTTCAATAGGAGTGGACGATATTGAGTTGAACGTACAATATACCCATTAACACTGAGATGTAGGTGCATTCAGACGACGAGTTTTAAATAAGATAATTTCATTCTTAAATACAATTCATCTATTCTATAAATATCCAATTTATCGGAATTCCAATGTAACTATAATCAATTTAAAAAAAATGATTGGCGGTTAACAGTAGAATCCCGGACGCGTATTTTGTCCGTCAGCTGGATATACGTGCATCGCAGAGTTGATGTTTCTTCCAAGATGTCTGGAAGATTTAAACAAGCAATATATATACATGATTTATTATTTATTTATTTATTTTAACACATAGACATTGGTACAAGGAGGCACCAAATACATATGCGCCACACAAATTTCATTTAATTTGTGTGAGGGCTGTGATACTGACCGGGTGCCCAAGCCGAACCAGGTGGTTTTCTTAGGGGCCACACCCCGAGCCTTCGACCAGAAGGTCTGATCCACAAGGAAGTGGAGCATCGTAAGGAGATACAGTCCCATGTTAGCTGGTGACCAACGATTGGTTCATACGACATTTGTTTCTTCAGGATACTGGAGTCAGCCCATGTGCACCATTGATTTGGGATCCGGTTAAAGTGCCGGACATTCGCTTTTCGTCCTCTCATTTTCGTAAACAACACCCGTGGTGCGAGAATGTAGTGAGTAGGACTTCCCTGGCAGAGGCTATATACGCGTGGTCATGTGAGAGGATTTGGAGAGGGAGAGTGTACTCTCCCCACTCTCGGCCGTACCAGGGCATTTGGGGACATATATATATGAATTAATGTATCATTAGCTTTATCCACGAAATCTTTAAAATATATTAGAAAATGTTACAGACATTTAATTATTTACATCTCTTACTCCTTGTGGAGGAGCATAGGCCTCCAACCAACATTCTCCTTTAAATTCTGTCCCGGACAATCATTTCCAGTTGTTATTTATTCTTAGTGTAGAAAGCCTTCAAAGCTTTACAGAAATATAACTGAAAGAAAAAATATATAATCTAATCCCATAATGCTATACAAGTAAAAATTATAATAATGATGATTGTTATCCATATTACTACTAACTTGTCACTAACTTGGTCAAAATTAAAAATAAAAAAAAAATATCGTTTTATTATCTTCTAGGACGTGGACGAAAACCAGCTCCACCACCTCCACCAAAAATCAAGAACACATCAATCAATTCAATTCATAATCATCAAAGATCACAATTAGAAGTACAAAATATTAAACCGTTAGAAAATATCAGCAATATTCAACAGAGCAGAAAGATATCAACTTGTAAAAATTTAACTGATAATGATAAATTAAATCAAACTATCAAAAGTAAGTATTGTTTATTTAATAATTGAATTCATAATTTAATTGAAGTTAGACTATCATGAAAGAAATGAAAGCACTAGACGATCGTTCCATCGTAGTATGAGACTATTCAGCAGTGCGTATACACAATTTCATCTATGAGATTCGAATCCATGACCTATCAGTCTTGTGATCAGGAGCTTAACCTCTAAACAAGTGAGCCGGCATCCAATGGTATTAATGTCTAACTTAGTTGTTAAATAATGATAATGAACAACTCTAAAATATTTGTCATTCTTGTCAGTTGACTTGTAAAAATATAACAAAATTACTTTCAGAATCTACCGAGATTATTTGAAGAAATGCTTATTTTCATAATTTTACTGACCAGAATCATATTTTATGGTAAACGTTTTATGTTGTTGGCAAACTAAGAGCAGCATATTTACAACTGAAGAATATCTGGAACTCAAAACAATTGGCAACCAATACCAAAGTCAGCACTTTCAATACAAATGTCAAGACAGTTCTACTGTATGGGGAGGAAACCTGGAGAACAATGAAAGCCATCATCCAGAAGATACAAGTGTTTATTAACAGTTGTCTATGTAAAATACTTCGGATCCGTTGGCCGGACACTATTAGCAACAGCCTACTATGGGAGAGAACAATCCAGACCCCAGTGAAGGAAGAAATCAAGAAGAAGCGCTGGAAGTGGATAGGACACACATTGAGGAAAGCACCCAACTGCGTCACAAGGCATCCCTCATCACTTGGAATTCTCAATGCTAAAAGAGAAAAGGAAGACCAAAGAACACATTACGCCGGAAAACGGAGATAGACATGAGTAGAATGAACAAGAATTGGATAGAACTAGAAAGGAATATACAGGACAGAGTGGGTTGGAGAATGTTTATCGGCGGCCTATGCTCCATTAGGAGTATTAGGCGTAAGTCAGTAAGTAAGTTTTATATTATTTACCCTGTGAGTTTTCTAATAACTTCAGGTATATGTAAATGTAATTTTCTTCTGAAAATCCTTCCCATTAATCATATGATCTTACAGCTTGAACTACTTTTCATATTCTTTCTAAGTTAATCAATAAAGTTGTATGTACGAAACATTAAAAACATTATTGAATACAATACTTAAATGTAACTAATTCTTAATTATTGGAAACATTTTTCTACGCTTCAATCATTATTAATAAGAGATAGTATCATAATTCAAATAGTATACAATCATTTCTTGTTCACTTGGTGAATTGAAACTTCACTTCATTGCACAAGCAGATGACTATCGGGACTCAGTAACTAAGTGGACAACATGATGACGTTTGAAACCCGGAGTGAACATGAACTCTGAGATGCAAATACATTCATTTAACGAGTCCTAAATAGGACGAAACGCGTATCGTGCATTGTAATATTAGCCACTATCCATCTATGCTTAATCATTTCTTAGTTTTATTCTTATTTGTGTAAATTTTTCGATTAATTTTTAATCAATAAGTTTTACCAAGTAACATACTATTTACAATTCAATTCATCAATTTAAGTAGTGTCTATTACTTTTCGAAATAGTAGTAAGATAATATAGATGTGTATACATTAGAAATAAAAGTGTATCTATATACATCCGGTTAATAATATAATCAGATATTTAGAGATATAACTTATAAAGTTTAAATACATTTAGAGTGATTATAAATTTAACCAAGCATTTGTTAAATATGTGAAAGATTATTGGTGGTTTGAGTACCGCGGTCGCTGTCGTGGATATGGGCTGCTGAGGTGTCCCATACTGGGACGAAACGGCCATCCAGTGCTTTCAGGTTATTCTTGATGTTCTAGCTTTAATCGACTAATGAATTCAACTATTAAATTATTCAAAATGTTGAGAATGGTCAGAAAACCTATGAACTAAAAATAGTGATTAGTAGCGGAATTGAGAACGTATTTTTCATCTACTTTAGGACTTGTCAAGTGGATATATCTGTATTACAATGTTAATGTTTACACAGAGATTAGGAACTATACTTTTGATTTTGAAAGCTTAGTGCACTACCCACTAAGGATGATGCATTATGAATCTTGATATTATCTACGGAAAGATTTGAACTTTCACATATTAATGATTTCAGTTAAGCTAATAGTTGGATACCCTCGGAGAGCTTCGATTTATAAACTAATTTTTTTACTAAAAGAGAGTTTTGTACAGTTTCTGAGAACAAATACTAACATTAAAGTACTACTGATGAAAACAAACGGATCCATAATAAGTTAATGAATTGATTTTACTAGGTGCTATTACTACCTTAATGCCTAAAATGTATAAATTACAACTGGATCATTGAACTAAACATGTTTAAGCTTCTAAAGACGTAACTTTTGCTTGGGCTTCCACTGAAAATTCCCTAACAGTCTATCGTCTACTTCAATTGTAGTTTAATGCATTTAGTAATAAGCAAAAATATGTTAAATAATAACTTATAGTTATAAACACTTTTTAGATAATTAGTATAACGTTTATCTCCACATCTATACATACACACATACACACACACAATTTTCATAAAGTAAGCTTCCTATACTTCAGTGTTTTTTTTTTAAATCGTTTGAATGTTCTTTTGATAATATACAGTCGGTCAGTCAGTCAGCTGCAACATAGGACCAGGTACATATATGCATCGGTCCAAGTTGCCATACCGCATTAGCACTGCAAAACGAACACAGGATTCATAGAAGTAGTCACATCAAGGGTAGTAGTATATAAAAGAAAGATTGTGTATAAGGATATAATACAAGAAGAAAGAATTAGTTCGTAGAAAGAAAGACATGAAACGATTTTAATCTCTAAGTTTGAAGGAAGACAGAGAGTGTATGCATCGACGCCATTGTGATCGATTCTGAGCCATGTCACCAAGAGTCTCCAACCATTGGTTACGACAGTCGTGCGGACCCCAACCAGGCAGTCTAAATCTCCCAACATGGCTCAGACTAGACGTTAGTTAGTGACTTCACGCACTGATGCCACGTTTTGGTTTGGCCGCCCCTAACTTTCTTCCAATTATCCCTAACACCAGTAAGCATTGCGCGTCGTGGTAATCGGTGTACAGGCATACGCAACACGTGGCCCAACCATCTCAGTCGATGAAGATTCATAACCTCATCAACTGATTTACCATCATTCCCTTGTACCTTGCGTCTAACCTCACTATTACTTACCCAGTAATCCCAGCAATATTTCTTGATCATATACACAAGTGTGTACTTGATAATATACACTTCTTAAATGCTCTCCTCATTCAGTTACTTACATGAGGAAATCAAGAGTGAGTAGGAAACTTTTATTTGCTTACTGAATAGAGAATATAAAAAAAAAACAACTTATTCATAAATATCAATCTCTTCACATCAAAAGATGAAACCGCATTTCAACCAATAGCCTGTGCATGTTACAATTTCTTAATTGTCCATAATGGACTTCATTTGGAAAACAACAAAAATAATCATTTACATAGGTAGTGTTTGAAATAGAGTATACCTAGATTACAGCATGAGTGATAACATCAACATTCATTCTATGGTGCATCTAAGTTATGAGTTTTAGATAAGGTAAACTGCGCATTTCGATTCATTTTGTTTACACTAAGTTATTTGACTCCAATTTAAACGAACATATGAATATAAATCTTTCATTTAACTCAGTATATTACACTTTGACTAAACCCGTTCTCACGATAGTAACACTAAGAAGCTTAATATGGATTAACTTGGATGAATTTATTTCAGATAGTCGTTTACTCAGACAGACAATAATGACAAGCGGAAATGACAAGTGTCCCAATTCCATTTGATAAACCTTGATTCAATATTTAAAGTCAGACAAAAATAAATCAAGAATATATACTGCATAGGATAAATAATAAATTCATACAGTTAGATGAAAAGTCAACGTTTATAAGTGAATTATTCACAAGGTAAAAATGTGACTCAAAAAAATACATAAATTAACTTATCATATAACTAGATACTACAAACTCATGAATCCAATTATACGAAATGGTTAAGCGTTTGCACGCGAAACTGACAAGTCCTGGGGTTGAAATCGTGTGAGGTCGAATCGTGCATACGCACTGCGACTGAGGAGTCCCAAAATAGAACGAAACAATCATCCAATGCTTCCAAGTTTTCCATAATAGTCTAACTTCAATAGACTCATGATTTCAACAAATGACATATCATATTTATTAATGTTTACTTTTTATTCCTGTGATATGGCTCATTTAAAAGATGATTTCATTGATGTCCATTTCAATCATTCATCATTAAAAAAAAGGGTGGGGGCAGGGTGAAAACTATTGTTTGTTTTTTCTATTCTTATTGATTATTTCAAGAAATTGATTATCGATTTTTTTTGTTTTGTTTTACTCATTTATCATTTAGTTTCTATGTTGATTTCTCTCAAATTGATTAGTAAAAAAAAAGTTTTTTTGGTGTGTGTGTTTTGAAAAAAAAAATTTTTTTTTTCATTTAATTTAAAAAAACAAAACTACCTGACTAGACAAATGAAATTGATAAAGACAAAAACGAAATGCTACTTTTCAGTTTGATGGTAACGGTAAGAAGAAAATTAACTGAAAAAAATTTAATTGTTTTTTTTGGTGTTATTTTTGAGGTATGAATAATTTGAAGCATTTTACTTTGAGATATTCATGTGAATGAATGATTTAATCAATTATTCTGTGCTACTGATATCAATAGATATAAGTAGTATATATATGTCATCCATCAAAAGTGAAATATCTGGCGGCAGAAGATTAAACAAATTGAAGAGAAGAGAATGAGAACAGAGAATGATTGATATAGAGACGAAAGAAAAATCAAGTCTGAAATTACTGAATGATTATTTTGAAAATGAAGAATTTATTGAAAGATTTCGTAATGTTTTTGTAGTAAGCAATGATAGATAGTGGCTAGTAGTGGAATCCAGTTTGACTCGTGTTTCGTCCTATTTGGATCTCGTCAGATGTATGTAACTGTATCTTGGAGCTGATGTTCACTCTAGGACTCATTGCTTACACTACAAAAAGCTTGTGAATTAAGGCAATATCGAGGCAATACGCATAGTATCCACATGTGCGAATAACAGACTGATCAATTGCAGTCTTAAAAACTCAATGGGAAGATACAAGCCAAACAATACTAAATGAATTCCGTAATGCTGTTTTTAAATACATTAAATTATTTCCATTTATGTTTTCTTTCACTACAGTTTGCGTATATAATCCTACTAACTTTATGATAAATGAAAAGAAAATATTTTATAAACAGAGATGATATTGAGTACCGATTGTTTAATTTTGATGGAGTTATGTTCTGTGAGCTGGATGGTTAGACACAATCAAACCATCTAGCTCAGAGAACAAAACTTCATCAAAATCATCCACTTGAGCTATAAATCTTCTTCACCACCGATTGTTTAAGTCAGTAAAATTCTATTTCAATTTGGGTATACTATTCTTAATTATGCATTAAACGTATTTCAATGATTAGTGGAGAAAATAATATGTGTTTATTTATTATTCTAGGATGTAATGAAGATTGTCCTACCATGTGAAGTATGCAACATGTATTGCCACAAGAAATGATTTATAGTCACATAATATTGCATATTGACTAAGGCCAGATATATAAGACATTTGGTTTAAATACGAGGTCATAGATGTGTACTTCTCAGCAGTTCTATACCAGGAAAGAACAATTGTCCAGTGTTTACTAGTTTTCAAAGAATGTGTTGGGGACGATAGATCCCCCCAACAACTTGTAGTTTGTAATTTTATCTTGCGGAGCTTGTATGCACATGTATATGGGGGCATTTCTTACCACCCACGCATATAGTCGATTGACGAATTTATCGATTATATGTTTAGAAGCTCCATGGCAATATCGATATATATGTACTTGTATATATACGTTTTAAAATTGTCTTGTAAAAAAGGTTCACTGATTTTCTGGATGTTGCAGAATATACTTCCATTCTAAGCTTGGTCTTCTCTCTCTAGATAGCTGGGGCTGGGACGCGTCAATAGTTAGCTTACTGGTCGTTGGTCATCGAATCTTGTTCTCGTTCGTAGACTGAGTGAACCCGTGACAGCTTTTCAACCCTAACAGAATGTTTAATTAAAATTATTCTAACACGTCAATTTTGATATTCATGCTTTATATTTATAAATGGTGATTTATACGACATAGGACGAAACAGTCGTTCAGTGCTTCCACCATGGTCTAGCTTCAACTGACTCATGATCTTAACCATTCAAAGGGTGAATTGTTACATCACAGGAAAACAGTTTGTTAGATCTAGTTGTTGTTGTTGTTGTTGTTTTGTTTTCCTTTTTACCTTCAACTAATTTTCCTTCAAAGATTTTGATATTTTCAAATGTTTATGAAAACATTTTAATAAAACACAAACAATATCATAAATCATACATTCTCAAATTGTTTTATTTTTTTTGATTGTGATCATGAACCGATTGATATTAGATCATCATTGAATACTTGGAAGCACTAAACGACTGTTTTGTCCTAGTGTAGAACTCTTCAGTGGTAGTGCGCATCCACGATCCCCACTCCCCATGGAATTCGAACCCAAGGCTTTCAGTCTCGTACTTCCAGGTTTTTAATAATGGTCTAACATCAATCAGTTCATGATCTCAATCAAAAACTTGACAATCTCTACAACACTTAAATTGATGTATTATTTTTTGTTTTTGTTTTTGTTTTTTTGTTTTTTTTTTCATTGAACTAAATAGATCTTGATAAAAAGAAGAAAAAATTATCGATTTTCACAATGTTCAATTATCGATTATTATGGTGTGGTAAAAAACATGGAAATTATCTTGTTACACTTTATATGTTTGTTAAATTTAGTTATTTATCTAATGTTATTGGACAAATTTATTTAATGCAATATTTTATTGGTACAAAATATACATTATATGGTGCACAAGTATTAATTGATTTAATTAAAGGACAAGAATGGCATCATTCAGGTCATTTTCCACGTGTAACATTTTGTGATTTGGAAGCAAAAAAATTAGGTAAAAATCATGTGTAAGTTATAATGAATAAATAAATTAATTTCTATCAAATAAAAGTATTAAAATAGAGATTTTTTTTTGTTGAATAATTTCTATGATTGTTTTCTATATTCAATAGAATAATTAGAATAGATATTATCGCGTTTCTTTTTATTACATAAGTAATAAATATTCTATCTTTAATTGTTACTACCGTTTATCACTAAGGGATTTGAAACGACAATTGTATCTATGCGGGAATGTTGTATGGGCCCCCGAATGCCCTGGTACGGCCGAGAGTGGGGGGAGTCCACTCTCCCTCTCGAAATGCTCTCATATGGCCACGCGTATACAGCCCTTGCCAGGGAAGTCCTACTCACTACCTTCACGTGGCGGGGGTGTTGTTTACGAAAATGAGAGGACGAAAAGCGAATTTCCGGTGCTTTAACCGGATCCCGAACCAATGGTGCACATGGGCTGACTCTAGTATCCTTAAGAAAAAAATGGCGTATGAACCAATCGTTGGTCACCGGCTACCATGGAACTGCATCTCATCACGATGCTCCACTGCCTTGTGGGTTAGACGTTCAGGTCGAAGGCTCGGGGTGTCGTCCCCTAAGAAGACCACCTGCTTCAGTTTGGGCACCTGGGCAGTATCACAGCCCTCACACATATCAAATGAGATCTGTGTGGCGCATATGTATTTGGTGCCTTCTTGTACCGATATTTATGTGTTGAAATAAATAAATAAATAAATGTTGCATGGCAACTCGAACTGATATGCGTGTAGTAAACAGAACACGAGTGGAGACAACCGAATGTATTTAACAACAAATTACAGAACTTATTATTAAAATCTAACAACCATATAGTGAATGGTTAATTTGCAAACTACCATTCCATCTTATCAAACTAGACTGTTCCTGTTGTAAACATCAATCGATTGTCTGACATTTCATTGTTCATGAGTTTTCATAAAAATTGCATTGTGTTCCCGCTCTTCCTTTCTTAATCGTCCCCCATCTTCTGCTGTCAGACATTACGTGTTTAACTCGCGTCATATACTACTTATTGTATCAATATAACTAGCGCACACCACACTCGTACCCCCTTTAATAGCAGTCATTTTTGCGGTGGTTCTGCTCGCCGTGCAACATTCTTCGTTCCTGCAATCTGTGCAACGCCCTCCGTCAAAATGTCGAGTCTGCGGCTCACTGACCTCCATATCTCCGTCGGCCTATCGGGGCACCAATATCCGACCTCCACCCGGCACCTGGGAAGTCTAACACCCGTGCTCCACCGGCCTACTGAGCCATCTACATCCGATGCCCGCCCAGCAGCCGCACGTCTCGACGCTCCTCTCCGTCGACAGCACCTGCTACAGCCAATGCCGCCCCGCCAGAGCACTCTACCAGATACCGCCTCTCTGCACCAGAATGCCCCAACCTGCACCTCCGCTCCAGGCCCGCAATGGCGTCCACAGAACAGCACCCTTCCCCTCTCGTGGTTGGCAGCGACACCAAATGTAATGAAAGAGAACACAGGTGAGGGCAACCGAATGGTATTTGACAACAAGTTACAGCACTTGTTAATAAAATCTAACAATCATATAGTGAATCGTTAATTTGCAAAATACGTACGTACGAAATTCTACGTTGTTACTGACTAACTGATTGATTGACTTAATTGTTTCTTAATGTCAATCACTAAATAGCTTATTATTCGCATAACTGGACTTTTTTAACTAATTAACTTAACTCTTTTATTTATTTTTAAAAAAATAAGGAAATAAGTTTAATGATGAAAACTTTTCATTGTGTTACCAAGAATTAATTTCAATAGTTACTTTGTGGTGTGTGCTACTGATATGTAGACATAAGTAGTATATGATGTGAGTCGTGAACAGAATGTCTGGCATCAGAGAGACAAGAAGATCGAACAATAAACAATGAAGACAGAATGCAATTAGTATGAAAATGCAAGAACAAAGGAAGTTTGAGTCATTTGAGACAATTGATGGACATTGTGCAAATTGAGCATTTACTTATATGATTGTTAGATTTTACTAGGTCGTTCTGTAATTTGTTATCAAAGACATTCCATTGTCCTCATTGGTGTTCTTGTTCACTACAACTTTATCAATAATCTATTGACATAATGATGAGTTTTTCGAACTGACAGATCATTGAATCGGCGTGTTTTCTTTTTTGGGACAAGCAGCATTTTTTTAAAAGTTGGTTCATGACATGGAGATTATGCTGAATCCAACCAAAACATACCAACACATTGATATAAAAGATATTAGAGAGATTTACACAGAAACACATTGTGATTTGGTTTATATAATATTAATTTTTGTAAATTTCCTGATCAAATTAAAAGCTATCAGACAGAAATGAATAATAGATTAAAGCATATGAACAGATACAAACATACAGACCCCTGAATCTGATCATGTTACTCAATCTGATGTTATGATTTGACTCGGTAGGCCATTGCTGGCGATAACTCGATACGAATTTAGAGAGTTCCATTGACTTTTTATAGACTTCAGTTACATGTAATGTTCGGGAAATGTTGATCTATCAACCAGGCGGTAAGTAAGATGTCAAACAGTTTATATACAAAACGGAATGTAGTGATATCCAGTACACGTATTTCTTCCAATTTCAGACTAATTACTTTGGTGTATCTGGATCCTAGAGCTACCGTCCACCCTGAGACTCGAAAGTAGTACCGTTTGTTACAAATGTCATCAAATTATTCACTGAGTTACTGAGTGCAGACAGGCACATACATGTACAACGATTATGAGATTTAATGCAATTTGAAATAGTTTAGATTATTCTGTAGTTAATATTTTTAACCGAAAATCGAGGATATCCATATGTCAATCAAGACTGATCAAACTTCCCTTCGAAGTCTTGAATTTTAATAATATTTCTATTTTCTTAAATGTCAAAACCATTATAATCAAAGATAGATGGCAGCTAGCAATAGAATCCACGACGCGCATTTCTTCGTATTCTGAGACTCGTCACCTTAATTTATATAGAGTTGATGTTCACTCCACGACTTAAACCCAATACCGTTTGCTTTAAACGCCATCGCGTTGTCCAATAAATGACTGATCAATTTCAGTCCTGAACATCAATGAGAAGATTGAAACAACCAATCCAAAAATGAATTAAATTTCACTCCATTGCACAAGCAAGTGGCTATTAAGACTAAGTAGCTGAGTAGACAACTTGATGGCTTTTGAAACGAACGGTACAGGGTTTGAGTGGCGGAGTCAACATCAATTCTGAGATGCATGTATATCCAGCTAACGACTCTTACGTGAGATGAAATGCACGTCCTGGTTTCGACTATTAGCCACCATCCATCTCTACTTAGAAACTTTATATATTCACAACAAATAATTTGCCTCAGACAAACAGTAATGTGTCCAATCCACTTGATTTTAATCATTAATTTTATAGATTGCTGCGATAATAGATAATTATATGAAGGAATATAAACTATCAATGTAATTTCACTTTCTGTCTTTATGTAATCTAATGTTCAGTTTATATATATATATAAACAAATCATTGAATTTGTGATAAATACCCATACTATATACACATGTTACTTTACTTACTTCCTTACGCCTGTTAATCTTAATAGAGCATAGGCCACCGACCAGCATTCTCCAACCAAGCCACTGTGTTCTGGGCCTTCTTTTCTAGTCCCATCCAATTCTTGTTCATTTTTCTCATATCTATCTTCATTTCCCGGCGTAATGTGTTCTTTGATCTTTCTCTTCTCCTCATTTGGCCTTGAGGATTCCATGTGAGGACTTATCTTGTGATGGATAGTTGGGTGCTTTTCTCAATATGCGTCCTATTTACTCCCAGCGCTTCTTCCTGATTTCTTCCTCCACTAGGATCTGGTTTGTTCTCTCCCATAGTAGGTTGTTGCTAATAGTATCTGGCCAACGGATCCAAAAGTAATTTGCATAGACAACTGTTAATAAACACCTATATCTTCTGGATGATGGCTTTCGTAGTTCTCCAGGTTTACGCCACATACAGTGTTGACATTTGTATTGAAAATGTTGACCTTGGCGTTGGTTGACAATTGTTTTGAGTTCCAATGTACATATGTATAACATATATATAGTTAGACAGTATTACACTGATGGTCAACGGCCTATATATTTCATTAGAAGTAACAGATGTAAGTAAGTATCACATGCACAATTTCTTTATCATTTTTATTTATTTATTTTATTTTAACACATAAGTGTTGGTACAAGGAGGCACCAAATACATATGCGACACACAAATCTCATTTAATTTGTGTGAGGCCTGTGATACTGCAAGGGTGCCCAAACCGAACCAGGTGGTTTTCTTAGGGGGCCACACCCTGAGCCTTTGACCTGAAGGTCTGATCCACAAGGCAGTGGAGCATCGTAAGGAGATGCAGTCCTATGGTAACCGGTGACCAACAATTGGTTCATACGCCATTTGTTTCTTCAGGATACTGGAGCCCATGTGCACCATTGGTTTGGGATCTGGTTAAAGTGCCGGACATTCGCTTTTTGTCCTCTCAATTTCGTAAACAACACCCGTGGTGAGAGAATGTAGTGAGTAGGACTTCTCTGGTAGAGGCTATATACGCGTGGCCATGTGAGAGCATTTCGAGAGGAAGAGTGAACTCTCCTCACTCTCGGCCGTACCAGGGCATTTGGGGGCCTTTATCATTTACATTTCTGTATGATTTAAATATGAAATTATTATATTATAGTTATTATAATATACTTTATATAGATCTTCATTATTATTATTATTATTATTATTATTTCTATTTCAGCTATACTCTACAATGTGTTCTACCATTAAATATGTTCTTAGAGAAAATTTATATATTTTTATGGTTTTGGCATGTATTAATTGCATGTATTAATTTAATTAGTTTTATTATATGGATATATCGTATATTTTGGCCTAAATCAAGAATAAAATTTATTATTGATTATTTAAAAGTATTAAATATTATACCAATAAATAATCAATTAAAAATCAATAATCAAATTCATCAATTTATTGATTATTATTTAAGTTTAGATGGTTTATTTGTAATACGTTTAATTACATCTAATTGTGGTATATTATTAGCTGGTGAATTAACAGCAGAATTATGGAAAAGTTATGAACATTTATTTTTAAAACAAATTACATCAGAACCAACATATTTTTGTATGAATAAAAATGATCAACATCTATTTCATATGAAACAATATCCAATTATTCATGAAAATCATTCAATACCTAATACAATCAATTCATATACTTGGATAAAACAATCAAAGAGTAACAATGATCATAATGATCATAATGATCATGATCATAATCATAATCATGAGAATGATCATGATATAATCAATTCTATTCATAAAGATTCTATTAAATATAATCAATCAATTACATCTATTAATGTTATCAATGAACCTATTTTAACAAGTTGTACACCAATGACAACTATTAGTCATATATCAAATATTAACAATAATAATAATAATAATAAGCTAAAATCAACTCAAACACATGGATCTCATCTTGGACGATTAGGTAATTCATCAGATGATATTGTTTAAAACAAAAAAAAAGTACGGTACTTTTATATATTTTTTTCTTTAAAATATTATTCACCTTCATATAAGAAATAATCATAGTTACTAAGAATATGAGAATGTTATTATTCACTCACTTGACAAGTATAATTGGACACTATCATTATGTATTCATATTGTTGGTCTTGTTAAAAAAGATAGAGATTCTTTTCTTTTCTTTTCTTTATCTTGTGTGTGTGTGTGTGAGTATGTGGTTGGTTACATGAATTATTCCAGTGAGGATTAGATTGTATTCTTGATCTGTTTTTTGTTTCTTTGTTAGTGATCTATTCAATTTTTATATAAAACAAAGAATAGAATGATCTTTTATTCATATTCAAATATATAACACAAGTGTGTATGAATGTATACAACAACAAAAAAATTTTTTAAAATGAAACTCTCTATTAAAATTCATTTAAACATACTTATACTACTAATATGAATACTACTAATACTACTACTACTACTACTACTAATACTAATACTACTAACATTCCTATTATTAGCTTCATTTAAAACAAATGAAACATATTAGATTTTTAATGTTTAGCTTATCTATTCAAAGTTAATAAAGAATATAAAATACTATAATAATAATAATTATGAACTTGTTTTTTGAAATGTTTCATGTCATGATTAGTTTAATATTCAATTCATCATACAGTGTTGTTATATGTTTAATTATAATTGTTCTGTGTCATAAGTGATTAATTTTAATGATGATATAGTAGTTATATTCTAGTGAATGATGTCAAGAGTTATTTTCTGAAGTTCTTAAATGAAGCAGAGATTAGTGAAGTTCAACCGTGTCTGTTATAAGATAGTAACTCACTAAAGACAATGGAAAGTGCAGCAATTTCGTAGATTGTTTAAAGTTAAACAATAACACCGTTAAATGCCAGATTAGTGGTGTAGAGATTAAACGTTCGAGAATGAGACTGATAGATGCTGGGTTCGAATCTTACAAGTGGGTTCGTGGATTTGCTTTACTAAAAAAAAAAGTCACATAATAGAACAAAACGATTGTCCAGTGTTTCCATAGTGATCAAGCTTCAATGGATTCATGAACTCAACGATTAAAAATTGTTATAATATCCACAAAAACCTGTTTTTGATAAATCAATCAGTTCCGAGGATATAATTTCACTAATAATGATTAATTGTGTTAATTATATGTGAATATTCTGTACGTTATTTGATATTTGTTGACAATTACGATGGAATTCTAGAATCCATCTTACAATTTAAAACTTATTAAAAAATTAACATGTTACCATTCATACTCATAGAGTTTTGTTGTTTTATGTAACGGAATTAACAAGTTAAACAATATGATTTAATGTATATATTTTAACTTAATAGTCATATATGTATACTTTATCGATTTCAATGATATAAAATTGAACACGACAAATACTATGAAATAATACCAACTTATTTGCACGGAACTAATACCTAGACTCTCATATATATATATATGATGATCTGGCTCTTCTATCGCATACACAACAACAAATGCAGAAGAAGACAACCAGTGTAGAGGCAGCCTCAGCAGCAATAGGTCTTAATATACACAAAGGGAAAAGCAAGATTCTTCGATACAACACAGCATGCACCAATCCAATCACGATTGGCGGAGAAGCTTTGGAAGATGTAAAAACCTTTACATATTTGGGCAGTATCATCGATGAACACGGTGGATCTGATGCAGATGTGAAGGCACGGATTGGCAAAGCAAGAGCAGCATATTTACAACTGAAGAATATCTGGAACTCAAAACAATTAGCAACCAACACCAAAGTCAGCACTTTCAATACAAATGTCAAGACAGTCCTACTGTATGGCGCGGAAACCTGGAAAACTACGATATCCATTGTCCAAAAGATACAGGTGTTTAT
Organism: Schistosoma spindalis; assembly: GCA_946903255.1. NCBI lineage: Eukaryota > Metazoa > Platyhelminthes > Trematoda > Strigeidida > Schistosomatidae > Schistosoma > Schistosoma spindalis. The sequence continues at coordinate 1,590,428 of OX336423.1, read as the reverse complement.
TAACAGTTGTCTACGCAAAATACTTCAGATCCGCTGGCCGGACACTATAAGCAACAACCTACTGTGGGAGAGAACAAATCAGATCCCAGTGGAGGAAGAAATCAAGAAGAAGCGCTGGAAGTGGATAGGACACACATTGAGGAAAACACCGAACTGCGTCACAAGACAAGCCCTCATATGGAATCCTCAATGTCGAAGGAGGAGAGGAAGACCAAAGAATACATTACGCCGGGAAATGGAGATAGATATGAGAAAAATGAACAAGAATTGGATGGGACTAGAAAAGCAGGCCCAGGACAGAGTGGGTTGGAGAATGGTTGTCGGCGGCCTATGCTCCATTGGGAGTAACAGGCGTAAGTAATATATATATATATATATATATATATATATATATATATATATATATATATATATATATATATATATATATATATATGATTGTACTGTGATGTGTGCTACGCATGTCAACAGTTATAAGTGATATGTATCATCAATCGAAAGTAGAATGTTAAAGAGATAGAGGAAAACAGAACGAGAACAATGAATGATTGATATGGAAATCAAGGAACAATGAAGTTTAAGACAATTGATTAACATTTTATATATTCAAATACATTCAATTGTCTTCAGTTATATTCTTGTTCAATACAGTACAGTTTAATCAGAAATTTGTTGACAAGAGATTGTTTCAAAATATTTAAATGGGAATTATATTGCCTGATCCTAAGTTTAGTGGTAAAAATAACCATTTCAAAGAATAAATTCACCAACGAAAGCATATCATACTAATTTCGAAAACAAAAAAGAAGATTGCATCGTACATTGTCCGACAAAATGAAGTCATACCAAAAAAAAAGAAAAAAAAGGAAGAAGAAGAAGAAGAAGAAAAGAACATAAGAACAAAGATGGGATCAACTTAGATTAAATTAGATAATTGTCAATAATCATCCATAAGATTTTTGTGTATATATATATATATATATATATATATATATATATATATATATATATATATATATATATATATATATATATATCAGTCTATACATACAAAGACTGATTATTAATACAGTAAAAGATTAGTGAAAACAAACCCAAATGGACCAGTAACATTTAACGGTTTAATTACTTTTGTTCTTTTTTTTCTCCTCTTTCCATACATCAATCTCTATGGTACTTTCAACAAAAGTATATTCATAATACAAGATCATTATCATCATCATCATCACTATAATAAGAATCCATTTCATATTAATCCTCTTGTAAATTACTCTTATAATAATATAATTGGAGGTCGATGGATTAGAAAAAGAAAAACCTATCGTGTAGTTAAGAACTAATTTAATTCATAGTAGTATAACTAATTTAAACAAACTAATAAACCTCTAGTATAAATAGACACCTTTAAATCTATACACATATAGATATAAACAAACGAACAAACAAACAAACAAACAGATTTATACGTGTATACAGGATTACTCTATGAATATTTTCAATACATTAATCTCTTCTTTTAATCAACTAACTGTTTTCATACAAAATATGATGAACTAAGATGTTTTCTTTAAAATCTTTTAATCATATGAATATTTTGTTAGAAATAGAATAGTTAAATTATAAAAATGGACTGTTATAAATTTCAAATCAAATCTTCTATTCATTGTGTGAATCTTCACCTACTATTACTTACTTACTTACGTCTGTGACTCCTCGTGAAGGAGCATAGGCCGCTTACCAGCATTCTCCATCCAACCCTGTCCTGGGCAATCCTTTCCAGTTCTTATTCATACCTTTCATATCCGCTTCACCTACTATAACGACTCATAAACTGATATATATATATATATATATATATATATATATATATATATATATATATATATATATATATATATATATATATATATATATATATATATATAAAGAATGAACTCATAAATAACATGTTGGCAGAGTAGCATATGATGTGTTAAATACATGTATGCTCTTGCATGAGATATCTGATAGGATACATCATAGGGTTAATAGTTTGATTTTTATGTTCATTAAATTTGAGAGATAAAAACTGGGACAATTAGTATTGTATTTGAAATCAAAATAATGAACTAATAGTAAACAATTCCTTGCAGAACTGAACTGGATAATGTGTGACCTGCTAGATGTTACTCAATTTTCTTAGAACTAGTATATCCCCATTAACTATGGAAGATTGTCAGTTAGTTCTAATGGGTCTTTTTAGTGCGGTTTTTTTTGTGTCCAGTGAGGTGCAAGCAGTTGAGTGTTTGTATTGACACAAGATTGGAGTCGAAGTAGGTACTCTAGAATAAGCGAAAATCTTTTACCGACTCTCTCCAACGACGACTGAAGGCAATATGGTCTATTTGAGTTCATTGGTGGTTAACTGTAGGGGGTCGTCATGTTAGACGATATTTCTCCTTATGCTTATAATTATAAGCATGTCTTGCCGAAAAAAGTTGACTAGCACGAGACTCAGATCTACAGTTTAATATTGCCTACCTTCAGACCAACTAAAATGAAAACCTACTGTCAGAGCGTTTGCATGTTAGTTAGAAACTCTGCTTTTGCAATATACTAGTTTAAAGACAATGTTCAAGTCAAATAACCATGTATTCAAAAAGTTTCGGTCAGTAATTTGAAGGACTTTTATAAATTTGGCAAAACAATAAGAAACATTTAGGGCGAATCTCAATTGAATTCAATCAAGATGTTATCTAACAACATATTTGTCTATGTCTAAAAACCAATGAGCATTATAATATGCTATAATAACACGATTTATTAATGGTTTCTAATTGATAATGTACAATAGTAATTTGAAGATTGATGTTAAATTATCACTAACAATCTTAAAATAGCTATCAACCTATACACTGTTCAGGTTACTATGATCACAGTAAACAATCAGTGTAATTGAGAAACGTTGCTCAAAGCTTTAAATTAATCTGACAGAAAGCGTTCTAATTTCTATTATCAAAATGTTTAGTTCATTCATGTATTGATTTCACTGAAACTTGAAAAGAAAGACAGATTGATATATCCCACATGGGTATTTATAAAAATAAACCATGGCGGACTCTGTCATTCATAACCACTGTAGAAGCTAGTATATATGTGAGGTACCACGTTAGCACAGCGAGATGAAGTTATTGGGACAAATCCTAGATTCATAGAAGTAGTGAATTTCAGTTAAAAATTAAGGGTTGGAGAAAAAATGAATTTATAGAAAACAAAAGTAAAAGATATTTTCGAAAACGAAAATCCAGGAGAAGGCAAAGAGTAAATGCATTTATGCAACCGAATCTATGCTATGTCATCCAACGTCTAGAACCATTGATTTCAATAATCGCACGTACCCAGAATAGGTAACCTGAACTTACTGAACATGGGTCAGATCAACAGTCGTTTCGCTTTTGCCGTCCGTATCTTCCATCTAACCTACCCCTACACCAGCGAACATAGCGCGTTGCTTAGGGGGTTGGTGAAGATACGAATAATAAATCCCAACCCCAATAGATAAAGATTCGCTACCCCAGCAATGCTCATTCAGTAATTTAATTATACGCAATGCAACAAACACACAAATCAAGTAATAGAAACCTACGAATATCATCTATTTTTAAACGCCTGGTTTCATAGACATAAAGAACAATAAAGTGAGTTGCTGTGCAGTATATTCGTTCTTTCTTGTCAGACGTCACTGGTTCAGGAAAGTTAAGCGAGTTTTTATAATTCCTACAAATATATCCTCAGACACCAAACGATAACTTCTGATGAAATTTCAAAGATAAGATAACTGTTCAACATATTCAACTATATTGATAAAAATAAAACCTAAAGCAATATTTTACATTCACAGGGACATCCCATAGAACAGCATTAACTTAACAATACCAGATTATTAGTCAACTGAAGCCAGGAAGCACTGGACGGCCGTTTCGTTCTATTGTTAAACTCCTCAGCAGTGCGCATCCACAATCGTGCTCGTGAGATTCGAACCCAGGACCTACTGGCCTCGCTGGCGAGCGCTTAACCATTAGAACATTGAGCTAGCCGGTATCCAATGGTGTTAATATCGAACTTCAACTAATCCACGAAATTGAGTGACACATCCACCACTATCATCAGTGAGTTACTATCTCACAACTGACCCGGTTAAATTCCACAGGTCATTGCTTCTCCCTAGAACTCCAGAATATACATCTTGAAGCCAGTCGCTAGTAAGTATATGGTCGGGGTCGCGGATACGCACTGCCTCCCAAATGCCCTGGTACGGCCGAGAGTCCGCCCTCCCTCTCGAAATCCTCTCACATGGCCACGCGTATATAGCCTCTGTCAGGGATGTCCTACTCACTACATTCTCGTATCAGGGGTGTTGTTGAAGAAATTGAGATCCCAAACTAATGGTGCATATGGGCTGGCTCCAGTATCCTGAAGGAACAAATGTCGTATGAACCAATCGTTGTTCACCGGCTACCATGGGATTGCATCTCCTCACGATGCTCCATTGCATTGTGGATCAGATCTTCAGGTCGAAGGCTCTGTATGTGGCCCTCTAAGAAAACCACCTGCTTCGGTTTGGGCACCCGGGCAGTATCACAGCCCTCACACAAATTAAATGAGATTTGTGTGGCGCATATGCATTTAGTGCCTCCTTGTATCAATATCTATGTGTTAAAATAAATAAATAAATAAATACTGCTGAAGAGTCCCATAACAGGACGAAACGGCCATCCAGTTCTTCCAGCTTCTTCATGATGGTTTAATATCAATTCACACATGATCTCAACTACTAAAATGACTAAGATCTCCACAAAACTCCTTCTAATACTCGTTTCATAATCTCACATAAAACAATAAAAAAAATAGAACAACAACAACAACAACAACAACATGAAATAAAAAAGAAAAAATAATAATTTATTCACAAAGAGACAAAAAAAACCCATTGAACAACAAAACCAAACAAAGAAAAAAGAGAAAAACGAAAAGAAAAAAAAAAGAAAACAGTTTCTATACAGTACAAAAATATTTTATGAAATATGATTACATCATCATATTGTGTTGTTGTTGTTGTTTTGTTTTGTTTCTTCAATAATCGATTTCTAATTGATTAATTAATGTCATAAGATATTCTATTGGTAATTTAATTGTTTCAATTCGATGAATAATCTTATAGATTTTAATTGCTTCTAACCACCTATTTTCATTACGTAATAATAAACAGAAATGATATCCCATTTTATAATAAATCATTGAATTTAAATGATTGAATTGAATTAAATCAATCAATGAAGTGAATAATTTAGAAAAGATTAAATCATTATATATACTACTATGAATTAAATTGAAGTAATATTTATAATTATTACATATGAAATAACAACAAACATAAGGATCTAAATGATGAATAATGGAATTATTATCTTTTATATTCGATAAAATAGATAATGTTGAATTAATCAAATCAATATTCGATTGTAATAGACCATTACTAAGTAATGCAGCTTGATATGTAATTGGATAAGATGATTGAGATTTATTGGATAATTGTTTTAAACCAGCTTTAATAAATTCAATTGATGGAATACAACATTTTGTCCATTGATATATGAATAATTCAGAATTGAATAAATTATTGTTTATAAATATTAAACCAGACTTTTCACAATATTCATACCATAATATCCATAAATTTTGAAGAAAATTACATTTATCTGGTAATATATCTTAAATACAAAGAAATAAAAAGTAAATAAGTAGTATATTATTTATATTATATAACAGAAGAATTTGAAATAGTCATCATTGTGTTGCATTCCTAAATGCTGTGGAACTTTTAATAATACCCTGGTATAGTCGAGAGTGAGGGGAGAGTCAGCTATCCATCTCCAAATGCACTATAACGTGGCAATGCCTATACAACCACTTTGAGTAAATCCTACTCAGTGATTTCTCGCACCATAGGTGTTGTTTACGAAATTTAGAGAGTAAAAATCAGAATGTCTGATGCTTTAATCAGGTTAATGGATATGAACAACCCGTTTAGGGGAGTTGGAAAACTTTGATAAAATGAGTAGCAAGCATCATTTGCTGAACAGTTAAATTAGTACGGATATCTAGGTAATAAAAAGGACTTAGACAGCTAAAAGGTAGGTGATAACTTATAATTAGATGTGTATAATCGTATCATTGCATTAAAACAAGGATAATACATTTAGTCGTGTTAACAGTTCTTAATAATAACGAATAAAATCAAATGATGTTAACAGTATATACTTCAAATAGCCTGTGCCAAATCGATGTTGTATTTGAAAATAACTTCAATGTATCAGGAATCTCAGTGAAACTATAATCAATATTTGAAAAAACAGCACATTTGAAATAGATGAAAAAGTAACCCCTAGGTGACATGGTTTAGTAACATATTTATTTTTCATATTGAATACAAGACCATGGATCTCAAACTTATGGTACCTAAATCCAACATCGCCCCCAAATGCCCTGGTACGGCTGAGAGTGGGGAGAGTCCCCTCTCCCTCTCCAAATGCTCTCACATGGCCATGCGTATATAGACTCTGCCAGGGAAGTCCTACTCACTGCCTTCTCGTGGCGGGGGTGTTGTTTACAAAAATGAGAGGACGAAAAGCGAATGTCCAGCGCTTTAACCGGATTCCAAATCAATGGTGCACATGGGCTGGCTCCAGTATCCTGAAGGAACAAATGTCGTATGAACCAATCGTTGGTCACCGGTTACCATGGGACTGCATCTCCTTACGATGCTCCACTGTCTTGTGGGTCAGACGTTCAGGTCGAAGGCTCGGGGTGTGGCCCCCTAAGAAAACCACCTGTTTCGGTTTGGGCACCCTTGCAGTATCACAGCCCTCACACAAATCAATTGAGATTTGTGTGGCGCATATGTATTTGGTGCCTCCCTGTACCTATACTTATGTGTTAAAATAAAAAATAAAAAAAAAATATAAATCCAACATCGAATGAAGATCAGGTTTTAATCTAAAGATGACAATCTAACATATTGTTGATCGGTTAATTGTGAAATTTAGATTATTATACTGGAAAACATGTTTAGCGCTTACTTTATATGGAAGTGAGTTTATTAATGATTCGAAACTGATATAATAATTGTGGAATAGTTGAAAATTTCAATTTTAAATGAACGTATATAAAGATGTCTAAAATGACAATATAACCTCCATAAAGAGCTAAAAGAATACAACATCACTAAAAGCGTCCAATTTAGTCATAAGTCTTCATCATTCATTCACAAGAACACGTCATGGAGAAGTGTTGAAAATTTTCGACCATTGAAATGACAATTCAATGGTGCTCTAACATCGGTCGGTTCAATAAAAAACTTAGTAACCTCCATAATCTCATACTAATACTTACCATGTGCTCACTAGTGACTAGGTTCGTGAAGGAATTCTCGATGTTCTAGTGAGAAGCCATGAACAATGCAACTAATGCGTGTCGGGTAGAGATAGGTATCTACCTCAGTATAATAGAAGATGGTCGCGGAATTTGCTGGATTATTTGACCGAAGGCTCCGAGTTCGAGTCCCACGAGCAGGATCGTAGATGCTCAATGTTAAGGAGTCCCACAATAGGACGAAATGACTATTCAGTACTTTCAGGTTTTCAATGGTGGTCTAACATCGATCCCCGACCGTTGTTGCTACCTTGACGTGGTGGTCGCGCTTGCCTATCGTGATGAAGCAACTGAGTTATACTGGCCAGAACAACCGTTCCTCAAGGTCCTACCATGCAAGACAGGTCAGTTGAAGAGCGGTAAGTCTAAAAGCAACAAATACAAGGTCCAAAAGCGAAGTCGTACTGCTCACTGTACAGAGGTGTGACAGCAGTAAGGTGTTTCCTTCGGACAACCAGCATAACAGCGATGCTGCCTTCCCACAAGGAGGGGTGGGGTTAGAAAAGATCGAACGTAGGAATGCACAATTCGCCTTATCCCACGGATATCCGTCTCCGGTGGTAAGGTTTCAACAAGTACGAAGCTAACACAAAAACTACTCATAAAAAGGTCGTGTGTGACCGAACTCAAGCAACTGTCCATTGGGCACTGCGGTCAGGCTCTCAGGTCACTAAGACCACCTCTAGCCCAATTTCTTTTTCAGATATCTCCAGAAGAACCCTTCCACAGTGTGGGCAACCGGTAAGTGATAATCGCCCTCATACCTCTAACAGCACTCAAGACCACTGTATTCATAATTAACCTCTCTCTCTCTTCAATTTCTATTATTCTTCCTACATCGACAACATCAATCAGTTTATGATCTCAATAAAAAACAAACAAACAAACAATTGAACTTACCATCGATTATGATCAGATCAATTAATTCAATAATTGATCTTAATAGTTCTACATTTTCCTTAATCATAGTAAATGAATCCTCCTCCTTCATTAATTCATGATGATGATGATCATCATCATCACCATCATCGTTATTTACAAGCATTAAATTTTGTTCAAATAATTGTATTATACTTATTTGAAATTCATTTATATCATTCTCAATACATAATAATGAAAGTTGATTATTCAATTCAGATAATAATAATAATAATGGTAATTGTGATTTGCTAAATGTATATTGTAAATAATTTAATGTTTTAATGAATATGGTAAGTGTATTAGTAAAATGTAATTCATCCCAATCATTGATAGAATTAGAATAAGATTTTAATAAATTTTGACCAAATAAACGACGTATTATTGTATTAGATAAAAGACATGTTAAAAGATCCATAGAATCAATTCGAATTGAATCATTCAATGGATTATGATCAGGATCAGGATCATGATCAGGATCATTATTATCATCATCATCCTTTTTGATAAATAAATTAAGAAAATCATTAAGATGTGGATAAATGAATTGAACTTGTGAATTAGTAAACACTTGTTGTTGTTCGTGGTGGTGGTTTATGTTGATTTGGGAGAAATATTCAAAACTCAATGTAAATATTGATGGTAATAATGAGAAACAAATAGATAAATTTTCTTGTAGAATATTTAACCAAATCTGTAAAAGAAGAAGAATAACAAGAAAAAGAAGGATCGATTGAAAAATTATTCTATTTTAGTTATTTATTTGAAGACATAAATATTGATACAAAGGGGTGCCGAAAATATACATGTGCCATACAAGTCAATTGATGTGTGTGTGTGTGTGGTTTTCTTAGGGGGCCATACCAGGAGACTTCGACCTAAAGGTCTGTCTAATCCATAAGGCAGTGGAGCAACGTCAGGGCATGCAGTCTCATGGTAGCCTGTACTTAGCAATAGGTTCATACGCTATTTGTTTCCTCAGGATCTCGGGGCACATGTACATCATTGCTTTGGATTCAGGGTTTTCCAACTCCCCTAGGTGGACTCTCCATATCCACCACGAACTTGGACATTCACTTTTTATCCTTTCAATTTCGTAAACAACACCTGTGATACGAGAAGTCAGTGAGTAGGACTTTCCTGGCAGTGGTTGTATAAGCGTGGCCATTTGGAGAAGGAGGACTGACTCTTTTCACCCTAGGCCGTACCAGGGCATTTGGGGACACCTTACATATAAGAGAACATAATCTTAATTCGAACGAAAACAATTTATAAATCAAAGTAATCATACTTTATTACAGGTATAATTGACTATGAGGAAATAAACAAACCAAAAAGTATCTGTATTTAATAGATAACATTTTATTTTTCTATCTTAAAACGTGAATCACATTGAGCTAGATTTCCTTCCATAAAGTTATAATGATGTCTACGAGAAGAATCTATCATGTGCGTTAAACTTTATTTGAGAACTGTCGGACGGATGAGGTTGTATTGCTTTTAAAATTGAATCTAGAAACCAACATATTTCACTTCAAACTCCAAAAGAATTTGTAACTAGTTAGTAATACTGAAGCGATCCATATAGTATGCACATATGATGACAGAGACGGATCAATTGTAGTCTTTAACATCAACAACCGGAAAATACAAACTCTTAGAAATAGATCTTCTGTTGCCAATCATTTACATGAAAGATATGAACAAATAAACCGAGAACTTGTATAGCTTAGAGGTGTCCAACTGAATGCAAAACTACACATTCAGTAACTAAACGGTGTGTGAAAGTATATATGGTAGTGCAGCAGATGAATTCACTGTTTATCTCCTTCTTACGTTTTTAGCTTCAATATTATTGCATACATTTTTCCCTCTAATTCATAATTTCTTTCCGAACCAGATTCTCAGATGTTCAGTGTACATCACTAGCTTTGGTACTAAAATTTCTCCAACCCTTTTGGTAACCATATAACCACGACGAAATGAATGACAAAGTTGTAATATATCTTATATGACTTCATCCTATTAGGGACACGTTACCTCCATGTACCTGAATCTAAGAGTTAATGTTCACTTTAGGACTTGAAACCAGTACCGTTTGCTTCAAATGCTATCACAGGTACACTCATCTAACAATAGTTTCAAATAAGGAGAAAACGCACATCCTAGATTCCACCACTGCTAGATAACATTCATCGCTTCTGACATACTGGAAATAGTGAAGCAATCCACATTATGGGGTCATGACTCAAAATCGATCACAATGCTGTAGATGTATACACTCTTTATCTTCTCATAACCATGAGATAATAATCGCTTCATATCCATACATAAAATCTTTCTATTATATATTAAACCATTACCTTAACTCTTTCTATGAATCCGGTGTTCATCTTGTTGTGCTAATGAGATATAGCAACTTGGATCGATATGCCTGATCGTACGTTGTAACTAACTGACCAGATACACATATACTATTGTAGAGATGGATCAATTATAGTCTTCAATAACATTCAAAGGAGAACATTTAAAACAATCAATACAAAACAAAACAAAAAATGACAATAATATAGTAGAGACATACTTCATTTTCAATATTTAACGTTTTCAAACAATATGGTAATACATGGCCAAGAATTTGTAATTTTCTAATAATATTTAAACTAATGGTATTTGATAAAATATCATTGTTACTAGGTGGTAAATGATTACAATTTAAAGGATTATTTATTATAGTAGATATCAATTCTTTAAGGAAATCCACTTTAGCTAATTGATTGGTTGGTTTAATACTAATTAATTTAGTATAGAATTGTTTAGGTAATAAATATTTATTAATAAAATTCTTATTCATTAGATCTACATCTATTTCATTTGGATCATCATTTGGATCATCATTTAGATCATCATCATCATGATCATCATGATCATCATCATCAGTGTGATTCTCTTGAGGGAATAAAATGTGATTTAATAAATATAAAATTTGATTAAAATGGAATATATAATTATTGATTATCTTTTGAATAGTATTATTATTCCATTCTGAATGATCAGTAGTAGGTTGATTCAATCTAAATAGAAATGATAATCAACAAAAGGGAATAGTAAATTAATCAGGCAATAATAATAATAATACGTTGTAAGTTAATAGAAAACTAATAAAGGGATGACTAGAAGAGACTAGTTATAATACAAGCTTACAATTTAATACAAAACATATCTGTTATATCCCAGGTAACTTTCGAGGACTATTAATGGACTAATATTCTATAAATATTCTTATTTTATAATTATTTAAGAATTACATTATGTGTATTTATATTCCACTTATTATAAGTTTCACTTTAACTTATAATTTATCATTGTACGATTTACTGTTTCTAAATTATGCTCAGTTTATTAATTACTGTCTCCCGCGTTCACAATCACTTTTTGACTTATTTGTGTACACATGTTATTTTCTATTATATGGTATGTTGTGGTCTGTCTGATTGATATATAAACCGAGTATGTCTGAAATAAATGATTCGATTCATATTACAGATGCTGGTATTGTTGTGTTCTGGACTCAAGAGGATGGGTTAGAAGGACATAGGACCCAATAAGGACGCTAGGCTACTCAGACCGGTTAAACGTCATTGGTTGTTATAGTGCGAAGTTTTGTATAAGTCGTATTCTGATCGGTGGATAAGTCACCTGATCGAAAGCCGGACAATAAATCATAACAATATTCACCATTAACAAGTATCACTTTCCCCATAGATATATATATGGTGACAAAACAAGAGTAGAGTTTCTACAGTTGAAAAAAAACATATAGAATTCAAAATAACTATTTGTTAGGCAACATCAACAATTAGAAATTTTCAATATAAATATCAAAATAATTTCATTGTATCACATCTGAAACTTGAAGAACTACTAAAATTATTATTAAAAAAGTAATAAATATTTATAAATAGCTATCTACACAAGATACTCAATATCTGTTGACTGGATACTATGAACGACATTTATTCATTTATTTTAACACATAAACATTGGTACAAGGAGGCACCAAATACATATGCGCCACACAAATCTCATTTGATATGTGTGAGGGCTAGGATACTCCCCGGCTGCCCAAACCGAAGCAGCTCATTTTCTTAGGGGGCCACACCCCGAGCCTTCGACCTGGAGATCTGATCCACAAGGCAGTAGAACAACGTGAGAAGATGCAGCCACATGGTAGTCGGTGACCAACGATTGGTTCATACGACATTTGTTCCTTCAGGATACTGGAGCCCATGTGAACCATTGGTTTGAGATCCGGTTAGAGCGCCGGACATTCGCTTTTCGTCCTCTCATTTTCGTAAACAACACTTGTGATACGAGAAGGTAGTGAGTAGGAGTTCCCTGGCAGAGGCTATGCACGCGTGACCCTGTGAGAGGATTTCAAGGGAGAGCGGACTCTCCCCACTCTCGGCCGTATCAGGGCATTTGGGGGCTTTGATCTCAATAATATTTAACAGTCTCCAAAACTCCCTTTATCATGTAGACACTAGTGACTAATTACGAAAGGTAATTCCCAGAGGTCTAGCGAGAGGGCGTAACTAGTGGAGTCCAATCGTGTTAAGCGATTACCAACCAAAGATAATAGAAAATGGTTCTACAATATGAAAAATTGACTAATGGTAAACACATATACTATTTGATACCAACCCAGTGGTCTAGAGGTCAAGCGGTCGCTGCAAGACCCAGAGATCCTAGGTTTATTCCATAGTGGAATCGTAGATAAACACAATTGATGAATAAGATGGTGGTTGGAGGTAGTCGACAGGAAACCCTTCACCCGGATTTCGTGCTACTTGGCACTCGTGAGCAAGGTGTACCTGTAATCTTTGAGGGAACTGGTGCTCCCTGACGGATTCGATCCCGTGTCACTCAGCTTCACAGTCAGAGACGTTATCACTGCGCTATCCGGGCCGCGACCGATCTCCTGTAGGACTGAGATGTAATCACAATTGACTGGTGGCCACATTGCAACATAATCTATAGCATTCGATCTGCACTAATAATAAGGACTAGACACGCGTGACATTGGTCACCCAATGATTCTATACAAAGAAGACAGAACAACTACCGAGAGAATATTGGTTTCTAATGGTTATCTAACTTAGTTTAATTCGTAATCTTGATCACATTAAACAATCTTAACCAAAAACCCTATAATAAAAGATAAATAAAATTGTAATTTCAATGATTAAGATCATGAGTCAGTTTTAGCTAGACCACCATGGAAAACCTGGAAGCACTGGACGGCCGTTTCGTCCTACTACGGGACTCCTCAGCAGTGCGCATCCACGATCTCGCCCCCTGCGAGATTCGAACCCAGGACCTACTGGCTTTGCGCGCAAGCACTTAACCACTAGACCACTGAGCCGTCATCTAACGGTGTTAATGTCTAACTTCAACTAATCCACGAAATTGAGCGACACATCCACCATTATCTTCAGTGAGATTCGAATCTCGCAGGCAATGAGGTCGTGAATGCGCACTGCCACTAAAGAGTCCCATAATAGGACAAAACGGCCATCCAGTGCTTCCAGATTTTCCATAGTGCTCTATCTTCAATTGACTTATGATCTTAATTATTGAAATTACTACAATCTCCATAAAATCCCTTTTGATAATAAAATTATATTTAAATAATACTAACCTTGAAACAAATGATTGTGCCGATTTCAAAACTAAACAACGTTGACTAATAGATAAATTTTCTGAAAATGTACTATCATATAATAATTCATCTAACCAATTTAAAAAACGTGTCATATCATTTATTGTGTTACTAGGACTAATCCATTTAAATAATTTTAATAAATTAGATTTATTTTTAAAAGATTGAAATAATGTTAAATCATAAAATACTTTTAAACCAAATATTGCATAAATATCACCCATTTGTAATGATGTAATCGCATTATTATTATTATTATTATTATTATTATTATTATTAATCATTTGGATATGTTCAATCACTTTTACTAGACTATCTGCATCAGATTTAGTTTTGATCAAGTGAAAAAATGGATGATTATGTAATTTAGATGAATCATGTAAATCATTAATAAATTTAGAATAATTTAAATCATTGAAAAAAGTTTCATTCACTTTTAATTGTAATAAAATATCTAATATCTTTCGATGTAATTGTATTGGAATACCATCTAATACTTGTGTATCATATTCATTAGGTAATACATCAAATAATAACTTGATTTGTAAAAGTTCTGTTAAAAATGGATAGATAGTAGAATGTATACGATTGATTAAAATTTCCATTCCATTCGATTGTAATTGAATCCATTTTATCATAGAATTTATTTGTTTTTTAATTTTATCATTTTGATCATTTTCATTACGAAATAAATATTCAAGATAACAAAATACACCTTCTATTTGTGATAAATGATAATATGTACAAAGTTGTAAACCAAATTTAAAATCTATTGAACATAAACCATATATAGTATCTTCTTGATATTGTAAATCATTATGAAAACGTATTATATCAATAGTTGGAAATCTATTAACAAGATGATCAATAAGAGTTTCTTTTAAAATAATCAATAATGTATTAATAATTGGTTGATAAAGTTGATGAAATTCTTGACGAAATTCTTTAGATTTAATAAAATTAAAATATTTTATACATAAATATTTCCCTGATGGAAAACATCCACATGGAAGACAATAATCAATAGTTTTATATTCATATATTGATATGAATATATAACATAATAAAACTAATACAATACAATATGTACTATTGAAATTCTCCGATATATTACATAATTCTAAATAGGGTAATAGAATAGAATTAATTTGATGAATATAATTTAAATAATATAATGAATAAAATCGACAAAATTTTGAACCAATCACTGAATAACTCAATGCTAAACGTGTATCACGATGAATAACTTCTAAAAATGTATTACACCAAATAACATTAGGATTATAATCATCCTCATCTTCATCCTCAAATATATTGATTTGATTCAATTTAGCCCAATCAATTAAAAAAGCAAACCATAAACGTTGTTCATTTAAACCATAATTAGGATAATTAATGGATTCAAATTGATCTAATATATTTGATCTTAATTCAGAGAATAGATCATTTGTTAATTCTGTATAATATGGTGGTAAATATAATGTAATACTTTTATTATTATTATTATTATTATTATTATTATTATTATTATTATTATTATTATGATTATTCTCAGTAACTAATGAATGAGGATTTAATGATGATGATGATGATAATAATTTAATCAATTGTTGATACATATTAAAAGATAATTTTTTTATATTATTACATTTTTCTTTTTTATTATTTAACATAATAATCGATAATGTAATCCATTCAACACGTAATGTACATAATCCAATAAAATTACATAAATCATATAAATATTCTATAGATTTACAATAGGCTAATGCATATCTAGCTAAATGTAAACGATAACATTCAATATTCCATAATTCTATTAGATCTATATTTACATTAGATATATTATATTTTGAATATTCAATATGATATAATGCATGTAAATATGTCCATGAATATAATTTAGTATTATTATTATTACTACTACTATTACTAATATGAGTAGTATAATGATAATGATTAAAAATATCAGTAGGATCATATAATTCTGATTGATAACCAGCCCAATGAGCACATTCTAACCAACAGAATTCATAATGTAATTCAATTAAATCATTTATATAATTATAAGTTAATTTTAATAAATATCCATTAGGATAATAATAATCATTATTTTTATATAATTTTATATAATTATACATAGAATGAATAAAACATAATTTCACTTGTTCAATGTTCATTAAAAAACTATTCGCTATATGATGTAAGAATATGGAATTAAATAAATTTTTTAAATAATGATTATTATTATTATTATTATTCATTTTAGTATCTATGGTAACTAATTTAATTAATTGATTGAATGCATTAATTAATAAATCAATACGTTGATTATAAAATTCATTGGATTGATCAGTATTATTATTACGGTCATTAGTAGTATTAGTAGTAGTAGTAGTAGTAGTAGTAGTGGTAGTACACCATAAATATCTTAATTTATATGGTAAATAAGATGATGATATCATTGATGGTGATAATAATTTTTGAATTGTACCAAGAAATGTTGATGCATCTAATAAACATTTTTCTTGATGAAATTCTAATAAAAATGATTGATTCCAATTCATTTGATGATGTAATGAATCCACAATAGATAGACAATAACGTGCTAAACGTTCATTAGGATCTATAATTTGATTAGAGTTGACATTTGATGATGATGATGATGATGATGATAATGATGATGTTTGAGAATCCGTAAATATCATTTCTAAATCGGATCTTATTGGTACAGATGTATTGATATAAGTACGAATAGCATTTAATAAACATATTCTCCATGTATTTAATGAATTTTCAGATAATTTAATAGTTTTTTGCAAATTTATACGTGATTCATTGAAAGTTAAACAGAAATTCTTTGATAATTCAAGAAAATATTCATTACCTGAAGCAAATAATGTATATTGTAAACCAATTTCTAACCATAATTCACATGGACAATGATGAAATGCTTTTGATAGAATTTTGTAGAATTGACAAAAAATATCACTAAAAATATAGAAACAGATTTCGTTCAATATTTCAATATAATTAAATTGATTTCTAAATGATATTCATCATGAAATGGTTGCATTTGAACTATTATTGATTAATTGACAGTGAATGATTCTAAAGAGTTTTATAATAAAACATTTCTCTTCCTTTAAATGTAAAATGTTATTTCGGGGTTGGCTTGCGTCAGCACTTGAAGTAATGAAAGAGTGTGAAGTAGTTGAACTCATTAATTGCTTCACTTATCTAAACAGTCTTAGCAGTTCTCATGTTTCAGAGCCTGACAAAACCATGACACAAGTTCAGAAGGATCACATGGATTTTGCAAACCTGAATCATTTGTGGTGTAATCAAGATATTCATCTGTCAACCAATTTATTTATTTTAACACATACATATTCGTACAAGGAGGCACCAAATACATATGCGCCACACAAATCTCATTTAATTTGTGTGAGGGCTGTGATACTGACCGGGTGCCCAAACCGAAA
Organism: Schistosoma spindalis; assembly: GCA_946903255.1. NCBI lineage: Eukaryota > Metazoa > Platyhelminthes > Trematoda > Strigeidida > Schistosomatidae > Schistosoma > Schistosoma spindalis. The sequence goes on along the minus strand of OX336423.1, from coordinate 1,572,833 downwards.
CAGGTGGTTTTCTTAGGGGGCCACACCCCGAGCCTTCGACCTAAAGGTCTGACCCACAAGGCAGTGGAGCATCGTAAGGAGATGCAGTCCCATGGTAGCCGGTGACCAACGATTGGTTCATACGACATTTGTTCCTTCAGGATACTGGAGCCAGCCCATGTGCACCATTGGTTCGGGATCCGGTTATAGCGCCGGATATTCGCTTTTCGTCCTCTCATTTTCGTAAACAACACCTGTGATACGAGAATGTAGTGAATAGGACTTCCCTGCTAGAGACTATATACGCGTGGCCATGTGAGAGCATTTCGAGAGGGAGAGCGAACTCTCCCCACTCTCGGCCGTACCAGGGCATCAGTTATCTCTGTTCTACATTATTCGCATAAAACATACCCACTAAAAAAAGAGAAAATATCTGTAGATTATTAGTATTCGATCGTCGGTGTCCTTGAAGACAGACTCGTATATTTCTGACCATCGAGTAAGCAATCTTTAATTAAGGAATATTGTACTAGTTAAGAATTGCTAATCGAAATATAGTATCAGTCCATGAAGTCATTGACTATTCGACTTAGCCATGTTGATAGGTGAAGACTACCTGGTTGGTGTTTGCATGATTATCATAATCATTAGTTAGAGACTTTGGATGATATGGTTCAAGATCGTCTGGAATGATGTAGCTGCATCCATCCTTTATTTTTTCACAAATTCTGAGCTTCTGAATTTCTCATAACCTTTTGTTTTCATTTTACTAATTTAAATTTTCTTTCGAAATCACATATTCGAAGCGTAATTTTTTTCTGTTATCACTGTTATTGTTACTACCTTTACTACTCTAGGATATAGCCTGACAGTTTCATCTCTCTGTGATAATGAGATACGGGGACTTCAATTGATTCACATACATACCAGGTCTTAGGTTGCGACTTAGTAATTGAGGTATAATATATTACATTTTGTTTTAAATCTACTTCTCATTCTACCATCAAAATATTTACAAATAGTTTTAAGGAATATTGTAAAATATGGACTAACACCTATACAAACTACATTTGCTTTTATGGAAAGATAAAGATTTCATATCGAATATGAATTGACGGCGGCCTGCTTGAATATCTGGGCTACCTGTTCCTCCCATCTAGATATTTCGTCAAGTTATCTGTTTTCTTGTTTGTTTTGACACACTATTATGTCTATTGAACTCACAACCTATTCAGGCGCGTTTACGAAAAGTTTACAACCTTTCGCTGTACGGATTACAAAAAGGTACAACCAGCAACATCATGGTGGCTTGCAATATGCATTGAAACGAATGAACATTATTCAGATGTCGATTATCGAACTCCTAACATCTAACTGGCCATCACTCAATATTTATCGTCAGGATCGATCAAGATCTAAGAAAAGGAAACTTGTTGAAATACTTTATGCTGAGAATTCAATAGTGTACCACAAATATAATGTTGAATAAAGCTTATAATAATAATAATAAATAAATAAATAAAAAAGTTCACTATTACAGTTGATGTTCTTGATTAATTTCCAATAAATATTATCCCTAGCTTTCCACATATCAACTACTATTTCATGTCGAGATAGGGGTATACTTAACGAATCTCTTAGCCACTTCAGTCATTAAAATCTTCCAATAAGATTACATCATTGTTAGCAAATGTTAATTATTATTTTTAGCATTCTATATTATGTTAAGCATTCATGTGAATTGGTCAAAAAAATGGTGAAATATGAAGAAAAAAAAAAAACAATAATTATTGACTCATGATCTAAACTATTGAAATTACTACAATCTCCACAGAACCCCTTCTGATACTAATGAACATATTCTCACTACTGACTGACTTCAAGAGGTAGATCCTGAAGTTCCAGTGAGAAGCAGTGACCTGTGGAGTTCAACCAGGTCAGTTGTGAGATAGTAACTCATTGATGACAATGGTGAATGTGTCACTCAATTTCGTGGATTAGTTGAAGTTAGACATTAATACTGTTGGATGCAGGTCAGTTCAGTGGTCTAATGGTTAAGCGCTCACTCGCGAGACCAGTAGGTCTTGGGTTCAAATTCCACGAGCAGGATTGTAGATGCGCACTGCTTAGGAGTCTAACAATACGACGTAACGGCCTTCCAGGTTTTTCATGGTGGTCTAGCTTCAACTGACTCATGATCTCAACTATTGAAATAGTAATAATAATTATAATTATTCACTGATTACTTGAGTTTTTTTATAGTTGATTCAGAAATCCGTGATCGTTGTATACATTTATTATTATTATTATTATTATTATTATTATTATTATTATTCTCATGAATGAATTCATCCAACATATTATCTTCATATTCATATGCCATAGCTAATCGACTGAATATTTGTATCCAATTATTTAATAAATAACAAAAATATTTTGGATTTTGACTACATTGATAAAATGATTCAATAGAATGTAAAGGTAATTGAATTGATAAACTAATATCTTTTTCAATCGATTTTATTAATGATTGAAAATCAATAAAACCTATAATAAATTGATGAATCAATTGAATATTATCTAATAATTTTTTATAATTAATTTCATTTGTAAATTGTAAAATAATCAATTTATTATTTTGACAATAAATAAACATTAATTGAATTAATTGATAAGCATTATTTAAATAAATTGATAATGAATTCATTGATTGATTATTGATAAATTGATCAAATTTATAATCTAGTTTATATTGTTTTAACACATAAACTAATCCATTCAATAATTGATATGCTAAAATGTAATTCAAAAAAATAAAAACATGTATTTTGATGGAAATATACTATTTTACATTATATACAGTTAAAAAGGACAATATGAAATGAAAGATATATATATAAGATGCTGATTGAAGGTCAGTCAGTCAGTAAAACCGTGGGACTTCGTACGTACGTACATCAGTTCGAGTTGCCATACCTACCACATTAGCACAGAGATTCAGTTATCGATTCAAATCCCTTAGTGGTAGAGGTAGTGATAGGGAACACTAGGGTTTGATGATGTTATTTAAGGAGAATTCAGATTAGAATTTGAGAGCACACAAAGTGTGGATGCATCTGCGCCATCGCAAACGATTTTGAGCCATGTCATCCAAGATTTCTAACCATCGGTTGCTATCGTCTCGTGGACCCCAACCTAGTAGTCTACACCTACCAACATGGTTTAGTCCACTTGTCAGTGACTTCATGGATTTGTGCCATGTTTTGGTCTGGCCGCCCCTAGATTTCTTCCAACCTATTCCTACACCACAAAACATCGCACGTCGGAGCAGTCGGTGGTCGGGCATGCGCAACACATGTCCCAGCCATCTCAACTCAGTAAGTTTCACTACTTCATCAATTGATTTGCCATCCTTACCTAGTACCCGTCTCCTAACAACAGGACCACTTACTAGGTGGTCCCACGATATACGAGCAATGTTTCAAAGACACCCATGGTCAAATACTAGTAACCTACGAATATCCTCTACTCTTACTAGCAATGTTTCACTGCCATAAAATAGAAAACCCTAAACCTAGATTTTGTGCTATTTGACATGCGTCAGCAAGGTATACCTGTAATCTTAAGAAGACCATCACCTTACATCTTTATTATTTATTTATTTTAACACATAGATATTGTAATAAGGAGGAACCAAATACATATGCGACACACAAATCTCATTTAATTTGTGTGAGGGCTGTGATACTGCTCGGGTGCCCGAACCGAAACAGGTGGTTTTCTTAGGGGGCCACACCCCGAGCCTTTGACCTAAAGGTCTGATGCACAATGCAGTGGAGCGTCGTAAGGAGATGCAGTCCCATGGTAGCCGGTGACCAACGATTGGTTCATACGACATTTGTTCCTTCAGGATACTGGAGCCAGCTCATGTGCACCATTGGTTTGGGATCCGGTTAAAGCGCCAGACAATCGCTTTTTGTCCTCTCAATTTCGTAAACAACACCCCCGACACGAGAAAGCAGTGAGTAGGACTTCCCTGCTAGAGGCTATATACGCGTGGCGATGTGAGAGCATTTCGAGAGGGAGAGCGGATTCTCCCCACTCTCGGCCATACCAGGGCATTTGGGAGCACCACCTTACATCTCAGTATAATGGATGTCATGTTGAGTCATTTGAACTAGTGGTTTCACTGTAACTTGATCAATAAAATTCGATTAGCACTAAGAACTTGATATATATGACATTGATCCTTGTTCAGTGTCCAATCAATTGTAAAATCGACGTTAGGATATGCGATTCTACACTACATAGCAAACAAAACGGGTATATACGCCAATTATTCCCTTAAGATTCTGGAACCTATGTACATCATCGGTTTAGTATCCGGATTAAAACAGGGAACTTTTGTTTTCCGTTTTTTTTTTCATTTTCATAAAAGCTCATATTCTGTGTAAAGGTAGTAAAGAGAATTTCTCTGACAAAAGCTATACATACTCGATCGCAAGTAAGCATTTTCAGACAAACAGCGAACTATCCTTCAAACAAGCCACGGTATTTGAGAATATGGTTCAAAAACAGAATGAATTAAAGGAGTGGAAAGCATGAAATAATATTGGAGCTAAATACTTTTGAAGGAAGATAAGAAGTGCATCCGCACCACTATTATTATTAAGAAGCCTATAATACGCAAGCTGATTTTTAAATGAGAAGAGCGTATATAAACCGTTTATTGTTATTAGGCGCGCTGCCCAATATTGATACTGATGTACAAACTTCCCAAGGACAAGCCCTTAACTAGCTACTGAGCAAGAACACAAAGAGTAAGGAAGGTAGTAATTTCAGCCAAACCGATTCACATACATAAGCACTGATTTATATATATAATCCTTAGCTAATCATATGCACGTGTTAACAGATGTTCGATTAGTACGACGTCACCTTCTCAGTCGGCAACTTTTGATTGACCTATCGCATCATTTGCCATAGATATCAGGATATAACTTTTATAACAAAATGCAGAACTCAAATTTCTCGTATTACGTAAGGTACCATACACTTATATAGTATATAAAATACACTTACGGTTTAAAATATTTAGATAATCATTAACATGAGAATTATTATTCAAAACGACTTCATCAGTTAGATTTATTGACAAATAATCAATAAAATCAGTGAAAGATCCCAATTTAACTGACTCCAAAAGTTTGACATGACCAGTTAAACCTGTGTAATTTGCTGCATACAAAAGACAATGATTAATCAATTCTTGATAATCAGATGGAGAGCATTTCTCAGCTAAATGTGGTAATAACTGATAAAGAACAAATGAGACTAGTTTATCTGAAGTAACAGATGATGATGCTAATGATGATGATGAAGATGATGATGATGTATTATGTAGACCATCTGAATTGATAAGATTTAAACTAATTCGAAGTAGAAGAGTTAAAACGAATTTAGAATCGAAATGTTGGAAATCTTTCATTTTCAATTGAAATGCTCTGATACATTCGTTTGTACAGCCATTATTATTATTATTATTATTATTATTATTATTATTATTATTATTATTACGTTTTTGAGGTATTAAAGTTGTAAAATCATTAGGGATTTGTAGTATTGTAGTTGGAGATATATTTTTATTGTAGATAATCTAAATTTTAAAGAAAAAATAAAATAAAATTTATCATTAGAGATAACGATGAACAGACTAAATTTACAATCATAAAAGAGTAACTTTCACCCTGGATACCAGATTTTCAAAAGTTTGGTAACAAGAATTTTAATATCATTTCACGTAAAATAGGAGTATTTGATTTTGTTTTGTACTAAAGAATTAGTGAACACCTCCCTTCGTGGTTAGAGAAAAGGTTATGTTAAGACAATATGCAGTTCGGCTCTATCACACTTGATCGATAGCGGTCATGTAGTAAATAGAAACAAGTCATTTAAAGTTATTTATCGTATAGTTACTAGTTTTACTTATGGTGTTCGATCTGGTCTCTTACATATAGCAGAAACTACAGAAAATCGAGCCAACAATCCAAGTCTTTGTGTTTATAAGAAATTTGTAACACCCTTATCTCTCCCTTGGCCTTAATAAATGATTTATTATCAGTAATTTACATACACTTTGTTCGTTTATTTTTGTTTAGACCCTCTCACCCTTTTCTTTCCTGAAATATACACTTCACGGTCCAATTATCTGAACACAACTTATTACGTAGTCTGATAATCTTTCTATGAATGTTATTTCAGTGTCTATATTTTCCTAATCATTGACCTATTCCCAATTATGTAACATTGATTTAAGCCTTTATTATTCTTATCAAAACTAGTACATCTGTCATCATACTATGAACTTGTACTTTTCACTTATTATGTTTATTTATTTAATCTTTTTCATATTTATTTATTTTAACACATAGATATTGTAACAAGGAGGAACCAAATACATATGCGACACACAAATCTCATTTAATTTGTGTGAGGGCTGTGATACTGAACGGGTGTCCAAACCGAAGCAGCTGGTTTTCTTAGGGGGCCACACCCCGAGCCTTTGACCTAAAGGTCTGATGCACAAGGCAGTGGAGCATCGTAAGGAGATGCAGTCCCATGGTAGCCGGTGACCAACGATTGGTTCATACGACATTTGTTCCCTCAGGATACTGGAGCCAGCCCATGTGCACCATTGGTCTGGGATCCGGTTAAGGCGCCAGACAATCGCTTTTTGTCCTCTCAATTTCGTAAACAACACCCCCGACACGAGAAGGCAATGAGTAGGACTTCCCTGGCAGAGGCTATATACGCGTGGCGATGTGAGAGCATTTAGAGAGGGAGAGCGGACTCTTCCCACTCTTGGCCGTACCAGGGCATTTGGGGGCCTTTTTTCATTGTTATTATTGACTCATAAACTACCTTGATTGGTTTAAATAAATACATTACTATATATTAGAGTAAAGCCAGATGAGGATCTAATCGAAAACAATATTGTTCACTTGTATATGTTGTTTTAGATTTTGTTTTTTATCATAGACTATTGATATGCCTAACGAATAAAAGCAAAATTTCATTTTCCTTCTCATTTTGAAAGTTATACTACTGTTAGTTTTATACAAATCATGTCACAAACAAACGACAAACTCTAATTAATACTAGATGATGTTCTTACCTTATTAGGGATAAGATTAATTTATAGTGTTACGATGAAATATGTTCACAAATTGGTCAGTTATTATAATAATACTCTGGTTTTCAATCTGATTTTATAGGTATCTCTAGACAGTCGTAATACATTAATACAGCAATGATATCAATGAACAACTCTCCAACAACTTGTTTCTTCAATGAAAATTGATTTTTAATGAGTCAGTCAGTCAGCTGCAACGTAGGACCAGGCACATATATGCATAGGTCCAAGTTGCCATACCGCATCAGCACAATAAGATTAACACCGGATTCATAGAAGTAGTTAATGCAGTGATGGTAATATATAGAAGAAAGATTGCATATAAGGAGATAGTACAGGAAGAAAGAATTAGTTCGTAGAAAGAAAGATATGAATTGATTTTAATCTCTTAGTTTGAAGGAAGACAGAGAGTGTATACACCGACACTATTGTGATCGATTCTGAGCCGTGTCACCACCACCGTTTTGCTACCTTGACGTGGTGGTCGCGCTTGCCTATCGTGATGAAGCAACTGAGTTATACTGGTTGGAACAACCGTTCTTCAAGGTCCTACCATGCCAGACAGGTCGGTTGAAGAGCGGTAAGTCTAAAAGCAACAAATACAAGGTCCGAAGGCGAAGTCGTACTGCTCACTGTACAGAGGTGTGACAGTAGTAAAGTGTTTCCTTCAGACAACCAGCATGACAGCGATGCTGCCTTCCCACAAGGAGGGGTGGGGTTAGAAAAGGTCGATCCTAAAAATGCACACCTCTCCTTATCCTACGGATATCCGTCTTCGGCGGTAAGGTCTCACAAAGTACGGAGCTAACACAAAAATTACTCATAAAAAGGTCGTGTGTGACCGACCTCAAGCAACTATCCCTTGGGCACTGTGGTCACGCTCTCAGGTCACTAAGACCACCTCTAATCCAATTTCCTTTTCAGGTAACTCCGACAGAACCCTTCCAAGGTGTAGGCAAGTGGTAAGTGATAACCGCCCTCATACCTCTAACAGCACTCAAGACCACTGTATTCATTTTTAATGAAGCATAGAACCAAATAACTTTATGAATATTTGTAAAGCAGAGTATAACAACAGGATGACTAATATTTCCCATAATAAAACACAAAGACAGCAAGGAAATGTCAATTTTTTTCAGATTTTGCATACAAGTGAAAGTGGTGTTACTATTGTTAAGTGAATTTTCCGGTAACCAATTCAATCAGATTTATGATGCATATCGTTAGAATAAGCTGGAAAATCTAGTCTTCAAGTCAAACAGAATATGTGAGTTAAAAATTATAATGCATAGTGTATATATCATGAGCAGATTTTATTAAACAACCTTTAGAACCAGAAACACTGAACAGATTATTTTGTTCTAGCATGAAACTCTTTACCAATGTGTGTAAACGATTCCCACGACAACTTTTGGTCTCATGAAGAGCATTTAATCTTTAGATCATTAAGTCTACATCTAAAGATTTATTTATTTAACTCGAATCGATTCGCCATACTGTGCAACCATCTTTAAATGCCACACACAGACACACACACACATACTGGTCATAGTTCCCCACTAGAGCTACAAGTATCAGTGAGAACATGAGCTGAGAGAACAAAACTCTATCAAAATCATTCAACTGAGCTACAAATCTTCTCCACCACATCAATAACAGAGTTTATGATGATTATAATAAAGTAAATAAAAGAAATAATAATGTTATTACTTACTTGTGATAATTCAATAAAATCTCGATGAACTTTTCTTAATGATTTTAAACATATTTCTACTTCATTATCAATATGATATCCTTTTAAAATTTCTTCACAACTAGATATACCCATAGAGATTAAATTTAATGCATAATTAGTTAAACCAGAACGTGTATCAATTTGTATTGATCGTTCAATTAACCAAGAAGAGAAAATTTTAACAAATTTTAATGGATTATTTAATAGTTCTGCATTAAGATTTAATGAAATTGAAAAATGACACTGAATACTTTTTATAATTTGATTATCATGATAATCATGATTATGAATTATTGATTTGGATTGATTGATTTGTAAATTAGATTGTAAATAAAATATTTTATGAAAATATATTGTTGGATTAATTGTCTCTGATAAACTAGATCCAATCAATAATCGATATAAACCAATTGATTTAGGAAAATAATTAATGATTGTATTTAATGCAATAAATTGTTGATAATAAGCATAATTTAATGTAATATCTAATAATGAATAAATACGTAAATCATGAATTAATTTTAATATAGTTTTAATACATGGTTGATTAGTATCATTATGAATAAGATGTAAATCAATAAATTGATTCAATGATTGATGATATTTTAATTCATTTTGTAAAATCATTTGGATACAATTTATATGATCAATATAAATATTAAAACGATCATAAATTATTGAATACCAATGATCCTTATGATGATCTTGATCATTATCAAATAAATATTTATTATTTATTAATATATTTAAACCATAATTTAAAATATATTGAATTGTTGAAAATAATACATTCGATTGTAATTCTAATGGGATAGAATAATTTGGTAAATAATGTAAACATTGTTTTATAATCCATAAAGGATATATAGTTTGAATTGGATCTAATGTATTATGAAGAAATTGTTGAAAATTTTTTATTTTCCAAAATTCATTACTTAATTTCATCCATATTTGTTTATAGACAATTTTATAATTAGGATTAGGATTTTGTTTATTCAATTGATTCAATGTTAAAGCTTTATGATATTTACCAAGACGTATATAATAATGAAATAATTCATGATATGTTGTAGATTTTAATCGTATACATCGTATAGAATAATGAAAGATGTTTGTATTCAATGAATTCTGTATACTGGTAACTTTCAATTGAGAATCTTCTTTTAAATAAGATGATAATAGAACAATTTCAGATAAACAATAATGTAGATTAGATTGAACAATAGAATGTATAGCAAATATAGAAAATGGTGATAATTTTAAATGATTAAATTGTTTTGTTAATTTAGAATGAAAATTTGTACCATATTTATTAATATCTAATAAATCAATGGAACCATTTTCATAAAGAATACATAATTGAATAGTTTGATGAAATAATTCATTGGATTCTAATGGTCTACTCCACCAAGTTATACGAAATGGTTTACTATATATATTAGAAGTTTGGTCTATTGATGATAATGAAAGATTAGGGCTATTCTGAGGATTAGCAATTAAAAAAAGTAATTCAAAAGATGGAATCAACCATACAGAATATGAACCTGATGAATGAAGGCTACCAAGTAACAATTGATTGGATATATTTGAAGATGAAAAAATTGGAAGTGAAGTAGTATTGAAATTTGCTAAAGTCATAGAAGTGATTGCATCTGAATTATCGCTAGTCAGGTAACTGTTACGACGAAATAGGTTGCATAGTAAATGAACTGATGTGTCTTTCCATGTATTATATAAACTCATTAATCCACCAGGTTTTACATCAGATGTTGAACTAGAAGAGGCTGGAATTAAATAAGGTGCCTTTTTGGACACATAATAACATGTTAATCCAAGTTTTCTATGCATTGATTTGGACACAGATACATTGACGTTGGGTAAACTAGATAAAACAAGTAAACTTGACGATGAGTCATATACAGCTGATAATAAAGGAGGTGGTTTAGAAGCTTTGTAAGCATTGATAGAATAAATTCTCATCATCATACGAGCTGGGAAACTCTTCGCTTTCCAATCTAAATGCCACAAATCTACATGACCTCTGAAATGACCCACTAAAAGATGAGATATATCAATGAAAGACAATGAAACAATGGGAAAGAGTGGTTTCTTGCAACCAAGCGAATCGACTGACTGTGTAAAAGGAGATGGAATAAAAATCCGACTACGTCGAATATTTTGATCTATGTTAGGCCTCTCACTTTCATCAATTGATAGGTCAATTATATCAATGGAACCATTACTATAACCTATAGCGGTTATATAATACAAATTATCCAAAGCTGAATTTGAGCCATTGCTTGATAAATCGTGCTCAAATGTTTCACTGGGTTTATACGATAAAAAAGTAACTATGCGCCACTGTGGACATGGATCCACGTAACTTAGATACCACTTTCTTGTTATCCTGGTAGAATGATTTGTAGCAATCTGATTGACATCTGACTCAACATATGTAAAGCTTATGGTAGGTGATTGAATAAGTTCCAATGGGGTGATATCATTTGATTCTTTCAAATCGTTTAATGACGAAGAATTAGAACTTTGAAGTCTATTTGGCAATTCCATTAACTCTAGCCAATGAGTGGCTACAAGACACAAAGCCTGACCTTGAACGGACTCAGATGAAAGATAACCTAATTGCCAAGGGCAATTATTTTCGCGTAAATGAGCGTAAGTGACTAAAACTTGGGAAGGTGGAAACCAAGAAGTCAATACTTCCGACAATTTTCTCCAGGTGTTATACAAAAGGTAATTTATCTTGGAAAGTGAGGATGGATCTGACTCTTTATTAGCCGGTAACTTGTCATCCGAAGACAGATTGAGTGAGGAAGGATGTACACTTGATAATGAAATATTTCGGCAACGTAACAAATCTACGGCAACAGAATAACTATTGTCTGCTGACAGCTTGGAATCCAAATTTATGGACCATTCGGCTAATTCGTCAATAATATGAGGATGATTCATAGGGTCAAGTTTATCAGATTTCATAATATCATCGGCTGCATCGGAAGTTCTGAAAACAAAAAAAAATATTCGAATCAAATAAAATTAAGAATTAAGGTAAGCAAAGTCAAATATTAAATGGTTAGTTGTGTATTGATAAATTCATGAGATAAACTGGGTTGAATTTCTATTTTCATATAAGTTACCATTAAGAAACGGTTTATCAAACAGAAGAACTAGACGCCAAAAGTCGACTCTGCAAAAGTACGGTCATATCTGAAAGCCTAAAACGGTTAAATATTATAATCAACGTATAATCTGATATGGATGAGTTATGGCTCAATTTGACACACCTCAAATACGCGGAAATAGAAATATACATATTATCAACGCCCACCGACTCCAATTGAACTTCAAAAAGTCATAGCTAAACTGAAATAAAGAAGAATAGCTGGTCCTGATGGATTGGCTCCAGAGGTCTTTAAATATGGTGGTTCGGTTTCGGCGATTACGTTGACCCAATTCTTCAGCTAAAATCTGGGAACTTGACGTAATCTCATCTGACTGACCTCAATCGCAGATTGTCCCAATACATAAGAAAGGATCAAAATCATTATTTGACGACCATAGAGGGAATAGTTTGACCAATATAAAGTCTAAAATAATCGCTTCAGTAATTATTGGACGTCTAACAAAAACACGTGAACTGCAAATGCGAAAAAATTAGGCTGGCTTTAGACCCGGTCGTGGCTGCATCGACCACAAATTCACCATTCGTCAGATCTAAGAACACAGATATGCTTATCGATGTCCGACAATGATGGTCTTTCTTCACTTAACAGAAGCATTTGACTATGTAGATCAAGAGGTTCTGTAGCAGTGTGTCATTTAAAGGTATGGCCTAGAACTACATAAACCTTGTGAAGGCTAGTCACTTGAACACTGCTAGTCTAGTCAGAGCTTATGGAGAACTGTCATCTGATTTTACAACCTCAAGTGGTGTCCGTCAAGGCTGTCCACTATCGCCATTTTTCGGTCAATTTCATCATAGAGCTACTGAGGGAAATAACGCTCTCATCGACAGAATTTTCAGGAATTGATCTCTTACCAGGAGGTCCACTTACCGACTTAGGATACGTAGATGATATGGTCCTGTTTGGTGAAGACGCTGATAAAATGCAGTCTCTTGTGGTAACATTGAGCAACAATTTCAGGATGTTTGGGATGTGTTTCACCACCTCTAAATGAAAGTTGTTGCTTCAGGACTGGTCTGCGTCAACACTTGAACTAAAGGCAGGGAGTGAAGTAGTCGAACGCGTTGACAACTTCACTTATCTTGGAAGTTTGACCAGCCCTAATGGGTTGGTGCCCCAAAATGCCCTGGTACGGCCGAGAGTGGGAAGAGTCCACTCTCTCTCTCTCTCGAAATGCTCTCACATGGCCACGCGTATATAGCCTCTGCCAGGGAAGTCCTACTCACTGCCTTCTCGTGTCGAGGGTGTGTTGTCTACGAAAATGAGAGGACGAAAAGCGAATATCCGGCGCTTTAACCAGATCCAAAAACAATGGTGCATATGGGCTGGATCCAGTATCCTGAGGGAACAAATGGAGTATGAACCAATTGTTAGTCACCAGCTACCATGGTATTGCATTCCCTGACGTCGCTCCACTGCCTTATGGGTCATATCTTCAGGCCGAAGGCTCGGGGTGTGGCCCCCTAAGTAAACCACCTGCTTCGGTTTGGGCACCCGGCAGTATCATAGCCCTCACACATATCAAATGAGATTTGTGTGGCGCATATGTATTTGGTGCCTTCTTGTACCAATATCTTTATGTTAAAATAAATAAAAATAAAATAAAAATGACGAAATTTCAGTACGGACTCAGAAAGCTCGTTTGGCTTCTGCTAACTTACATCACCTAAGGTGAAGGCGAGATACCCGTCTATCAATTAAGAGACGAGTATGCTGCACATCAGTTCGCTCTGTTCTACTTTAAGGCTGCGAAACGTGGCCATTAAGAGTAGAAGGTACTCATAAGCTACTAGTATTTTACTACAGATGACTTAGAAATATAGTTCGCATCTGCTGTGATCACCGGGTAAGTAATAGTAAGATTAGACGCAGGGTATTAGGGAATGATGGTAAATCAGTTGATCAGGTTGTAAATCTTTATCGACTGAGATGGTTGGGCCACGTGTTGCGGCGTATGCCTGAACACCGATTACCACGATGCGGAATGCTGAGTAGTGTTGGAGGCAGTTTGAAGAAAGTTATGAGTTTCCAAACTAAAACGTTGCATCAGTCCTTGAAGTCACTAACTTCTAGTCTGAGCCACGTTAGTAGAATCAGACTACTTGGTTGGGTTCTGTGTGACTATCGTAACCAATGGTTAGAGACTCTGGGTGACATGGCTCAGAAACGATCACAATGGTGTAGGTATATACACTCTTTGTCTTCCCTTAAACCGTGAGATTAAAATTACTTTATACCTTTCTGTCTACAAACTAATTTTTTCTTACTGTATCATATCCTTATATGCAATCTTGTTTTTTTGCATATTACTACTATTGAAGTAACTGCTTCTGTGAATTCGGTGTTTATCTTGTTGTGCTAATCATGTATGAGAACTTGAACAGATGCATATACGTGCCTGTTCCTACGTTATAGCTGACTGACTGATTGATACATATTATCAACTGCGATGAAAAGTAGAACATTGGAAATATGGTCCAAACGGAGTAAATGAAAACGAAGAATAAAAGTATGGAATGGCAAAAAACTTGAGATTTAGTGGAAAATATACATGATAAACGCAACCGTGGTTAATTTTAGGTCGTCATTTAATAGCTGAAGTTTGTGAAAGCGTAGAGATCATGAAAGGAAATATGTGGTTCATCTCTCCTTCAAAGTTCTTTTCGTTTAATTTGAGCAGATAGAATAGGAGTGAATAATAACTAGAATTCAGTCCAAAAGTACTTGCAATGCAACTCGAACTAAGGACAATGTCTACGCGGTAATCACATGAAAACACGGTCACCAGTGACAAATGTAGGATTTCCCATAACCTTAATTACAATTGCCAATATCTCAGTCTTTTGAGCTTTATTCAGTCAGTCGCAATGTACAGCTTAGTATGTATGTGCATCAGCTGGAAACCCAATAACTCATCACCAGAGAGAGATGAAACTGTCAGGCCAAATCTCAGAATGGTAGAGATAGTAATGCGGTGTGTGTTACTGATGTCCACAAATATTAGTGTGTATCATCAATCGAAAGTGAAATGCCTGGAGGCAGAAAGTTAAGAAGATCGAAGAACGAGAACAGAGAATGATTGGAGTGGAAACAAAAAAACAATACAGTGTGAGACGACTGATTGATATTTTGATGAAAGGACAGTCAAGTTTGAGAAAATTGATTGACAGTTTGCAAATGAAGCATTTAGTGTATGGTTCTCAGATTTCACTAAGATGCTATGTAATTTTGTGTTCGAACACATTCGATTGTTCTCACTTGTGATCTTGTTCAGTACAGTAACAGTATCAGTGGTGTATGTGTATTTAGTGCCCCTTTGTACCAATATTTATGTGTTCAAATAAATAAATAAAAATAAGTGGTAACAGAAAAAATTACGCATCGAATATGCGATTTAGAAAGAAAATATAAATTAGTGAAATGAAAGCAAAATGTTATGAGAAATTCAGAAGCTCAGAATTTGTGGGAAGACAAAGAATGGATGCACCTACACCATTCGAAAAAATTTCAAGCCATGTCCTTCAAACTCCCTAACTAACGATTATGATGATCATGCGAACACCAATCAGGTATTCTGAACCTATCAATATGGCTAAGTCGAATAGTCAATGACTTCATAGACTGATGCCATATTTTGGTTTGGCTGAGCGTAGCATTGTTCCGCATACTCCTACACCGGACAACATAGACCATCGAGGTAGGTAGTGATTCGGCATAGGTAACACATGTCTAAAATACTACAGTTGATGAAGATTTACTGCCTCATCAATCGATTAGCCATCCTTAACTATTACACTATTCCTTACCTAGGGATTGCTTACTCGATGGTAAGAAACATACGAGTCAGCCTTCAAGGACACCGATGATCGAGTACTAGTAATCTACAGATATTTTCTTTTTTTAATGGGTGTTTCAAGCGAATACAGTAGAACAGGAATAACTGGTGTAGAAAGAGAGAATTGCATCCCAAAAGTGCTTGTACCGTTGCTTAAGGTGGTCAGAAGACTGCAATTTATCAGCCTTTTCATCAAACACAGCTACATTATCTGCGTTTCCCAAGTCAACAAATGAATCTCCTGGTAGATCAAACTCCTGAAAATTCAAACGATGAAAGCGCTATCTTTAAAAGCATTTATATGACAAAGTCAGATATATAAATAAGGATAGAAATGTGTAAAGCGGACAACCCTGGAGAACACCACATGAAGTAATCAACACCGAGGACCGTTTGCTATAAGTGCTGACTTGAAAAGTGTTTTTAAGCGAATATTACATAGTGCACCTTAGACTTCGATTTCCAATTCATAACACGGATTAATTCAACTTTAATATTTTGTCTGATGTAAAACAAAAAGAGATTATTTTGAGTTCATAACTGTAGGGTGTCATGAGGTTAATACAAATGATCGTCCTCTCTAATACTATTTTAGAAAAATTTTTTCCATCCTCTTCAAGTATATTCATACATCTAACTTATGAATATGAGAACGTTTGATCAGTGTTAACTCTCATATTTTTTATCTCTTGTGATTACTCTAACTCCACATGTTAGCTTAATTCATCCAAGACGTTTCCCATACACATTTTTTACACTGGTCTTTTTTTAATGATTAATACTATGGTTTTAGGTCGTAAGCAGCTGGGAAGAATTCGCAAAATAAGTCAATTTACGTTGTCCTGCCACGATATTCGATTTTATTTAGGTTTATAAATGGGGAAATTTGTCTAAGACCTGTACAAGAAATCAACATTAAATCTCACTGTAGCTAAAAGACTAGAACTAACTAACTAACTAACAAACATTGTTAGATCGAAATAGTCTTAATGCAAACGTTTTTAAAGAAAGTCGGCCAGGATTTCTGAATGATATAATTCATGAGTCTATTGTAGTTTAGGGGTTGGAATACAAACAAATCAATTTAACTTTCTAAAATCGTGACTTTTAGTATCTAGAGCAAAGTAATGCTTGTAAAGCTGGACAGATTTCAAACCTGTTTTTGAGTTTACAGACTAGGTCATCATGTTTCGCTGGGTTCTTAAATATGAGCACCCTCAATGATGCACAACTTTGTTTTACAGGAGCTATGTGAGTTAATTTATCTAAAGTGGGATTACATTACAGAAACATGTAGAACGCATTTTATAACCCAAAGATCAACTGAATTTCAGCTGGCCATTGACCTTTAAATCAAGTTGTCAATGATTAAAAAAGCCGTTTCAATACGAAATAACAGCTCCTTTCGTATACGTATTCAAAAGGATTGATAAACTGAGACGTTCATAACTAGAACTCATATAGTCCTCTTAGCTTTCTGCTTCTATAAACTGAAACAAAAATAATTACATCATTTTAACGTAAGCTGCTTATGCCAGCAATCAATTTCAGTCTGTACTTTACGGGTAGCGATAATTAGACTAAGTGCATTAAGTGATGTTTGTCAGGTTTATTGATTCAATTTTTGTTAATGAGATACTTTTAAGAATGGAATATCTCCCATCTGGTGATTCGGAAATTTTGCGTGGCACTGAATTATAAAGGTGATAATAATGTAGTTGGTGAAGGGGTGAGTTGAAAATAAAGCCTTTTGAAACCTCAAGAATATATGTTTAAGATAGGCTTTTCCGACCACAAAGACAGCATTGTTACTTTAGGACTTATCTACATTACTTTTTAGTTTGAAAACATGGAAAAACACGACGTGGGCAGGCAAATCATACTTGTGACTCATGTCGAGGATTCAGAAGCAAGAGACTATAAACGTGGATACCAAAGACCCATTTAAACGCCCACAAGTAACATTCTGTGAGGGGAAAGAACATCTGTCCGACTATAGCAGACACATATTTCTCAGAAATCTTTCATCCAAAAGTCAACTAGCAGTTGAATATATTAGTGGTAGTGCACTGAATGACAGATATGTTCTAAAAATATGTGTAGGCAGGATTAAAAAGAAGGTTTTTTGAGATTTTTGAGAACTGTCCACATTATCTGAAAGGATCTATACAAATGGTAGTTTGAAACCACAATGAGAAAGTGCCAAATGTATTTTAAATGTATGAGTAGTGCCTCGAATTCCGATACGTCGCACACAAATGCGACAAATACTCACGTATTGTTACTTTGAGTTAATATATATTCTTAATCCTGCCCATCTATTAGCCCTCCGACGAAAAGAAATCTTCAAGGTCGTTCTTGGAGTCACTTAATTTAGACATTCTACCAAACTTAGCTTGATTTCAATGTAAATTTTGTGTGAATTACCATCTAAATACTAGTAAATACTATGATACTGTGGCTAGATGTCTTAAATTTACAAGGTTCATCATACTGTACTCGGAAATCTCACTTTTCCATTTTGCCACAACGTAGAATTTCAAGAAATGCGCTTCAGTTCAAGGCCATTCTAGTCTTCAAACCTCAGTTATAAGGATTTGATATTTATCTACCTTTATTAATAATTGTAGTTTGTACAATTGTGGATGTCTGATATCGTTTTGAAGGTGTCGATATACGTGTTCTGGTAGCGAATTCCAGTAATTCACTACTCGAAGCGAGAAACAGAACTCCAGACGTAGACTATTTGATCTCAGTTTTTGAAACTTTTTAGATTATCCTCTCAAACGATCAGTCCTAGATGGAAGAAAAAGATTATAAATATTACCACCAAGGTCATCGTTCAGTATACGATAAGTCAACATTAGATCACTCTGTAGTCTGCAGTACTTACTTACTTACTTACGCCTGTTACTCACAATGGAGCATAGGCCGCCGACAACCATTCTCCAACCCACTCTGTCCCACACTGCCTTCTTTTCTAGTTCCATCCAATTCTTGTTCATTTTTCTCATATCTATCTCCATTTCTCAGAGTAATGTATTCTTTGGTCTTCCTCTCTTCCTTCGACCTTGAGGATTCCATATGAGGGCTTGTCTTGTGACGCTGTTCGGTGCTTTCCTCAATGTGTGTCCTATCCACTTCCAGCGCTTCTTCCTGATTTCTTCCTCCACTGGGATCTGATTTGTTCTCTCCCACAGTAGGTTGTTGCTTATAGTGTCCGGCCAGCGGATCTGAAGTATTTTGCGTAGACAACTGTTAATAAACACCTGTACCTTTTGGACGATGGATTTCGTAGTTCTCCAGGTTTCCGCCCCATACAGTGGAACTGTCTTGACATTTGTATTAAAAATTCTGACTTTGGTGTTGGTTGCTAATTGTTTTGAGTTCCAGATATTCTTCAGTTGTAGATATGCTGCTCTTGCTTTGCCAATCCGTGCCTTCATATCTGCATCAGATCCACCGTGTTCATCGATGATACTGCCCAAATATGTAAAGGCTTTTACATCTTCCAAATCTTCTCCGTCAATTGTGATTGGATTGGTGCATGCTGTGTTGTATCGAAGAATCTTGCTTTTCCCTTTGTGTATATTGAGACCTATTGCGGCTGAGGCTGCAGCTACACTGGTTGTCTTCTCCTGCATTTGTTGTTGTGTATGCGATAGAATAGCCAAATCATCTGCGAAGTCTAGATCATCCAATTGCATCCTAGCTGTCCACTGTATCCCGTGCTTCCCTTCAGATATTGATGTCTTCATGATCCAGTCGATCACCAGGAGAAAGAGAAAGGGTGAGAGTCAGCAACCTTGCCTGACACCGGTCTTTACTTCGAACGACTTTGTCAACTGTCCTCCATGAACGATTTTGCAGTTTAATCCATCGTAGGAATTCCGTATGATATTGACTATCTTCTGAGGCACGCCGTAGTGTCGAAGAAGCTTCCATAGGGTTGTTCTGTCCACGCTATCAAATGCTTTTTCGTAGTCGATGAAGTTGATATAGAGTGATGAATTCCATTCAATTGATTGTTCCACAATGATCCGTAGAGTTGCGATTTGGTCTGTGCACGATCTATCCTTACGGAATCCTGCTTGTTGGTCTCGAAGTTGGGCGTCTACGGAGTCCTTCATCCTGTTTAACAATACCCTGTTGAAGACTTTTCCTGGTATTGAAAGAAGAGTGATTCCCTTGTAGTTGTCACAGTTGCTGAGATCGCCTTTCTTTTGTATTTCGACCAGAAGTCCTTCTTTCCAGTCTTTTGGTACCTGTTCCTCATCCCAAATCTTTCTGAAGAGAATGTGGAGTATCCTTGCAGTTGCCGCTACGTCTGCTTTCAGTGCCTCTGCTGGAATGTTGTCTAGTCCTGCTGCTTCGCCACTCTTGATTTGTCTGATAGCCATGCTGATTTCTTCAATTGTTGGTGGGACAACATCAATTGGGAGGTCTGTGAGTGCTGCTTCGATGTTGGGTGGGTTCAGTGGGGCTGGTCGATTCAAGAGTTCTTTGAAGTGTTCTACCCATCTGTTTCGTTGTTCTTCAATGTTGGTGATTATCTTGCCTTCCTTGCTTTTCACTGGTCGTTCTGGTTTACGGTGATTTCCAGAGAGTTTCTTTGTTGTTTCATACAGTTGTCTCATGTTTCCTTCTCTGGCAGCCTTTTCCGCCGTCAATGCCAAATCCTCCACATATTTACGTTTGTCAGTTCTGATGCTCCTTTTCACTTGCTTGTTTACTTCTGTGTATTCAGCCTGTGCCTTGACTTTTTCTGTTCTTGTTCGACTGGTATTGATTGCTGCTTTCTTGTTCCTCCTTTCTTGAATCTTATCCAGTGTATCGACCGTGATCCAATCCTTGTGATGGTGCTTCTTGTGGCCCAGAACCTCATGACATGTTGAAGTGATTGCTTCTTTTATCTCTTTCCAGTTGCTCTCCATAGTAGGTCCTTCTCCATTCAGTAGATCATGAAAGGCTTGGAACTTATTGCTGAGGGTTATCTTGAATTTATTGAGTTTGTCAGTATCCTGAAGAAGAGCCATATTAAATTTTTGTGATATTGTCCTCCCCGTTGTCCAGTGCCTCTTGAGTTTCAATTCCATCTTGGCGACCAGCAAGTGATGGTCGATTTGGTTCTGTGTGGTGTGATCCGGTGAAGTCCATGTGGTTTTGTGTATGCGTTTATGTGGGAATATAGTCCCGCCTATGACCAGTTTATTGAAGGCACATAGATTTGCAAATCTCTCACCATTTTCGTTCCTTTCTCCCAGTCCGTGTCGTCCCATGATCTCTTCATATCCGGTGTTGTCAGTTCCAACCTTGGCATTTAGGTCTCCCATTAGAATAGTCAGGTCTTTTGTTGGGCACTTCTCGACGATTGACTGCAGCCTATCGTAGAATTGATCTTTAGCGTCTTCGTTGTATTCGTTGGTAGGCGCATAGCATTGGATGACGTTCATTGTAATCCCCGTTTTCTTGGTTTTGAAGGAGGCTTTGATGATCCTTGGTCCATGAGATTCCCATCCTATAAGTGCATTTTGTGCTTGTTTGGACAGCATCAATGCAACTCCTTGTGTATGTGGAGCATTTTCTTGTTCATGTCCGGAGTATAACAACAGCTCCCCTGAAGCTAGTCGTTGTTGTCCAACTTGCGTCCAATGTGTTTCACTGATCCCAAGCACCTCTAAATTGTATCTCCTCATTTCTGCAGCAATTTGGAAAACTCTCCCAGTCTCCCACATTGTGCGAGCATTCAATGTACCTAAATAAATGGTTGCCCTGGTTGTCAGAAGGGGCATCGGCCTCGTGACTTCCGAAGAAACTCGGCTTTCATCGTGAGGCGTCATAATTCTTCTAAACGAAGACCTTCTGACTCCCAGGGCAGAGTTTAAATGGTTTGAATAATTCTTTCTGGTTAGCGTTTTTTTAGCGAGTTAGTTTTCTACGGGATGGGGTCGCTAACCCCATGCCCAACCCTCCTCCCTTATCCGGGCTTGGGACCGGCAGTAGCCCCCGGAAAGTGGCTACAGGCGGAGTTAGTCTGCAGTAAGATAATAGTAATAACTTGAGGTGTCTCAGTCTGTTTTCATATGAAAGGTTAGAGAGACTTTCGGGTAACACAACTCTAAGTATTGTGCAGTGATACGAACCATCATAGTTAGTTAATTTCATTACCACACAACTGTTAGAATTTATTCTTGATAATCATCCACTTATCCATGCCATTATTCTGTCTGACCTACCATGTATGATTCTCCAAATCTTTATGTAATCAGAGAAAAAAAAGCGGTTTGTTGTAACAGTTAAAAGGTAATTTACATTGTAGTGTCCTACTTTTGTCAACAGAACACGATCGGTTCGATGAAAACAATTACTATTATAACCAATTGTACCAGTGACTGTTTTACTGTGCTTGTTTGTTTAACTATGCTAATAACAGCCATATTGGTTTTCCATCGAACTGTATTACTTCTGCGCGCTTCCTGACTCTCTACGCACGTCCTTTATCCTGCCGAGTCTGCTTGTACCGTTTTGGCACGATCTTGGTATTCGTTCAATACCACGAGATCGCCAACAAATAAACTTGGTTACGATCTACAATCGCCTTCTGATTTACTTGGTACGCGCTCGATTTGTAGTGGTGCTCATAGTCAAGCTCAACTCGACACCACGCTACAATTGGTGAACCAAACTTGGTAACACGCATCAACCTTTGGTCAAATCTTCCAAAGAAGTCAATCCGGTGAGTCTATAGTTTATCTATCCACGTCTGTCATATATTTTCATATTAATTTTTAATATATAATATACACGACATGACGGATAGCGATAAAAGCAGCATTAATGTTCTAGACTCAGATGTACAGGCTATCTGTTTTTGACCTGTACCATTTATTCCCTATGATCCAGAGGTTTGGTTCGCTGCAGTAGAGTCTCAATTCAAGACTCGCCGTATTTCGAGCCAAAAGCAAAAGTACACTTTTGCTCTTGAATCATTACCCGGGGATCGTATAGTAGCTGCACGTGAGGTGGTCCTTAATTCAAATGCCCCCAACGCCTACGATCGCCTCAAAGAGGCTATTCTTCGATATTTCCTCCCATCGAGGGAGGAACGATTAAGGACATTGTTAGCACGTCACCCTCTGGGTGATGCTAAACCAAGTCAACACCTCACGCACCTGCAGTCTCTTGCAGGACCTACAGCTGCCGACTCAGAAGTAGTTAAAGAGCTATGGTTCGAGTCTTTACCAGCACATATCCAACCAACCATCACGGCCCTGCTCGAGGACTTACCACTTAACCAGGTGGCTCTCATCGCAGACAAAATTTTGGCAAGGACTGGCAACCGAGACAACTACGTAATTTCCTCAACGTCACGTTCAAACGTGCATATCGACGCCAGTCACTTCTCGGCTCAAGGTGATAAAGGCGACCGTATTCACACGCGTCTTAACTTCGAGATCGCTGTGATATACCCAAACCCTAAGTCCCTCGAGCCCGCTCAAGCTCTCGAAAAGCCGTCAACACTAGCCCAACGAGGGCATCTTCCAGGCCACGCCGAAAGACGGCTTCGGAAGCGAGTGAAGGTTGGTGCTGGTTCCATCGATCCTCCGGGTCTGGTGCCCGCCGTTGTCGAGCCCCATGCTCATACAAGGCGGGAAATGCCAAAGCCGGCGAGTACGGCCGCTTTTACTCGCCGGCCCTGCCGCTCAGGTTGGCCGTTTATTTTACGTGCACGATTATCGCACGAACGCTGGGTACCTAGTGGATACAGGTGCTCAAGTTTCTGTCGTACCACGTGGTTGCATCAAGTCACAAGCTGCAATGCTTCGACTACGCACTGCGAATGGCTCAGCCATTCCTACCTACGGTACACGACAACTCGCGGTCAACCTGGGCAACCGATGACGGTATCTGTGGTCGTTCATCATTGCCGATGTTCCCACAGTCATACTAGGTATTGATTTCCTACAGCACTACGAATTGCTAGTCGATTCACGTAGGCTGCAGCTAATCGATACTTCGTCGAACAGTAAAGTCATGGGCTTCAAAGCTCACACAAACGCGTACCTAATCCTCGGCACTTTTTATTCGCGTGACGATAAATTCCACGCTTTATTCGAGAAATTCCCCAGAATAAATAAACCACTCGAGAAGATTTCATCGGTGACCAATCGTGTGGTACATCACATAGTCACCCGCGGACCACCAGTCACGGCAAGACCACGCCGACTGGCACCGGACAAATTAACTTTCGCTAAACGTGAGTTTTACAATTTACTATCTATTGGCATTATTCGTCCTTCTCACAGTCCCTGGGCCTCTCCTGTCCGCTTGGTGCGCAAAAAGGTTGAAGTTGGTTGGAGACCATGCGGCGACTACCGAGCTTTAAACGTAGTTACGCGCTTTGATAGCTACCCCATCCCCCACATACACGACATCACGGCACCGCTCAAGGGCACGACTATCTTTTCTAAGATCGATCTGGTACGAGCATATCACCAGATTCCAGTCGCTCTTGAAGATATCGAAAAACTGCTATCACGACTCCGTTCGGTCTGTTTGAGTTCCTACGAATGCCATTTGGATTACGGAATGCTGCTGAAACTTTCCAAAGGTTTATCGATAGCATAGTACGAGACTTGGATTTTGTTCACGTTTATATTGATGACCTGCTAAACGCATAATCAAACGTAGATGAACATTATCAACACCTTACGCTATTATTCCAACGCCTCTCGGGTAATGGAATAGTAGTCAACCCAGACAAGTGTGAATTGGGTAAACCAGAAATAATATTTTTGGGTCACATCATCAAACAAGAGGGTATTCTGCCTCGCGAGGACAAATTTCGAGCAATCAAAGAGTACAACGTGCCGTCCTCACTCAAGGAACTGAAGGCTTTTCTCGGTTTGCTTAACTTCTACCTACGTTTTATCCCTCACGTGGCAGAACGGTTTGACCATTAACCGATTCACTTCGCGGTAATCCACGCAAATTAGAATTGAACGATACCGCACGTACTGCATTTTCAGAGATCAAAACGGCTCTTGCTGAAGTTACACTTCTCGCTCATCCTGACCCATCAGCCACGCTTAGTATAGCGGTTGATGCATCAGATTTCGCTATAGGAGCCGTTATGCAACGGAATATCTCCGGTAGTTGGCAACCGCTTGAATATTTCTCACGACGCCTTACTCCGACGGAGATGAGATATAGCGCTTTTGGTCGCGAGCTGCTAGCAGCTTACTGTGCCATAAACATTTCCGGCGCGCAGTAGAAGGACGCCAATTCATCTTATTCACCGACCATAAGCCCTTAACGTATGCCCTGCTTACCAAGTCTGACCGCTACTCACCACGAGAGTGCAGACATTTGGACTATATCTCTCAGTTCACGACAGACCTTCGTCACATTAAAGGCGAGTCGAACTATGTTGCCGATGCTCTATCACGTATCCAGACGAATGCAGTTACCTTACCGGTGCTCGATCTTCCTGCTATGGCCGCCACCCAAGCAAACGATCCTTTCCGCACAGAAGCACCACAATCTTCGTCCCTTCAGTATCAGGAATACCCCTAGCCACTAGCTCAGATACTATCCTATGTGATACTTCTACTGGTCTTCCTCGATCCATCGTACTCTCTGCTTATGGACGTCTCATCTTCGATGCCCTTCATGGATTGTCTCATCCAGGTATCGCAGCCACATTACGTCTCATCGCTGCACGATACGTCTGGCCGTCCATGAATAAAGATGTTCGTATGTGGGTAAAACAATGCTTACAGTGTCAACGATCAAAAGTGCACAGGCACGTAGCTGCTCCCATTGGCACGTTCGCTACGCCTGATGCTCGCTTCGACCACGTTCATATAGACATTGTAGGACCATTGCCACCATCGCTTGGGTATGATCACATACTCACGTTTTACAAGATGGCCCCAAGCTATTCCCATCACGTCTTTCACGGCGGAGACAGTTGCTCACCGCTTCGTAGAACGATGGATAGCATTGTACGGTTGTCGTTCGACTGTCACGACTGACCGGGGACAACGATTCGGGTCCGCATTATTCTCCTCACTGACTCGGCTGCTTGGTACGGAACGCATGCGCACTACCGCCTACCATCCAGCATCGAATGGTTTAGTTGAACGGTTTCATCGCCAACTTAAAAGTGCTTTTCGAGCACATGAGAACGACAATTGGTAGGAAACCATGCTGCTCGTTCTCTTAGGTATCAGAACGAGTTTGAAGGCAGATATTCAATGTTCCGCCGCTGAACTTGTATACGGCACGACATTGCGTCTGCCTGGGGAATTCTTCACACCACGGAGCAGTGAAGAATTCTGTAAATCAGACTACGTCCATCGACTGTCTGCATTTATACGAACGCCGTCTCCGGTGTCAACTCGAATACAACATCGACAGGTCGCTCTCCCTCGAGAGTTACCTACCTGTTCACATGTTTTCCTACGAGTAGATTCGGTACGCAAACCTTTGCAACAGCCTTACGAAGGCCCTTTTCACGTGATCTCTTGTCACGAAAAGACCTTCAAGGTTGATCGACACGGCCGCGTCGAGATCGTCAGCATTGATCGTCTCAAACCAGCACACGTCGATGACAGTGCCCTGCCCGATAACTTGAGACTCGATGCTAGACCTATCAAACCTTCTAGCGGGATCTCTACGTCTACCTCGAATCCCACGCTAGATACATCAGAGACCTCGTTCTCACGTCCCGGTCAACAGCACGCGTCATCTGCACCATCTACGGACGAGACTTTCGTCTCACGTCCAGATCAGCAGACCACGCCGCCCTTGACCTCGGATGAGATTGCAGGCTCACGAAGTACGAACGAGACTACCGTCTCACGTTCCGGTCGCCGGGTACGTTTACCCGTACGCTTTCGCGACCAACCGCACAGTCAATAACAGATACGGTGTAGGATTATGCCTATACTACACGCATGCTACACTTTTCTTTTTTGATTTTTTTGTATCCTGAGCCCACGCCTCCGACCATCGCTCGTTTGGTACCGTTGATTTCAGTCAGCCTTGGAGAAAGCTGGCTTGATCACCCACTCTCTTGTCAACACACTCAGTCGATAATCTGGTTTCGAATTCGCCTGGCATACGCTTGGTTTCGCGTTTGGTCATTATGGTCGACTCCGGTTTCTTGGCTCAACGTGGTTTTGTCCTACGTCTGCAGCGTTTTCTGGTCCGCACCCCTACGAACGCAATCTTCAGATCCTGGGTACAAGCCACTCTGGTGTGGTGTGCTAACTCGAGCAACAAATACAGCACACTTTTCCTGGTACCGTTCTACGCAAAAGACTTTCGTTGGCAACTCAAGGGTCAGCGATCGCTTCCTGCTCCGCCAATTCGTTCATCCCGCAACCACACTTTTGCCGATCAGTCCCACGAATCAAACCGCTACTTATCGAAAGTGTAAACCCTTTCTAGCGGGGAGCTCGTGTAGTGACCTACTTTTGTCAACAGAACGCGATTGGTTCGATGAAAACAATTATTATTATAATCAATTGTACCAGGGACTGTTTTACTGTGCTCGTTTGTTTAACTTTGCTAATGATAGCCATTACACTTATTTGAACCTGTAAGAATTCGGTTACGCTAGTAACCACGCTTTTACTCCTTTGGCACGATCTCGGTATTCTTTCGATACCACGAGATCGCCAACAAATACATCTGGACTACAGCCATCATCTGCCTTCTGATATTGGCCTACGGGGATCTTATTGGTTAATTGGCACGTAGTCTTGTAGCGGTGTTCATGGACATTCGCGATTCGACACCACGCTACAACATAAAGTAAAACGAGTAGAGGACCAAGGATTGTCTTCAAACCATTTTGGTCATTATAATACATTTTCGCATTGCTTTTATCAATGAATTTTAAGTGGATATCAACGGAACACCATTCCTTCCATCCGAGATTCAAAATGTTTCAAATTGTTTTGGTGGGAAAAGATGAAAACTTCGCTTCGGATTTACTGGCAGTGGATCAATTTTGCTTTTATGTAGGAGCTTAGGTATTTCAGACGATGAAATGGGAAATATTTGTAAACTATAATGTCATTGTGTCATGAGTCTTTGAAAATTTGGCAATGTTTCTCTTGAAGGAATCGTGAAGGGTCATTAAAATAGCCTCAGCTGGCAGAGGATTCAAGACAGTGAACTGTCGGCTATGCTATATCATGTTCGTAATTTCAAGGTGTTTCTTCTACGTTTTGTGTTGGAACTAAGTTTAAGTAGGTGCTGTAGGAGTGGCCAGGGTTGTGAAGGATACTATAAGTCGTCAGAAGGTTACTTTTTAGGCAGATCCAGATTTTAGGCTTGTATTTTGAGCACAGAAGACTTTCGGTCTTTGTTGATCTTTTCCTACTAAGCTTTTGAGAGTACATAGTCGTCTCTTGGAGGATTCAATTGAAAAGGTAGACATAAGGTTTTTGGCAACATGTTCACTCTCCTGCTATGCCTCCCGAGATGTATCGATCTGGTAGGAAGAAAGAGAGAGGTTATGTTGGGTCCGAAGTCATTTTTTATCATTTATACACCAAAATCAGATAACCTAACCTGAAGTAGAATGGGATAAAATGGTCCAGCTTTTGATGCCACTCTTTGTGTGGTGAATCGTACGTTTATGGAACTGCTCGGGTACTTTTTACAACAAATCCAAGGCACCTTTTAAACAGGTGATTGCAGCCTAAACTTTGTTCACAATTCGGGATCTTCCTAAGGGATTCAACTATACTTAGAAGTTCACTTACACACACACACTATAAAAAATAAACGACTCAGGACAGAGTCTAGCGGTACTCCCAAAAATACCGGTTTCCATGAAAAGCATTCGAAATTTATTGTTACTATCAGTCTACGATCTGCCACGAAGTCCTCCATACACCATAGAAGAGATTCGGCAGTTCTCAGATTCTTTAACTTCAAGAGTAGTCTACCTATCGGCGTCTTATTAAATGCTTAGCTGAAGTCCGCGTTGACAACATAGACTGATGTTTGATTATATAGAGCCTCCATCGGTGAGACCATAATTTACGAACGAACGAACCAGAATTATAAAACAAGTCCTGGGTTTCGGCGCGAAATTCATCCATCCATTTGGATGAAGAGCGTTTTGGCATTTTAGACGATGTCAGTTCGTAATGAAAACCCTAAACCCTATTCTCAACCCTAATCATGAACTGTAAATCATCGTCATTATTTTTCGCACAGGTTTATAACCCTCATCTAGCCTTAGTAAATAGGTGAGCATTCTCAAAGCCACTTTTGCGTCACTCAAATGTCTTCGGTAAATGATGGTCTCATGCCTCAGTCCGTTACTCTCTTGCTATGAGGAGATTTTTTGTTTAACTAGTCTTTGGCATTGGAGTAGTAATCACATCTTCCCAACCCGTAGGTGACTTACTTTGACTTGGTGACATACTGAATGTCCTAGCCGACTGGGCAGCAACATATTTTTTTAGCTCATCCGTTCCTGTTGATGTTTCTATGTTTAAAGCAATAAGGGCCTTTGGTACATCGTCACAAACGGGGCTCACAGTGAAAGGATGATTAAGTTACTTTGTGTTTGAGTTTTGTTCTTAGTTTGGAAGAGGTTCCTCAGTCAAAACTGAACCAAAAGAGTTTGAAGCGGTTTCTGCTTTTTCCTGATCTCCTGCTATTTGGGATCCAATCTCTGCCATAATTAAGTTGAGAATCCAAATGACAAGTTCTTGCTCTGTGACCTATCTACGAGGAAAGTTTCTTCGCTTGACGTTCACAGAAATCTCAATACCTAATGAGCATAGATTCATTCATTTTAGGCGCTCTCCATGAGATTTAATATTCAGTCCTTAAACTGATTTTGTGGTTTGCCTTTGGATACGTTCCAGCGTAATAATATCCTTTTGAAGTGAGTGACGAAGCACTTTATTTCCATATTCTAAAAGGGAGCCGAACAATACTGTTAATGATTAAGTGTAAAGCTTTACCATCAAAATGGCCAGTGTGAGGTTTGCTTGAATGAAACTTCTGTCAAGCTAGTGCAAGAATTTAGATCATAGGGTATCAAAACTCTTAAATCTTTTTGGACTTGGGATGCTTTTAGTGGTGAGTTAGCCAAGTTATATGCATAGTGTGGAGCATGTTTCAGAGGTCATCATTTTGTGCCTTAGAATCGGCCCGAAAGTTGACAAAAGATATTCTAGAATTTCACCTAAAATGTCTTCTACGTTTGTGATTTACTTGTGTACCTAGAATTTTGTTATCTTTGAGTTGTAGTGTCTGTTATTATGTTAAGCCCACATATCTTATTCTAATTTCCGGACATCCCAATCTATTCATTCTACTTGAGTCATATTTTGACCTTGTTACTTATTCGCTAATCAATCTTGACTGTCTTTATATGAGCGCATGGGCGTGTGTACACTTCATATCCCATTGTTCATCACATGTGTGGAACTTATTTTTGTATGCCTATAAATATTGATTAACTCTTTGTTAAGAGGGAGTTAGCTTACCAGCCATCTCCATGACGCGTCATTTTTGCTTCGCTTTCTTTACTTCGCATCGTTTCCCCGTTCGTTTGTTTAATCAACGATTCTACAAATATATGTATCTAAAGTTCCATTCTCGTTATTTGACTTATTTACTTCTGTTATTGACTAACGCGACTTAAGTCAATGATAATACACGAGGATAAACGATAACAAGCAAATCATCACGATCCTTTGGAGTCAGATCACCGGACTACTAAAGAGTAATCTGAAATGTGAAGCAAGGTTTCTTGTGCATTATTTTTATGTTAAGGAATGGCAGGGTGGATTAGGAAGATGCGATAAATTTGCACTAGACGTTCCAAATAATCTAGTCTCACGAATATTTGTCACGCCACTTTGTATAGGAAATGACAAAAGTTAAATAAATAATGCTCAAGTAAGAAAAAAGTAGTGGTTGTAAATGGAGGACAAATAATGGATCTTTAAAGGTAAGGGTAAAAATACTACATCTTAAAGTGGCTTAAAGAAAATCAGGGCTAATTTAAAGTAAGGGAAACCTGAGTTTGTGA
This sequence comes from Schistosoma spindalis, assembly GCA_946903255.1. Classification (NCBI taxonomy): domain Eukaryota; kingdom Metazoa; phylum Platyhelminthes; class Trematoda; order Strigeidida; family Schistosomatidae; genus Schistosoma; species Schistosoma spindalis. The sequence continues at coordinate 1,541,813 of OX336423.1, read as the reverse complement.
ATAGCCACGACTTCTGGTAATTAATATACAGCATGTAAAGAGCTGCAACGACGTCGATTTCAAGCCTCGTTTCGATCAAATGTTTTTCTATCAATAAACATGGTTTGCTGATATCCTTCTTTTTTCAATTGTGGCGGTAAACAAATTCACAAAATAAATAGTCTAGCAAGTCTTCGACATTGATGCTGACCTCAATAATTTACTGGACATAGCCTAGTCGAAGTCTCTCAGTTACGCATCCTCGCCAGGTAACCATTTGGTACGTCATGCTAATCATCCCTCTTAACAACTATTTAGTTCCCTTCCCAGACTTTTCAACATACGTGCTGTAAGATCCTTCTGGAAAGTTTTCTGCTTGAAAATCTCTCCAAGTACGCACTGTTGTCATTTATTCTTCTTAACTCCCTCAGTTGTATAGCTCGTTGATCCATTGATTTCATCTGGGATAACATTGTTTATATTGTGTGGTAGTTTTTGTCTTTCCGGAATTTCCATAGAACTTCTATGTTTTTCCTGAACTATATCTATGTTGTATTAATTGACAGTTGGCTATGGCGGTAGCCATATATGTTCGCCCCCATTTTTTGACTGTTTTTTTCGAACTGACAGCACTTGTACATTCTCGGTTGTGAATTGAAGCCCTCTCCCAGAAGTGAAAACACTCCGTGTTATAATAGAATTGAATATTATCTCTCGAATAACCAGTACGTGATCTGTCTAAAACGGATAGAATGGAATTCTTGTGTTCATAAGAACGTTTATTCGTTGTACTTAGCAATTTTCCTATGTTCTTCATCAGTTTATCTATTTAATTGGATTTATATTTGACTACTGATCACACAATTACTTGTTGAACCATTGAATGGTGTTATTTGTTTAGGTAATAGTTCACATTTGGATTTATAATAAAATGTGAAAGCATTATTTAACCGTGCTCCAAACGTATCACAATAAGCTGACGCTCATCTAATAATGTTACTAAGAGTTCGCGATGCGATGAAAGCCAAAATTAGATTGGCCACAGTCAAACTCGTTCACAACACGACTTTTAGAAAGATTCTTCAAAGTGTTTCATCAGTAAACTAAGAATTCTACTGCTAGTCAGAATGGAACTGAAGATATCAAAAGCATCGACCGACTAAAAGCCGCTTACCTACAGGAAAACATCTTTCTATATTGACTTTAATACTAAACAATCGAACTGCTCAAGCTTCACGGCTAAAATCGAATCTCTGATAACTAACGACAACGACAAAACTTCGCTGGTATCTGATAACCAGCTCAAGATGACGTGCAGTTCTATTACCCTTACATCTAAATGGAAGACGAACGTGAGAACATTTTGCCTCTTCCCTAATTGAGCTAAACATTCAGGATAGCTTAATCATCATGTTTGAGAGAGTCAGGTCAGAAAGTTCTCGAATAGTTTGACCTCTACGTTTGAGCTGTGACTGGGATCAAATTTTAAAATACTCTCAGTTTGTATGTAATGAAAAACTATATTTAATTTTTTAGTGGGGCCCTTTGCTTTGTCGTCATTTAGATCGGACAATGTTCGTTGAAAAAGCTCTCCACATTAGTGGCTCATGATCTGACTCCAATTTGATAGTATGAATGATTATTATTGAAATATATAAGTCGCCTATCCTCGTATATAATCATCGGCTTAAATGACGGAATTAAATAAGTCAAGTACCGAGAATGGACTTCTGAATACATATATTTTGTTTGTGAGGCGAATGGAGTAGCGCGAAGCGAAACGACGCGCAGTGGAGATGGCGGGTAAGGCAACTCCATTTATTCAAGCGTTAATCAATATTTGTAGTCACGCAAAAATAGGATACAGACATATGATAAAATATAAAGGGCACACACATAATGCGCTCATATAAACACAGTCAAGATTGGTAAGCGGGTAATTAACAAGGTCAAAATGTAACTCAAGAAGAATGAATGGATGGGCTTGTCCGAAAGCTAGAATGAGATGATAGCAACCGATGGTTAGAGACCTTGAGTGAAAATCGTTTGCAATGGCGCAGGTGCATCCACTCTCTGTGTTCTCTCAAACTCTAATCTTATGTATTCTTCATGTCTTTTATTTTTTTTCCAAATCTATTCCACTGGACTATACTACTTAAATAACATCATCAAATCCTAATGTACCCTATCACTACTTATACTTTCACTGCCTCTACCACTACGGGACTTGAATCGATAACTGAATCTCTGTGCTAATGTGGTATGGCAACTCGAACTGATGTACGTACGTACAAAGTTCCACATTGTTTTTGACTGACTGACTGACTGACCGACTAGAATGAGATATATGGGCTTAACATGTCAACCGACACTAAAACGTCACAAATCGGTAACAGTATTTTGAATTGTGTGGATAGCTAGTTCAAGTGTTTATTTGTTGGACAGTTCAAGTTGTATTCCAGTAGTTATTAATTTGTTAGTATCGTGGTTAGAGAGAATTGAGTGATCAAACTCAACCATACCATAATTTTTAATACAAATCAGGTGCGGTAGAATGTATGGAAGAATTATGGTGAGACTATAATTTATTGTTGACTTTTGAGCGACGCTGAAGTGACCTTGAGAATGAACAACTACTAATTAGGATTAAATGAGGGTTATAAAGCAGTTAGAATTCTCATTTACAATTGATGGATAAGGTTAAAAATTAGATTTAGAGTTTTCATCACCAAATGACATCAGCTATAATACCGAAATCCTATTTAACCAAATGCATGAATGAATTTCGCGCCCGAATTCGTGACCCGTTATCTTATATCTGATTGGTTCGTTCATAAATTATAGTCTCGCCAACCGGGGCAAATCACGCTGATAAACTACAATGCTTGTTTCCTTCTTAAGTTCAGACTACGGAAACTATGAAAGTTTACTAAGCAACTAAAGACATTTTGATCGAAAAAAATTATTGTTGTTTGATGAAGTTTAATGTTCAGTTATCATTTAACTAACTAGAAGATAATGACAATTATAAAGTGATAAGAAGTACTGAACTTATTGTACTAACTAGTAATTCTCGAAACAGTGTAATCTAAGCCAGACAGAACCAGATGAACATAAATAAACGTATTGTATTTGAAATGGAGATATACATAAGATGAATGAACAAGAATCGGATAGCACTAGAAAAGAAGGCTTAGGACAGAGTGGGTTGAAGAGTATTGGTCGGTGGCCTTTACTCCATCGGAAGTAACAGGCATAAGGAAGTAATATTTTTTAAAATATATCATGAAAAGATATACTTATCACATCATTTTATGGAAATTATCTTTCATGAGACTTCAATTCATTAAAATAACTTACTTGAATCCATTAATTTTTAAGAAACAACTTACAACAGCTCAATAACTTTAGACTATCATTTTCAATAGTTTGTATATTTATTGACGTCGACTTGTTTGGTAAGAATTTTTAGGGTCAGATTTATATAAGAGAAATATTAGTAGTACGTTGAAACATCATCATCATCTATGGCGAAGGCAAGATATCCGTCTATCAATTAAGGGACGAGTATACTGTGTGGCAGTTCGTTCCGTTCTACTATACGGCCGCGAAACATGGCCATTAAGAGTAGAAGGTACTCGTAAGTTACTAGTATTTGACCACAGGTGCCTTAGAAATATTGCTCGCATCTGCTGGGATCACCGGGTAAGTAATAGTAAGATTAGACGCAGGGTATTAGGGAATGATGGTAAATCAGTTGATCAGGTTGTAAATCTTTATCGACTGAGATGGTTGGGCCACGTGTTGCGTATGCCTGAGCACCGATTACCACGATGCGGAATGCTGAGTAGTGTTGGAGGCAGTTTGAAGAAAGTTATGAGTGGCCAAACTAAAACGTTGCGTCAGTCCTTGAAGTCACTAACTTCTAGTCTGAGCCACGTTAGTAGAATCAGACTACTTGGTTGGGTTCTGTGTGACTATCGTAACCAATGGTTAGAGACTCTGGGTGACATGGCTCAGAATTGATTACAATGGCGTCGGTGTATACACTCTCTGTCTTCCTTTAAACTAAGAGATTAAAATCGCTTCATATTTTTCTTTCTACCAATTAATTCTTTCTTCCTGTACTATGTTCTTATAAACAATCTTTCTTTTATATGTTACCACCATTGTATTAACTACTTCTATGAATCCGGTGTTCATCTTGTTGTGCTAATGCGGTATGGTAACTTGGACCGGTGCATATACGTGCCTGGTCCTACGTTGCAGCTGACTGACTGACTGACTGACTGACTGACTGACACAAAAATCATTTCAAATATCAATATGAATAAACTTAATTATTTTCAGTAATTTAGTGAGATTATCACTTATGGAGTTTCAATAAAAATTTATATGCTGAACACCTGGAAGTACTGGACAGTTGTTTAGTCTTGATAATGAACTTCTCAGCAATGAACATCCACGACTCTACAACTAGGAATTGAACTCAAGATTTCTATCTCGTGAGAAAACGCTTAACATCTAAACCATTAACTAGGCATCTGGCGTTGGTAATGTCTAAGCTTAAGTATTCTAAGAGTGAATGAAAAAGTGTAAGTGTAGACAAAAGTATAAAATATTATATTAAATGTTGAGATACCTAAATGATATCAAATGTCAGATATGATTACAAGTAAAGATTATTTTGAATCATGATTTCACTTTCAGTATGGTAACAATGACTAAACAATCACTGAATAATTATTGCTTAATTTAATGCATAATGATTAATATATATGAAATAATTGTATACTTTAAGTAAAATAGTCAATAGTTCTTGTGTGATTAATCAATGCATGGCTTGTATTCATTGACAGGGAATATCTGTCGTAGACTTATTTGAATACCGTGAAGCCATAACTGGAAGTTCTAAATCTTAAGTCAAGGAATTCTCTTTATGATGATATAAGTAATTTGGCCTTGATCCTAAGAGACTCAGTTAACTTTGATGTATCAGAACTAATTTATTGTCAAATGAACTAAGATTCTCATGTTTAATTCATTCCTTGTGAACTGAATATAATTTTAGATTGGTAATTTGTGATCAATGTTCAAATTTTATTGAATCATACAATCATATTTTGATAAGTTCGATCTAGGCTTGGATCAATTGAATGTATGATGATTACTATTCAATCAAAGTAACTGATATTCTGCCAATCAATTTTTGTCACTGTCATCACTGAAATAAAGTTAAGTGCTCGCGCACGAAACCAGTAGGTCCTGGGTTCGAATCTCGCAGGGGGTGAGATCGTGGATGCGCACTGCTGAGGAGTCCCACAATAGAACGAAACGGCCGTCCAGTGCTTCCAGGTTTTCCATGGTGGTCTAACTTCATTTGATTCATGATCTTAATCATTGAAATCAAAGTAGAATTGTTAAAATGAAAGGAATTGATGCCGATCGATAGATGATACATAATGATGGAAACAGCAGTGTGATAATTGTACACAGGATAGAATTATGAAAATAAATCCTATCTTAAGTAAAGATGGATAGTGTCTAGCAGTGGAATCCAGGATGCGCGTTTCATTCTATTAGTGACTCGTCAGCTGAATGTACCTGCATCCCAGAGTTGATGTTCATTTCAGGCAATATCAAGGCAATCCACACAGGATACATATATGTCAACAAGAGTCTGATCAATTACAGTCTTAAACAGCAATGAGATAATAAAAGTAAAACAATACCAAGTGAATTTAAATCCTTTCGTGATTTAATATCAAAGACCAAACCACTAGCCAATAGAATGATCTATTCTATAATGGTTGAAATCATGAGTCAATGGAAGCTAGACCACAATGAAAAACCTGGAAGCACTGAACGATCCTAAGTTTGAATCTCTCGAGGGGGGGGCGACGTCGTGGATTCGCACTGCTGAGAAGTGTCATACTAGGACGAAACAGCTGTCCAATGCTTCCAAGTTTTCCATGGTAGTCTAACTTCAATTGACTCATGATTTCAACTATTAAAATTGCCGAAAATCTCTACAAAATCCTTTCTGATAAAAATACACATGGATAAACATTTTAAATGATCGATTATGTAGATCATTCAAACTTCAATAAAATCAATCATATCAGATTGAATTTGAGCCGTTTGTATCACTATAGAATCATTTACGGAGGATATTTTATAAGTAATGATTATAACTGTAACGGAAAGAGAACTATGAAAATCCCTTTACAGCCTTTTCTATTGAACAGTATTTTCATTTAGTTTTGTTTCTTCTCTCTGTCATATATTTTAACTTTTGTTCATATCTCGTTTCAGATTTTGATTAAAGACTTATCTTTTTGTTACCGTATTTTCTATTGCATGTTGCCGGACTATTGACAGTAAGGTCATGTATGACTAAGCTCAAGGTCACGGCGTGATTCAGTGTGTGACTGTTAATCTTTTGACTGTTTGCTTAGGAGGATTTTTGGAATCCCTGGAGATAAATATTTGATCCCGTTTGTTGGGAATATATTTGTTGATTCTCAACGCGTTACTTTGAGTTAGAGAAACTTCTGACTATATAGCACAGGCTGTACCGTTTGAGAACTGTACAGACCGAACTGCCAGTATTCGGTTTGAACGCAGGACTGACGAACCAAAATGTATTCGAATAGACCAGACTATACTTTTCTGTATAGACCACTAAGCGTTTTTGAGACACTCGTATTAAATTATATCAAAAACACAAACTCTGTACTCAATTTATACGAGTGTCTAAAACAACGCATAGTGATCTATACAGAAGAGTGTAGTCTGGCCTATTCAAATACATTTTGGTTCGTCAATCCTGTGTTCAAACCGAATACTGGCAGTTCGATCGTTACAATAACAGTTGAACTTTTGGAAGTCCTTTGTATTTAACCCTTCACAAAAGCTTAACAGTAGATGTATCAGTGACAAATCTAACCTTCCATTTGAAAACATTCTAAATGATTTAAAGTACTTAATAATAAATTTCTATAAGTATTTAGTTACTAAAATGTTTGAAATTAAAAATTAGAGGGAGGTAATCAGATAAACCAAAGTTGAATAATGAGAAATGGCAACATTTCTGAAATGAGCTCTTATAAAAATTGCCAAAAAAAAATAAAAAAATAGAATGATTTAGACAACATCAAATGAATTTAAAAGTTTACCCTATTGCACAAGCAAGTGACTATGAAGACTCAGTAGCTAAGTGGATAACGCGATAGCGTTTGAAGTGAATGGTACTGGGTTCGAGTTTCAGAGTGAACATCAACTTTGAGATGAAAGTACATTCAGCTGACGAATCCAAAATAGAATGAAACACGTATCGTGGATTCTATTGCTAGCCACTATCTATCTTTGCTTATAACAATAGTTTGTCTATGTAAATGCCGAAGGGGTTAATTTATCAAAGAAATAATTATAACTTTAACTATGAATACAGACAACAATTTCGTTATAGATAGTGAAAATTAGTAGGAGTGAGAGTGAGAGTGAGAGAGACAGAGAGAGGGGAAGAACATAGAAGGGAAGAAGTACAATATATATGAAATGAAGTATGTCTAATGTACAATGTGTAACAAAAGGAAGGTCACAGTTCTGTGTTATTTCTTTTCTGATAGGCTTTGTACATTTCTAATCTTTCTCTTGAACTGGTCAGTTTGAAAGTGCCGATATCTGTAATTCAATCTAGTTTACTTATTGTATCAAATATATATCATTATGAAAATGCTTTAAACACTTAGGAAAATAGAACAAGTTTTCTGTACAAACCACTTTATGCATCTTCTTTTCATCTTAGACCTAATCCAACACATTACATGTCAGCTTGATACATCTTACATAGCTTAATCCAAAGTATCATATATGACATAATGTTTACATAACAGTATACCATAAAACTTCAACATGAATAGTAGTACAATTAGTTATAAACAAAATCACTTCATGAAAAGTGTTAATTATAGAAAAAATAAAAAATGATGTTTTCACTGGATGAAATCATGAGTCAATTGAAGCTAGACCACTGGACGGCCGTTTCGTCCCACTATGGGACTCTTCAGCAGTGCGACCTCGACCCCTGCGAGATTCGAACTCAGGACTTACTGATTTCGCGCGCAAGCAAATAACCACTAGACCACTGAGCTGGATGTCATCCAACGCTGTTAATTTTTAACTTCAACTAATCCACGAAATTGAATGACACATCCACCATTGTCTTCAATGAGTCCAGTGCTTCCAGGTTTTTCATGGTGGTCTAACTTCAACTGACTCATGATCATAACCATTGAAATAAACATTAATTTCATATTTACTATGTAACAAACAAAATCTTTCTTACATACTTACTTTACTTAGTTGCTTAGTTTGTTACCTACTTACTTACTTTACTTTACTTACTTGGTTATTTTCAGCAATGTAATAAATAGATGTATCTTTCGTAAGACGTTAAACTAACCTTGAGAATGTTCACTTCATAACTGAAACCAAATGATGGTTATAAACCAGTATGTGAGCGATTAGAATTATGATTTATAGTTGATGATTCAAGTTAGAAATTAGATTTTGGAGTTCTCATCACGAACTGACATCAGTTATAATGTCAAAACTCTATTCAGCCAAATGGGTGAGTGAATTTGGTGCCAAAATCCAAGACTTGTTATCTTATATCTGATTGGTTTCGTCCATAAATTATACTCTCGCCAAGAATTGAGACAACTAGTATGGATAACCAATATTTTATCTAAGGATCTCGTTTTTCTGAAGTATTCTGAAATTCCTTAATGTTTCTGTCCATCTATGGCAATTCAATAATTATGCACTCCTGTTTTGTTTTCTGAATAATGTATATCATTGTGATTGTCATAGACATTTATCATAGACTGATAAAAACCTCATACTGATAATTACCATGTGCTCACTTGTGATTAGCTTAATGAGGAGCCGAGACCAGTGGAACTAGTCTGTGTTGGGTAGAGACAGGTATCTACTTCGGTACAATGGAAGATGGTCGAGCAATTCCGTGGATTGCTTGAAGTTAGACATCTATATTTCTGACTTACGTTATATACTACTCATATTGATAAAAGTAGCACACCGCACTATGATATAATTAAATTATGTTTTAAGTTAAACAGTTTAACACATCAGTTGATATTGTGTGACTGACGGTGATGGGCATAGGTGTATCGGTAGTTGAAGCTTGTTGTCAAGATTTGTTCGCGTTTTTCTAAGAGGAAATGACATATCACATATTGTGATCACTTGACAAATCTGAATATTGAAATCATGAATCAATGGATGTTAAACAACCAAGTAGTGTTAATAGACTACACTGAAGAAACTCTCATTATTACAGAAAATCTTAGTATTCATATCAGTTTTCAGTTAAACTTACACACATACATACATACATAAACACATACAAACAAACATACATACATACTTACTTACTTACTTAGTTGGTTAGTTACTTTACTTAGTTCGTTACGCCTGTTACTCCCAATAGAGCATAGACTGCCGACCAACATTCTCATACCCAATCTGTCCTAAACGTTCCTTTCTAGTTCTATCCAATTCTTGTTCATTCTTCTCATATCTCTCTCCATTTCTCGGTGTAATGTGTTTTTTCGTCTTTCTCTTCTCCGTTAGTCCAAAGTGAAGGCTTGTCTTGTGACGTAGTTGAGTGCTTTCCTCAATGTGTTTCCTATCCACTATCAGTGTTTCTTCCTGATTTCTTCCTTTGTTGGGATCTGATTTGTTCTCTCCCACAGATAGTGTCTGGCTAGTACGTGTAATATTATTTCATGACGGAAATTGCAAACATAGAATAGGATGAAACAGTAATGATATGGTGTTCAAAAGCTGATAAGTTTGAGTAATAATTGTAGAATAGTTCACAAATGTCTACTATCATTTGATGATAGATATAGAACACAGATATAGTGCAGTAGTAATCATCTGGAATATGAACTATGATAAGAGAGATTATTAATTTTGGCGTTTTGAAGGTTGTTAAGTTTCAACTAAACAATCACTAAATCCATGAAAGCACTGAATGATCTTTTTGTTCTATTGAAGAATTCCTTGAAGAGGTGAAAATTTTTAAATGAATCAATCAGATATCAGACAATAGGGATTGGATTTTGACGCGTAATTCATTCATTCAATGTAGATAAATAGCGTCTTACCATTTCAACTGATGTCTGCTCGTAATGAAAATCCTAAATCTAGTTCCTAACCATAACCATCAATAGTAAATCATAATTATAAATCTTCACATGGCTTTATAACCATTATATGATCTTAATATGTGGATTTTCTCAAGGTTAGTTTCGAGTCACTCGAAGGTTATCCATAAATTATAGTCTCACCGACTTTTCAATAGTAACTATCCAAAACGTTTCACCGAGGATAGATTATGCAGTAAATTTAGAGTAACATGTATTAAACCGGAATAGTTTAAACAGTTGACATACGTTTAAGAATCGAGGATATAAGAACTGTAAATGAACAATAGAAATTCTAAAACCAGTTAGATAACATTTGATACAGTGAAGATAACATAACAACCTACAACGATTATTTAATAATAATGATAATAATACTAACAAGCTATTGTCTATTTGGACAAAGTAGCTAAGTAGAAATCGAAGTGAAGTTTGAAGTGAATGGTACTGGATTAAAATTCTATAGTGAATATCCATTCTGAGATGAAGGTACATTCAGCTGACGAATCCAAAATAGGACGAAACGCTCAACCAGGATTCTATAGCTAGCCATCATGTATCTTTGCTTGAAATACTTACATCTGGTAAAGATTTTCTAATCAAAACTATGAATGTATCAAAGAAGTGGTAGTTTGACAATCGTCTCTTTTTAAAACCATTACACTCTATAGCAGCTAACCTATACTTAAGTAGGTTTAAGGTTAATTTTGTAAAACCCTTCAATGAACTTAATTAACTGACAGTATTATTCGAACAGTGAGAACATCTATGCTTCTATGTATTATTATTATTATTATTTTCATGTTTGGATAAAAATGTATTCTTAGTCACATGTGACAATTTACGCGCATAGCCTTTCCTCTACCTTAAACGTTAGTTCATTTAATCGCTCAATGAATCATTTGCTTTCCCTTATATATATGTACTAACATAAATTGCCATTTCAACATTTCAGTTGATAATATTTACTATTTCATATTATTTTGTGTTTGAATATGAATACGGTAATAAGCAGTCAAAATGAACACACGAAATCATCATCATCATCATCCGAATCATCATCATCATCATCATCATCATCATCATCATCATCATCATCATCATCATCATCATCATCATCATCATCATCATCATCATCATCATCATCATCATCATCATCATCATCATCCCAATCATCATCATCATCATCATCATCATCATCATCATCATCATCATCATCATCATCATCATCATCATCATCATCATCATCATCATCATCATCATCATCATCATCATCATCATCATCATCATCATCATCATCATCATCATCATCATCATCATCATCATCATCATCATCATCATCATCAGATTTTCCATGGTGGTCTAGGTTCTGTTGATTCATGAATTCAACTATAAACATTAAAATTTCTAAAAAGGAACTAATTGTAAAAAATCTTTATGTTTTTCATATCCATTAAGTGTTATCATGATAAAACTTGTTGTTAATTTCATGTTTATTATGTTAGTGGTTGATTAGAACAACAGACTTTTGTTATATCATTTATCAAATATTAAGTTTAATGTCTCATTATTAGATCATAAGTCTTGAAATTTTTATTTATAACATGTGATCATACTCATATACAATGTGTGTAGATAGAGGAATTAGAAATAACAATTTGATTTGATTGAAACAATAAAGGATAACAAGTAAATCAGTCTACATATTGAGGGTTTCCATGTAAAATCTAAGTCTGACAGTCAGTGGTGAAGTCGTAGATATGTACTGCTGAGAAGTCCTTTACTAGGGTGAAAAAGCTCACTGCTTCCTGGTTTCCAATAGTAACCTATCTAAAATCCGTTTATGATTCAAACTACGGAAATCCTACAATTTCTGCAAAGTTCTCTATACTACTTGTGACTAACATCGAGTAAGAAATCGTGATTAGCGGAGTTCGATCAGATTGGGTGTGTGACAGTTACCTAAGAAAGTCATTGCAAGATTAGATAGTGGTTGGAGGTGGTCGACAGGAAACCCTGGACCCGGGTTTCGCGCTACTTGGCACTCGTCAGCATGGTGTACCTGTAATCTTTGAGGGAACTGGTGCTCCCTGGCGGATTCGATCCCGTGTCACTCAGCTTCACAGTCAGAGACGTTACCACTGAGCTATCCGGGCCGCGACCGACCTCCTGTAGGACTGAGATGTAATCACAATTGATTAATCACTGGGTGACCAATGTCGTGCGTGTCTAGTCTTTATTATTAGTGCAGATCGAATGCTATCGATCATGTTGTAATGTGGCCACCAGTCTAGGTGACTCAACAGCGCGAGCACTATTGTAAGGTTTAGATGGTGGTTGGAGGTGGTCGATCTGCACTAATAATAAGGACTAGACACGCATGACATTGGTCACCCACTGATCAATCAATTGTGAAAGTCATTGCAATATGGTTGAAAAAGTATTTCAAGTTGATTGAAGTTAGACATTCACATCATCAGATTCCAACTCAGTAGTCTAGAGATTAAGCTACCACCTATGGGATTGACGTTTCTTAGTTCGACCACGATTGGTTCATGGATGTTTATTGGTATTATGTCTCCAACTTAGATGAAACAATTGTTAAATGTTCACTGGTTTTCAAAGGGTTAGTCCACGATGTAAAATATAAAACTAAACATTTGGCACAAATCTCTTGCTTAATTGAAACTAAATTATTGAAACAAACTCTCTAAGCAATGGGATATGTCATAAAACAAAACTTACTTTTCAGCAATTACTGTATATACAAGAATCAAATAACATTTATCACAAAATTCGTAACATCTCAATGAGGAAATAATTGATTTTGTGATGTTCAGTTATCTAGAATTAGGATCGTCGACTCTCATTTCATCCTATTAAGGTCTCATCAACCGGATATTGATATTTACACCTAGATAAGTTTAAGTGAAAATAAATTAATGATTAAATATACATGTACTTTGTCCTATCTATCCCAAGTTCAAGTAAATGAGGAGAACTTGGTGTGAGGTCAGTAATCTCATCCCGTAGAAAACAATCTTACTAAAAATATGCTAACCAGAATGAACAACTTAAACCACTTAAAGTCTGCCCTCGGAGTTGAACGATTTTCTTTCAGAAGAATTATGGCACCTAATGGTGAAAGCCAAGATTCTTAGGAAGTCACGAGGTTGATGCCCATCTTAACAATCAGAGTTACAATTAATATAGGTAAATGGGATATTCGGACGGTGTGCGAAACCGGGAGGACCAGTCAAATAGTTACGGAAATAAGAAGATACAACTTAGCAATGCCTTGAATAAGTGAAACACATTGAATCCAAGCTAGGAAGAAAAGATTAGATTCGGGAGAGATGTTATTGTACACTGGTCATGAAGAAAGAAATTCTCCGCACATGCAAGAAGTTTTTCTGATGCTATCCTAAGAAGCATGAAAAGCTTATATAGGATGGAATCAAATGGATTACGAGTCACCAAGAGGGACTACAATGAATGTTATCCAGTGTTATGCATCCATTAATGGTGGAAGTGAAGATGATAAAGATCAGTTTTTCGAGAAGCTGCAGTCGATTACAGTGAAGCACTCAGGAAAGAATTTTAACATCCTGATGGGAAATCTAAACTTTGATGTCTGAATGGACAGCATCTGATATGAAGATATCATGGACGACATGAATTGGGAAGAAGAAACAAAAATGGTGACAGATCTGCAAATTCATGTTCATTTAAAAATGTTTATAGGTGGCACAACATTGCCCTATAAACACATACACAAAGCTACATGGGTATCACCAGAGCTGACATAGCTTTAGATCACCACGTGGTTGTGGTCATGATGAAACTGAAACTAAGAAAGCACTGCACAACTAATGAAACAACATTACACATGTCCAATAGAGCCTTCCTTAGAGGTACTGACAAACTCAACGAATTCAAGATAACTCTCAACATACGTTATAGGACTGATAAGATCTACTAGAAGAAGCGGAAACTAGCAATGACAACGGTAAAACTGTCAAGGGAAGAAAATATGAAATAAAAATATGATACGACGAAGAAAATATCAGGGAAGTATAGTAAACCATAGAGACCGGTAAAGGACAAAGAATACAAGACAGTCAATAAGGTTTAGAAGAGGGAAACAGGTGGACAGAACATTTAGAGAAACTCTCAAATTGGTTTGCTCGACTAAACCCGCCTAACGTCAAAGCAGCACATGAAGGCATTCCTTTAGATGTCACTGGATCAAACAAATCACGATGGCTGTCAGAAGAATCAAGAGTGGGAATGCAGTAGGAGCTGACAATTTACCAGCTGAAGCTGAAGTCGGACATAGGAGCAACTGTAAACATGTTTCACGTTCCATTCAGGTAGATTTCGGAGGGAGAACAAGCGCTGATAGACTGGAAGGAGGACACCCCATCAATATGTCAAAGAAAGGAAATCTGAGCAAATGTGAGAATTGCACAGACAGCACACTACGGTCAGTACCAGCAAAGGTTTTCAACAGAGTGTTGCTGAACCGGATGTAAGACATAGTGGACACTCAGCTTCGAGATCAACAGATTGAATTTCTTTATGATGGCTCGTGCACAAAACAAATCACGACATCACCGATCACCGTTGATGGAATTCATCACACTAGATAGAGAAGCTATACAACAGTTGGAAACTTTCACGTATATGGCTAGCGTCATCGATCAACAAGGACGATTCCATGAAGAGTTGAAGGCATGGATTGCAAAAGTAAGGACTGCATTTCTACAGTTGAACAACATATGGGACTTAAGACAACTATCAACCAGTTAACACCAATGTCACAATCTTCAATACGAACTTTAACACAGTTCTACTTTATTCAACTGAAATTTCAACAACTACCACAACCATCATCAAAAATGTACAAGTATTTACAAACAATTATCTTCTCAAGATCGAATACCACCACCAACATTCTACTGTGAGAGAAAACAAAACAACTTACAGATGAAGAGGAAATTAATAAAGGCCAATGGAATTGGATAGGATATACATTACAGAAATCATCAAACTGTATCACGAGACGAGTGCTAACGTTGAATCGTGAAGGGAAACACAAAAGCGGACTATCCAGGAACATATTTCGCCGAAAGTTGTAAGCAGACATTAAGAGACTGAATGGCCACTGTAACCATGTGGGAAGGATCACAATTAAGCGGCCTATGCTCCTCCATGAGGAGGAACACGCGTTAGTATTTTGAGACATGTTTACATTAATTATCATCTAATATCGCACAGAAATCATTGAATGTTCCTATGATGATGAAATTTCTATGTTCGCTTGAATTTGGCTGTCGACATATGTTTACTTGTTCATAACTCTCTAGTTTTGAAATATACTCTTTTATTTTAAAATTAGAATCGCCCCTAAATGCCCTGGTACGGCCGAGAATGGCGAGAGCAAACTCTCCATCACGAAATGTTCTCAAATGGCCACGTGTATACAGCCACCGACATAGAAACCTTACTCACTGCCTACTCGTACCACGGGTGTTCTTTACAAACGTGACAGGATGAAAAGCGAATGTCTGACGTTTTAACCTGATTGGTGAATACGGAGGATCCCCCAGAAGGAGTTAGGAAACCCTGACTCTAAGTGAATGGTCTACATGAACTCCAGTATCCTGAGAGAACAAATGATATATGAACGAATTGTTGGTCTTGAATTCTCATATATCAGTGACAATTAATAGAGGCTTTAAAAATTCTTCAATTAACAATCTTTATTTCAATCAATTTATCATGAAGTATAAGTTATAAGTCTGATCAATATTTAAGAATCTTTGGAGCATAGACCACTTACGAACATTCTCCATCCAACTCTGTTATGGGCAATTCTTTTCAGCTCTTTCCAGTTCTTATTCATCCTTTTCATATTTGCTTCTATTTCTTGACGTAATGTAATCATTGGTCTTGATCTTTTCCACTTCTCTTTACGATTCCAAGTTGGGGCTTGTCTCGTGATGCAGTTTGATGATTTCCACAATGTATGTCCTATCCATTTCCATCGTCTTTTCCTAATTTCCTCTTCGTCGGGAAGCTGGTTTATCCTCTCCTACAGAAGGCTGTTGTTGATGATATCCGGTAAATGGATGTTGAATATCTTGCGTAGACAACTATTGATAAATAATTGTACCTTCTTGATAATGGTTGTAGTAGTCTTAACACTAACCATAAACTTAATTAATTCAGGTATACATTTATACCTTTATATAATTTTTGCATTTCAATACCATTTTGTGTATTTTCGCAATTTTGTACTTTCCATATTATATAATCCATGTACTTGTTAATAAATGGTCAGTCAGTAACAACATGGAACTTCGTACGTACGTAAATCAATTCGAGTTGTCATACCACATTAAAACAGAGATGCAATTGTCGATTCAAATCCCATAGTGGTAGTGGTAGTAAGAGTATAAGCAGTAATCGAAAAATATTAAGGTTTCAATTTGTTATTCAAGGAGTATAATCCAGTGAAATAGATTTGGAAAGACAAAAAAAAGGGACACGGAGAATTCAGATTAGAATTTGAGAGCACACAAAGTGTGGATGCATCTGCGCCATCGCAAACGATTTTGAGCCATGTCATTCAAGATCTCTAACCATCGGTTGCTATCATCTCGTGGACCCCAACGAAGTAGTCTACATCTACCAAAATGGTTCAGTCCACTTGTCAGTCAATTCATGGATTTGTGCCATGTTTTGGTTTATCTGCCCCTAGATTTCTTCCAACCTACTCCTACACTATAAAACATCTCACGTCGGGGCAGTCGGTGTTCGGGCATACGTAACACATGTTCCAGCCATCTCAACTCAGTAAGTTTCACTACTTGATCAATTGATTTGCCATCCTTACCTTGTACTCGTTTGCTAACAACAGGATTACTTACTCGGTGGTCCCAGGATATACGAGCAATGTTTCAAAAACACCAATGGTCAAATACTAGTAACCTACGAATATCCTCTACTCTTACTAGCAATGTTTCACTGCCATAAAATAGGAAACCCTAAACCTAGATTTTGTGCTATTTGACATGCGTCAGCAAGGTATACCTGTAATCTTAAGAAGACCATCACCTTACATCTTTATTATTTATTTATTTTAACACATAGATATTGTAACAAGGAGGAACCAAATACATATGCGCCACACAAATCTCATTTAATTTGTGTGAGGGCTGTGATACTGCCCGGCTGCCCAAACCGAAGCAGGTGGTTTTCTTAGGGGGCCACACACCAAGCCTTTGACCTAAAGGTCTGACCCACAAGGCAGTGGAGCATCGTAAGGAGATGCAGTCAGTCCCATGGTAGTCGGTGACCAACGATTGGTTCATACGACATTTGTTCCTTCAGGATACTGGAGCCAGCCCATGTGCACCATTGGTCTGGGATCTGGTTAAAGCGCCAGACAATCGCTTTTTGTCCTCTCAATTTCGTAAACAACATCCCCGACACGAGAAGGCAATGAGTAGGACTTTCCCATCCATCTGAACTGATGAAGTTTCACTACTTCATCAATTGATTTGCTATCCTTACCTAGTACCCGTTTGCTAACAACTGTATTACATACTCGATGGTCTCAGGATATAAATGGTAGTATTGAGGTAATTCACTAAGAATACACATCTATGTATATAAGATGATATATTGAAGTGTTTTATTTTTCAATAAAATTGAATACTACTAACAAATCAATTAGTTTTGATCTATACATTTCTATGAAGTAATAAGTTAATCATCATTCATGAGCTGATATACTTTAATCTATAAGTGAATTAATACATCATAACATAAATATTTATAATGGTGTAGTTCTTGTGTTCAAATAAACATTTTCTTAAATTCACTTCACATTGGTTACTTGAATGTTCTCATTAATGTTCACAAGAGTAATTGATCAATCTCTTATTGACATATTTGGATCCTTTACGGATAGCCTTGATGAATCAATTGCAGTCTGAAATATCAATGGGAAGAATCCAGTGTACAATATCAAATGAATTTCAACTTCATTTCATTGAACAAACAAGTGATTATCTGGACTTAGTAGGTATGTGTATAACATGATGACTTTTAAAGTCAATGGTACTGTGTTAAAGTTCTGAAATGAATATCAACTTTGAAATGCAGGTAAATTCAGTTGACGAATACTAAATAGGACGAAATGCCTGTCAAACTCGATTCCACTTCTAACTATTATTCATCTTTGCTTATAAACATTTTCTTGTTTTATTAATCAATTGAAAAGAAATCTTCATATAAAGGAACAAACAATCAAATCAATACTGTTAACCAATCTAATCATCATGTTTATTTGAAAAGAACTCATTTCAACTGTTGTATACATCATTAATACACTTTGGTCTTATCATAAAGAGAAACAATCATTATTCTCTATGGAACAATCTAACATGGATAATGATAATGATGGAGATGATGATGATGATGATAATGAGGATGCTTGAATAGACTATATTCAATAGTTTATACAACAAAGAAGAAAAGAGAACAGAAAAACCAATATATTTAGTAATGAAGTTTATTACATAAAGGTTTACAAGAAGAGGAGGGAGGAAATCACATTTCTATGAATACAATACAATTATATCATTTATTGTAGTAGATAATCATCAAAGTAAAAAGGTATAAACATCAGTTTCGTATCAACATCATCATCATCATTATCATCATCATGTTTAATGGTTCCGTTCTATGTTGTTCTCTAAAATCAATTTTGTTTTGTTTTATTTTGTTTATAGGGAATAATAATAAAATTAATTGATAATTATGTAATCTTACAATTGATTGATCACTGGGTGGTGGGTGAACAGTGTCATGTGTGTCTAGTCCTTATGATTAGTGCAGATCGAATGTTATTGACCATGTTGCAATGTGGCCACCAGTCTAGGCCGTTTGTCACTGCGGGTACTATTGTAAGATTAGATGGTGGTTGGAGTTAGTCGACAGGAAACCCTGTACCCGAGTTTCGTGCTACTTAGCACTCATCAGCAAGGTGTACCTGTAACCTTTGAGGGAACTGGTGCTCCCTGATGGATTCAATCTCTTTTCACCTAGAGAAGCATGACATTGATCACCATCCAGTAATCAGTCAATTGTGAATACATCTCAGTCCTATATAAGGTTGGTCGAGGCCCGGATAGCTCAGTGGTAACGTCTCTGACTGTGAAGCTGGATAACACAGGGTCGAATCCGTCAGGGAGAACCACTTCCCTCAAGATGGCAGGTACACCTTGCAGACGAGTGACAAGTATCACGAAACCCGTATCCAGGGTTTCCTGTCGACTACATCCAACCACCATCTAATTATACAATCTGTTTTATATTCACATTAATAAGCTTTGATGGAGAGAATTAATGAGGGAATAGTTTCATGTGTAGATAATATCAATCACAGACTAATATTAGTTAATTAGTCAGTGAAAATCAAGAAACACTAAACTGAGGCAATTATCGGAGTTCTGGTTAGAAGTCGTGACCAGTGAAGCTAATTTGTATTGGGTAGAGACAGGTATCAACCTCAGTACGATGAGAGATGCTCGAGCGATTTCGTGGATTGGTTGAGGTTAGACAATAACACTGTTGGATGCCGACTCAGTGGTCTAGAGGTTGAGAGTTCGCACGCGAGGTCGAAGGTTCTGGATTCGAATCCCACGAGCGAGATCGTGGATGGGCACTGCTGAGAAGTCCAACAATAGAACAAATAGGCCATCTGATGGTTCCAGGATTTTGATGGTGGTCTAACATCAATCGGTTCATGATCTCAATCCAAAAATTAATAATCTCTACAACCTCATACTAACAAACACTAAACAGTCGTTTCGCCATGTTATGAGGGTCCTCTAAATTGAACATTTAGGATCTCCAGTATCGAGCTTGTTCTTTTAACCTCAATACATAAAGAATAAAATAATATATTGTCTGAAAAACAAAATTTAAATGTCGTAATTCTACCCGTGGATGATTCAAAATATCATTATTATTATTATTGAAATACATAAATATCGATACAAAGAAGCACCAAATACACATATGCCACATAAATCATTCGATATGTGTGAGGGCTTGGATACTACCCGAGTCCCCAAACCTAATCAAACCCGGAGCCTTCAACGTAAATGTCTCATCCAAAAGGCAGTAGAGCAACATTAAGAGATGCAATCCCATGGTAGCCGGAGATCAACAATAAGTTCATATGCCATTTATTTCCAACCCATTGGTTTGAAATCAGAGTTTTCCAACACCTCAATATGGAACTTTCATATCCACCGATCCAGTTAAAGCGCCAGACATTTACTTCTCAGCTTCGTAAACAACCTCCCTTTCACGAGAAGTCAATGAGTAGGATTTCCCGATAAGTGGATTTATACATGTGGCCATGTGAGGGCATTTTCAAAGTAACAGCTAACTCTCTCCATTCTTGGCCATACCACGGCATTTGGGAGGATTCACAAGTGACAATTAGGTTAATTCGTCCATAGTTTAGGCTTCAAGAAACTAGTCCATAGTATTATTAAGATTATGTTCATTATCAGCAGCCCGAAACCTAAACGTCAAATCCACAGAATACCTGCAGTATCATGAGCGACTTTATTCAACAATATTGATTTCAAACTGGATATGGGTGCGAAAATTTAAAATGTTGATTGTCCTAGTCTTTCGATAGGATGTTTATTAAACTGGGTTACGGTTTGTATTCTCCACTGGATGTCTGATTTAAGAATGTTTCAAGAATAAACTGCCACTTTGCCCGATCTCAGCATGTATCTACCAGTTTACTTGTAAATGTTATATTAGTCTCACAAAGTAGGCTTTTGAAACGTAAATCTGGACACGATTCATTATGGTTATCAAGACGTGTATGTAAATCTTTCAAACGACCTATTGTTGAACATATAACCGATTGTGATCAACGATCTCCACAAGACAGCTCATTCGAAATAATCTCAACAATCCTTCTCACATGTTTACAGTGGCCATTCAGTCTCTTAATGTCTGCTTACAACTTTCGGCGAAATATGTTCCTGGATAGTCTGCTTTTGTGTTTCCCTTCACGATTCAACGTTAGCACTCGTCTCGTGATACAGTTTGATGATTTCTGTAATGTATATCCTATCCAATTCCATTGGCCTTTATTAATTTCCTCTTCATCTGTAAGTTGTTTTGTTTTCTCTCACAGTAGAATGTCGTTGGTGGTATTCTGTAGGGAACGTTAGATCTCCAGTACTCACTTGGTAAAGGAACTAATTTTGTAATTTTATTGAGAAAATTTGGATTTCTTTGTTTTCGCGCCGAAAACGCTCTTGTCACCTCCATGTTGTATTTTACACTTGGGAAATATCTTAAATGTGATTGGTCCGTTGCGTCTTTTAGTATGCTGTTTCATAACTCTCCACAAGGACGGTTTTGTACTGTATATATATACGTTTTGATTTGTGTTTGTTGTTATCGTTCGTTCCTCTAGTTAACGAGGCTGGTCTTTGGGCACCAAGTCTTTGTTCTTGTTCACAGATTAAATGAACTTGTGATAGCTTTAAAGCAGACATATTTTGAGTAGATAATTATTTGTAAATACTTGAACATTTTTTGTTAATGATTAAGGAGGTTGTTGAAATTTCAGTTGAGTAAAGTAGAACTGTCCTGTTCTTAGATTAAGTGAATTCATAATCTGTTCAAACAGAGCAGACTCATGATCTTATTTATTAATGACAATTCCATTTGAAATAGACAAAATTCTTACTTACTTACTTAAGCCTGTTACTTCTCACGAAGGAGCATAAGCTGCTCACCAGTATTCTTCATCCAACCATATCATGATCAATCCTTTCCAGCTCTTTCCAAATCTTATTCATCCTTTTTATATTCGTTTCTCTATCCCGACATAATATGTTCTTTAACCTTCCTCTTTACAGCTTTCCTTCAGGATTCCAAGTTAACGCTTGCCTGTAGCTCTCCTAGAGTTACTGCCGATCCTAAGCCCGAGTAAAGTAGGAGAGTTGGGCATGGGTTTAGCCTCCCCATCCCGTAGAAAACTAATTCGCCAAAAAAAAAACAAACGCTAACCAGAAAAGATAACTCAAACACATAGAAACTATAACTAAGATGATACATGTTTATTTGAGAAATTGTCACGACTATAGATATATATATATATATATATATATATATATATATATACGATGTTATAAAGAGTGAATATTTCTTTATTTGATTATAGAAGTTGATTAGTAAGTAACTCATGCGAAAGTTTTTTCTCAAGTACACAGATACTAATGATCTGAAGAAAAAATTAAAAAAAAATTTTTTTTAGTTCCTTTTTGGGTATAAAATTGGTTAGATTACGTGACTTTATTTATTTTAATTTCATTTATTGACATATTGATAAATTAGAATATATATATATATATATATACATATGTATAGTTAAGTGAATAACATGATGGTGTTTGAAGCCAATGGTATTGGGTTCGAGTCCTGGAATGAATATCAATTCTGGGAGGAAGATACATCTAACTGACAAATTGAAAAATAGGATGAAACACTCATCAAACTGGATTTATACTGTTAGCTCAGTATTCATTTTTGTTTAAAAAGCTTATGACGTAAGGTAATATCATGACAATTTGTACATAATGCCCATATACCAACAAGAAATTGATCAATTACAATCCTAAATGACAATGGCAAGTTACATGCAAACAACACCAAGTGACTCATGATCTTAATCATTGAAATTACTACAATCTCCACAAAACCCCTTCTGATATTAATCAACATATGCTCACTAGTGACTGGCTTCAAGAGGTAGTGACCAGTGGAGTTCAACCAGGTCTGTTGTGGGATAGTAACTCACTGAAGACAATGGTGGATATGTAGCTTAATCTCGTGGATTAGTTGAAGTTAAACATTAACATCGTTGAATGCCGGCCAGCTCAATGGTCTAGTGGTTAAGTGCTCGCGCGCTAAACCAGTAGGTCCTGGGTTCGAATCTCGCAGCGGGCGAGGTCGTGGATGCGCACTGCTGAGGAGTCCCATAATAGGACGAAACGGCTGTCCAGTGCTTCCAGGCTTTCCATGGTGTCTGGCTTCAACTGACTAATGATCTTAACCATTGAAATTACTAGAATTTCCACAAAACCCCTTCTGATAATTCGATATTTATCAATATAGGTTTGTGGAGATGAATGAATTTGATTGAGATCACGACCAATCTAAGTTATCAGTAGTATAGAGGTTGTGGAGATTATGAAGTTTTTGATTGTGATTATGAACCGATTGATGTTAGACCACCATGATTCCAGGTTTTCAACGGTGGTCTTACATTAATCGGTTCATCATCTTGATCTAAGTTAGACAAGTATTGAAAAGCTGGAAGCACTGAATAGCTGTTTTGTCCTACTATCAGACTTTCCAGAAGTACGGATTCATGATTGCACCACAAGGAATTAAATCTAGGATATTTGATTTTGAACATGAACACTCAGTGTCTAAACAGCTAGACCAGCGTCTAATCGTTCAGAAGTCTAATTTCAATCAATTCGCGATATTTTATATTTTTGATGATTGTATTTGTCAATCATTTATTTTTACAGTAACTAATGTAAGCTATTATTAACTTGACATATTCCCTGTTCATACTCTTTCTTAAATCCATGATGTTTTAGTAATGATTATATAGTTGCAACAACTCCACCTGGAGTCCCTTTCGGGGGCCACTACCGGTCCCAAGCCAGGATAAAGGACGAGGGTTGAGCATGGGGTTAGCGACCCCATCCCGTAGAAAACTAACTCGCTAAAAAAAAAACGCTAACCAGAAAAAATTATTCAAACCATATAGTTGCAACAATTATCTATTTTTTATTCATGTATCTTTTTACACTGATCTGAAATCGGGAATTCGAGAACCAGATCGGAATTGAAAATAAATCGAATAGTATTCCAGTTGGCTTATCTTCTCTCATTCGTGTGTTTGTCAGCCAATCATATGATAGAATATTTTTCTTCTCTTTACCCCATTTAGAACTCACGAGTACTAGCCTCAACATTAAGCCGATTTGTCTATCGCGTCAAGGTCTTCCAGCTAGATTAGAAAAGCTAGCCTCAGCAGAAAAAGTGGGTAGACAGATCAGGGATGTAACAGTAAGGTTCAGAGAGGATTTAGAAGCTCAGCTACAAGTTCTCGTTTTAGTTCCCCCACCCATTTCTTACACTTGTATCCAGAATAGAAAGTATATACATATTACTTACTTACTTACGCCTGTTACTCCTTGTGGAGCATAGGCCGCCGACCAGCATTCTCCAACCGACCCACTCTGTCCTGGGCCTTCTTTTCTAGTTCCATCCAATTCTTGTTCATTTTTCTCATATCTATCTCCATTTCTCAGAGTAATGTATTCTTTGGTCTTCCTCTCTTCCTTCGACCTTGAGGATTCCATATGAGGGCTTGACTTGTGACGCAGTTCAGTGCTTTCCTCAATGTGTGTCCTATCCACTTCCAGCGCTTCTTCCTGATTTCTTCCTCCACTGGGATCTGATTTGTTCTCTCCCACAGTAGGTTGTTGCTTATAGTGTCCGGACAGCGGATCTGAAGTATTTTGCGTAGACAACTGTTAATAAACACCTGTATCTTTTGGACGATGGATTTCGTAGTTTTCCAGGTTTCCGCCCCATACAGTAGAACTGTCTTCACATTTGTATTGAAAATTCTGACTTTGGTGTTGGTTGCTAATTGTTTTGAGTTCCAGATATTCTTCAGTTGTAGATATGCTGCTCTTGCTTTGCCAATCCGTGTCTTCACATCTGCATCAGATCCACCGTGTTCATCGATGATACTGCCCAAATATGTAAAGGCTTTTACATCTTCCAAAGCTTCTCCGTCAATTGTGATTGGATTGGTACATGTTGTGTTGTATCGAAGAATCTTGCTTTTCCCTTTGTGTATATTGAGACCTATTGCTGCTGAGGCTGCAGCTACACTGGTTGTCTTCTCCTGCATTTGTTGTTGTGTGTGCGATAGAAGAGCCAGATCATCTGCGAAGTCTAGATCATCCAACTGCATCCTAGCTATCCACTGTATCCCGTGCTTCCCTTCAGATGTTGATGTCTTCATGATCCAGTCGATCACCAGGAGAAAGAGAAAGGGTGAGAGTAATATATATATATATATATATGGTGGTAATAATCTTGACCGATTTTTAATCTACCTTGGCAAGTGTTCATTTATGAATAGTAAGGTGTTATCTAATATATATATATACATAAATTAATGGATTTGGGACTTAAATACTTCTACAATTTGTCCTTCACAAAAGATGTTTCTAAATGAAACCTATAAGTCCCAACGTGTTATAGGTTAAATAAGTCGTAACCTCTATAACTACGACGAGCCACATATTTAAATGTGATACTGTATGTTTATGCTTAGTAGTGTTTGCATAAAGGATAAATTAAGATTGGAATCCTTTCCGGGACTATCTTCACTTTGCATATTTGTAAGTGAATATACCTTAAACTATAAATCCAGATGTAATAACACATAGACTCAACTCTTTGAAGAAGATGAGAATCAAACAAAATTTAATCTTGTTTTCGAAAATACCTGATAAACATTCTTTTAAATTCGTTGAAGAAATTCCTAGTTACATCATCCGTAACACTGTCATTTGTGAAACAATCACATTCTAAATATTCTCTCCATATCAATTACTTTATCAGTAAATTTTCCAGATTCTGCAATGGTTTATCATAATCTCTCTTTGGGATAAAATCACTCTAAACATTAGATCATTACATCGATGACTACTTACTTACTTACTTACACCTGTTACTCCTCGTGAAGGAGCATAGGCCGTTCACCAGCATTCTCCATCCAATCCTGTCCCAAGCAATCCTTTCCAGCTCTTTTCAGTTCTTATTCATCCTTTTCATATCTGCTTCTATTTCCCGACGTAATGTTTTCTTTGGCCTTCCTCTTTTCCACTTTTCTTCGGGATTCCAGGTTAGCGCCTGTCTCGTAATGCAGTTTGATGATATGCGTAATGTATGTTCTATCCATTTCCATCGTCTTTTTCTAATTTCCTCTTCATCTGGAAGTTGGTTTGTTCTCTCTTATAGAAGGCTGTTGCTGATGGTATCCGGACAATGGGTGTTGAGTAACTTGCATAGACAGCTATTGATAAATACTTGTACATTCTTGATGATGGTTACTGTAGTTCACCACGTTTGAGCTCCGTACAGTAGAACTGCCTTGACGTTCGTATTGAATATTTTGACTTTGATTTTGGTTAAAAGTTATTTTGAGTTCCATATGTTCTTCAATTGTAGGAATGCTGTCATTGCTTTGCCAATCCTCACCTTTACGTCTGCATCTGAATCTCCTTGTATACCGATGATGCTTCCCAGGTATGTGAAGGATTCCACATCTTCCAGATTTTCGTCATCAAGAGTGAATGGATTGCTGTACTCCGTGTTGGGTTTGAGGACCTTGGTTTTCTCCCTGTGTATGTTGAGGCCTACTGATGCAGAGTCTGCTGCTACATTGGCTGTCTTTATCTGCATTTGTTC
This sequence comes from Schistosoma spindalis, assembly GCA_946903255.1. Lineage (NCBI taxonomy): Eukaryota > Metazoa > Platyhelminthes > Trematoda > Strigeidida > Schistosomatidae > Schistosoma > Schistosoma spindalis. The sequence goes on along the minus strand of OX336423.1, from coordinate 1,514,970 downwards.
GTGTGTGTGCGATAGGAGGGCTAGGTCATCTGCGAAGTCCAAATCGTCTAATTGATTCTGAGCTGTCCATTGTGTGCCGTGTTTGCCCTCAGATGTCGAGGTCTTCATAATCCAGTCGACCAAAAGAAAAAAGAGGAAGGGAGAAAGTAGACAGCCTTTTCTTACCCTGGTCCTTACTTGGAATGTATCTGTCAGCTGTCCTCCATGCACTACTTTGCACTGTAGTCCATCGTATGAGTTTTGGATAATATTGACAATCTTCTCAGGAACTCCGTAGTATCGAAGAATTTTCCATAACGTTCTCCTATCTACACTGTCAAATGCCTTCTCATAATGTACAGTGACGAGTTCCCTCAATTGATTGTTCGACGATGACTACTGCTCCTCTAGAAATCCTTTAAATCCTCTAATACTCGTTAGTATATCCCATTCCACAAGTAGGATTAAAGGAAATTTAAATAGTTAATGGTTTTTAATTACTGAGTCCGCTAATTACACCTCCCCACCTGATGGTAATTTACACTGACACCAACCCTGACAACCTTAACCAATTTGAATAATATCTAACTCAAATATGACACAATGAAATAACCTGACACATTTATTATAGTTGACCTGACTGGATCTGTCATAGTATGTATCACTTTAGTTGTTCTGTACTGTCAGTTTCCGTTTTATTTTCTCTAGTTGTAGACAATCCTTTTTTATAGTATGGGAAATGACCTTAGATACACCGTTCATACATCAACAGAATATCCGATTAAAAAGAATAAAAAGTTCTTGGTTGACCTTTTACATTGCCGTAAGAGATATGAAAAATGTACCCAATCTGAACAATTTTTAAACCAGAATACTTCAAATAATCTAACATCACATATCTGTCCTCTAAATTTAATATTACTATCTATATCAAGCTAATAATTCCGATAATTTGTCATGAATTGTATAACTATTATTTTAAGAATACATATTACTTACTTACTTATGCCTGTTACTCCCAATAGAGCATAGGCTGCCAACCAGCATTCTCCAACCTACTCTATCTTGAGCTTTCCTTTTTAGTTCTATCCAATTCTTGTTCATTCTTCTCATGTCTGTCCGCATTATATATTACATTATTCTAACTATTTTCATAAGTTTTTATAAACAACGATGGATAATTGCTAGCAGTGAAGTTCAAGACGCGCGTTTCGTCCCATTTGGGACTCGTCAACTGGATGTACCTGCATCTCAGAGTTGATGTTTACTCTGGGACTCGAACCCAGTACCGTTTGCTTCAAACGCAATCGCGTTATCGACTCAGCTACTGAGTCTTGATAGCCACTTGCTTGTGCAATGGATTGAATCGAAATTCACTTGGTATTGTTTTACCAATAACAGATTGATCAATTGTAGTCTTAAACCTCAATAGGAAGATACAAGTTCTTATAAAATTAAGAAAATTTGTTAGCTAATAATTTTATTCAAAACCAGTGTTTCGTCTACCATAATACTCTTCAGTGAATTATCTCTACAAGATAAATCATACAGCCTAGATACTATCTATTTTATTAAAATTATATATCATTATTAATACATCAACCAAGTTCACTATCATTGAATGTTTGTTCTTCTTATAGTATTGATTGAAATACAAAAATTCTATCATCAAATTTTTATTTATATCATTCACTTACTCGTTGTTATTTTTTTTTGTTTTCATATTTGAAGGAAAAAAAAACAAAAAAAAGAAAAAAAACAAAACAAAAACTCAGTTTGTCTATACACTTGTATTGATTTTCAGGATGCATTCTTTTTTTTTGTTGTTACCATAATATGCATTACATTAATATAAAATTGTCAGAAATAAACTGGATATTTTTCTTTTTCTTTTTCTTGTTGTTGTTGTTGCTGTTGTTGTTGTTGTTGTTGTTGAATTATGTAGTGCTTAAAAAAAATGAAAAAAAAAATAAAAAATAAAAAATAATTTTTCCCCACCCCTGATTTTTCTCCTGAAAAAAAAGATTTGAACATCAACTAGTTGAGAGTTAAAAAACAAAAAAAAAACAAAAAAGACAAACAACAACAACAACAAAAATGTCGCATTGGAACTTTAGTAAATCGTTTTTCTTTTCTTTTTTTTTTATTAAAAAAAAATAGAATATTCGATTGTTATTTTAAACAGAAAAAAAATAGTTCAGAATTTTTTTTGTGTTTTTTTAAAATTATTTTTCTTTATTTATTAAAGGGGGGGTTGGTAGTAAAATTTAAATTAAAGTTTTCTGTTCATTTACACTTATCAACAAGGAATATTTATAATTTTGTGAAATATTATTGTTCACAATTGATTAATTCTTAGGTGGTGATTAATGTTATGTGTATAAGGTCCTTTAAAGTGTAGATTGAATTCTATCGATTAAGGTGTAATATGGTCACTAGTCTAGATGACTTGATATGATGTGCATTATGTTGAGATAACATAATGGTTGGAAGTAGTCAACAGAAAACTGTGGACATAGGTTTTATGCTACTTGACACTTGATTCCGAGTCACCCAGTTTCACGGTCAGAGATGTAACCACTGAACTATTTGGTCAGCGACTAACCTCTTGTAAGATTGAGGTGCATTCACAATTGGTTAATCACTGTGTGGTGATCAATTTCATATGTGAGGAGATTGGAACCTAGGTCATTTAGCTTTACAATCAGATCATTTACCACTGTACTATCAGCATAAAACATCAAGTTAAAATCAACCTTGGTCAGTATTCACTGGTTAATCAACTGTATAAATCTGTTATTATTGAACGCAAATATTTGGTAATAAAATAATCTTTTTACAATGGTTTATTGATTACTTTTTCTTCTGAGGAATTGTAAAAATAAATGGCTTAATGGTCTAGAGATATAGCGTTCACGCGCGAGACCAAAGCTTCTTGGTTCGAGTCCCACGAACAAGATCGTGGATACGTACCGCTGAGGAGTTGCATACTGAGACGAAACGTTCTCTAGTCAGTCCAGGTTTTCAATCGCGGTCTAGCTTAGATCGAATTGTGAATTCAATAGAGAAAATACTACAATCTCCACAAATCCCATAATGAAAATATTTATCTGTGAAATACTGAGTTTTTTTCATGAATTTACTACTGAAATTCATATGAATCATTTAACTTTTACATTATTTTCACAAATAAATTCGAAAGTCTTATCCATATTTAATTGTAAGTCAGATGTTAACAACCACAATAAGTATATATTTTTTATTATTAGATATATTATCTGCAGATTTCATTGTTTAAGAATTCAGTTAGTCTTGATTGCTGTTACAGGTATGAGGGTGGTTATCACTTCCCGGTTTCCCACACCGTGGAAGGGTTCTTCTGGAGGTACCTGAAAAAGAAATTGTATTAGAGGTGGTCTTAGTGAACTGAGAGCGTGACCGCAGTGCCCAATGGACAGCTGCTTGAGGTCGGTCACACACGACCTTTTTATGAGTAATTTTTGTGTTAGCTTCGTAATTGTTGAGACCTTACCACCGGAGACGGATATCCGTGGAATAAGGCGAGGTGTTCATTTTTAGGGTCGATCTTTTCTAACCCCATCCCTCCTTTTGGGAAGGCAGCATCGCTGTTATGCTGGTTGTCTGAAGGAAACACCTTACTACTGTCACACCTCTGTACAGTCGGCAGTACGACTTCGCCTACGGACCGTGTATTTGTTGCTTTTAGACTTACCGCTCTTCAACTGACCTGTCTGGCATGGTAGGACCTTGAGGAACGGTTGTTCCAACCAGTATAGCTCAGTTGCTTCATCACGATAGGCAAGCCCGACCACCACGTTAAGGTAGCAACAACGGTCATGTGTTTAAGAATTAGAACTATGTAAATTTCATTCAATATCCGGAGAAACAATAATTTATGGATGAACTAATCACGTGAAAGTTAACAAGTCTTGAATTTTAGCGCGAAATTCACTCATCTATTTGGATAAATAGAGTTTTTGACATTATGGCAAATGTCAATTCATCATATTTGTCTACTGTAAATTCTAATTCTAATTCCTCACACATGTTTATAACTTTCATTTGGTCCTGGTTATTAAGTGGACACTTTCAAAGTTAGTCTAGCGTCACTCAACGGTCGTTCATAAATCATAGTCTCATCCAATTCACCAACAACAAAAAAATAGAAAGTTTTTCGTGTTTGTCACAAAAAGTGTTCTATGACGAAATGACCATGTGAATGAAGCAGCCCTAAACTGTCGATTGAATTGAACCAATATAAACAATTATTACGTAAGCATTCTCTTAAAGCAAATCAACATCCAAACGTAGATTGTCCATGGCAAACGTTTCAAACTGTTAACTCTATTCCATTCATACATCATTTATGAAAATATTTCTGGCTAGCTGATTAACACCATTTAAAAACTCTAGCAAAAGTAGTTTAGATTATTGTTGACTAACCATAAGAATGAAGTCACTCTACTTGTAGCACCTCTGAGGCTACTGACGGTCTCAAACACAGATAAGGAAGGAAAGTTGGGTATGAGGTTAGTGATCTTATGTCGTAGAAAACTAACTCGCTAAAAGAATGCTAGTCCGAGAAGAAAAAGTAAGTAAGTATAACAGTGAAGTAGTTTTATTATTACAGAAAGTTATTCAAGGTATTCTAGATAACTTTCAGTTATTGTTTTATATTAATCACAAGAGAATAGCTTCAGTTAATTGTAATACTAGATTAACACGTAATTCATCATCAGAATTAAGTGTTCGGTTGAGATCATGAATCGACTGATGTTAGACGACAGTTGGAAACCTGGTATGGGACTCCTCAGCAGTGCGGAGTGACGAGTCCCATACTAGGACGAAACGGCCGTTCAGTGCATCCAGGTTTACAACTGTGATCTAACATCAGTCGATTCATGATCTCTATCGAACACTTAATAATCTCCACAACCCCAATACTAAGAAATAAGTGTTCCTATCATTTAAACATGAGAGTAATCCAAATAATTTTCAAAAATTTTATGCAAATACACTAGAAACAATGTTAGTATGTATAGAAAAAGAAGTAGTTTCCTATTCATTTAGCTAAATTCCGTTGGGTTCAAACATTTATAAACAATGAACACTTTAAAGGCAAATTATGTGAAAGACTAATTCTTATTGAACATTAATCAAATACCTAGAAGAATTGGATGAATGTTTCGTCTGAGTTGTTGAAGATTCACCCAAAACTTAACCAGAAACCAAACACAGGATTGATAATCCATATTAAGAGGACGTGATATATGGACGAATAAGTAGTATTTTTGAGGTTCACATTTTTAAATTTTGGTAACATTCTACTATTGACCGTTCATTATCAAGAGTTAGCAGCAGAATATCAGGTTGTTGATCTGGTACAGCCAAGAGTGGGAAGAGTCCTCTCTCCCACTCGAAATTCTCTCACATGGCCACGCGTATATAGCCTCTACCAGGGAAGTCCTACTTACTACATTCTCGCACCACGGGTGTTGTTTACGAAATTGAGAGGACAAAAAGCGAATGTCCGGTGCTTTAACCGGATCCCAAACCAATGGTGCACATGGGCTGACTCCAGTATCCTGAGGGAACAAATCGCATATGAACCAATCGTTGGTCACCGGCTACCATGGGATTGCATTCCCTTACGATGCTCCACTGCATTGTGGGTCAGACCTTCAGGTCGAGGGCTCCGGGTGTGGTCCCCTAAGAAAACCGCCTGCTTCGGTTTGGGCACCTGGGCAATATCACAGCCCTCACACATATCCAATGAGACCTGTGTGGCGCATATATATTTGGTGCCTCCTTGTACCAATATTTATGTGTTAAAATAAATAAATAAATTGGCTGAATGAATTAGTTTTCATAGTTGTCTAGCTTATATAAGTTCGTGATATTAACAATTCTGGAATTACATTTTCTTTGGCTAAATTAAAATGGTTAACGAATGCTATTAATATCATCATTGGCAGATATATTTATTCCATTGTTAATATTACTACTGAATTTATCGGATATAAGTAGTAGTCTAAAGTATTTACAAATATTTAATGTAATACAAGTAGATGATTATGAAAAAAACGTTAAAACAAAAATACATGACATTTTCACTGGTGATTTCAAGATAACTATGAAGGTTTATCAATAGATGGAATGAAAAATTGTAACTTACTCAAAATCATACATAATCAATTTAGGTGTTGTAGAGATTGTCAAGTTTTTGATTGAGATCATGAACCGATTGATGTTAGAACACTTCGTGGATTGGTTGATGTTAAACACTAACACCATTGGATGCTGGCTCAGTGGTCGAGTAAGTTAAGCGTTGGCGCGCGAGACTGAAGGCCCTGGGTTCGAATCCCGCGAGTGGAATCGTGGATGCGCACTGCTGAGGTGTCCTATACTAGGACGAAACGGCCGTCCAATGCTTTCAGGTTTTCCATGGTGATCTAGCTTCAATTGTTTTATGAGATCAACAAGTAAAATCACAAAACAGCAGGTATAGAGTAAGATTATATTGTACAATTCTTTTACATGGATTCAAAACTTTGTAATGGTAAGTGAGAGGCTCTGCAGTTCTGATAAGGTCGCCAAATTGTTTTCAGGCTCCTGTGGTGTGCGTACAAATTGTCGCTTGGGAATGACGATACAATACACGAAATCAAGTCTAGATGAACAACGAGATATTCTCTAGTCATCCATGTTGATTGTGGTTTCAACGTATCAGAATTGTCTCATTTCAGTAGACCTATTATATATTATAAAGACCTGCTAATTAAACTTAAAGAAGTGCTACTTCCTTAGTCTTCTTTATAACAACTGTTTCATAGATTTCTACGATTTTCTCGATTCCCCCTAAATGATTGAGTCATTCATATTATTTGCATTGCAGAACTCTTCTGACAGTACTCATACTATTGAACTAGTGATGATTCATTGACATCTGCAAATGTTGTAGCCAGTGTTACTGATGCTTTTATTATCGTGTCTTAATGTCAACAGGGATCAAGTGATAAAATCTCCATTCTGGTAGACTTTCTCTAACATATATTACATCAAAATACAATATCGTCACGATAGTCTACAAAAGGTCAAACAACCACTTGAAAACTTTCTATCACATATAAAAGACCTCCTCAGTAATGCCATCTGTTTAGGTCCCATTTCGTTGAAATCCTCTGTCACAGGAAGTCTTTCCAATATAGAATGTATGATATTCTACAGATCATAACCTATCGACGGATATCTCTGTCAAGTTGATAGGTAGTTTATCACTTACTTATATGCTCCGATCAGTCTAGCAACCACTTGAAAACTTTCTATCACATATAAAAGACCTCCTCAGTGATGCCATCTGTTTAGGTCCCATTTCGTTGAAATCCTCTGTCAACTGATCATACATAAGTATTAAGTATTGAAATAGTCTTTTTTGTTTTTGGTATATCTGAGATGTATATTCTTTCACAGGAAGTCTTTCCAATATAGAATGTATGATATTCTACAGATCTTAACCTATCGACGGATATCTCTGTCAAGTTGATAGGTAGTTTATTACTTACTTATATGCACCTATCAGTCTAGTTCATGAATCCAAATTGCATATAAAATATGCCAAATTTTTAGGGTTACCTTTTCTTTCTTCATTTGACCTTAACGTATTTGGATGATTAGATAGAATTTAATTATTTATCAAGGTTTTATGTATCTAACACAATAAGATTAATTATATTTATCCTGAATAATTTAATTAAGATAGTTCTCTTTTGATTTTGATGGTTCTTATCATGATTTAATCAACCTAGTCGATTCATTCTTCTTCTTCTTCTTCTTCAATAAATAAGATCCAGTTTACTTATGGCTTTATTTAGTAATAACAACAAATAATGAGATGGATTTTAATACCAGTGAATTTTAGTCAATAAACTAATGTAAGTGTTCTGATTCGCCAGGTGACTATTCTAGTTCTATCGATGGACCAACTGTAGATGTCCTAGTACGACCCCAATACCGTTCCCCTAATCTTCAAATAGATCAGAACACAACCATTAGACGAAAATTGTTTATGCGGCCGGAGAAGAAAATAATAATCTACAGACACATGTATATTTATACAGTTAGGACTATCATAAATATTGACCAATAGGGAAATGACACGTTGGAAGCATTATTGACCAATGGGGAAATGACACTATTTCTCATTCAGGAATGGCATTAGATAATTTCTGGGGTATTATCTGAATACCCCAACAGTAAGATTGGGATCAATATGAAGTTGCTACATGGCCTATAGGATTTGATCTGCAGTCAGAAGGATCCAATGGTAACGTCTTTGACTAAGAAACTGGATGATGCGGGAACGAGTACATCAGGGAACATCATTTCATTTAAGATTACAGGTAAACCTTACTGACGAGTGACAAGTAGCATGAAACCTATGTCCAGCGTTACTTGTTGACTACCTCCAACCACCATCTTATCTCAATATAGTGCATGTAATATCAAGTCACCTAAAATAGTATCCATATTGAAACTTGATCGATAGTATTCGATGTACTCTAAGAAGGATCTGACACATAATATATTGATCACCACTTAGTGATCAATCAAATGTAAATACTAAAAAGCTCTTTCATTATGTTACGACACCCTTCAGTAAATCGTAATCATGGATCTGAACTTGGGTATTCATATCTATAAGAAAGTATGTTATATTTGAATAATAAATACAGTTATTCTATATCCACCTAACTACATTACAAGAGTACAAGTTTATATTGTAGTTATATTATAACAATGTTTTACATTGATCTGATTGTATTTATTAGATCGGTTACATTGTATTTCGTTAACTGTTATGCATTTAAAGAATGACATGTGTTTATCAACATCTTTGACAAAATGACTCTATGGGCTCTTATAATTTAAAATGATTAGTTCATTACCTCATTTCGTTTTTGATTTCTTCATTCAGGATGAATCATAGTTTTCCATTCTTCATTAGCATAGTCCACCTAACCCTGTTCTGGACAATCCTTTCTAGGTTCGTTCCAGTTGTTATTTATCCCTTTTTATATCTGTTTCTATTTCCTGATGGAATGTATACTTTTTGGTTTACCTCTTTTACGTTAACTAGAAAACATCAATATAACTTAAATAGTATCCTTCCATGACTTTTGATCTTGATCAATATTGTTTTTTCTTTCTTTTATCCATGACAGATATATATCATGGTGTAATTTGATTATATTGAATACTTGTCATTATTCACAGTATATAAGAGTCATTTAAAAAGTTACATTTATTTGTTAGATATTCCATAAACATTGTTCTGTATAAAGATGTCATGTTTATGACATGATTTTAGTCAAGATGTCAGTTTCCATGGTGTATATATCGATTTATACAAATGTATATAAGTTTCATCATAGAGTTAGTAACAGTATAAAATTCCCTTTGAATCAAATGACAAGTGAACTAACTTTGTGTTTGTCTATAAAATTTCGCTTTTTTTCTCTCTCTCTCTTTTGAAATGGATATCATCAGTTCATAGTGAAGAAGCCATGACATACATTACGTGACTTCTATCAAGTGGTTTATGATTAATGGAATGCCAAATTGTCTGAAACTGAAAGATGATTTTTTTTTTCTCTATAGAGATTTATATTAAAATGAATGTTTGTATTCATTATAGTATAAAATAGTGTTGATTACTTACTTATGCCTGTTACTCCTTGTGAAAGAGCATAGACCGTTCACTAGTATTCTCTATCCAATCATATCATGGGCAATCCTTTCCAACTTTTTTCTAGTTGTTATTCAGCTTTTCGATATCTGATTCTATTTTCGGACGTAATGTGTTCTTTGACCATCCTCTTTTCTGTTTTCCTTTGAGATTCCAAGTTAGCGCCTGTCTCGTGGTACAGTTTGATGATTTCCTCAATGTATATCCCATCTATTTCCATCGTCTTTTCCTAATTTCCTCTTCAAGTGGAAGCTGGTTTGTTCTCTCACACAGTAGGATGTTGCTGATGGTATCCGGACAATGGGTGTTGAGTAACTTGCATAGACAGCTATTGATAAATACTTGTACATTCTTGATGATGGTTACTGTAGTTCACCACGTTTGAACTCCGTACAGTAGAACTGCCTTGATGTTCGTATTGAATATTTTGACTTTGATATTGGTTGAAAGTTATTTTGAGTTCCATATATTCTTGAATTGTAGGAATGCTGTCATTGCTTTGCCAATCCTCACCTTTACGTCTGCATCTGAATCTCCTTGTATACCGATGATGCTTCCCAGGTATGTGAAGGATTCCACATCTTCCAGAGTTTCGTCATCAAGAGTGAATGGATTGCTGTACTCCGTGTTGTGTTTGAGGACCTTGGTTTTCTCCTTCTGTATGTTGAGGCCAAAATAGTGTTTTGGAAAATATATTAAAAACAAGATTTCATGAGTTTTATAGCATAAATATTTTTTTGAAACTGAAGATCATGGATTTCAATCTCATGAGCGGGATCGTGGAGTGTTTCCATAATAAATGGTGGTCTAACATCAATCGATTCATGATTTCATTTAAATAATACTTTATCGAATCACCAAGATCTTGAAGATATTTTGCAAGTTAGGTTATCATTGTATTGAACCATAATACAAGTATGGACAGGCAATTACATTTGAACACAAAACTACAAAACATTTCAGTAAAATCTTAGAACCATACAGTCAATAGTTCATTCCCAAAGTGTCAATCATTTGTCTCAAACTTCATTGTTCTTTCAATTTCACACTAATCATTCACTGTTCTCGTTCTGGTGTTGTTCAATTCGGATTCATCATACATACTACTTATATCTATCAACATCATTAGCATAAAGCACACCATTAAGCCTTACTATATTAATTCATTAGTACTTGTTATAAATTTGTATCTAGTTCATGGTGAGACTATCATTTATGAATGAACCAATCAGATTTAAGATAATAGTTCCCAAATTTTGGCGCAAAATTTATTCACCAATTAGGACAAGTTAGTTTATGATTCAAAACCCTTAATAGAATTCTTAATCTTAACTATCAATTGTATATTATAATTATCATTTCTTACATGCTGGTTTATAACCCTTAGTTGGTTCTAATTATTAGATGAACATTCTGTCATGATTAGTTTAAGTGTTACTTTTGAAACTTCTCCATAAATTATAATCTTACTATATTTTTCATTCCAATTAATTATTTCTATTTACTTTTTCTTCATATAATAGTAATATATATATATATACAACAAGTGAAAAACACAAGAAAACTAGAATGAAAAAAAACAAAACAAAACAAACAAACAAACAGTTTGTACTTGTTTTCAGTGGATAGCTTAAAAGATTGTTTCTGGGCCAAAACAAAAAAAAAAGAAACAAACAAACAAACAAACAGAAAAACCAGTTTTTACAATTTTCATTAATAAGAATTGCTTATTTGTTTGTTTGTTTGTTTTTTCTGTTATAAGGCGGAATTCCACTCCCTTCCTTCCTCCCTCCCTCCCTCCCCCCTCTCTCTCTCCCTTCTTTTTTTAGTTACTAAGCTATGTTATTTTCAAACAAAGAAAAAACTATTTCTTAGCATCAGTTTCTTCTCCTTCTTCTCCTTTTTCTCCGTCTTGTTCTTGTTCTTCTTCTTCTTCTTCTTCATTACACTTTTACGCATAAATCTAATTAAATTGTGTGATTAATCTGTAGGCATTTCATGAAACCCTATGTGATTTCAATTAAAAATTTGTTCACTTCGAATGTAACGCATGATATGGTATGATGTAATTGTGTTTATCTAAAATAAAAAAATAAACGAAACCCAACTTTATTTGTTATTCATTATTTCTAGTCTGATTCAATAGTAATAATAATAATAATAATAATAATAATAATAATAATAATAATAATAATAATAATAAAAACGGTTACTTGTTTGAATATGGTAGTCTAATCAAGGAAAAGGCAATTCATTAGGGGGATTCAGATCTTGCATACATATGTGAATAGATTTTCATGTGTGTGTGTGTGTGTGTGTGTGTGTGTGTGTGTGTGAAATTCAACACAGAAATGAAGAATATACTTTCATCAAATAATCGTCTAACTGTTTAATGAAATGAATGAATATTGTGAAGACCTCTAGTAAACATGAATCAAATAACTTACAAAACACTATGGGTGATGTTATAACAAGATAAGTAGAAATAAATGAATAATAATTAAGGATAATATAGATACAACTTAATTTGTTAAAGGGAATAGAATTGTGAATCAGGAAAGAAATTGTAAAATTATGTGGTTACAATTGATTGATTACTGGGTGGTGGGTGAGCAATGTCATGTGTGTGTAGTCCTTATTATTAGTGCAGATTGAATGCTATCGACCAAGTTGCAATGTGGCCACTATTCTAGGTGACTCGACACTACGGGCACTATTGTAAGATTAGATGATGGTTGGAAGTAGTAGACAGGAAACCCTTCACCCGGGTTTTTTGCTACTTGTCACTCATCAGCAAGGTGTACCTGTAATCTTTGAGGGAACTGGTGCTCTCTGACGGATTTGATGTCGTGTCAACGAGCTTCACAGTCAGAGACGTTACCACTGAGCTATGAGGGCCTAGACACGCATGACATTGATCACCACCCAGCGATCGATCAATTGTGATTACATCTCAGTCCTACAGGATGTCGGTCGCGGCCCGGATAGCTCGGTGGTAACGTCTCTGAATGTGAAGCTGGGTGAAAATGGATTGAATCCGTTAGGGAGCATCAGTTCCCTAAGGATTACAGGTACATCTTGCAGACGAGTGCCAAGTAGCACGAAATCCGGGTGAAGGGTTTCCTATCGACTATCTCCAACCACCATCTAACTGTATGATTATTTAATCAAATTGATTGAGAAAAGACTAATCAATATTTTCTTTTTAAGTATTTAAACGAAGCTTCAGATTTGTTGTAGTGGTTTAGGTTCTTTAACCAATTACTTTGTGTGAGGACGGACTACGGGTGAACTCTAGGAAGCTGTATAAGACTTAGAAGGAACCGAAGATATCCCATCCAATCACCTTTCGGAAGAATATTATAGAATTCCTACGTGTAGCCTCCCGATTGGACAATACCAATAACCCCCTTTATGCGGATTGGAGGACTGTAATGATGATTTCGTTCTTACCAAAAACTATAAATACCTGATAATTTTTTACTATAATTGACACTGTTTGGAATAATATTGCTTTGATTAATCTTCTATCTTCTCATTTGCGACTTGGATGGGTTTTGGCGTTCTAGTGCTGAAGTTATACTCAGTATATCAAGTAAACAGCCTTTTAAATATAACACCTTGATAATCTTTATTATATAAATTTTAATGGTATTTGAAATCAGAAGGCAATAAGAAGCGACAAGTCAAGTTTATTAGCAGATAGCACAGATCACAAACTATATGCACATCGAATGAATTTGAAACTGAGAGGTGAATGTATATGTCTGAGAGAGAATACATAGCCGGATTTATAGTCAAATCGAATAAGGCAGAGATAGACAAAGCAAAGGCTAATAATAGGATTCAACTACATATATATATACATGAGAAAGAGAGTGAATCAACGAGAGATATTTAAGCTATCACCTATTTAGCTCGAGTCTGTCATGGGTGATCAAGCGTACACGTTTATACAGATAAGATATTGATCATAATAGTAGGAAGAAATAGACGAATCGTTACTAATTGAATAACATTATCTGTTAAGCAAGTTAATAAAAGGTCTTAACCAACAGATAACCATAAATGAAATGGATTGTAGGAGAGTAACTATACTCTGTTTGCTTGAACTTCAATTGCATTGTCATGAACTGTAATGTTACTCACTAATTAATCATTACAAGAGAAGTTTCAGAATTTTAGTTGAGAAGCTCTGCCAGCCGTATTGGTTATAAAACAAATAGGTACAGATAGCTTTGAGTTGTACAATATCATGAATTAACTGAGTTTAGAACTATGAACCATTGAATTCTAATTTACAAGTTTAAATTTATTTCCCTGTGTTCGAGACGTAAAATGTTCTTAGTAATGACTAGTGTAATCATGGTTGAATATTATCGAAAAGATCAAACTCCAAATGAATGGTTAGGATTATAATGAAGCTCTTTCAGTACAATTGAAATATACTTATGATGAGAATGAGTCGAACTTGAACCAATTCGCATTACTTTTTAAGCAAAAATGAATAGAATCTGGCAATGGAATCCAAGATGAGCATTGAGTCCTATTTGGGACTCGTCAGACCCAACGCGCATCCTGGATTCCACTGCTAGCCATTATTCATCTTTGCATAAAAAGCTAGTGACTTAATCGATAAGTCTTGCAATTTGAACGCTAACCAACTAGACCACTGAGCTGGCCGGCATTCAACGGTGTTAATGTCTGACTTCAACCAATCCACGAAGTTGCGCCACCGTCACCATTGTCTTCAGTGAGCTGATATCTCATAACAGATCTGGTTGAACTCCACTGGTCACGGTGGTGGTAATATATAAAAGGATTGTCATTAAGGATATAATACAGGAAGAAAGAATTAGTCCGTAGAAAGAAAGATATGAAGCGATTTTAATCTCATAGTTTAAAGGAAGACAGATAGTGTATACACCGACGCCATCGTGATCACCAAGAGTCTCCAACCATTGGTTACGATAGTCACGCGGACCCCAACCAGGTAGTCTGCATCTACTAACATGGCTCAGACCAGAAGTTAGTGACTTCAAGCATTGATGCCACGTTTTGGTTTGGCCGCCCCTAACTTTCTTCCAATCATCCCTAACACCGGTTAGCATTGCGCGTCGTGGTAGTCGGTGTTCAGGCATACGCAGCACGTGGTCCAACTATCTCAGTTGATGAAGATTCACAACCTAATCTAGTGATTCACCATCATTCCCTAATACTCTACGCTGTTGTCACAATTAATGATGTAGAATATTCTTTCACATTAGGTATCTATATACAATATTCAGTCTATTAATTTCATTTACACGCTTGCTATACTATACGAATATGTCTTCAATATAACTTCTAACCAAACCGTCTCATGTAAGTCATTTAAACTCATTATCTAATTATGATTTATATATATCACAGATTGTAAGCAGCTGATGAGAACCGGGACGAAACAAAATCAATTAATGCTATTCTGCTAGAATCTTTATTCTTGCTGTTTTCAAAATCAATCAATCAGTTTATTGTCTTTTATTTATTCAGTGTTATAATAAAACACATTGGACAATATATGATCAATGGAAAGGAATACAGTTTTACATGTTTCAATGTGTTTTATATTGGAATGAATACTTAAGGGACATATTTTATATACAATGTAAAGTGCTTTCCCCAATCCCACCCTCACCCCCACATGTTTTGATCATTTAAAAGGTATTAATTAATGTTATAAACGTTTTTTCTAGATTTAGTTTAAACTGGTTTTATGTTGTTGCTAGGTTTGAAGCTATCACAAGTTCACTTCATCTGTGAACGAGAACAAAGACTCCATGATCAAAGACCAGCCCCGCAAACTAGAGGAAGATCTCCAAGCATGGAATGGGGAAGTATATTCTGCAAACAGCCAGAAACGAACGATAACAACAAACACAATTCAAAACATATATATATATATATATGTATATATATATATATATATATACAGTACAAAACTGTCCTTGGGGAGAGTTATGAAATATCATACTAAAAGACGCAACGGACCAATAGAATTTAAGATATTTCCCAAGTGGGAAATACGACTTGTAGGTGGCAAGAGCGCTTTTGGCGCGAAAACAAAGAAATTCAAATTTTCTAAATAAAATTACAAAATGAGTTCCTTTTCCAAGTGAGTATTGGGGATTTAACGTCCTCAACAGTTATACAATAAAAATGTTAGTTTCACTATAATCATGAACTGATCAATGTTAAATCACTATTTGAATTATTGGATGATCGTTTCAGGCTAGTATCGAACTATTCTGTAGTGGGCATCTACGAAACTGTACGCTGGAATTTCAGTAAGCACCTTTGGTCTCGCGCACGAACGCTTAACCACAAAACTACTGATCAGGTATTCAACATTGGTAATATCTAACTTCAATCAATCCACATTATCGCGTGACCATCTTTTATTATTGTCGGTGTATAACTGCGTCACATCCGACACCGTTGAACTCTATTGGTGAAGATTCCTCACCAAAACTCAGAGAACTCCCTCTCGTAGCTAGTCATGTGTGGGTACATGATAATTATCAGTATACGGTTGAATAGATTGTTGAGTTTCATTGAAAATATGGATCGATTCCCTTTTGCGTAGTTATGAATGCGAATTGATAAGGGGCCCCATATTATGATGAAATAATCATCTAGTGATTACAGGTTTTCGCTGTTAGTCTAACATTGATCGGTTCATAACCTTATAAGTTCTGCATGGTAGAGATTTCAAGACTATAGTGAATTTATGTATAAACATTTTGAGAAAGATCCTTGTAGCTGAGACAGCTACTGATATTGAATGTAGTATATTCTCTTGTGACCTAAATTTTAATGTTTTTGGATAATTTAATAATTGAATTCATGAGTCAATTGAAGCTAGACTACCATGGAAAAACTGAAAGCACTGGACAGCTGTTTCGTCCTAGTATGGGACTCTTCAGCAGCTCACATCCATGATCCTGCGAGATTTAAATTCAGGAAATATCGGTTTCGCGCACGAACACTTAACGTCTAGACCAATGAAAAATTATTATCATAGTACATATAACAAACAGATCTTAGCTAGATTATCAATGAAAACCTAAAAAATTACTTTACTGCCTTTTTGTTGCTGTATGGAACTTCTCAGTACTTACATACTTACTCCTGTTACTCCCAATGGAGCATAGGCCGCCGACCAGCATTCTCCAACCCACTCTGTCCCACACTGCCTTCTTTTCTAGTTCCATCCAATTCTTGTTCAGTTTTCTAATGTCTATCTCCATTTCTCGGCGTAATGTGTCCTTTGGTCTTCCTCTCTTCCTTCGACCTTGAGGATTCCATATGAGGGCTTGTCTTGTGACTCAGTTCGGTGCTCTCCTCAATGTGTGTCCTATCCACTTCCAGCGCTTCTTCCTGATTTCTTCCTCCACTGGGATCTGATTTGTTCTCTCCCACAGTAGGTTGTTGCTTATAGTGTCCGGACAGCGGATCTGAAGTATTTTGCGTAGACAACTGTTAATAAACACTTGTATCTTTTGGATGATGGATTTCGTAGTTTTCCAGGTTTCCGCCCCATACAGTGGAACTGTGTTGACATTTGTATTGAAAATTCTGACTTTGGTGTTGGTTGCTAATTGTTTTGAGTTCCAGATATTCTTCAGTTGTAAATATGCTGCTCTTGCTTTGCCAATCCGTGCCGTGTTCATCGATGATGCTGCCCAAATATGTAAAGGCTTTTACATCTTCCAAATCTTCTCCGTCAATTGTGATTGGATTGGTGCATGCTGTGTTGTATCGAAGAATCTTGCTTTTCCCTTTGTGTATATTGAGACCTATTGCTGCTGAGGCTGCCTCTACACTGGTTGTCTTCTCCTGCATTTGTTGTTGCGTATGCGATAGAAGAGCCAGATCATCTGCGAAGTCTAGATCGTTCAGCTGCATCCTAGCTATCCACTGTATCCCGTGCTTCCCTTCAGATATTGACGTCTTCATGATCCAGTCGATCACCAGGAAAAAGAGAAAGGGTGAGAGTAAGCAACCTTGCCTGACACCGGTCTTTACCTCGAAGGAGTTTATCAACTGTTCTCCATGAACGATTTTGCAGTTTAACCCATCATAGGAATTCTGTATGATATTGACTATCTTCTGAGGCACGCCGTAGTGTCGAAGAAGCTTCCATAATGTTGTTCTGTCCACGCTATCAAATACTTTTTCGTAGTCAATGAAGTTGATATAGAGCGATGAATTCCATAATGATCCGTAGAGTTGCGATTTGATCTGTGCCCGATCTATCGTTACGGAATCCTGCCTAGTAATGTTTAACAATCTTGTCACAAGTATTTAACATATTCATTTATGTCAAACATTTATATTTTTTTACTTCTACATTGAAATGATCTATACTTAAAGGAAGATTTAGTCTAGAAGAAAAAATTATATCACTTTGGCATTATCATATTGCAAAATGTCATGTTTATTTATTTATTTTTTGATAAGATAGAACAGCACAATAATCAGTATTCTTATATGAAGTTAAAATAGACAAATGAACTATGAAGACTTATCACAATATCAAGGCAATCCGTACAGGTCGCACGTTAAATCACTTACTTGGTATTGTTTGCTTGAATCTTCCTTATTGATGAATGAACATCAAGTTTGAGATGTAGGTACACCGAATTAATGAGTCCCAAATAGGATGAAATCCACTACAAGCAAACAACAACAAGTGAATTTATCTAGTTTGTCAGATGAGGTTTTATGGAGATTGTAATAATTTCAACAGTTTAGATTATGAGTCAATTAAAGTTAGACCACCGATTAACCCATGATCTCAACTGTTAAAATTATTACAATCTACACAAAACCCATTCTAATAATAATCATTTGCTCATTAATGAATGACTTCAAGAGACACTCGTAAAGTTCTAGTGAGAAGGCGTTACCAGTGGAGTTCAAAAAGGTCTGTTGTGAGATATCATCTCACTGAAGACAATAGTGTGCGATGGCTCAATTTCATGGATTGGTTGAAGTTAAACATTAACATCATTAGATGTCAGTTCAGTGGTGAGACTGATATGTTCTGGGTTCGAATCTCACTAGGGTCGGGATCGTGGATGCTCACTGCGGAGTCGTCTCACAATAGGACAAAACGGCTTTCCAGTGATTCCAGGTTTCCCATGATAATCTACCTTCAATTGATTCATAATCTCAACTGTTGAAATGTTTAGTAGCCTGTTGTGTTCGCTTGTGGTGACGGGATCACCATTTTAGTGGCCCGTTGATCTGACTCCAATTTGGTCGTAATGATTGGTTGATATCGTCTATCCTCGTATATAATCATTGACTTAAATCGCGTTAGTTATTAACGGAATTAAATAAGTCAAATAACGAGAATGGAGTTTCGAATGCATATATTTCGTATAATTGTTGATTAGACAAACGAACGGAGGAACGATGCGAAGATTAGAAAGCGAAGCTAAGTTGGCGCGCGGTGGAGATGGCTGGTAAGCCAACTCCCCGCTTAACAAAGAGTTAATCAATATTTATAAGCCCACAAAAATAAATTACAGACATGTGATGAGTAACGGGACAAGAAGTGTACATACGCCTACGCGCTCATATGAAGACGGTCAAGATATTGATAAGCGAATAATTAACAAGGTTAGAATGTGACTCAAATAGAATGAATAGAATGGGCTGTCCGAAAGTTAGAATAATAAGGTATTTGGGCTTAACATAATGACAGACACTACATAGCCCCCTTGTAGAAAATAGCACATTTAAAAAATGTCTGTTTTCGAAAATAACACTGAAGTGATGTGTGGCTAACGTTAACATTAAGTAGCGAAAAAAAATTGTACAACACCCGATAAAGTACAGTGTCACATGAGGGGTGAGTGTTTTATGTGAAAGTGTCATAGTTATGTAAAAGAATACATGAATATCGTAAAGGCGCGGACAATATGGAAACATTAGCATGCGATTGTGGGTATGACGGTGAAATAAATTGTGAAAATAAGTAGATTAGAATATGACAGAAATTGGACTGTGATGCTGACAGAATAGCGAAATATGAAAATGTTCTAATGAGCCGCAGTAGAGTATGTAGCGTCGAGTGGATTCGAATTTAAATACGTAGATTTCCCATTCGTAGGATAAGAATAGTCATGTCGTTAAATGATAACTGCATCGACGGGTGATATTCGTTGCTGTACTGCAATTGATAATAATCATTAAATGTGAGGTCAGAGTACGTTGTCGTTTGCATTATGATAAATGCATCGAGTTACCGTTAAGTATGTATCAGTGTAATGACCAGAGGAACAGAATAATGACTGAGTAGACGGGGTATGTAGAGTCGTATTCCTTTTCTGGTCGTGAAGCCTCGATTGGTTTGTGTGGTTTGAGGGAGATACGCTCGACCTCGTTTGTTACAAAACCATACTTAAGGCATGATAAAAATACTAATACATATGATTAGCGATGGTGGCGTACGAGACTGACTTGGATGAGACGAACAAGAGTGTATCTTTGAGAGACCAACTCTAAACTCTATGTTCTGGTATACAATGCGATGGGAATAGAATAGTAATTGCAGTACTCGAATAATGCTTTGGGGTAATGAATGATGCAGCATGTGGTTAGAATAATAAGGTATTTGGGCTTAACATAATGACAGACACTACAAATGATTTAGTTTGAATTTTTAATCAATACACCAAACATTATTAACATAACATAACATAACATAACACATTCAAGAGGGATATACTTTGTTGAAATTTACAATGACATTATCTCTAGTCCTATTCATTATATGAATTACTATTTCCTTTCTAAACATACAATTAATTGAATGAATAGAACTTAAATATAAACAATAACAATAAATGATTGTAAACAACTAACTTATCACCTTGATTATAAACATATCAAATATGAAATAAAATGAATTCAATATTGTTTTTGGTAATGAATTGTATAACCCATTCAATGTTTTTATATAACTATAATTATAATACATAAATAAGTAGTAAATAAGTAGTATATAAACTTATTCTACTGTTATTATAATTTTATTAAAACAACTTTAGAACATCCTACGTACCTCTTTTTGTTTTTGTTTTTGTTTTTATTTTAACAATCTAATGTCAAACAAAAAAATATGAAAATGTAATTGTGTGTGTGTGTGTGGGAGTGCGTGTGTGTGTGTGTGATTTTGTACAGTTCTATGAATGATTGATTTTGTATTATTTGTATTTGAATCTTCCATGACAGTCTCTTATTAATATATGTTCATCTTTTACGATTTAACTTCAATATTGATCGGCGGCCTGCTTGAACATCTGGGCTACCTGTTCCTCCCATCTAGATATTTCGTCAAGTTATCTGTTTTCTTGTTTGTTTTGACACACTATTATGTCTATTGAACTCACAACCTATTCAGGCGCGTTTATGAAAAGTTTACAATCTTTCGCTGTACGGATTACAAAAAGGTACAACCAGCGATATCATGGTGGCTTGCAATATGCATTGAAACGAATGAACATTATTGAGATGTCGATTATCGAACTCCTAACATCTAAATGGCCATCACTCACGATCCTGACGATCCCGAGGATCGATCAAGATATAAGAAAAGGAAACTTGTTGAAATACTTTATGCTGAGAATTCAATAGTGTACCACAAATATAATGTTGAATAAAGCTTATAATAATAATAATAATAATAATAATAATAATATAATAATAATAATAATATTATATTGAATTATCCTGAATAGAACGAAACATACTCCTTGGATTCCACTTCTAGTTACCATTCATCTTTATGGATAATGAATCAAATCACTACTTGTGTTCGGAGCAAAGATACGTAGTTTGTCATAAAAGATAGAAGAGATTATTATTATTATTATTATGGATTAGCTTTATTCAGTATTATATTTTTAGTACAAAGTATTTCAACAAGTTTTCGGTTCTTATTTCTTGATTGATTCTGTCGAGTTAAGTATTGAGTGATCGCCAGATGGATATGAACAGTTCAGGAATGGATAACAAATTAATGTATATACTTTTCGATGAATATTACCAGCAATCATGATATCTCTGATTAAGCTCTTTTAAGTAACTTGTAATACGAAAGATTGTACACCTTGTTAGAAACCTACCTGAATTGATGATGTAATTGATGTGAACCGGGAAACAAGAAGCCCTGACAAACTACGAAGGCTATTTTTCGGGACGTTATTTCATTTTATTCAAAGCTTGTAAAACATTGACATTTATTTTTGTCCCTAATCTATTCTACAGAACATAAGCTTTCGTTCGATGTATCATTCACTGCCATACCTTTTTCTGTTCTGAAGCTATTGTAATTTAAACATATTATTTTGCACCCTATTTTCTACTCTAATTCCCAGCTTTGGACATAATTGCATTTTTCCTAATTATTGTATGTTGCGGTCGGGTTATTCACTTATTTATTCATGTACCTTTTTACACTAATCTGAATTCAGTGAATTCAGTAAATCCAGTGAGTTCAGTGGTCAGGGAAATAGATCGAGTAGTGTTCCAGTTGTCTTGTCTTCTCTCATCCGTGTGCTTGCCCACCAATCAGGTGACAGAATAGTTTTCTTCTCTCTACCCCATCTCGAACTCACGCGTACTAGTCTCAAGGTTAAGCTGATCAGCCTATCGCATCAAGGTCGAAATCTAGATTAGACAAGTAGCCTCGGCACCAAAAAGTGGGTAGACAAATCAAGGTCATAACAGTAATGAATTGACATAATGATCTATTGAAACTAAAAGATAGAGAACTTGTTGAAACTGGTAGCTTAGATATTTGAGCAGATCAACATCATAAAGTGATTTGAGATTTCAAAAATGTTAAAAAAAGGAGGTTGCGTAATGATCAAGGGCTTATAAAAGAATAGAAGGATAAGAAGACTTATGCAAAATAATTGTCCACTTGACAGATATGTAGCAAAGGATGAAAAACACTATGGTCATAATAATAATAATAATAATAATAATAATAATAATAATAATAATAATAATAATAGAGTTAATCTTCATGAAAAACTGTTAGAGGATAAGGACAGAGGATTACAGATTGAAGGAAGTGCAAAATAATCATAGAAGTCAAAACAAGAGCAACAACAAAACTATACTGGAGAAGGGAATTAGTGTTAATGAAGGAATGAGAGGTTGAACATATCGCTTTTGAATGCAAAGT
Source organism: Schistosoma spindalis (assembly GCA_946903255.1). NCBI lineage: Eukaryota > Metazoa > Platyhelminthes > Trematoda > Strigeidida > Schistosomatidae > Schistosoma > Schistosoma spindalis. The sequence goes on along the minus strand of OX336423.1, from coordinate 1,491,979 downwards.
TCAGGTTAGAATTGAATGATCTTCAATACCTCAGCAGTGTGTAAGTTTTGATTCAACCTCCTTTTGATCAAATTCATGATGATTATTTAGCTGTTATTATTATAACCTTAATGTCTTTCTTTTTTCCTTTATATCTGCTAAGTGGAAAATTATCCCTTAGATATCTGAGTGTAAATTATATTCATCCTTCTATTCTTCTATAAGGCATTAATCACTACGCAACCTTCTTTTGTTGTTTACAATCTTGGATCCCTTTATGATACAATATCTCCTGTCTTTTCATAGACATGTTGTAGTGGAAAAGAACAAAAATGGGAACAACTAATTGCTTTTAAATACAAAATCACAGAACATTTTAGTAAAATCTGAGAACCATACAGTAAATACTTCATTTGGGAAGTGTCAATCAACTATCTGAGATTTCATGGCTCTTGAGTTTCTACACCAATCATTCTCTGTTCTCGTCCTTTTCTCTTCGATCTTCTTAACCTTCTTAACCTCCAGAAGCACTATTGTTTGGAGGACATTTTAGTTAAATCATAAGCGGATCTAAGTTAAATCACCATTTAGATATGAAAGCACGTAATGATCATTTCGTGCTGTTTCGTCAGCTGTGCACGTAAACTATACCGCAAACGGACCTCGAACCTAGGACATTCGGTCTTGACCGCAGACCCATAAACCCTTGAACGCTACATTGTGTTTGACAGCTTGTATTTTTAAGGTGATTGCTGCATATCGTTTATACTGTAATCTGTATCAGAACAAACTATTTCATTTAAACTGATTACTGTGTTAAATTCACTTGGTGTTGTTTACTTGTATCTTCTCATTGATGTTTAGGACTGCAATTGATCAGTCTCATATTGGCATATGTGCATACTTTGTGGATCACCGTGATATAGCTTTAAGTCACAAGACCTTTGGGCAAAGACAGATAGTGTCTAGCAGTGGAATTCAGTTTGACGTGCGCTTCGTCCTATTTGGGACTCGTCAGCTGGATGTACCTGCATCTCAGAGTTGATGCTTACTCTAAGACTCGAACCCAGTACCGTCCGCTTCAAACGCCATCAAGTTATCCACTTAGCTGTTGAGTCCTGATAGCCACTTGCTTGTGCAATGGGGTGAAGTTTAATTCACTTGATATTGTTGACTTGAATCTTTCCAATGATGTTTAGGACTGCGATTGATCCGTTTCTCATATTGCCATATGTGCATACTGTGCGTATTGCCTCGATATTGCCTGAATTTACAAGGATTATAAAGAAAGATGGATAGTGGCTAGCAGTGGAATTCAGTTTGACGCGTGTTTCGTCCTACTTGAGACTTGTCAGCTGGATTTACCTGCATCCTATCAGGACTCAGTAGTCAAGTGGATCACGTAACGGCTCTTGAAGTGAACGGTACTGGACTAGTGGAGTAAACATCATCTCTGAGATACAGATATATTCAGCTGACAAATCTTAAATAAGACAAAATATGCATTAAACTGAATTCCACTCCTAGCCACTATCTATATCTTTGATTACTGTGTTGTTATTATTATTTGGAAACACAAAAAATACAAAGAAAAAACTGATATTTAATGTCATATGATTTGTCCGAAAATCATTTGTTTTAATCAATATGTATTATTTAGTTACAATATAGTGAATTCATCTCATTGTTTGTTAGGATAGTGACTAAAATGTTCCCTAATTATTTATCATTACATCATTATATAATGGTTATATGTCATATATTACAAACAGTGATTTATTGAGACGAGGACGAAGGGGAAGAAGAAGAAGAAGAAAAAGAAGAAGAATAGAAAATGATAAATTACTATTGTATGTATTAGATATAAATTGACACTTGATATTAATGTAAATATCCAGAGGTCTAGAGATGTGACGTTATGTTTAATATTACGTTTGTCATGGTGATTATTCAGTGTTGTATTTATCTTTGTGTTCCCAGTGTGATATTTTATTTGGTATAACATGAATGTAATGGATTGTTGAAGATATGATATTACTTGTATTCAATGAACATGAACTATGGTCAGGAGAACTACACCTAGAGGCATCTGAACCACCTGCTAGTTCTAATCTTGAATAAAGGAGAAGGATTGGGTATGGAATTAGCGAACTCATAAAGAAATTTGGGTATACTCCATATGTATGATTTTGTACTAATTATTAATACACAAAGGGAAAACCAAGGTCCTCAAACACAACACGGAGAACAGCAATCCAATCACTCTTGATGGCGAAACTCTGGAAGACGTGGAATCCTTCACATACCTGGGTAGCATCGTCGATAAACAAGGAGGTTCAGATGCAGACGTCAAGGCGAGGATTGGCAAAGCTTAAGTGGCATTCCTTCAACTGAAGAACATATGGAACTCAAAACAACTTTCAACCAATATCAAAGTCAGAATCTTCAATACGAACGTCAAGGCAGTTCTACTGTACGGAACTGAAACTTGGAGAACTACTACAACCACCATCAAGAAGGTACAGGTATTTATTAATAGCTGTCTACGCATGATACTCAACATCCATTGGCCGGATACAATCAGCAACAGCCTTTTGTGGGAGAGAACCAACCAGCTTCCAGCTGAAGAGGAAATTAGGAAAAGACGATGGAAATGGATAGGACATGCATTGGGGAAATCATCAAACTGCATTACGAGACAAGCGCTAACTTGGAATCCTGAAGGGAAGTGGAAAAGAGGAAGGCCAAAGAACACATTACGTCGGGAAATAAAAGCAGATATGAAAAAGATGAATAAGAACTGGAAAGAGCTTGAAAGGATTGCCCAGGACAGGGTTGGATGGAGAATGCTGGTGAGCGGCCTATGCTCCTTCACGAGGAGTAACAGGCGTAAGTAAGTAAGTAAGTAAGTAATTAATCAGAATAGGTATATAATCAATAGGTGAATGAATGTATTTTTTACTAAGGTGGTTATTATGTTTGAGGGGTTTAATAAATCTTCATTTGTACGAGTGTTGCTGTTCTTACTTGGTGTCGTGGGAATTGTTGTGGTTTCAAGTCTTCAATTATCAGTAATAAATGAGTCGAACACAACATGTAAGAAACAGTAGTACTATTTACAGAATCTCAAGTTTTATGTAACGTTTTGCTTGTGAATTAAGACAATATTGACCCGAATACACACAGTATGCACATATATCAATAAGCGACTGAACAATTGCAGTTGTAAACACCAAAGGGAATATTCAAGTAAACAATACCACGTGATGTAATAAGAAGACGAAGGTTATCAGAACTATGTGATGATAAATTAGCGCAATACATTTCAAACAATTTGATCACACATCTTTAGCGTGGAGTCGAGTTGAGCTTGACTATGAACACCGCTACAAGACTACGTGCCAATTAACCAATAAGATCCTCGTAGACCAATATCAGAAGGCAGATGATGGCTGTAGTCGAGATGTATTTGTTGGCGATCTCGTGGTATCGAAAGAATACCGAGATCGTGCCAAAGGATTACAAGCGTGGTTACTAAACGTAATAGAATTCGTACAAGTTCAAAGTCAACAGTAGAAAGAGTGTAATGGCTATCATTAGCACAGTAAAACAATCACTGGTACAATTGGTTATAATAATAATTGTTTTCATTAAATCAATCGCATTCTGTTGACAAAAGTAGGTCACTACACATCTATACTTGTTAAGAGCATTTATATATAAAAATAAAAGATCAACTAGACTGGAAATGGGGTAAGAGGAGATAAGGATAATAACAATAAGAGTAATAATAATAATTATGTGAACACAATTCGAAACCTAGTCAAAGGGACTAACTACTTTAAATACCACGTGAATTTAAAACTTCACCCCATTGCACAAGTAAGTGGCTATCGGGACTCAGTAGCTAAGTGGATAACGAGATAGTGTTTGAAGCGAACGGTACTATGTTAGAAATCAGGAGTAAACACAAACTTTGGGATGTAGGTATTATATTCAGTTGACGAGTTCCCAGTAGGATGAAACGTGCATCCTGGATTTCACTGCCAGCCATCATCTATTTATGCTTAGAGTGCTTGTGAGCCGGCATTGAATAATGTTCAACTCATTCAATCCACTATATTTTGAACCAAGTTAAAAAAAATGTTCAGTAGTAGGTGTTGTTGTGAAGGAGAATACAGAAGAGAAGAATCGATTATATTCAGTAGAAAATTACAGAGTTACTTGATTCTACAGAAGATTTCATTGTTCCTGCATTTCCATACTCATTGCTTTCTCTTCCCGTTTTTTCCCCATGTTCGATTTTCTTAATCTTCTATTGTCAAACATGCTATTCCTGATTAGTGTTATATACTGTTTATGTCGACATGAGTAGCATACACCACTAAATTACTACTGTCACTACTGGTAAATAGTGGATTCAGCTGATCGGTTAGTCGATCTCCAATTTGTAGAATTGAAAATAAAAATGAAATGGATATGTTACAAATTATCCATAAGGGTTACTGACCACGTTTTATGTTTGTAACATGTATTGATTTAGCATTAAAGATTGATCATCACAAATGATTGATTATTTATATAAAGACTATTATTCATTTCACTTCATCGTTTTATTCAAAACACTTTATTTCAGTCTGTGGTTGTGGAGAGTATTATGTTTCCGATTGACATCATAGACCGATTGATGTTAGACCATCATTGAAAACATGAAACCTCTAGTTGGTCGTTTCATCCAATTGTACCACTACTCAGAAGTGTGCACCTACGATCCCGCTCTCGAAATCTACAAATTAAGTGTTTGCGCGCAAAACCCAAAGCCTTGGGTTAGAATCCCACGAATGAGATTGTAGATGTACCCTGATGAAGAGTACCATAAAATAGAACGAAACGACCATTCACTACTAGTTCCAGTACTTTCCATGTTGATCTAACATCAATCAGTTCATGATCTCAATTGAAAAATACTTTATTTCACAGAATTATTGAAAAAAATATTCAACAAATAAGTAAATGAATCTTTCTGCATCATTTCAAAATGTTTTCATATACATATATATATATACATATATATTTATTCACAAACAGTTTCCTTCCCCATTCATAAATGAAATCGTTATTCGCCCCCCCTCCACACCTTTTTTTTCCATTTTACATAGATATTAATGCTTTTATGAATTTCAAATAAATCACTAGGGAATAAAAATAGTAACTAATCCGTATGAGAATACAAAAAGAAGAAAAAAAAAAAGAAAATAAACATTTATGTGAGCAACTTCATTACGTTGGTAATTCGTTTCTCATGAATCGAATAATTTGGTTCTTTTTTTTTTGTTTTGTTTTGTAAAAAGTATCCAATCTAACTGATATATCTTATTCATTCCATTTAATCTCATACTATCTAACGGTTATGTCTATGTATTCCAGCATAAAATCATGAAGTAGTAGTAGTAGTAGTAGTAGTAGTAGTAGTAGAAGAAGAAGAAGAAGAAGAAGAAGAAGAAGAAGAACGAGGAACAAGGTAACATTGATAGATTTGATTTGAATCACAAAATGGTCAATCATATGATGTAGTTCGTTAACAAAAAAAAACGAAAAAAAAGAAGAAAAGAAAAGAAAGGAAAAGAAATGAAAATTCTCTACATTCACAAGATATGAAAATGGATAGAGATGTAAAAAATAACAATGAGTACATTTAATAAGTACATAATCTACAGACAGTAAGTTGAAGAAATATGATACTATAAAGATGAATAGTTTCATAATTATTTACTTACTTATTTACTTACTTACGCCTGTTACTCTTCATGCAGTAGCATAGGCCGCCCACCAGAATTGTTTTTTCTAGTTAGCGTTTTTTCAGTCAGTCGGTTTTCTACGAGATAGGGGTCATTAACTCTTTATTCAACCCTCCTCCTTTACTCGGGCTTGGGACCGGCAGTAACTCTGCAAGAGCTACAGGCTGAGTATTCGATGTAAGTAATAGGAGATATAAACAACATATATATATTCCTTAAACACGGATATCCATTCACATTTATTGAAAAATATGGAAAATGTGAAGATGAAATACCCAAAAAAACTACAATAAATAAAAAACCTGTTTTTATTCAACTGAAATTCAAAGGTGATAATGTCACAGGGTCAATCAATATGAGACTAAACACTGGATTGACAAAAAACATATTCTGCAGCTAAATTGATTGTCCACTCCAAAACAACATGTTCTTTGACACAATCCAGGGTTGACAGGTATCCTTTTTATGTTACTACCACGAAACCTTGACCAGTGGAGCTAATCCGTGTCGTGTAGAAACAGGTATCTACCTCAGTACAATGGAAGATGGTCGTGCGATTACGTGGATTGGTTGAGGTTAGACATTAACACCGTTGGATGCCGGCCAGCTTAGTGGTCCAGTAGGTTAAGCGTTCGTTCATGAGACTGAAGGCCTTGGGTTCGAATCCCGCCAGCGGGATCGTGGATGCGTACTGCTGAGAAGTCTCATATGAAACGGCCGTCCAGTGCTTCATCAGTCGATTCATGATCTCAATCAAAAACTTAATAATCTTCACAACTCCAATACTGAATTCATATTATTCTGCACCAACCTTTGTTCTTGCTCTCTATAAAATCATAAAGGGAACTATGTGTATGAAATTTATTTTGAACATGAAAATCAGTTTATTTTTGTTGAAGTTTTGATTTGGTCAATCCAGTTTAGAGAATAAAAACTCCATCAAAATCATTTACCTGAGCTGGAAATCTTCTCCACCATCAGTTTATTTTGTGAATTTGTTTAGTTGCTATGGCCACTGGTTTTGCTACTATCTGAACATTTATTTCTTTTTTTCTTTGTACAATCAATATACAAATATTTGAAAATTACCTTCTTTCATTGTGATCCGTCAATGGGCTGTATTCGAACTTGTCTTTTATACATTCCATTACAAATGATATTCAGGCTGTTTATATTCAGGTGAACTAGAGGAATAGAATGATTATATTGAGTTTTTAGTTCTGAAAAATGTTTCGTACCATTACGTAATAGATTTGAGGTAACCGAACAGAATTTCCAAAGTAGTTGTCTTAGTGTGTTTTGTTTCCCAATTTATTTTAAATTTTAATTAATAGTCAACTTACACTGATGTTATTATGATATATTCATACAATAGTTTTACTCATAATCTAGTGAACGAGAACACAAATAGGGACAATCATGTGTATTTCAACTCAAAATTACAGAACATCTAAATAAAATCTGACAACCATACAGTGAATACTTCATTTTCAAAATGTTAATCTATCGTCTCAGTCTTCATTACTATTTCGTTCCTACATCAATCATTCTTTGTTATTGTTCGGTCTCCAAATGCCCTGGTATGGCAGAGAATGAGGTGGGCCTGCCCTCCTTCCCTCTCGAAATGCTCTCACATGGCCACACGTATACAGCCTCTGTCAGGAAAGTCCTACTCATTGCCTTCTCGTGTCGGGGGTGTTGCCTACGAAAATGAGAGGACGAAAAGTGAATGTCTGGCGCTTTAACCGGATCCCAAACCAATGATGAACATGGGCTGGCTCCAGTATCCTGAAGGAACAAATGGAGTATGAACCAATTGTTAGTCACCAGCTATCATGGTATTGCATTCCCTGACGTTGCTCCACTGCCTTATGGGTCATATCTTCAGGCCGAAGCCTCGAGGTGTGGCCCCCTAAGTAAACCACCTGCTTCGGTTTTGGCACCCGGTCAGTATCACAGCCCTCACACATGTCAAATGAGATCTGTGTGACATATATATTTGGTGCCCTCTTATACCAAAACTTATGTGTTCAAATAAAATAAATGATGTTATCGTTCTCTTTTAACTCCGCCTGTAGCTCTCCTAGAGTTACTACCAGTCCCAAGCCCGGATAAAGGAGGAGGGTTGGGCATGGGGTTAGCGTCCCCATCCCGTAGAAACCTAACTCGCTAAAAAAACGCTAACCAGAAAAAATAACTCAAACCATTTAAACTCTGCCCTGGGAGTTAGAGGTAATATGACGCTTCATGGTGAAAGCCGAGTTCCTTCGGAAGCCACGAGGCCGATGCCCCTCCTAACAACCAGAGCAACAATTTTTGTAGGTACATGGAACGTCCGGACAATGTGGAAGACTGAGAAGACCAGTCAAATAGCAACGGAAATGAGGAGATACAACTTGGCAGTACTGGGAATCAGTGAAACCCATTGGACCCAAGCTGGACAGCAAAGGCTAAATACGGGAGAGATGCTGCTATACTCCGGTCACGAAGAGGAAAATGCTCCACACACTCAGGGAGTTGCTCTAATGCTATCCAAAGTAGCACGAAATGCACTTGTAGGATGGGAATCTCACGGATCCAGAATCATCAAAGCATCATTCAAAACAAAGAAGGAGGGGATCACAATGAACATTATCCAATGTTATGCACCCACCAATGATAGCAACGACGACGTTAAAGATCAATTCTATGAGAGGCTGCAATCAATCATCTAGAAGTGCCCAAGAAAGGACATCACCATTCTGATGGGAGATCTGAACGCCAAAGTCGGAATGGACAACACCGGATATGAAGACATCATGAGACTACATGGACTGGGAGAGAGAAACGAAAACGGGGAAAGATTTGCAAATCTGAGTGCATTCAATAAATTGGTCATAGGCGGTACAGCATTTCCACACAAACGTATAC